>JAWWTY010000001.1:87551593-87633346 GCA_035222235.1 Margarornis squamiger
CCGGGACGGCGGGCGGGCGGGACGGAGGGAGGGCGGGGGAGCGCCGGTCCGGCTGCTGCGCGGCGCCCGGGGCATCGCGGCGCGGCTGCGGGGCCGGGAGGAGGCGCGGGGAGCCAACTCCGCCGGGCCGCCCGCGGGGTCCCGGGCACGGCGAGCGGCAGCAGGAGCGGGGCAAGGGCGGGTGTCGGCGGGGCGCCCCGGCGGGCGGAGCGGGGCGCGGAGCCCGCGGGCCGCGGCGGGAGGGGGCGGCGGGCAGTGCTGCGGGGGAGCGGCCGGCGCTGCCCGCACCGCCACGCAGGTGCAGCGGGGCGCACAGGGGCGGCCGATGCGGAGCAGGACGGCCCCAGCCTCCCTCCGGCGGCACCGCTCGGACCCGCGGCGAGCTCCGCCGCACTCCCGCTCCCGAGGGCGCGGAGAGCCGCCCGCGCCCGGACCGCGCGCAGCCGGGCCGGCGGTCCGCAGGGGCGCGCAGGCGGAGCGGGGCGCGCCGCCGCCGCCGTGCTCACCTGTGCTCAGCGGCAGGGCGGACCCGCGGGTCGGTGGGGCGGCGCGGGCTGTGCGGGCGGTGCAAGCTGCCCGCGCTCTCTCGCTCGCTCCGCTCTGCTCGGCTCGGCTCCCCTCCGGTCGGGTCGGCTCCGCTCCGCTGCCTCCCGCCCGCCCCCCGCGTCAGCGGCGCGCCCGCACCCGGCACCGCCCCCCGCCCCGCGCGCCATGGAGCGCCAGAGGCCCCGCCCCGCCCCGCCCACACGCGCCGGCCGCCAATGGGCGCCGCCTCTCCGAGCGCCGCTCACTGGGTGGGCCGCCTGTCACTCTCGTCGGCCGCGGCTATAAAAGACTCTGTCTCGGCACCCGTTCTCAGTGGTTGTGACGGGAGCGGCGACGGGGTGGCGTTCTTTGCATAGTGCTTTCCGCAGCGTGTGCCCTTTTTAGGATGTGCTTCTGGGGATTTATAGTGTCAGGAGAGTCCCAGGAAGGACTTAGCCACGCCAGCCCGTTGCCCGGTGGTCAAGCCGCGGGAGGTGCATTTGAAGTTGCCTGCCCTGCGGGCCGAGCCCCTGGCCTGCTGTGGGGGGTCCCCCCTGCCCGCAGTGCCACACACATCGCGTGTATCGGGGCCCCGCCCGCGCACCACTGACAGGAAGTCACAGCCGTGAATTTCACCTTTGAGTTCACGCCGTGCTCATAAACAGCTCGCAGAGCTGCTCGGATCAAGGGGCGGCTTGGCTTGCTGCTTCCCGGGCACAAGGGATGCCGGCGTGCCCTGCCCGCTGTGGGCAGCGCGCCGTGTGGCAGCGGGTTACGGGCCGCCCGCGGGGTGCGCGGGCCTCGCACAGGGACAGCCCCGCGGCTGCGAAAGGGAACCCGCTTCCTGCCAGAGGCCCCTCGCAAAGAGAAACTCAGGACAGCTTTGCTCTGTGGGTTCGCTGTTTAGGGCTGTGGTGTTTCTGGTCTGTAAGGCTCCCCTATCCGCAATGGGTCGTTTAGTGTGTCCCTGGAATTCCGTGCGTCTTCTGGGGGCTGAAAACTCCCATTAAAATCAGCACAGGGTGGGATCCAACCTACCCCACAGGAGCCGTCTCTTGCCATGTAGTGCTAACTAGGCTAGCAGTATTCAGTCCTTTTCACAGATTTGATTGCTTCCCCTTTTCTTGCCTTCCAGCTAACTCAGACAAAGTCCGAAGTGCCCATTTTTATTCTCCGTAGAATTACAGAGCCATAGAATGGTTTGGGGTGGGAGGGACCTCCAAGACCATGTAGTTTCAATCCCCCTGCTGTGGGCAGGGACACCTTCCACTAGACCAGGTTGCTCAGAGCTTCATCCAGCCTAGCCTTCAACACCTGCACACGTGGGGCACCCACAACTTGTCCATTAAGGCTTCATGCTAGATATAGTGGGATAGTTCCCCACTAGAACTTTACAAACTCTGGAAAAATCTTGCTAGTTATTCTGTCTGAAGAGTGACATTTAACAAGTCTCCATATGCTTTCATTTTTTCTTACCAGTGCTTCAACACGTTACAGTATTTTTACACATTTGGGTACCTGCGCAGTAGCCCTCGGTGGTTTTGCTGTCTTTCTCAAAGATGGCAAAGAGGGGCTGGTGGCAACTCAGGCAGAGCGCAAAAAAGAAGCTCAGGAGAAGTTTGCAAGGTCTTGATACTCAGGCTGTTCTGTGATTTTACTCATTGAGTGATGAGAATTTATTATGTAAATGTATGCTTCAGTCTTCCCTTTTACAAAGAAGTGGAATGAAGTGGATTTTTGATTGAAAAACAAATTCAGTGGAATAACTTTCAAACAAAAATTAGAGCATACACGTCCTAATGCACACAAACACATCTACGGCAGAATTTTCTGTAGAAATCCAAACAAGCTAAAAACATTAAAGGCACCATTGTTTGCATCTAATAGATTAGTGTTGCTTAGGGATATGAATTTTTGCATTTCTGTGCTGGAAAAAAATCCTGGCAGAGACATTTTCACATAAAAGTCCTTTTGTCAGGAGGGCTTAGTCTGCTGAAGAAAAAACTCGGTTACAAGATGAGTATAATAACAGTAATTTCATGAGGACTGTCTGAGCCATCCTACTTTTTGTCCTTTCACTGATTGAATGTTTGCATTAGGAGGGTTTACCAACTGGAGCTTGGCAGTATCCAATTAACTATTAATTTCCCCAAACAATAGAGAAACTGTGATGTGGTTGTTCCTGTGAAATCTTCCTCTTAAGTTAGTTTCTTGAGAAAGAAGGCAAAGTTCAAGACGGAAAAAAATTCAACATTGCCCTCATCTGACCCACTACAGCAATAATCAAATGCCTCTTGGCATATTCTGCTGCTTGATGCACAGTGAAGGAAAATGCTGCAGCTGCCAGTGGAAAGGAGTTGGGGCTGTTTGGCTGGCACGCTAGAACATCACTTACTTCTGGTTAGGGTGGCAGCCCCCTTTTAGGCCTGAACAATATTTAATGCTGGCAAATCTATGAATTCTTTCTTCCTGTAGAGTTATTCTTCTGTGCTGCAGCCACTGCTGTTCGACTGGAGCATCAGTCTGAAACAAGAGAAGACTAAGCACTTCCAAACTCCCAAAATTGTGTTTAAATGCAAGTGTTAAGGTGCAAGTGCTATAACAACCCATAATGGGGAAGACCTGTGGGGGGAAAGTGTTTTAAAGATACAAGAAGTTTAAATCCTTAGTGCTCCACCTTTGGTTGCTGGAATAAAAAAATAAAAATAAAAAAAGACCAGGGAGATGGCTATTCTCTACCAGCAGGAAATAAAAAATACGAGAGAAATACATAATCATATTCAACAGAGATAAAATTTCATGCTGGGAAATTTTTACTAAGGTATTACCTAAATGTCAAAGTGGCAAAAGATGCTCCAGGCCTGCTGTCATTTCACATACATTGCAGTGGCTGTTTGTGGCACACCTGGGCAGTCGGCTTCTACAGGGCTGTGTGACTGTTGCCTTTCATTAGATTTGGAGCCAGTTTTATCCAAGCAGTTTTCCTGACTCTTTCAGAAGCACAACACCCTTGTCCTTGCATTTCACTGTGCTTGTGTTCTGGCTTTCCCAGGCACTGGGAAAGATGCTAAAAAAACATAGAGGTGCTTGGCAGTGGCAGCAAAAATCAGAAATCGTCCATGTCTCCCAACTGAAAGTTGAGTTCTCTCTTAGAGACAGGATTTATTCCTGGCCTGTCACTTAACCTTGCTTTTTAACAGAGCAGGTGCCTCTCAGTGCTTCTACCTCCATTTCACCTCAGTTTTGCTTTTTTCAACTGCAGGCCTTTCATGACCAAATCTTTTTTACTGAGCACCTTTCTCAGTGAAGCTGTGTTTCTGCTGGGCCTTTCCTATACTCCCATATTGGCAATAAACACAGAGGGGCACAAGTGCACCCAATGTATATCACAGAAGGACTGGCCATAGTTGGCCACTGCCCCTGCAACTGGTCTGTGCCCCAGGCTGTCTCCTGCACAAGATCACATGCCATCCCTACAGCACATGGCTAAGGAAAGGAAAAGCCAACTGCCCTTCAAACAGCTTCTTAAACCTGGTGTGCTGAGGAGCTGGGCTTGAAACCACAGCATAGCACAGGGAAGACTGGAGGCCTTCATCTGGCACCATGGCAGGGCAGCAGGAGACCAGGCTCATGGAAAGGGAAGGTAAGGCAAGGCCAGGCAAGGCAAGGCAAGAAGAGGACTTTTGCATCCTCTCCCTATGACTAGGTAAAATGGTGTGTGCATGACAATAGAGAAGGTTTTCCCAACTCACACAGATTTCATACTCATGCAAATTCAGATCTCATCACAGTTTTACATACGTAAACTGAAGTAAATGAATGCTTCACTGTCTGAGCTGGTTTGCAAAATACAGTTTCTGGTTTGTACTGTTGTAAACTTCTTTTACACACAAAGCTGCTAGATGTATAGTTTGTATATTAATGTGTGACTTGTGTATCCCATGTTGTAGTGCTAATACTCAACAAGTAAAACAATGTAGAAAATTACATTAAAATATGATTGTAGATACAGGTGCTTAGTAGCCAAAAACTGCCACATTTAGGTAATTTGTATTTAGTCTTTTCTGGGCCTATGTTATGAAATAATCTTCTGCTATATGTCGTGATGCTGCTTCTCCACATACACCTGTGTCTCGCTAAGAAATCAGGTGTGATGATTCCATCCTTACCAGTAGGTAAATTTTTGTTCTGCTTTAACATGATAAAAACTGAGGTGGGAGAGAGAGCAAATAACCTGTCCAGGAAGTCTTTTGGTGAGGTAGGAACAGAGCCTGATCTCCAAACTCATAGAATCATAGAATCATTTAGTTTAAAAAAAACCTTTAAGATCCTTGAGTCTGTGTTTCTTTACCCTCACCTCACATCACTGTCATTTTATTTTATGTGGAGATTCTGTTGAGCTGCAAATGCCTCTGCCATATGCTCAGAGGTGATGAACATTTATATTTATTCATCTCCTTCTGAAGGCAGAGGCTTTTAAACGCATTTGTACTATTACATAAACATGAACCTGGAAACTGGGAAGTTCATATTGTGCCAATATTGCTGATGGTAGTTGAGGTCCAGTGCCTCAGTAAAGAGCAGTCAGATACAGTTAGTACTGAAGAGAGAGTTCACGCAAAAGGAAATTCCATTAAGAATTAAGGGGTTTGATTGCCAGCTCATTTTCCACTTGCCTACTTCATGGTACCTCTCTCGTACCATTAAAAGAAAAATTGTCAGGGGAGTTTTCATAACTAGACCTCACATGTTGGGCATCTTCACTGTTAGCAAAACACACTGCGAAGATGTCTTCTTTAACTTACCTCGGGTAACTTGGATGGTGCACTGATGGCTGGGAATCTGCAGTTAAAGGTAAGCCTGAACTAGGTCCTCAGTAAGTGTAGGTTTCTGAAGGTCTTCTTCTTCTGAAGGTCTCTTTTACTCTTTCCTAGCAAAACTAAATATAGATTCAGACAGCACAGGGAAAGAATCCAAGGCAACTTGCACAGGCTAAAATAAGGTATTTTAGAAGGGTCTGTCAAAATTCAACACATTGTCTCACTAGTGGATGAAGCTTTGAGAGAGACTGTGGCTCCTGTATAACTTTTAATTACTTTGTGCAGAATTGTTATGAACTATGAAGATTTTCTACCCACTGCAAATGTCCAAATACCTGAATAATGGACAATTAAGGCTCTAGCATATTTTCCAAAGATGTGGAGATTTGTAAAAGCTGAGCTAAAATCTGCAAACCCAATGCAGATCTAACCTTATGACTGCCAAGAGACACAAACTACAACTTTATACTCCAAGACTTCAGGCACAGGCTTCCCTGCCAAAGAGTCAGCTGGTTGCACATTAGTCTTTGTTTCACCTCTCTGCTTGTCTAACCGAGCCTGCCTCTTCATCACCAATCATCTTTCCCATAGGAAGGTGGAGTTGTGCAGATGTTTCAGTTCTCTTTGTTGGAACCAGATATTAAAGACTCAAAACCAGATACCAGACTATTGGCTAAAATAGACCTCCAGGGCAAGTAGCTCCCTCTACTCTTGCCCTGTCACCCAGGAGATGTCTGATCAGTGGGTGTCTCTTCCTTCCACTGCTGACTGAGGGGCAGATCTGGACATCCTTTGCAGACCAAACTGGAATAAAACATTTGCTGCCACATCCCTTCACTTTATGCTCTGTTTCTGATGGGAGTCAACAGCCTGCAAAAAGCCACATTACGGCAAGGGCTCTGCAGATAGAGGAGCAAGAGGAAAGCTTCCTGTGCTTTCTTGCACTGACCTGACCTCTTTCTTTATAGAGAGGGAGCACTAGGGTGAACTTGGTCCACATTTTTTGTCACTAGAGACAGCATAGGGCAGGGAATGAAGATTCCTTCTCACAGCAAAAGATTAACTGGGGGGTGGGTAGCAACAAGTTAATAGATGGATTGTTTCCAAGGATGAAGCAGGCTGTATGTCCATGAACGACCCTAGCAGTATGACCCTATGCATTCATGTTTGGTGACCTAATTCCCAGCCAAAACTGTGTATGTGGAACCTGATGCTGGAGATGATGGTTGGGTGAAAATTTGCACTAACCACAGTGATCACCTGTGGCCCACCAACACCTGAGTCAGCACCGCCTCAACAGGCAAAACAGCACAGCCCTTGCTCTTGTACCTTCCTTACCCCACCTTCTGCTCTTTTCTCTGCCAGTCTCCTGTCTTCTCCAACTGGTTTGCTTTCATAATCCTGTACCAATATTGAGAAGAATAGCCAGAAATTGTAGAGCCCATTTACACTGGTATGAAGAGGAGACAGATTCATGAGCACCTTGATGAAGCATGATCCTGCAGCGTGCATCCTTCTAATCATGTCCAGCCCCATTAGCCCAGATATGGATACAAAGTTCAAATCCTATGGTCATCCCTAATCATTAGTAAGGAGTTTTTGGTCTCCTCGTCAACTTACCTGGTCTAAATTTCACCCTGAACAGTGTATTCACTGTGCATGTGATTCCATATTGCAGCAGGACCATGGACCAGGAGACTCAAATCCAGCCCAGGGAGGATGAGAGCTGTTATTTGAACCCAAAGTGTGTGCCAGAGTGATTTTTTTGGCAGCTGATTTGGGGCAGGGGTGAGAGAGAAGAAGCAAGAGAATTATATCTTTAAATGCCCTTGCTCAACTTACCTATAGTACGTATCATTAACACTAACTTGTATTCCTCCAAGACATGCAAGTGTCAAGACAATCCCTGTGAGCCTGTGAACTGCAGAACTGAAAATAATTATCAAAGCCACTCTCCATTTAAACTTGCAGAGCTGTTGCTCTGCTGTAATGAAAAGATCTCATGCTTTGCCCTGTCGCAGCAGGGGTCCAGGCTGTATTAAGTCATTCTCACTGGTCTTAAAGGCTTTAGTGATGTTACTTTCATTTGAGAGTTATCTTTCTGCCAATTTAGAATCCCATCTCCTCCCCACAAAGAAAACCTGCAGTTATCCAAGCAGTAGTGGAGGATGGTAGGTGGCAAGGAAAACAGGTAGGACAGGAGCATTCTTCATGGCATTTAGAAATAATGAGTGCAATTTCCCAGGTCTTAGGATTTTTTAGACCATGATTTTAGGAAAAAGAGAAATGAACCTTAGTCAGACAGGAGCCCTAACTGTATAGCTGGAATAACATGTAAGTAGCAAGAAGCTAGGCACTGCTGCAGCTTCAACAGTCACCAAAAATCATAGTAATAACATCAGAGCTTTGGGACTATCAGACAGCTCCCTCCTCCAGGAAGGACACTGAGGACATGTATTTTTTAATGAAGCAGTGTATCTCTTTCTTCACTGATTCAAAAGAAGCTTTAGATTCCCATCTCTACGTGCAGACTAGGTGTTCAGTCTCCTCTCAGTTGATTGCAGATTATCCTCATAGCACACCATGGGAAACCAGCAGTTTAAGAACAATGTGTTGATATTGTATTTTATTCCCCAAAAGTACTTTTCATTATGATAGCTCCTAGTGTGATCCCACGTGCTGTGCAACCACGTGGGCCAAATGCTAATTCCACCCACCAAATGTGCAGGTAATGAGAGTGAATGGGACAGGGGTCAGGAGCAGATTCCAATCAAAGCCATTAAGTACCGCTGGCAGATGGAGCACACAGAGCAATTACTAAACCCCTTCTGAGGTTTGTACCATGTCAGTGATGACGAGTTTGATAACTGCAACACCTGTATCACTAGCGTATTGCACGTCATGCATAATACTGCTGTTATTCCTATTCTGGGAGAAACAAAACTCTAACAAATGACAAGGTTGACACATGCAGAATCCCTTGATTTTTAAGGTGATTACAGGTTACAGAGTTAGGCACATGTGTACTGACATGTTCCAAGGATGACTCCTTTTTATGGATAATTAAATCTTAAAACAATCAAGGGCTGGGTGTTGTCCCTGAACGCCAGGGCTGAAGGGGGAAAAATGCAAGGACAAAGCAGAGAAACATTGGGCACAGGTGAAGTGGTGGACTTGTGTGGAATGCAATGGTTTTCCTCCCTATCTCTCCATGCTGCAGGCTCTGTCTCCTCTTCCCTCTGCATTTTAGGTGAGGTTGCCAGGTGCAAGAGTATGAGCCCAAGGCTGGCTTTTCTTCCCAGGGAGCAGAACTGGGATGGTATGTGGTTCTCGGGGGAAACACCTCTCACCATCATGCAGAGTGTGGCTGCAGCCTGGCCCTTGGTCTTACCATTGTGCCCATCCTGTTTCATTAGAACCTGTTTGTATGTTTAATACTGTATCTGCTGCTAATTACAGCCCAACAATACTAACTCAGTGTGCAAACAAGGACATCATCCAAGTATTGTTTTGCATAACCAGAATACTGGGGTTGCAAACATTTGCATAATGTTTAATTATTTAGTCAGAACATAAAATTTGTCTTCCTCTCAAAAGCATTTTTGTGAAATGTCTCAATAATTAAACACCACTATGTTTATTAACAGCAGGGAAGATTCATAAAATGTATTAGTCAGAAAAAAAGCAAGTAACTGCATCTTGCTAGAGTAATCAAAATACACCACTCCAAAGTAGGTCCCCAAGCATGGCAAACATTAGCACGAACTCCTTTGTGCAACCAAGCAGAAGACAATTAAAAGCATAACAGTTCAGCGGCTGTACCTTGGAGGGGTCAGGAAGCCAGAATTCAATGGTTTAATTCATTCATTAATCAATATATAACATTTTGAGAAGACTGGTTCAATTATATTGAGCCAGCTGAAGTGAGCGTTGTATCTGAGAAAGGTAAAATCTGGAGTCAGCTGGAGGCCCACGCATGGTGTCACAGCCTGGGGAAGGTGTCTGCAGGCTCCTGCTCTGACGTGCTGCCCAGGGGAAGGTGCCGTGGCCCATGCCCCAGGTGACAAGCCCACATTTGCACTCCTTATGTGGGACGTGGGAGCAGACATGGTTCTTCATGGAGTTCCTCTAGGTGGTTGCTGAACAGGCTGAAAAAAAGCAAAAGAGGATCTAGTAAAGTAGCCAGAGGTACATAATAAAAACATCTGCCTTGATGGCATAGGAAAGGTGTTCCTTCTGCAGCATTTCCACACCACTGCTTGCCGACAGGGAAGAAGGCCCAGCTCTGACCTCAGTTTTATCTTGGTGTGTAAATACAAAAATTCCTCCCAAATGAATGGTCAGAGTAAGGGCTGAAGTTGCCGAATGTGTCAGCGCTGCTCCAGCACCAGCCAAGGCCAAGAAGTTCTTTCAAGCAAGTAAAACTCACAGGCTGCAGAGGAAGAGACGGACACTGGACTCTAGTTTGATCAAAACAGTTTCTGTGCCCAAGTATAAAAACTCCAAATTGTACTGGGTTGTTTGAAGGCAAGGCAGAATTCAGGACCAGAAATTGTTTCTTAATTAAAGCAGCAATTGCCCACTAAATTAGGCAGAAGTAAGTCTTATGTCCTGGGAACAAGCATTCACCTCTAAAATCAAGTATTTTAGTAATTTGAAATTATGAGCTTGCATATAAAAGAAGCATAAAATTAAAAGGTTATTTTATTTTATTTAGGCATGATGGAAGTTTTCATTCTCTCTTTTAAATTTGACTTTATACTTCAGTTGTATTTCAATAATGTTATGCAAGAAATTAAGCTTGCGTCCTTCTGCCCTCTCTGAAACTCATCTGTTACTTCCTAACAAGAATTCTAAATTATTCAAACCAATTTCTGAGACATGCATATAGTTAAGAGGCTCCCTTTTTGTCCATCAATTACGTAAAAGCTGCCGAGGAAACCACCTCTTCTCCTCCGATATCCTTGGCATAACTTCCCATACTCAGTCGGAGTGTTACTGTTTTGTGGCGCTGTGCCAGGGGTCATGTCACACAGAAGCTGGTGAGGGGACAGCTTCCTTTGGTAGGTGGGCTTGGGGAGCTGCTTGAGCAACGGGGTAAAACAAACAGGGAAACCAGCATAAATCTACCAGCTTGAATAACCACACTCTGCTTTCCCTGCATGAAAACCTAAGCCCACATAAACAGGCTCTGACAGCCAACACTGCGTTTTTCCTAAGCCAAAGCAAAACCCTCCTTCCCACCCTGCTTTAGGGAAGTAGGTCACAGTAAAATCTGCCTCCCCGATCTCTTGTCCATGATCACAAGGTAAGATAAATTGCATCCTCACATTAACGAGGGAAATTGTGGCGTGAAAAGGCAATTCAGAGGTTCAGTGTCTCTCTGCAGAGCAGCTGACAGCACCGTCCACCATCAAAGTGCCTTGCAACCTGCTGCCCCAGGCTGCTTGTGCCCTGTGCTCCACTGACAGACCAAGTTCTGCAGCTGGATCTGATGCCGAGGAAATACAGGCACCCTTGGGTGGCAGGCAGCTTGTGGTGGGCTGCTTTCAGCACACTTGGAAAACAAACAGAAAATCACAGAGGAGGAAGCAGCAAAGAAACTGGGCAGTCAGAATTCCCTGCTGAAGCGGGAAGGTTCCCTCTGTTACCTCTAGCTCCAACTTCTTGTGTTTGCATTGCTTTTCTTCCTTCTGAGACCATGACACCGCTGCGCAGAGGCCATGCCCACCACATTGCTGTGCTGCACAAAAGCAGGGGCAGCACATCAGGTGTTGTGAGCACATCCTCTGAGTGCTGGAGCTGGATTTACCTCACCACTGAACCCCCCAGGGGCTTGAAGCAGCATGTGAATGAGCTTTGCAGTGCCACAAGGTTGGGGTAAAGGGCGTGACTCGTGCCACTACTCCTCTTACTTGGGAGTCTTTTGTGGTTCAAAATAAAGGCATGAACCAAACCACAGGGTTCATTAAGCAAAAAGCATTCCCTTCTGTGTACTTGAGGTGAGTGCTGCAGGAAGAGACAAAGGAGTTAAAAGAAGAAGAGTCTTGTTTAAAGGAGTGGCTAAATGGGGAAGATGATGTCTGTTTTGCCTGGACAGGCTTAGGACCTTATTCTGCTGCCTTGTCTGCAGGCAGCCTGCCCATCAAAATTATCTCCGGTGCTGAGCGCAGTGAGGACGAGCCAACAGCTTATTAAATAGGAGTCTCTGTTATTTCTGCTGAGAAAGGTGGCTTTTATTTTCCTGAAGGGTTATTAACTGAATTCTTCTCTTGTCATAACTCTGGTTGTTTTCCTCTGCGTTTTCCAGTCAGCTCTCTTTGGTTCTTCAGTGTGGGCAATGGTTTGCAGGGGTTTACTGGTAGTCTTCTTAAATTTGGGGCAATAAGAATAAAAATAATATGAAAATTGGATTTCTTTGAGAGATGTGATCACCAGAGCAGGCCTTTGGGACAAATTCGGTTCTGCAGTTCAGCAGCTTCCAGTTTCTGGTACAGTGCTGCTCCTTGGGCTGCCACTTGCACAAACAGTCCCATGGCTGGAGTTGGACCCCAGAGATATGTAACTAATGTTGCCTCCTCTCAACATGGTCTGGTACCATCTGCTGGTTGGGGAGGGCAGCACAGATGGTGGTTGGCAACAGGCTGGCTTACTGGGTTCCTCTACCTCCTCACCATCACTGAAGGCACCATAGTTTTCCATGGCCTGGCCCAGGAGCAGCACAGGTGGCCCATCTGCTTTGTCATCCCAGAGCTGCCGGCATGGGTGACAAATGACAGTGTGGAAGCCATGCGCTGGTAATCATTGCAGGGCCCATTGGTGCAAAGTGCCATTTCTTAGGAGACAGAGAACAGAAAATTCTTTCTTTTTCCTTTTTTTAATTAGAGGTTTCCCAGGAAGAGCTGACTCTCAAAAGCAGGGTAATAATTTATGTGTCAATTCTAAACCTGAGAAATCAAACCATATTTGGGAAAAAAATGGGAACTACTTGCTACAGTGAGTTAAGATACCACAGTACCTGGCTGGGCATCCTTGAATAGGCTGCAATGGAATTATGAGCCTGCAACATATACCATTTCATACTTATTTGCATAAGTAAATGAACAAAGCAAAAGGAAATCAACAATGAAAGTACTCAGTGTGAAGGTGCGTGAAATGGAAGAAAAATTGTTCTCTCTGACTTTCCTTCAGTAATATCTTACATAATCTTAGCTGCATTCCTAGTGGTTCTAAGAAGAGTTTGGGATCAGAGAGAGATTTGGGATCCTGGAGAGGGAGATAGTTTAACATTTCCCTGAATGAGCTCCATTTAAGCTGCTGTAGGTGAGCTAGAGTGGTTTTCTTCTGGGAATACAGCCAGTGTAAATAGAGAGTTAGAATCTGCAGCAGAGGTGCTGCAAGGTACTGCAAAGGAAGAAGATGTGAATGGTTTGTGAATATGTGTCCCATCAGTCCCCAGCTTCAAAGTGTAACATGATGCAGAGAATTATCTGGGACTAATAGTCTGTAAAAAATCTTTACATGGCATTTATTTTGTGAAGTCAGACAATAAATGATCCCATGCTATAAAAACTCAATGATTCCTGCTGCTTATTGAACATCTTGGCAAACATTGAGCGTATGTGAGCCTGAGACCTGTGCCCACTTGGAACTGAAATGCCTTCTCCTACAAGAGTTAATTCTGTGCAGCCACATTGGGCAGGATCACACAGGGCTACATTTCCCCCTGGGCTTTTTAGAGTCATGCAGCACTGCCCAGTGTTCACAAATTGCCTTTTTTTTTTTCCTCCTTTTTTTGACTCTGTAACAGTACAGAAGTTATCTTCTAACCACAAACACAAAATCCTGTAATTAAACCTTTGTTACCCAGAGCGGAGTGCTCATCATGTATACAAAGCAAACATTTTGGCAAGTTTATTGTGCTCCTTGAGACTAAGAGGGAATTAATGGCATTGCAAAATTACAGCAAGCTGCTTCCTATGCTGCTGCTGGATATTTTCACTGGCAACAAGATTTTATGTTCCTCTTCATCCTGAAAAATTGCAGCAGATATAGTAAACGTTTTTACTGTCAAAGGCAACACAGTGCAAAACACCCCATCAAAGTAAAGGACAGTGAGATGTTTTGGCCTTAAAAAATTATTGCACTTCTCTGTCTACTAAAAATCATTTAGTATCAATTTTTCATTTAAAATTACTGAACATTAGGAGGTAGCTGGTTAGGATAATCCAGAAGTAAACTGCATAAGTCATCAAATTTAGAGTTTTTGCACTGAAAGGTGTCTGATAGACAATTTCATTTGCATTGTGGAGGACCTTGACTGCTGGGAAGGCACCTTGCTCATTAGACAGAAAGCCAAAGATGTCTCATGCAGCACTTCTGGGAGAGGAAACTTCTATTTGTCAAGTCCATTTTGTTGTTTTTTGACTGTAAATCCAGCTCTGTTAGTTTATGTTCATGAGTCATGAACAAAGGGTGAATTTTTACATTTTATTTTTGTTGGATGTTACATTCCAACAGTGTATATTGCAGCTGCCTGAGCAAAATGGATCAGCCGGAGTCAGTCACATTGCTTCTCAGTTGGAAAAGTACAATGACATCCTCAGGAAAGCTGATCAGATCTGAAGGGCTTTTCTACTGGTATTGAGTGTGAAACATAAATCACTGTTCACAAAGAGGAGAGAAATGTATTTGTGTTTGCATCTTTCCGTTGCCACAATGAGCCATTTGACCAAAGAAGAATACATGGGCTCTAAAACTATTTTCTGTCTACCTGTTCTCAAGACACTTATAGCAAGTCCTACTTACATGACCTTTTGACTTAGTAATCTGGGTACAAACCGACGCCATGAGAAAATAAAAATTCACCTGGCCATCATATCAGCGGTTTGAGTAGCCAAGTGTCCTCTCTTGCACAAAGACAAGGGCCATTGGCAGTGGTAAGAGAATATGAAGAAGCCCAGCGATGCTGCCTCCTGAAAACTTTCACAATTTCCCAAACCAAGGCCCCGGCTTTTGTGTTGAGCAGCACTTGTTGGGTTTTGTCTGCCGCTGATTTGTCTAGCCGTGTTTTGAAGGCAACTGGACCTTTGGTGTCTACAACCTCCTATGGCAATCAGTTCCAGTGCAACTCTGCATTGTGTGAAAAGAAGCACATCACATTACTGCTCCTCTGAAGCATATTTTGAGACACTTGAATTGGTCCATAATTATGGCAGAATTCATCAAGATCCTGAGTTTCTTTCAGGTAGGCCTAGTAGTCTTTGGTGTTGCAGGCTGTTCCCTTGAAGGGCAGATGATGCTCATGGGCTTGTAGGAATCCACAATGCTGGCTGTCAGACCTCACCGCAGTCATTCTCACCCACTTGGCACTGAAAACCTGGAAGTGAGTGGAACCACCAGAAACTCTATGGCTGCAATACCTGGACCACATCACAGTCAATGGCAAAATGCAGGCTGATGTCCAGCTGATGCTTCCCACCTTGGCATGCTCCCAAATCTGGATCCCAAATGCCACAGGAGCTGTAGGGCTGTGATCTGTGAAGAGCTGGTCACCCACTCACCTCCTCTTGTTGGCATGTCTGCAAGGTGGTTGGACACGAGGCTTGTTCCCCTTGAGATGGTGCAGGTCTTGCCACAATACCTCTGCCTTTCACCTGCATTATTCCTGAGCATATGTCTGTGAAAACAGGAGGTAGTCCAAGAGATTTGTACTCTTCCCCATACAGCCACACAGGTCATGCTCCAGGAATTCAGTCACGATTCAACACAGTTTTAATCATTTTAAACAAGGAGGGAATTGTAAGGAGGCAGACTGTACCTTTAACTACATTTCCTGAAAACACTGTGCTCTTTTCATGGGGTGACAATAATTAGAGAATACAAATTTGGTCTTTTTTAATATAATATATTCCTTTAATACAGAAACTGTTGTTTTGGTTTTTTTCAAGGCTGATACAAAAGGTAATACCATATCTTAAAATTACAGTTTATGCTAATTAGTTATTTATTACAGAAAGGATGTTTTGGAAAGAGAGGGAGTTAAGATGGTTTTTATTGTATCTGAAAAATGTGCCTTTTTCTACTGTAGGTCCTAGAGAATTATTTAAATGCCACAAAACAAACAAACAAAAAAAAGTCAGAATTAAGGGCTATGCATTGTTGCTCATGGGGGAGCAATGTGAAAGTTTTTTACACAACCAACCTTCAGACAATTGTGCCCAAGCTTGCAGGTCCTGTAATTAAACTACTGTTTCTGGTATGGATCTGTTTAACAAGACAGCTGGCTTGCTGCTTCTGATTTCAGGGAGTATCCACTGCCTTTTGTGACCTGCAGGAAAGAGAAAGCCCTGGGACAGAAACCCGTTTGGGTCAGGACCAGTGCCAGCTGCTGTGTTGGGCTGGAGCAGGTCTGTGCAGCAGCCACGAGACCTCCAGCAGCCATGCAGGCTGACTGGCTTTATCCAAAGGCTTTGACAAACATAAGACTTGTTTTCTCTCCTGGTATTTTCAACAACGAAAGACAACCTGTTTGAAAACTTTTAGTAGTGTACTTCCCCCATGAATACCCAAAGTGAAATGCTTGCCTTAGCAGTGGGGTGTCACGGTTCGGTTTCCTTACTGCTCAATTGCTTGCAAACATTGTGCAACCAAGGTTGCTCAGAGAAGGAGCTGAGGAATTTTTATTTGTGGTCACAGATAAATGTGTGTATTTGTGCCTCCTGAAATGTAACCTAACCCCAGAAACTGTACCACTGGCTCAGCTAGGCAAACACACAGCTCAGGCAACATGTTTGAATGGAATACTCACTAGCAGCTATTTGTGAATATCTCCACGAACCCAATAGCTTTGGTAGAGAGTGTGTCAGGCGATTCCAGTGAAACACATCAACAGAATCAGGCTGTTAGTGCACAATTTATAAATGTAAACAGAGAAAACCATAACAAACAGAATTTTCCAGCAACAACAGAAGTTCAGCAAAGTTTAGCAAAGATCCTATTTTGATGCAAACTTAATTAAAAGCAGAAAATTCAGGAAATACATAAGGCAAAAGGGTTTTTTCTGAAGTGTAAGTATGTCCTTAGCATAATGTAAGTAATCCATTGCCATTGCAATCCTGATTGCTACAAAGTTGAAGGTAAACTTTTTGACTGCACCTATTGCACACTTTCTCCACAGCTGTACAATAAAACCCTTCTCCTGTATCAAGAGATTCTTCACTGTGATTAGCTGGTCTGTAGAAGTTCAGTTAAGTAGTTGACTTAATTATGAAAGATGCTATTTGTTTGCATCGTTCCATTTTATAATCTGTGGCATATCACTCCAAGCCTGAGATTTCTTTTTGGCCAGTTCCATCCACGATGGCTGATCTGGAGCAGCATTACTGGCTTTCTTCAAGTGGCTTATTTCCTCCTTATCCACCAGTGCAGGTGATGGACCTACTGTGAATAAAACACATGGGCATTTTACGTTTGCTTGCTGTGCAGCTAAACACCCTAGCTCTTTTATTAAGTACTTCCCATACCTTGCCCTATGGTAGAAATTCTTTACATTTCACATGGAAACTTCTTCTGCAATAAGTTATTGAGGAAATTACCACTCTGTGCTTTAAATAATACAATGTTTTTCTCATCACTAAAATCTTTTGATACCTAAATTTACTAAAACACAACATGATGACCTGGATTCCTTGCTGTGCCCTGTGTTAACACCTAGGCCAAAGAAGAGAGTCTTTTCATTAGAAAAAGCATTCACTTGCAAATTCCTTCTTTACCCAGCCCCAAAATCACAGGAATTTTATTACCTTCAAAACTTATGTCCTTCTTTCAAATTTTAATTTACCAAAGGGATTTACAGGAAAGGTATTGTGGGAGGACTGACAGTCAGACTGTTTGTTATCACATCATTTCAGCTCGCTGAGGAAGTCACATCAAAATTGAATGCTGTTGAAAATATTTTTGCTTACATTTACACTGGGATGGTTCATTTGGGCCCCCATCCTGTGAAATGGCCTAGGGTTCTCAATTCATGTTACTTTCCACCTGAGTTTCAACTGCTCCTTGTTACTCTTTTGTTTGTAATATAATTGGTCAAAAGAATAGGGCACCACATAAAACTCTAAATGTGAGAGCTGAGAAAACTTTGTCCTGGCTGATGTGGGGCTGGAGGACGAGATTAGAATCTAGTCCTCTACTCCTTCTGCAGCACACTCAAGCAGAATTTCTTGTGACAAGGTTGTGAGATAACAGCCCACATTTTAAGTTTTGTTTCCTACCAGGCACATAATGGGAGAGTGAATTGGTTCTCAGCAGCGGCTCCTTCGCTTCAGACTTTGTGACTTTCCTCTGCTCCTCAGAAGTGGTTTTGGGTGCCGAGTGGAAAGGTTTGCTCCATTGTTGCTTCACTGACCCCTAGGCACAGAGAGAGGGATAAAATCCAAGTAATGCAGGGAGAATGAGTCCAGTTCAGAAGAACACAAGGAAAGGGAGTGGATGTGGTGCTGGCCACAGTTCAATATATATCAGTCCCAATCCTCTCTCTTGGGCTGATACCTGTACAGAAAGTTCTGGTGGTTTCACATTAATGCCCATGATACTCAAGTTTACAAATTAAAACTATCCATCTGTATCTCTTACTCATAATGGTATCTATGAGTAAGTAATTATATCCTCAATGCAATATGTATTCCAAGTCCTTTGCACGTCTCTACTAGCATATATAGGATTTGGCAACAGTCTCATTCTCTCATGTTTCCCTTTCACCTCCCAAATTTTGTGGGTTAGGGCACTGTATTTTTGGACAGTCGATGGTAAATGGATTTTTCATAAAAAAGAAATCAAAACATCCTCCCATAGATTTTCTTGGCAGTATGAAAAACTACCCTGAAGTGATAGCGCCTGGTGCCATGTGGGAGAAAGAGAAAGTGGGAGGAGCACCAAGCCTCATATGCTGCAGTCAGGAGCACCTTGGCATGTTTCTCTGTTAGCTGCTACAGGGAAATAAAATGAATGGCATGCATTTTTGAGATCATTGCCAGCTAAAATCTGGAGTTTCCAGTTCTGACATAGAAACTGTATTTTGGGTTCATTGAAACCCTTGATATCTAAGTGCTACAACAATGTTGGGCGTCATTGCAGTTCATAAGCTTGCCTAGACATCTTATTAGGTATTATCTCTTGTTAATCTAACCACTGCTATTTTTTATCATCTAGAAATCTCTTATTTCAGGATATAAGGCAGCTGTCTGGGTTTCTAACAGTACCATCAGAAGCAAGAAAGTAGGCCATTTGCACTGGGAATGTTAAACTGGTATACAGGACACACATGCCCCTGCAACAGTGCAGGGTTCTTCTTGTGCAGGATGCAAAACAGGCAGCACTCACATACTGCTGGTCCATGGACTAGGGAAGCCTTTTTAGTGTTCTGGATTTGTGCCAAGCACTTCTACTGGCACAGCTTTGTCATTTGGGAAGATCACTTGCTACAGGTATCACCCACTTTTGCATGGGCAGTGTCAGCCCATATTCCATGGCACCACAGGTGCTTCTTCTGAATTATCCATATACAAGGAACCAGAATTTATGTCTTGGCACTCTCTACAAATGTAAAAGTTGTTTTTATCCTATTTCAATTCTCAAGGCTCTAAAAATTGTTACCTAGGAGCTTCTGGGACTGAGCTGTTCATTCAATGTTATATCAGTCAGAAAGTATAGGAGGTTCAATGAAATGCTGGGCTTAGAAGGATAGTTAAAGAGAACATATTCCCTCTGCATTGAGAAAGATCAGAGACTACAGTTTAGCACCTCATTTGGGGTATTTTAGCATCCAATACACATGTCAGATCTGGTAGGAATGCCAAGAAATTTTACACACCTCACATAGTTCCAGGATTTCTTGGAAATACAAAATTACTTATCTGAACAATCAGAGAACTCTGAATCTGTAACACATTTTCGAGAGCAGTGTCTTTGTTACTTATGGTTGTACTCATTAAATATCTGTAATCATTATGGCATGACTGGTAACATAGCAGTAGACCCAAGGAATTCTATAGGAAGGTGATACAAAAGCATCAGAAATTTTTACTGTAAGTACCTCTGTTTGTTCCTTTTCTTTATTCTGTTTCTCTGTATCTGACTTAATATCTGAAGCCACAAGTTTTTCTCTGTCAAGTTCCTTCTCCTGATGCATGCCCCTCTGTTTTTGCCTTGCAATGGAAATCCAGGCTGGCTCTGCTGGAGTGTCAGGATCTCTTCCAGAGTCTCCAGTAGCCACAGGGGAAGGCACACTTTTCTCTGTTGACAGATTATTTATGTACAAGGTTATAAGAAAAAGAGTTGTAATCAGCTTCAACTCACACTTGCTTAATATGCTGGTTGGTCCCAGGACATGAGAACAGCCTAGATAAATAGGAATTCTGTTTAGTTTGGTCTCCAGAGAGCAATTTTCCTGTGCTCAGTGGTTGAAGTTATCATTCTACTGGTGAAAAGCACTTTGCATCTTTGTTCAGCTGGAATCGCAGTGTCACTGTGAGGGAGGTGCTGAAACATGAATCAAACTGCACTAATCCACATATTTCCCAAGGTCTCCCCTTCTCCTCCCTCTTCCATGACCTCTTAGAAACTATGAGATGCTGATTCAAAGGTAGATACAGATGGACTGTGGTGTTGTAAAGGCAACTTCTTCCCCACTGAGATTGCCCTCAGCTCCCACTCTTCTGGAGAAGAGGAGACTGAGGGGACACCTCATTGCACTTACAACTTCCTTGTGAGGGGAAGCAAAGGGGCAGACACTGAGCTCTTCTCTGTGGTGACCAGTGACAGGACCTGAGGGAATGGCCTGAAGCTGTGTCAGGGGAGATTTAGGTTGGGTATTAGGAAAAGGTTCTTCCCCCAGAGGGTGGTTGGGCACTGAACCGGCTCCCCAGAGCAGTGGTCACAGCACCAAACCTCACAGAGTTCAAGAAGTGTTTGGATGATACTCTTGGGCACATGGTGTGACTCTGGGGAATGGTCCTGTGCAGGGCCAGGAGTTGGACTTGATGATCCTTGTGGGTCCCTTTCAACTTGGCATATTCTGTGATTCTGATGCCCATGCAACAGCAGCTGATGCCTTAGTGTGGTTCCTGCCTTTCTTTCACCCCTTTAGGAGCAGCCTGCCCTGCACTGCTCTTTGGTGTCTGCAGGTGCCATGGGTGACTGTGCACAGCAGTTTGTGGCATCTGATCACACACAAGTACTGCCAAAACCATGGTATGACTTCCTGGTCTTTGAACATGAGGTTTACTCTGACTTACCCCTGCTGACACTGACCTGCTTTTCCTTAATGCCAGTCACTTTCACGGTGCTTTACCAGAACTGAGACTTTGGTGAAACAAGAAAAAAAGTACTTTCTAGAGTAGAGGGTCTAAAGTGGTACCCTGCTGTCCTCACAACTGCCACCCAGGGATATGCAGTATCCAGGGGTATGGGGAAGCAAAATAGCCTTTACTTAAATACTCAAATACAGGAAAATCCTGTCTTATCTATTCACTGAACAGAACTGGATCAAGAGAAGAGCCTCAGCAGATCTGTTGGCTCCATCCCTGAGATTCTCCACTTTTCTATTGGCTCACATTGCACTCAAAATTGAATTTTTCAACTATTGTGGAGCTTCTGTGTAGTTTAAAAGAGCAACAAGAACAACCTTAGAGCCAGAAAGATTGATTTAATCTTTCCCAACCATTTCTGGCCACTGATGTACCAAAATTTACAGACAGCTATTTCAGAGCAGAAGTTAAGCTTCTCCTGCTCAAATCACATGTGATCTCGCCCCTTGGAAAAGTTTGTTACACAGTCAGCATCCTGTTCAGGGACACAGGAGGAGGCAGACCCAGCCAGAAAAGATTATTGCCCTGAAGTTCCTTGAGGGTCAGCTGCTTTGCTGGCATAGAGCCTGAGGAGGTGTCAGGCACGTTTCTGGAGGGCAGTGTTCTAGTTTGGAGGAATGTGGCCATGATCAGAAAAGCAGGCAAATGTCTCTGGAGGCACATTTGAAATACATCATGAAGGCATGGGAGATGGAAGGGATGATGCTCTCCCAAGAGCTGGAGTCTGCCGGCGCAGGCATATAATGAAAGCTACAAACTTGCTTTGCTCAGGGATTTTCTCAAGTCGTTGTTATACCTCACCAGAGACAGACTAGTTATTTGAACAAGAAAACCTTGTAAAGCCCATGCCATCTAAAGAGAGAAAAAAACCCAAACATATTTTGCTTTAGTTCCAGCGCAAGATGTTTTGCCAGCTGATGCCTGCATTTCCCTTGTCATTCATCTCATGAAATCTTGCAGTGAGACCTCTGGAAGAAACACACCAGAAAGTCCAGCTGTGTAAATGCAGCACAGATAAAGCCAGGCCCCTGAACACTATAGGAGCTTCCCTCCCTTTTGCACAGCATGTTACTCCAATTCTCTGCATCCCACCTAACTCCCATCTTAGCATGACAACAGCTGCTCCTTCCATAATCTGTTCCCCATCACTGGCTTTTTTTCGCCTTTCAATGGTTCTCCACTTCATTTTTATCTCATTTTACAGGATAATAGAGAATAAGGCTGGGAGAGATCTCAAGATGTCACGTAGGCAAGATCAGCTGAAAGATCAATTTCACATAAACTGTTTCCTTACAAATGCTTATCTATCTAACCCTTCAAAGACAGGACAGGTCTCAGTCTCCCTAGGCAACCTATCTTATGGCATGGCTCTTTTTTTTCAACTATTTTTTTTTAGCTATTGGGTAAGTTAAATCTTCCTTGTTCCAATTTAAATCCTTAACTACTTCTCCTACACACTATGGACACGAGCAGATTACTCATAGTCTCCTTGTGGAAGCCTGTTATGCATTTGAAGACTTACACAATGTTTTCCCTATTTTTTTTTAACTTTTCTGATTAATAATATTCTCTAGATCACTCTTGCTTTTGTAAGAATTGTCCTAATTTCATTCAAATCTTCTGCAAATACGTTGCTCAAAACTGGCACTTGAGACAAAATGGTGTTACCATCAGCTGAAGTGGAAGGACTATGCCACTTCACCTGAAATGTTTTCTTGTACACATCAGTCAGTGCCCCTTAACTTCCACAGACTCCAAGATAACCACTAGCAGCTCAAGGACTGCTATTCCATCTTCTCTGAGTATCCCAGGACAAACTTCATTAGGATCCTCATAAGTAAACCCACACAGCTGAATTGATGTGATGCCTGCTAGCGCATCTGCCATCACATTCCCTCCTTTGCTTGGAGGCCATGCCCTTAAACCCATCTGCAGCTTTAAGGAAGTGAGCAGTTTGGGCAGGACCGGGAACACCAGGTGCTCATCTTCATCAGTTCCCACAGCACTACTGCAGTATGCAGATCAGCTGCCACTACTGAAGGTGATGTCTAGTGTTCCTCGGAGCTGAGGAACAGCTCTCAGGCTGTACAGCTGCAGACACACCACCACACGCATCCTATTTGACCACTTTTTTACCTTCCTCCACTATTTGTAATGTCTTGGTCCTCAAAAACTCCAAAATCTTTACCCTGAAGACCCTTTTCAATCCACCTGTCAACTTTCCAGTGATACTGGCAACCTGGTTTCTGCCTTGATGCTGCTAGTGATGTACGTCTTAGTCTCTGTGACTCCAAATCCCCCTTTGTGTTTTGTTCCATTTTCCCTGTCATACCACAGGAGCTTTCTGTAAGCATCAATGTTCTTCCTCCTCTGCTTGCACCACACAATCAACACTAACAAAATGACTGCTATGTTCAGGCTATGTCCAGACTATTTGCTGTACTAAGTGTAATGGTCTTATTGCTACCTGTGCTTCCATTTCTCTGTCATTCTCATGAATTTAGGATTCATCTTGCTGTTATTTCAATGTGCATTTCGTGGCCCAACAGGATTCCCAGTCCTGCAGGGATATGTCTGGAGGCTGATATTACAACAATGTTTTTCATAAGGCAGATACTCTAATGAAGGCATCAAGCACCCTTACTCTTTAGACAAATCTCTCTGATGAGATGCCAGACATCCTAGTTATGCCAATTAGAAAGCAGCCAAATTAGGGGCAAGTATCATCCCATAAGAGATGGTATCAGAATGCCCCGTGATAGTAGGGAACAAAAGCTCTTTATCATAATCTGAAAGATTTTATACATATCTGTACAGGCCTGATTTAGGACAGCAGAGTAGTATCACCTACAGACGATCAAGAGCTGATCTGCTTCTGGGAGAGGCTTTCTTGTATCTTTGAGCAATTATGTTCTGCCCTTGTTTTTGTGAGAGTCTTTGCTGCAGAAAGCCAGACAGGCAGACAAGGCAGAGGAAATACATGCCTTATCTTCAGCAAAAAACCATCAGATGCAACCCACGCAGGATTTGCTACCTCATCTGTCAGCCAGAATTACTGTAAGTAGTAGAAGAGGCCTATTCACTATTTATTCACTTTCCTATTGCCCAGAGGTCCTTCACATCCTCCCACCTCCAACTAGATAAGGTTTCTTGGCAGTATACCTGCACCATTGTTCCATCCAGAAGGATGAAAGGTGGTGAGATAATTCAGGAGAAAGCACGGTGAAGCGAGTTGGCAGTTTAACGACCTGAGACTGTCCTATGAAGCTCTTGGCACCCTGAGGGACACCAAGAGACAAAAAACTTTCTCAGGAAGTGACTGTTCTCGAGAGAAGTGATGCTTGCACATCCTCCTCGGTTCGTAAGTGTCTGATCACCTTGAACAAGCTCTTCTGGTCTTATCTCATCCAGTCACAGGATAGCCCATGTGCTTTTATGGTTCACCACGTGGTGAAGCACAGCATTTAAGGAACTGGGTAGCCAGAGTAGAACCAGAAGTACTCAAAAAGACGATTTTAATTCCTGCTTCTGCTGCATGTCACATGCACAGCAACTAGTACAGAAGCTTCCAGCTGATCAGTGCCACCCTTAGGGAGATAACACAGTACAAAATGCAAGCAGTGGCATCGTCAGTCGGAAGCTGTGTGAGTTCAGCAGACCACAACCACTGCAAATGCACCGTGTTTCACTTCTCCTCCAGCGAAGCAGGGCCAAGCTTCTTGCTTGTACATTATGCTTGAGAGATCTTTTGAATAAAACTAAAATCTGGATCACATTCTTCAGTTCTTATTACAGCATGTTATTTTAAACAATGTGCTATTCAACTTGTTACTTAATAACTTCATAAGCTAATAAAGGATATTGCTGGCAGCAATTTGTCTCTCGTTCATTCACAGTTTTAACCTCGTGATTGCATCTTTCCCTGGTTTCCCTGGAGTTGGCTTGGCCTCAGGCTTTTTTTGAAAGAGAAGAGCCCCTTCTACCCTTTGGGATAAGTCACCAACAATGGAAAGATACCAGGTCAGAACTTGTCAAGCCACTCTGTGCATAATGTCACCCTGTATTAAAACCAGCAATCAGTGTAGACTGCTGAGGTATTTTGCTGCCACTGGAAACCACACCCAGAGGGTACTGAAGCCTTCCCTTGACGTCTTTCTCACAGACACCAAACACGCTTGAACAGTCACAAGACCAGCTGCTCTGTTTGCGTTCTTCACCACTTCCACAGCTTCCAGACCAACCACGAAGGATAGACTCTGGAACCAAGTGAACAACAGCCACCTTCTCAATTCCCTCCTGCAGATCAGAATCCCCCAAGCTCTCCTCCACTGGGTCTGACAGCAGCAGGTCTGGCTGCCCCCGTGGTCCCCTAAAGGGGGAAATTCCCCTGCTGCAACCCATTTAATGCAGCCATATGTTTCCCTCAGTATCTTACTGAAACAGCATTCCTTTTTTTTTCCTTAGACTAAAGCTCTGATCTTACAGACAAAATTTCTTCTGCCTAAATATTGTGGAAATGAATGTGTACACTTCTCATTGATAGTTGGATATTATCATGTAATGTGTGTCAGACTGGTTTTGTGAACAGTAAGATGAAGATAAAACATTAATCTTTATGTACAGAAGGAGATTTATGACTGACTTGTTATTGTGCATCAGTTTATACACACACACAGAGAAAGTGAAAGAGAAATACATACCTATTTCTGTCTATTGACAGACACATGTACTCTGTGTATTCAAGTGTATCTGTGTGTGTGCTGCTCATATGGATAACCCCAGCAAAGACACATTTAAACATTACCCTGAGATTTAGGAATTGACTTTGTCTTTTTCAGAGATGGCCTCAGATATGTACCCATTTTCTTTAAACCTAAAAGCCTCTGTACACAGAAAATATAGCAGAGGTTCTTTATGACATTTAAATTTCATACCTGGAAAAGAACATCTTATACCTGCAAGGACTGCAGAGTGATTACTCTTGCCGTACATTTGTGCAGGTGAAAGGTCAGCAGCAGAATATTAGAGCCTGATGAAAGTCAAACCATTAACAACAAGCAAAGCTAGCTTGTGGATTCCCCAAGTGTTTTAAAAGCAAACATACTCAAAACTAATCCAAACAACTTTACACAGGGAGATAACACCCTCTGTATGCAAGTATCATTGTTTTATAACATGGTTTATGCACGGATATTTGATTCCACACTGCTGTATCTTTGCTCATTTATAAAACACCAGTTATTTTAAGAAGGGCTTTACGAATGCATATGGCATTTACTATATCCTGGCCTACATATTTCCCTTTGTTTATTAAAGCACCACATGCATTCATGTCAGTATACACACCCAGTTCCTTAGTTTCAAAGTATTCTAAAAGATTTTGCTAAGTATGTCTGTCATTTCTTCCTTCTCTAAGCTGCTCTGTGAGGTATTTGACTTTTGATGGGTTCTATACCACAGATGCCAGGAGAGTCTTTTTTACACAAGAAACTGCTGTTTGCATCAAAGTGTATTTCACTGCTGGAAAACAGCCATGTTGCAAAATAGCCTGGCACAACTGAGAAAGCAAATTCCTTTGGAAAAAAAAAAAAAAAAAAGAAGAAAAAGACAGCTTTCTTTTTAGCTGTAGCCAGGACACCATTAAAGCAATATCTTTTCGATGTAGAGAGAAACATTTTTCTTGTCGTTTCAGAGCCTGTATTTGCCAGACAATGCGCACCAGTTTCATTCACTGTTACATCCATCGTCCTTCCCTGAGCTCCTTTTCTCTGTTTAGAGCACGTCTCCCTGCTACAGCTCCTTAATGGCTCATTTTTATATATCCTATTATGCACATTCACCTAGGTATTGCTTATGGTTTTGCTCTTGTAATAACCTGTTAGCATATGGTAATTGTTTCTGCCCTTTACAGGATTTATAGCAAAGTCTGTCAACTACGAACAACACAATTTAACCTTTTAAATCTGGCAAGGACTTGTGCCTGTAGCTCCAGAAACCTGAAAATTACTCCTCCTAAGTTGACTAGTCACAGAATATTCACACATCCATTAAAAAGCCACCTTGCAGCCCAGCAGAGGCCAAGCAATTCCCAACTAGTTCCCCAGAAAACTCTGGGGAGCAGGAGTGCTGCTTTTGCCTGCTGGGGTGGTAAGCCAGCATCCCACCAGCCCTACTGTTGCCTCTGGTACCAGGAGTGCTGAAAAGCTAAAATTTGAACTGAACGCACCAAATTGCTCCTGCTAACCCCATGCACAGGAAACTGACTTTTTCAAGATGAGTGTACATGAGAAGGGAATGCATCCCCTTACATCACCATTTCACAGCTTGTCTTCTTGTTCAGCACAGGGACTTCCTAACACAAAGTGGGAAGAAACTCCTTGACAGCATAAAGTGTCTCCTGATGGTGACCACAGCTCTTTGAAAGGGCTGATGAACTGAAGGACTAGGAAAGGGCTGGGTGGGTAGAAGGTAGTGTTTGGTCAGGTGTCTAAAGAGAAAGTTCTGCCGTGAGGTAGGAAGGACCTCAGGTCAGTTTGGAGCAGACTGCTTTTTATTTAGAATTAAACTCTGAGTCCTGACATGCCCTCCTATGAGAACTTACTACCAAGCAACTCAAAGCTGGAGATACATGGAATGCTGTAGCAGCTCTGTTTAACTCAATACAATAAGATCAATGGGGCAGTAGATAAGGAAGAAAAATAGTTACCATCACAGATCAATCTAAACCATCACGTTAAACAACCCCAGGCCATACAGATTTGGTGTAATGCTCTAAGGTGGAGAGAAACATGTTCAAAACAGGGCTTCTTAACCCTGTTTCAAATTCCAGGTGCGTGCATTGCTACCAGGGAGGCTGGGCCATGACTCTTGCCCACAGATCCTATTTTGCAGAGGGCAGCCCCAGAGCCTGGGGGCAGGAGTCTCCTTCACCCCAGGGCTGAGGAACCACAGGAGAGGCCTAGAGGAGAAATGTGCTCCCCAGCTTCATTTCTTCCCCTTCTCCCAGCACTCACTGTCTCCTGCCCCACTCCACCTGCAGGCACCGTAGACCTCAGAAAGAGGGATGTGATAAAGGACCTTGTGCAGGAGCACTGGTGCTCCCACTGCTTTCCTCAGTCTCCTGCCAGACCAACACTTCTGTGCTAGGTCTCCTCCTCACTTGTTCCCAGTTTGACCCTCCCCAGAATGTCAATCCATCAGAGATTTGGGCATCACTGCAAACAATCAACTAGTCAGAGGACCACAGAGGGGAAAATGCTTTTAAAGGGAGCACTGGAATTATATATATATATGTATATATATTACATACATATATATGTATCTCCTGCCTTGCCTGCAGAATGTGAGGAGGCTCTGGCTAAATGCTGTAGGGAGCTTGTACGGCTGCCGATGCCAATGAATCCCCTCTTTTATGACTGCTGGGAGAGTAGGAAACTCTAAACATGGCCAGAGTCCTGCAAAAAACATCTGCGATGCTGAGGCAGATGACAACTGGAATCAGATGTCACTCAGGGCATCAGCAGGTTGCCCATGTAGCCAGGAAGAGACTTTTGTCACCCTACAGGACAAGAGGCCTCCTGTGCCCTGAGGTCTTTTGCTGCTTGGTGTTTACCCACTCCAAAGCTGAGAGACTGACCTCAATCAGAGAAGGGCAACTAGATCTGGAGAGCTCTGCAGTGGCACAGAGAAACCTTGTAATTTGCTTGGCCAGCATCTCTTCCTCACATTCTTAACATCAAACCCATGATCAGACTCGTCTGGGGCAGGGAATAATCTTCTCCCACATAACAGAAGACCTAATGATTTATTTTTTCCCCTCTTGGCTGCTCTCTGAAGAGCAGAGGTCTTCTGCTACAACTGTTTGAGCATGATTCACCAAACTTGTTTACTGTCACTGCAAACACCTCAGACAGTGGCGCCACTTCCAGTCTTTTCTGTTCTCTGCTGTAGCCCAAAATATATTAGTCTCCAGAGGACTGATTTGGTTTTTAAACTCTAACCCAATAATAGACAACACGGTGAAATTTAACAATCTGCAGTAGACATGAACTTATGGTCTCTCCCAGCTTTAAACTCAAGGAAGCTGCAGGTTTTTGATTTTTGTTTTAAACAAGGCATGAGTAAAGATAAAGGTGGATAAAAGAAAAAGCAAAGCTCACAGGAGTCAATAAATAAATGGTGTGTTGACCATGGCAGGTAAAGATGGGCCTCATTGCATTTTTGCCTCAGTACTACGGGGAAAAAGGCCTAGTGGTCTGAGTCACTCATCCCACACAGGGCACTACACTTAATGTGCGCTCCTGGCTTTTGAATTGCCACGCAGCAGCTCTAAATGGGACAGTCAGTGGCTTGATATTTCTGCTTCCCAGTACTTGCTAGTGCACTTTACTTTTTGAGTGTCACTTTGAACATCCTTTAAACAATGCCCTGAAATGCAAAAATCAGAGGCAAACATATCTTATTCTGTCTGCTATTTCTTCCCTGCTTTCTGATAATCCTTTCAGCATGGGAGAATCAGGGAGTAACACTGCCGAAGGCAGAGCCATGAACTGGTGCTCATCAATGTCATGGCTGACACAACAGTGCTGCCTCTCACTCTCTCACAGATAAGGTCACTCTTTGCAAGTGAAGGTAACTTTAGAAAGTTTTGGGAGGCTTACCAAGCACTTTACAAGGACTTGACACTTTCTCCAAGTCTCTCTCTTCATTTCTGGATTCAGGAGAACGTATAGCTTTGTCCTGTTTCTCCTTGTTTGCAGTATTGTTTGGGATGGTTATGTTTTGCAATGCTGGCTTTTTAGGCAGTGGAGGTTTGCTGCTAAGCTGTTCAGATGACTTTGCTTTGGGTTTGATCTTTTCATTTAAAGAATCACCAATATTTGTATTGGCTGTTTTTTTCATCCCTGCCTTATCACCTTTTAGAAAGGAAGTCAATCCTTCATTTTCTAAATTAAATTCTGCACTGTATCTTTTAATCCCTTTTGATTCTGGTGATGAGTTTTCTCTATATTTCAAGGACAGTGAGGTGGATCTAAGTTTCACTTGAAAAGGACTTTTATCATTACAGCTTGGCTGATTCTGAGATACCACTGAAGAACTGCTTGGCATCAGCACTGGATCAACAGCCAGAGAAACATAACCAGCCAAAATTCCTGTAGGTTCTGCGCTCTCAGAGCCAGACTCTGGCAGCAAAGTCTGCTTTTTGTTGCTTTTTTCCTCATCCACATTGGATCCCTTCTGGAAGTCTTCTTTCCACTTCTCATTGCTTGAGGAGACCTTTTCTCTAGACAGGAAGAATCTGGTATTTAATGGGCTTTCCAGCTCTGATCTTTCTGGGAAATGTAGGCTTCTGGTTCTTGGTCTCTCCCGTGCAGAGGAAACAGAAAACTTTCTGAAGGCACTGAGTTCATTGACTACTTTTTCATCTTTTTTCCCCGGTGGTTCCTCTTTGTGGACCAGTGACTGACTGTTCTCCTTACCAGAAGCAGCTGCTTCTTGTGCAGTCTTTATTTTCTCTAGAGAGCAGGAAGTAGATGATCCCATCCACACTGAGGAAGCAGGATATGAAACATGGAAAGAGTCTGTGGGCTGGGAAGAACCCATGAAAAACTCCTTGCTGGACTCTGACAATACAGTAAACTCTTTCTTTGCCTCTTCATTGCAGGGAATTTCCACGGGTATCTGATCATCCTTCTGTATATTTTCTTCTGACCTTCCCAAGCAAACAACACTATTCTTACTAACTGAAATATTTTCTTCAGATGGTATTTTATTTCGTGGAAACACAGTAGGAAGCTCCTTATTTTCTTGATTTAAAATATTGATTGACATATCACTCACATCCCCAGACAATAGAACGGGTGTTTCTGAGGAATCTTCCTGCTTTTGTACTTCTCTGTCAGGAGCGGAGTAGGAAGAGGTTGTGGAGTCTTTGTCTTCTGTCAGCAATGAGGACTTGGACTCCTCACATGTCGTTTCCAGTGTTGGTTGGCAGTCCTCTGGCTTGTTATCTGGAAGCAGCTCTTCCTGTACAACAGCAGACTCAGAAGCAGGCTGAGTCATCGCTGGTCTCAAAGCAGGGGGTTGGTCCTCAGGCATTCTGGGCTTTGGCCAGGAAGGCACATCCTGCGTTGCAGCTGCACTGGATGGCAGTTCTTCCTTGCTGGGTTTGAATACAGCATCATCCTCTTCTTCTTCTTCTAGGGTACAGCTCAAATCAGTCAGAGATTCAGACAGGGTCCTCTGCAAGAAAGAAATTCAGAAAGCCCCATCACCACGTACAGTTTCACTTTTTTTCTTATTCTTCATTACATTTACAACCAGGATCTTAGAGATGAAGGCAATCCTTGCCTCCAATGCTGAGCTTCCAGTTTTCTTAACCTACAAACTGGATGCTTTTTTACTCAAGCAGATCCTGGAATAATGCATTTAACCAATATAAAAGCAATGAGTGACACTTCCTTCTGCACAACTAGTGCTTTCATGCCTTTGTAGATGGGAAGTTCATCAAAACAATGGCCATTGGACTGTCCTTGGCAATTGATTCCCCAGAGCATATTGCCTATGTTGTGCTGCTCTTAGGCAAAAAGCAGCACTTGAAAGAGAAAAATCTGTCCCTTTGTATTTTGCTACTCCCTACTAGCATTAAAAATAAAACAACTCATTCTTCCTAAAGCATGACTCTGAAGAGGGAAGGGTACATAGAAGGAAGAGCAAAAGCCTAACAAATCCATCCAGTTATGAGACTCCATGCCAGCTGAGTATCTGCCCCATATGGCAGTCTTATGTCTAATCCCAGTGCCATACGGTATTACAACCTTGCCTCCTTTGTGTAGAAGTCTGCTTTTTCTTTCAAGAGTTAAACTATTTGATAAAAGTTTATAAATTCATATGTAGTTATCTGTGAGGTCTTGTGATTAAACTTCAGGTGAGGACTGGCTAAACATACAGGATTATTTGAAAACGCAGTATTAAGCTGCTGAATATGCCTTTTCATATGGTGCCTGTATTAGCTCACTGATTCACTGTAGTTTGTTGGGTAAATATATACTTTGGATGTAAGCCCTAATTCTAAGAACACAAAATCTGCACCTTGAAGATATTTTAGGGTTCTTCCAGCTTCTTGTTTTGTAAATGCAATTGCAAAAACAGAGTTGCAATGCCACCTGCATTTACAATCCATATACACAGGAGCATAAAAGCAGAAGATATCAGTTAGCCAGAAGCAAGGTGCACAGGCAGAGCTGGGGAAGAAAAATATTAAAAATTGTATTATCAAAACATGTGAACACTCTCCGTGGAAAACCAGGAGGGCTCAGTCACCTGGCAGTTCATAGGTAGTCTGGACAAAGCAATTGTATTTGAGTAGCAATGTTAGAGTGGAAAAGGAGGTTTGATCAGTGAATTATTGCTTTTCTAAATAACTGGCATTATCACTGCTGAGCTGAAAGGTCACTCACAGATATTGGAAAATACAGAATATCAGCCAAATAATATTTTGAGACAGAGGAAATAATATTTCTGGTAATAAGCAAGCTAAATTAAAGGGTTTACTGTATTTAAAACATGGGGAAAACCCACAGACAATAAAGCACAAATACTGTAGTAGGAGCTGCAAACTTCAGTGCTAAAGAAAGTAAGAGAGAAAGAAAGAGAGAGAGAGAGAGAAAGAAAGAGAAAGAAAGAAAGTAAGAAAGACTAAGTTATGTCTTTCATAAGATATGACAAAGAATCAGATAAATGGTGTTTTAAAGCGTGGTTTAAAAAACAATGTTTTTGAATACTATAGAGTTTTAAATATTTTTTAATAGTGTACACTTTGATTTCTGTTGTGGAGGGGGTTTTTTCCTGTGAAGACTTATTTTAATTCTCTATAATGCATGTAAAGGATTTACAAGTTTTGGGACAGGGAGATGTCTGAATGTAGAACAGTCCTTATGTACAGAATTTGGCTCCAATTAATAGGTCAAAACTTACTCTTTCTGTACTTTTTGAAAACATTAGCCCAGTTTTATTCATGAATTTGAAACACCTCCTCCATTGACTCTCAAAGACTCAGGATTTTACAGGATCTTTCAGAGACTAGGAAAAGTATGCAAGTTGATCATAACAATTTTTTAAAAGAGTAAGAAATTAGGCAGTCAGACCTGATTCTGCATTACAAACAGGATACTAAACTGTATTGCACAGTAAATTTAAGAAGAAAATGTTATACAAACTTCTGCATAAAGAGTTAACAGGTAAACTCATAATATTTAATCTGTTCTTAATGTCTACTCCAGATACACATCCTTATTAAGTAACAGCTATTAAAACCAAATGAAACATCCATACCACAATCTGACTTTGTCATATCTGAGTTTGAAATAAACGAAGCCCAGTAAGAATTTTCTGGGGTTTTGTCAAAGGTAACACTGCTTATTTTCACAAATACCTGAGAAAATCTCATTTTACTGGATCTCTGGTTCCGGGGTTTTATTAAAAGCTTATGTTTAGCAGCAGAATTATCCAAGAAAGCAGAAAGCTCAGGTGGAGTGTCAAAATTGGCTGTAGGTGAGACGATACTGTCAGATGTCCGGGGAGATCCAATTTCAGCACTTTCATGCCTAGTGAACAGCTGACCATCTGTAGAGTGAGATCTGGAAGAAGGACCCAATGTAACCTGGAAAAAAATATATCCCCAAATAGAGAATAAAGCAAAGAAACAAAGACATGAAAATAACAATTCTGCAAATAAGTTGCCATGTTTACTGGTATTTTAACTTTGCCTCTTTTTGACTTCTCTTTAGAATACATTGCACCTAACGTTGCATGTGGTGTACTGTTAGCAATTCTGCATTTTTAGGTGCTTGAATATCATGATATACTGTCCAGTAGGAAGAAGCAAGTCACATTTAACTGGAAGATCTAAAGCACACAAATACATGGCCAGCATGTTTTAGAAGACAGATTTATGAAGAGTACTCTGTTAGAGAACCTAAAGGGCCATTTTCCTTTCTGGGTTTGTCCTCCAGCATCTGTGTCTAGACTCCTACCCACAGTTGTGCTGTGCTGAGCATCTTTAACTTCCTATATGTCATCAGGTCCCTTCCAACTCTACAATACCCTCCTAAAGACAAAATAATCAAACATTAGTGTTATTGAGAGTTGTCAGCTTGTGTTTTTACCTCATGTATGTGTATATATATATATACACACACACAAAATAACTAGGCAGTTCACCTGAAATATAAAATTTCATTTGCAGACTATTCTGGGGAAGGAAGTGGTGGATAATTCCTATTTGAGGCCAATAACCCATCCAGAAACAACTCCTGAGTTCTGAAAGGGGTGTAGTACTTTCATGGAGCAAGAATCCAGCTTGCCTATGAGCTCATTCAAAAACTACCCTAGTCCCAGGAATGATGCAAAAAGGAAACTGGAAAATTTATGAAAAACTACTCTAAAAAGGGTTTTTCCTTTCTCTCAGATTCAGTTTTGCAAATAGGCAAAATGATATTTCCAAGCTATCTGTCACAGCATTAACATGACCTCTGAAAATTGTGACAGCACTTTCTTTGTAGGCTTAAAATTCTGATTCATTTCATTAGAGGAGCTGGCCTGCTTTGTCATGCTTTCTTCTGTGGGCATTCTTCTTCTTTCTTTTTTTCTCTGGAGTTGGCATTTTACTAAGGGGCTGGGATTGGAGAAGGGGAGAGCAGGTTAGTGTTCGTTTAATTTTGGGAGGGGAAAAGCACCAGTGTTTTCTGCAAGCAGAATTCTGCATTATGCACTGTAGACAAAAGACACTCTCCAGTGTATTGAGGGCCTGCTACAGCTTCCTCAGTGGCCAGGGGAAAACACCCATTGATTTTAGCAGAGGCTGGATCCACAGCTTCTGATCATACTTTCTATTTAAGAAAAAAAACGTATCTCAGCCATGCTGAATAATGGATGCTCTCATTAATTTTCACTCTACAATATCGCAGTCTAGTACTCAAACATGAGTAATGTACAACAAAGGATACGTGGCTGCATTATACATTAGTACCTAACAGTGAATACATTGACATTTCAGCTCCATGATAAAGATGCAGCACATGTTCTCTTTCAAGGCACGTTATTATTTGTCTGCCTTTCTTGTGGCTCCCACTTTTCCTCGAGAACTTTGCATGTCTTCTCATTGGCAGTGCTCAGTGTTGGCCATTACGCCGGAAAATCCAAAATCTAGTTTCTTACTTAAATTTCAGTAGCCTGAGTGAAGGCCAGCTCTGAGCCTGCTGCAGAAGCTGCTGTCCCATGAAGTCTGCCTCTGGCAAAGCCTGCTGGAGAAGGAAACAGCTGGCAGATCCCTTTCTCCAAATCTCACGTGCATATGCTCAGTCATCCTTCAGCTGGTTGTGCTGGGTGGCACGAGGTGGGGGGCCATGAGGCAATCCCAATCCCAAAGCTTAGACAGGACAGTCACTATTCTTTTCTCCTTTCGTCTATTCAGAAAAGCTTCCAAAGCACAGCAAGGTGTAACTGCTGTCCAAAAACTCAGGGCTGCATTGTGCAAAATTCCTCAGCCCTGCAAACTGGTCTCCTCTGACTTCTAGAAGCAGCTCTAATCTCTCTGAAATGCCACTCCAGTGGTTTGGGAGGAAAGCCTTCAGATGGAGCTACATTCTGGCTGCACTCAGAAACTGGACTGGGATGAAGAGAGCTCTGAGCTAAATGATGGGGCATGTGGAAAAAGCCAAGCAACTGTGTAGTCACCACCACGTCTCAGGAGTCAGCGAGTGAGTCAGAAAGTGATGTTAATGGAACAACAGGGAGACATAAATCCTCCTTTAGCAAACATGGATCTAGACTGGACACAATTACAGTGAGCCAAAACCAGTTTTCAAGAAATACCTTTGTCTTGTATTTTATTGTTTTCTTTTTAAAAAATATTAAAATTTCAGTGCATATAAGCAGTTTTTTTAAACAGCTTCATGTGGAGTCTATGAAGTATGGCCAGAAGTGTTTGCTGAGCCCTGTTGCAGCTGGCCTTGAAATGCATTTTGCATAATTACCAAGGAATGGTCAGCTCAGGACTAGCTTCTCTATTTCCTTTCTGCAATTCCCCTTCACCCCTCCTCCTGTTTCTAGAAAATGCCCTTCCCTCTACCCCGTGCTGTTTCCACCACGACTCCAGCTGTGGACAGCTAAAAGGGACTCTTCAGAGCCTTTCAAAACAGCCCTTTAATCAGCCAGAACGGCTGGCTGCTGATTGAAGAAAGTCATCCATTTGCCTATACTTAAGCCCTGAAAACATCACTTCAGCAAAATGCACAGCCCAAATCTGGTTGAAGGCTGAGCCTCAAACTCCCAAGCAGCAACGTCAGCCACTATCATCAGGCAAACCCTTTCTGTACAGTGCAAGGTAACTTTGTACTTAAAGCATGGTCTGGGGAGATTTCAGATCATCTAGAGTTTGTTCACATCTCATCAATAAGGCTTCTCCCTTATCCTATGCATGTAACTCAAGTAGCCTTTCCTGCAATTCCCTCTGTTATAAAAAAGGGGATACTGTTTCAGTGTCTGGTACTCAGAGATTAAATCATGTCTGTAAAGTTTGCTAAAGGATATGAGCATTGTAGAGACCTTAATTATTATCGACAGATTACCTGCCATCAGTATTACATTAATAAATAATCACAGCTTTTATGTTAAGACGGACAAGCATTAAAAAGGCACAATAAACAGATAGGCACAAAGTTGCATACATACAAAGTTGTGTTTTGCAGCAGACAGGCAACAAAATAATATTTCTTACATTTCTTTTAAAAATGACTATGGATAATTGCTTGTCCCTTGGCAGAAATTACCTGTTCTTCTTCTTCACTGCCTGTTCCAGCTAAACTCAAAGAGCTAAGGTGCTTGCGAGAGTCAAAGAACTGTGGGATGGAATGAGGAAGAGGTTCAGTAAAAGATGACAAACAAGGTGGATATAATTGCAGAAACCATCTACACAAAGTGCACAAAGGTACTGGCAATGGAAGTTGTTTTTCTCTATAGTCTTAAAGATTAGCAAGGACACTGCAAACATAAAGTGTAAGGCATGCAGATAAAGAATGAAATAATGCCTAACAAAACTATCATTTCAAAAAAGTCCTGCTTCAAATTATTTTGTTTCTTTTTCCAATGACAACCTAGAAAAACAGTAGGGAGCTCTCTTATCAACACACTCAAGAGGGAATACAGATTTTTCAGACTTTTTTTTTATGCCTGGCAGCTCTCTGCAGTCTCTATAAAAAACACAGCATTCCCATGCACACACACAAACATCCTCTTCTTCCTAGTTCTGCATTTTCTGGTGTGATATTTTTATTTTAACAGGAACAGAGATTCTAAGTAGCTGTTTTCAAATAGAGAGAGCATTTTCCCATTCTGAGTAAGGTATGTCTGAATTGTTCAGCGATAAAATAGTGATTCATATAGCAAACCAAATAATTTATTCTGCCTTCCACACACAGGACAAACAAGTCATTGAACCTTGATTTTTGTCAACACTGGAACTACTCACTCTTGTTCTTGAGCCTGAGTTTAGGCTTTCATGGAGCAAAGACATTTCTGGAGGGCTTCTGGGCAATCCATCATCTTCAGAACTGGTCCCAGCATCCTCTGTTCGCTTTGCATGAAGTCCAAATGGAGGTGGAGGCCCCAATTTCATGGTAGGCTGGAGTTTCAGCTTCAGTGTGGCATAAAATACATTAGCATATGATAGTGATGGAGGTTTCCCCAGAACATTTTTTACCTCAGGTCAATGAGTTACCATTATTTTAACATCACAACTGAATGATCCATAGCATAGGATATCTGACTTTCAACATTCTCTTAGGGAACCAAACAACATATCCATTTTTGTGCTATCATTTGAATAGAACCATGATACTGCTGTCTAATTACCAAATGTAACATTTAATGTAAGCTGCAGACAGATATTACTAATCAAAGGTTCAACCACAAATATTAACCCCCAAAAATCAAGTCTGTAAAGACATTCCACCTCTTATATTTGAAAAAATTATGCTGTGTAAATTACCTGTAAAGCTCTAATCCGATCAGAAACGTTTTCTTGAGAAAACACTCTTACTGGCCTTGCAGGCTCTTGCCCAGTCTCAAGGATGAAAATGCTATCATGTGACAAAGCTCTGCTTCCCATAATGCCTTTATGTGTCCTAGAATAATATAACAAATGAGTGAAAACATACAGACTTTTTTGCCAGTTCTCTTAACTCAGTTGGTCTATTGGACGTGGAGTGGAAGACAGGTGTGCGCAGCATATATCACAAACAAGATTCCATATGTCACAATCAAGATTCCATATATCACAAACAGGATTCCATATATCACAAACAAGATTCCATATATCACAAACAAGATTCCATATATCACAAACAGGATTCCATATATCACAAACAAGATTCCATATTTCACAGACAAGATTCCATATATCACAAACAAGATTCCAGACTTCTCCATGAATACAACTCAGTCATTCAGGCTAAGCTAAGTAACACCTTTAAAAATCAAACAAACATTTACAAATGCTGTTATCTGTCAAATTAACAAATTGAATCAAGGTTAAAAAGATAGTTTAACCCAAAAAACTGTGTTATATCTTAGGGAAAAAGCTACTGTCCCTTTGCTGGAAGCCAGCAGGTGGGTGATGTGACTGCCACAGACAAGCCCAGGTGCGAAACAAAGGAGTTTGTTTCCTTTAAGGAGCTGAGATGGACTAACTTCTTGCTGATGTAAGAACATGTCTTGCAAATGACTGACTGTTACCATAGGAGGAGTAAATACATTTTTCTATCTAAATGTGATACAGCATTTAATGTCTCTCTGCCATACAGACCATTAGCAAAAATATTTCAGGCAATGTCATTGTCACATAGAATCATGTACATAAATCCTTACATGATGCTTACAAAGTGCCGTGCTTTATATCAAGATCCCTGTGATTTTCTCTTATGAGCATGTGGGACACTCTTTGTGGCCTAGTGAGAGGAAGTGAGAGATGCTTTGTGGGCAGTTTCTCTCATATTCTGTTTCCTACTTTTGACACATGCGTTGTGTAACTTCTTTTGCAAATGGTGCATGTGGGATACGAGCACCTTGTTTCCTTTCGGGAATGCCACAGGAGACCCACAGACAGACAGACAGCTAGCTGCTACGACGTCTCTCTTGCTCATTTTCCTCAGCTTAGCTCACAGCCTAACTAAGCAGGGACCAAAATGTGTACACACAGCACACGCCTTCTTTTATGTTTTCGTTTGTTGTTTTTTGGTTTTTGGTTTTGTTTTTGTTTTGTTTTTTTAAATAAAGGAGCTATGAAATGGCAAATGAGAGTGCAGGATACAGAACTTTTTGGGTTCATGTAACTGCCAATGTAATTGAGCAGGCACTCTTAAAAAAACTCAGAAACCCTGTATATTTTTGGATCTTAGATACTGTCATAGGGACATTCAGGACAAACATAAACAAACATGGCAGAAAGTAACGTTTTCCTCATAATGGCTGCTATAAATATGTTCAATAAAACAATAGCAGGAAAAAGTTGATGCAGAAGGAAGGAAAGCCTCCTACTTCTGCTTAATGTATTAGAGCCATTAGAAGAACATTTTATCTAAATGAAAAGGTGATCCAAGGTCAGACAGATCTAACAGCAACTTGCAAAGTATGTGCCAGTCAGGGCTGTGACAGCTGCTCAATGTACCATTTTCCAAGGACTGTGATGGCAGCCAGATAAGCAGTGTTATTGCACGTGCACATTTATCCCAGCATGCCATCCTCATTTTCCCTTTTTACCAGAAGCATACCCCCAAAATGCATAATAGAGGTACCCCAGGTGTCTCCTCAGGTTATAAGTGTTCAAATTATTTTTCCTTCCTTTCAAAGAATCTCCCCATCTTTGTCTGTCTAAACAAATATTAGGAAACAATAATGTAACAACCCTTCAAGTTAGGGCACAGGAATATGGCCAAAACAGCCGAAGATTGTACCCACTCAGACATGACCTCGTTGAGTTGTGCATGAGGGAAAGAAAATCTCACCATCCACGTCTATTAAAGATGTTGTCAAACAACAACACTATAGACCACCTGGTGCTGCTGGCTCAGAATTCCTGGGACTTCAAGATGGACTAACATGACTGTTAGCCAAGGCCAAAAAAGCCAAAAAAACCCACAAAAAACAAAAAACACAAACAAAAAACCCCTAATCGAAACAATAAAAAATAAAATTAATTGTTAATAATTTCTTTTGGCTGTTTGGCGCTTCCTGGTGGCCACATCGTATAATGCTTTAAATGGCTGGGATGGTTTTGCTTTCCTGTCCCTGGATGCAGCCCATGTCTCACTTGAGGACCACGAGGCTTGTTCTGAAAGGCAAAACATCCACCAATGCCAGGACTTGCTTTTTAGGCAGCCCAGGAGGAGGCAGTCCATCTCACCATTCAGGAATACATTTGAACTTTAGACAGGGGTTCTTATGGTTACCTTTCATAGTGGGCAACATTCCTGCCTGAATGAAGACAGGATTTTCAGAGGCAGATAGACATACAGGCTGGGATTCATCTGGTCTAGCTTCAGAGGTTAAACCACAGGTATTTACATCAGAGTTGGTCACCCCTGGCTCCTGTTTACATCCAGTGGGAAGATATAGGCACTTCTAGAGCCTATTTCATACACAAGGATAATACAAGCTCGCTTAGTAATGTTGACTTCTCTCTGTAAAAGGCTGGTGACTAACAATCCCTGTCCGTGGCAGAGGGATTGGAATGAGATGATCTTTAAAGTTCCCTTCCAACTCAAACTATTCTATGAATCTATAGGTCTATACCTCAGATGCAGACACTTGTCCTTTGGTCAAATGAATCCTATGTAAACACGGGAAATAAAGGCTTCAGAGCCCCTGGTTTCATTTGCAGTTGTCCCCTTACTCCTTCCTTGCTTTCAAAACCTGGCATAAATGGTTAGGCAACTGCATTTCTTTAAAAATCCTTAGGAGTTACATTTTAGGGGCAGAAGACAATCCTGGTAGGATATAAGCTGAGTATCTAATTCATTTTTGAAGATTGGGAATTACATTCTTTTGAAATTATAACCCAAGGCTTATTTATTATTAAATTGAAGCTTTTTTTAGTTAATCTTTCTGGTCCACCCTATCCAATTACCTTCTGATTTGTCTTGCATCAGCCATTTTAATTTGTACTTTCCTGGAAAAAGCAACTTCGAAAATTCAGCATTCTGAACAAGAAGAGGAGGAAATTTTGGGGTGTCTTTAATCTACAGTGTAGCAGTTTTGCATTTGTTTACCAGAGTCCAAAGACTTACTCAAGTTCATCTTCAGAATCATCATGAATGTGCATGTCATGAGAGGCCACAACATCACTTGTTGACTGGCATAACTTCAGACCGCTGCTTGCAGAAGACGATGCCTCTTTTCTTTTCTTTTTACCAAAAAACTTTTTGAAAGATTTGAACTTCGATTTTTTCTTTCCTAAGTGAAGAAACATAAATAGGATCCAACCAGAAGCATGCACACATTTTTGAACAATAATAATTCCATTATGATTTTTTACATACGTGGATTTTTTTTTCCTGGAAAATGCAATACAATCCACTCTTGCATTAATGCCCTTCAAGACTATACTGTTAGCATGAAATTACTATTATCTTGGAGGATGGATTGCAATGTTTATGAGACATAAGAAATAACTGATGGTGTATAATCATTTCTAATAGAACTTCTACCTGCCTCTTGAGGTAATTAAACTGTGAAGGAGAAATTTGGTCTTAACAGCCCGGGAAACAGAAAAGAAATTACAACTTGGGAACCCATTGCTTTTGTTCAGTAAGCTAAACAGTGATGATAAGGGCAGTGCTACCAAAACCAATTTAAATGTAGAAAAGGCACATCTAGGTGAATATACAGTGTTGGGAGGCTAATGCTTTTAAAATGTTGGGTTTATAATACATTCCAGAATATTTTGAATGGTAATTATGAGACTCAATGGATCACAAAGTATTAAACCAGAAATCAAGCAATAACCTTGAAAAGCAATTTTAGTCTGCTCAGTGAGGAAAGGCTTGAATTAGGATCAGTTGCAAGCTCTGTAAGGGAAACTATTTAAAATTAATTCAGTGTTTTGTATAAGACATTCCAGCATCTTGTGCCTGTCCCATTTAAGTTGGCATGACAGCACTGTGAGGCACCCCTATCAGCATTTCACTTACTCTTGGATTTTGTTGGGTAAAAAAGGTCACAAGATGCTACAGAAATCTTATTTCAAGCTTCTGAAAATGTGAAAAAAAACCAAAAAACAACAACAAAAAAAACCCACAACAAAACCAGCTCTTGGAAACAGGAGAAGAGAAAGGCAGAATGCATTCTCTAAACAAACAGATTCACTTCTATGTTAGAGGTAACGCATTGAAGCTCAAGCAATCAATGCACTGTCCAGTCACTGGGGAAGGGTGCAATTCTACCTGAGTTGTCCTCTCCATCTCCTTCGGTCTCTCGCATCTTAGGGTCCATTATCCTTGATGAACTCATGTGACAATCACTAAAGGAGGTGGAAAAAATGTTAGTCATATCAACAAAATAACAATACTTCAATATATATGTGTATATATACATACGTACAAGTTACTAAAATATAAAAATATACAATAGGGTATTATGAGTATGCTTACATAATATATGTCTACATACATATCTAAATATATTTGTGTGTATAAATAAATACACATAAAATATAAGAATGTCCCATATGATACTTATTAGGCTAAGGTGTAATAAATTCCACAGACTATTTACACTCAAAGGGGACAATAGTACATGACTGTTTAGTCGACCAACTAGCCCCTCCTGACTGAAAACTGAGTTTGGTGAATTTTCCAGTGCTTCTAAAAACATGCATCAGAAAAGGTGGGCTTCTTTGATTCTCCCTTTCTGAGCCTATTTAGGACCACAGACAAAATGATAATCACAGCATTTGGGTAAGTGCACAAGTAACAAGAGTAAAGAACTCCATGTACTTTTCCTTTTTTTATAACCAATCTGATGTATGCTACAGATTGTAGTTTTCCTTTTTTAAGCAACTCATGGAAAGGTAATGACTCTTTTTAATACTTTGCTTATATAGACAACACAAAAATACAAGTAAAACCAAACCAATTAATTTTCTTATTTTCTTCTCTCCTCTGCTTTTTGGAAGTAAAATATCACTTTGTTTATTAAGGTTCCTAAATTAAAACATATTTCCAAAATTGTACATATCCCATATCTGAAGACAGTTTATCTGTAATTTAAATTGCATTTCCAGAGCAGTTGTCTGTTTGTGTTCTCTTTTCTTCATCTGAAGAGCCATGATTTCATGGTCAGGGCAGAATAAAGTCATGGATGCCATTGACTGGATAGTGAGTTAAAATGCTATAGAGTCACTCTTTGGGCTGTCATGGTGACAGATGCTCATGCCTCAGCCTGGATGGGAGGATGAATACACTGTGGCTGTTTTGATCCCCTGAAGTACCAGGAGACTTATGTAACAAGGTTCATAAATTCAAAGAGTTAGTGAAATGGGAATGAAACATTTATTACTCAAATCTAAAACACAACACATTGCCTGAACCATCAGCAGCCACTTGAGATGGGCTGGGACAAATGGATGCACAACAGTCACAGCAAAGGCCCCTGTGATGCCCAGAGGCTCCTGGGCTTCTGTGCCAGCTGGACCCACATCTTGGTTGTGAAACACTCCCTGCCACCACCCGCTGGGAAACCAAATCTGAATTAAACACAAACAAGAGGGTGAGCAAATTTGGTAGGAGATATAGGAAGAATTAGTAGGGAACGAACAGACATGGATGAGGGTGGTGAGGCACTGGAACAGGTTGCTCAGAGAAGCTGTGGATGCCACATCCCTGGAAGTGTTCAAGGCCAGGCTGAATGGGGCTTTGAGCAAACTGGTCTAGTGGAAGGTGTCCCTGCCCATGGCAGGGAGGTTGGAACTAGGTGGTTTTTAAGGTCTGTTCCAACACAAACCATTCCGTGATTCCAGGATACCTTTATTTTTAAAGCAAATGCCCACTGGGAGGTGACAGATAAATACATATTGTGGGCTGCACCATATCTAGTCAGCTATTGAAGAGGGTGTCTCAGATTCATATTGTCACGTTGCAGTAGCGATGGCAGGAATGTAAATCAATACCTTTGAAGCTTCAGCTGTCATATGCCTGCCCTGTAGCATCTATAAGCTGCCCACATCCGAAAGTGGGATCCTACAGTCTCTATATAAATTATAGATGACATAACTCACATCTCCATCTGTGGCCCACTGGCAGAGCCCCACTGCATCCAGATGCACTCAGGTGAGGGGTTTTGGTTTTTTTTATCCAAATGTTTGTATGCCAAATTCACTAGTTCTCAATAGCAAAGCCACTGGGGGATAAATACCCACACAACGAAAATGTTAGTTTGAAACATGCAGGCAAGTGTATGAACATGTTCTCCCTGGCAAAATTGAAACAGATAATATATCATATTTCTGACAATCAGAATTTTGTTGCTGTCCCATCACATCTCAAACCTTGGCAGCCAAATTTCTAGAGAATAAAACCAATTAAAAAAGTAGTTAGCCCCACCATAATGTGTGAGAAAATTTGTGTGACTGATTTGTGTCATCTGAGGTCACAAAGAATGTTTCCAATGGGTGCCCCAAACATTTAAGGACACTAACATGTGGCCAAGGGTGCAACATACATCATCCTACTTAGAGGAAAGAGAAGGACACTGAACCCTGATGAGCTCTCTCCTTGCCAGCCATGCATCTTGAAGCAAGATTCTCACTCGCTTTCTGTATTCATGCACCAGTTTCTCCAATCTGCCATGTAGTTTGCTGGTTTTTAACATTATTTTAAGAATTAGTGTGTCTTTCCAAAAAACACCCAAGACCCAAGGAAGGCAGTCTGCCACTGCTGTGCTTTTGGGCATGTCTTTTGCAAAGGAACAGAGCTGGAGCTTGTGAGAAGTGAGGTGCTTGGCCCATGTTGTGCAATTTGCTAAACTACTCATATAGAACTTGTTTAGCACAACGTGCTTAGCATCAAGAGCCAAATTTGCTGAAGCCTTAGGCTGCAAGCTGGGAATTTTCACCTAGATGTACTGAACTTTTTCTAAACAAGTGAAAGAAGGCCCTAGAGCCAGGTCAAGCCAGAAGATACAGAAGCTACTTTCATTAGCAGAAAGTTCAGCTTTAAAGATAAAAAATTTCCCACCTAGAGACAGTGAAAGGACACAATGCAAAACAGGAAGATGCCAGACCCTAATGTTACTACCGATTCGAACTGTTGCATGAAGGGTGAGGAATTTGGATTGTAAGGGTGTAATTGCCCAGGGGTTTCTTGGTTTGAGATTCCCCCTTTGGAGCCCCCAACTCAAGCTGTAGTTGCATTAATGAAAAAGTACTTTTATAGAGAAATCTGCCTTTCAGCTTATCAATTCAGCAGGTACCTAGAGTAAAACCCTACTATGATGGCTGGCATGTGTAGTTTTCATAAGTCTGGCAATGCAGTGGTACTCTAGGCGACTAACATCAGATCCTCTCATCTCCAAATGTCCAACTCCTGGCCTTGAGTGACTTCACCTGGGAACTTTAGGGATAGGAGGCACCACCCAGTGAGTGTTAAAATTCTGCTACTGAATACTGGGTGTTCTGCGTCCAGGTGGGTTTGAGTCCCACCTTGGAAGCATGCTAGGAGAAGTGTGTGTGGCCTTATCTGCATTAGGTGCACAAAATTTGCATATAGTTATGGGGAACATACCCAGGATAGAGAAGGGGATGCCCCCAGCTGAAGTACTAGAAAACAGAAGGGAAATAGATGTCACTGCAGGTGTACAAAAAAAAAAGAAAAGGGCAATAACACTGCATAAGGAAGACTGGCCAGCACTTTGAGGAGCTGGGGCATGGCCCCACAAAGGACCCTTTGAATTTAAAAAGGTGGCTATGCTCCAGGAGATTTTGGAAAATGAAAAACTGCAGCAAATAGATTATTAGTATGTATGGGATAATTGAGCATATGACTACCATGAAGAAGATGGTAGAAAATGAGTAGGAAAACCTTGAGGACGAATTTTAGCTGCAGCAATTGTGACTAATTTAACCAAGGTGCCTGCAGAGCCAGCCTCTGTACCACCCTCTGTATTGCTTGATGGTTTCTCACCAACTACTTCTGTTGTCCCCAATGCTTTTGCTGGGCTTTACCCTGTGGGGTCTAATGTTGTCCTTAACTCTCTCACAAGGCAGCCAGCGGTGGTGGGATGCATGTTTTTTTGTGTGATATGTTCCTCTAGCAGCTCAAGAGTTACATGTATACACCCACCACTGCTGGAATCCTGGGGATTTGGTTATGTGGGGAAATCAAATGCCTAGGTGAAGGGAAGAAGCAGGTCGATGTGCATTATTATTTTACAGTATTTGTTCTGGATATGATTCATCGTGAGCCATTGTTGGCCTGTTGCTAAAGCAGTTGTTCCATTCACATGAACAAGTTAAGACATTTGAAAAAAAACATGAAGTTGACCATATCATCAGGGTACATTCAGACTTTTGGCCTCAGGTTGATGCTGGTTGTGATTGTAATAATCAGATAGAGATAACTGCCAAACAGTGTTTGGAGATTTCATAAATGTGATTAGATCTTGTGAGGAGAAGAATAAATAGAACTAAAGTACAGCAATGTAGACAGAGGTCAGAAGAATACTCAGCAGCTACTGGGAAAGATTGTAACAGGTTTTGTTGAGGTACAGGGGAATGACTCTCCAGAATTTTAATGATATATTATTATTTACTATAATAAAATACAGCAGCAAGTGTATTTGTGGACCAAGTCGCTTCTGACATCTGAAACTTTTAAGCATTACGGGCCAGAATGACAAAGAGAAAATTAGAAAGGTATTACATTACCTAGAGGTTCTACACTTGTACAACACCTAAATGATTTGTTACTTGCTAGCAAGACACACAGAGATTGCTTGAAAAATTCTCTTTGTCCGTATATTGCTTTATCAGGTCATCCAGGGATTTCTTTGTTCAAGGGCCCTCTTGGGAGATGCCCAGCTCGGGCTGTAGCGCTATTAAATAAAATGTACTTTTATAAAGGAGTCTGTCTTTCCACTTATTAATTCAGCAGTTATGGTGGCTGGCCTGTGTAATTGCCATAAAACCAGGACCCACCACCACTGCTGGAGTCATCCCTAGACTGCTCAGCGTCAACTGGGGGAAGATCTGGCTGCTTTGCTGTGGGAGAGACCCAGGCTGTGTGCAGGGAGGAAGGTTGTCCAGGTAAGATAACTTTGGAGTGAAGCAGAAAGCAACTCATGGTGTGGGTCAGTGGCACTCGGGATGCAGGAGACAACCCAGGCACAAGTACCAGTGGTCTCTGCATCCTGTGCAGGAGCCCAGACACTGAGATTTCCAGCAAGGAAAAGGTTATTTTAAATTATGGTCCTAGAAGTTTGGGTCAGGTAAGCAATATTGGTTTTGCAGTGGCATGACTGTAAGGCTTTTATAAAAACTACCTCTAAACTCAGCATGCACTTATAAGGATTTGTTTTTCAGTTCAAAGGGCAAGTTTCCAGCCTAAACGCAGGGTTGGGTGTGACTCTCCCAGGCTGATGGTGGCTGACACAAGGGAGGAGGAGGTGACAGCAGCTCTCACAGCAGTCACTGTGTTGAGCAAACACGCACTATGACAAGGACAGCGAGGCGCGGCTGCCCGCCCTGTACCAAGGGTGAGGAGGAGTTTTGTGGCTGTTATTATCAAGGGGAGATTTGTGAGATGTGTCATGCTTCCTTAACCTGAGGATGGCGGCAGGAGGAATGAGCAGGCAGCAGGGGGGACTGGAAGAAGCATTTGGTGGGTAGTGTGCTGGCAGTCAGGTTTTCAGAAATATCCTCAAAAGTAAAAAAAAATAATTTTTAGTAAACCTTGGTTTTAAACAAATACTGAAGCTGAGACTTATTCACTTGCTTGTTTTGCCAAGTGAGCATTTCCATTGGAGCAATATCCCAACACAGTGTAAAGCGATACTGGCTCCCACTGAGCATCCAGCACACATGCTCTGCACACAGGCACTGCCTGGCTTAGCATCTTACCAAACCTAACTGTAGACAATCACATTCACTTCTACCTTAAAATGTACAATGACATTTTTATTAACGTGAGGGAAAGCTGGTTTTCCTTTTAAATACTTCCTTTGCTGAACACTGTCAGAAAAACATTGGTTTTCACCTGCTCGATACCCACCACGAGGAGATAACCCTATTTTCTTCCTCAAATATACAAACTCACAGAACTGTTTTATCTATATCTTCCCTTTTCCCTTTCAGTATAATGTATTATAACACTATCTTCAGGCAGGTTTTCTATCTTTCAAGCTTTTTTGCTCAACATCTGTAACAAACCCTCCAGTATTAATACATTCATCATAGGAAAGATTTGATTAAAACATGATACTTAAGAGGAGAAACAAATGAACAAACAAACAAAACCAAACCAGAGTCCAGAGTTTACCCTTGGTATGACTGTAACTGCTTGTCATTTTCCTGATGTAAACAGAGATTTGATTTTTTGCTCTGGAGCTAAACTTTTTTCTTCTTCAGAGCTTTATTTCAAATCTATGATGGTCTACAAATTTAATAGCTGTGCAACGAAATAACTGACAAACCCCAGCAGCTTTGAATCAGCACCCATTGGGATGGGTAATACTCACTGTGCACTTATGCTTGGTTCTAGAGGCTTGGCTGCACAGCAGGACTGCCGAGCTTCCTCATTTCCAGTTTCCCTGAGGATTTACTGAAGTCCACCACTTAACTAAGTTATCCTGTGATCTGAAGACTCAGCAGGATTCACATCCTAGAGAAGCAGCCTGCATCACTTCTCCCTTGTTAGCAAGGGCAAGATTGCAACACTGGCAGTTGCACCCCTTTCCTCTTCACCCCCCCATCATCCCTCACATTGTATGTGTGGATTTTTCCACAATGGAATACTAGAGGTATCTGGTTTATCAGTTTATTATGAGATTTTATAAGCTAAAAAGGTCTGACAATAAATTGCTAAATATTACCTACTTATAGCAGTATTTTTTTGCTATATTGGATTTCTCCCAGCAGACACCTTTTCCACTTTCCTTTTTCCTTCCCAGGTCCTTTCTAGATATGCTGTGATACAAGAAATACACCTGAGACCATGTCACTGCAGTGAATAGAGATGGAATATAGCAGCACAACAGGCAGGGATTCTGGGGATATAAAGAAAACCCAAACATTCAGAGAGACTCCTCTAGCTGAGAATAGTAACCAAACCAAAAACATCCTAAATACCAGGGGCAAAGACTGAGGCAGGTTTTTCTCATCCTGCCACTCTCTGAGGGCTCAGACTTGAAATGAAGTCACCATTCAGAGGCCACATATCCCCTCCTCCTGTCATTTGGAGTGCAGAAAAGGGGCAGCTCAAAGTTTCCAGAGGGAGCAAGGCCAGAGTGCCCTCTATGATCCCCTGCCAGCTCCAGGCACATCAGTAACGCTTTCACAACTCTGGAGATCCTCCAGCTGTCCAATACATGCATTAGCGAGAGCCCCATCCGGAAACAGCTCCAGGACACCATGTCTTGGCATAGCACAGGTTCAAAAGCGTGTAGTGATCACCTGCCTCCCAAGCAAAGGTTTATCCCTGCAGGTGGGGGAGTCCTTGTGCTGAAAACATTGCACAGTGGGGTGGGGTGTGGTAGAAGGAAGTGCAGGAGAACAGACAGGTATTCACACAGTGCTGTTCAACACGCCTCTCTGCTCAGACCTCCTCCTACTAACAGAGATCCCAACATCAACCCCTCCTTTCAGGCTCCAAAACAACCTTCAGTGCTCCCAAGGGATAATGCTTGAGGCCTAGCCAAAACTAAATCTCTCACAGTGTGCCCAATTATAAAATCCTTTCCAAAAGTCATCCGTCATCTTGAGCTTATGTTACTAAGATAAACCTCTCCTCTCTACCCCCAGTTCTGCAAGAGGAGTTCTAGGAAGCATAGTAAAGTGCTATCCCTGAGCTAGCACAGCACATATGAGCCCAAGTATTAGGAGTGTCCACATGAGTGACATGTAGGTCTCTGGGAATCCAATTAGTTTGTATAAACACATCCAAAAAGCTCACAAAAGGACAAGAGAATTTGATAACAACTGCAACCCCGTTTCCAAAGCCATACATCTTCCTGCTCCAAACCTTTCTTTATGTCAGGGGAGTTACAGTTTTCATTTTTTATTCTGCCTTCAATTTTTAGATCAAGTGAACAAATACACCTGAGTGCATGCTTACATACACATAGCCATCCTAGGAGCTTTTTCCAGAGTCCCAGCACTGTGACTGAAGGGTCACCCTGTCTTTCTACCATATGTCAGCATCTATACAGGATCTGTATATATTCTAGCTGCATCCCCATCCTTTTTGGGTTATTAAAAATAATTTAGCTAGAGAAGACTTTTCTGAGAAAACTGCATTGGTTTCCACTACAAATCTATAGAAAATATCAAAAATAAACATCATGCCAAACCAAGAAGAAGAACACTTTTTCACTTTTTGTATGTGACTTTGAGTTTTGTTTTCAAAGTTGGGCAGACAACCACCTCCTTCCATTTTGCTCAAAAGTTGTGAATCAGTAAATAAAAAGTACTACTTTGCAAAGTCTCTGCCTTCATGTGTTCTCTGCTTGTTTTAATAATTTAATGCAGATGCTGTTAGCACTTACTTGTTTATGTGGAGTGGTGTCCATGGGGACATCATCTTCAAAAGGTGGTATTTTCACAAATGGTTTGCTGCCTAAATGACAGTGTGCTATCCATCTTTATCTGTCTCACGCTGAAGCTGATACATCTTCCCCATCTTTTCTTATCTGCATTATTGGCTAATAAAAACTTTTATTTCTCTGCTTGTGGCTAACATTTTTCTCCAGCTCATGCTACCCTTGTAGCAGGCTCTCATGATAAAAGAATATTTCCATATTGCACAACCACATTGGCGTGGTGACAGCCTGTGTGCCACTCCTTGTGCTCAGAGCAAGGCTGGCTGCTCATAGCTTTGCTGCCAGCGTCCTCTCCATGGCTGCATGGGTCCTAGGCCAACATCCAGGTGAGAGCACCCAGCTTGAACACAAAGTCAATGTCCTCTTTTAAAACTGCCATTTAGGGATCCTCCAATCCTCTCCCCAGCCACTGTCAGAACTAACAGAGCTAGCTGTGATTGATTTGCCCTTTCTCTCAGAAATGGCTAACAAAAGTTAGTTGCACCAGCACCTAACCTCTTTCAATCTTCTTCCTTGTGTCAGAGTTTGCTATTCCTCCATCCCCAGCATTGATGGAGGGGAAGAATAGGAAGCTGTGGCACATGGCCCAGCTGTGTATAACTACTGAAACACTACTGCCCCTTTGCACCAGCCCCTTCCTTTGCAGTGCTTGCATCTACAACTCAAATCCCTGTTGCAAGCGGTGTAAACATAAGGTGGTGCTGGATGTCCCTGGGATCACTGAGAGAAGAGGCATCACAGGATGTCAAGTAATAAAATACCTCCTAAAAGGAAGATCGGAGAGAAGAGCTAGAATAGTTTGCTGCATGGGCCCTGCATCCAAGCCTTTGTGCCAGCATGGGATGGCTGGCCATGAACAGCATGCCAGGCTTTATGGACTACAACAGAAAAACCAGAAGATGCAGCAGGTACATTTTCCCAAGTTTTTCAATGGGCTTTCTGGGTACTCAGTTATTTTCAGGTGCTTCTCTTGTTGCTCTAGGGCAATGTGTGTTTTCCTTTGCCTGACCAGCCCAAACTCCTCTCTGGTGCATTTGCCTCTGTTATTCCTAAGGCTGTGCAGATTCTCTTGTCGGATCCTCACCAGCCCTTCTGCCATGCCCCTGCCAACAGCACATTCCTTTCTCTATTACAAGCACAGTGTGTTTCCAAAAGATGGGGGGTGAAAACCTTACTTTTCTACCTTTTTTTTTTTCCCCAAGAATTAATAGTCATTCCTTCCCCCAGTGTTTCTGAGAGAAGGGAGAAATACTCCTCCCAAGCAGCTCTTGAAGAGTGAGCTTTTTGTTTTTACAACAGTGCATTGCTACAGAATGCACAGATATAAGAGGTCAGAAGGCATGACTAGGATTGTCCAGTCTGATGCCCTGCATAGTGCAGGGAATAAACTGTTCCCCTGGAAGGGTGAAGGGAACTTTTCTTCCCTGACAGGGCTCAGTAACTTGAGGGTATACACCTTGACAAAGGCCATATTTTGTTAATGGGAAAAGCCTTGACTTGCTTGCTTTCTTTAAACAAATGAAAAAAAACCAACAAACCAAAAACAAAGCAAAGCAAACAACCATATAAAAGAATTACAGGAAGGGGGGTGGTGGTTGGAGTTTGCACTGGCAAATATTAAAGCAAACTCATGTGAAATGTCTTATTCCTATGCAGTAACCCTTTCCTTCTTGCTTTCAGTTCATTATTTTTAGTGATATAGTAAAGGGGCCAGGAGATCTATTCCACCAGCATGGAAAGCATTATTGTTAAGACCTGTTAAAGTAAAAAAGGCACATTGGCTCTCCTTCTTCCTCAGCATGCAGGGATAATAAAGACATAGCTGTTTTACACAAACACACAAGACCTTCCCCAGCTAGCTCCCTACCAGAGATCTTCTGCTATATTTAGAAGCACAAACAGTTCAACATACTACCAGAGCTTTAGGTTTGTACCAGCCATCTTTACTGACAGAAGCACAATCTGTATTTTTAACTTAAATAATATTGAGTGTTTACACAGAGTACTTTGGTTAATAGAGTTCTGAAGAAGTTCATAGTTTCTGTACAATAGCAGGCTAACGTCACTCAGAGTCAAGGGTCAGTGAGGTATTAAAAATGCATTTGCCTCTCCTTGAAAAGCAATAAAAAAATAAAGTAAAATGTCTTGCTTTAGTTGGAACAAAATTACATTTGATTCTACATGTCGCAATTGCAATTACTGTTGAATTCAGAATTGCGAATGTTCCTGAACCTATTTCACAAAAATAATTATACCAGATCTTTTGGCATTCAGAATGAGTGGGAATATCAACACTGTTACAAAGGCCTCAGGGCTTTTAAATTCAAGGAAATATAGCAGGGCTTTCATTGATCCTTCCTTGCTTTTTGGAACCATGAATACAGTAAATTGACTATTCACCTATGTACACACACACTTACTTTGTGGTAAAGAAAGAGTAAGACTCCCCTGGAACCACAGCAAGCCCTGAGCGAGGGCGCACTGACACCTACTGCCCCATTAATTAGCCTAATGTAAGGGTGTTCTTGTACAGTGCAGAGGTTAATGGGAGTTTCAGATGCAGCAAGTGTTCAGCAGTACCCAGAGCGAGATCCTTGTTCGGCTTTATCTGCTATTCTGAAGAAAACTTGGTGGGCCAAGTTAACCAGACAAGGAGGTCCATTGCTCGCAACTAAAGCTGAACTTGGCCCAATTTTCACAGGTCCATAATGAGTGGTGTAGCCAACAGTGCCATTTCAACACTTTTATTAAGTTTCTTTACTTTTAAAATGTCATGTTCATTCGAACACAAAATATAGTTATATTCCAGGCCTTCTTCCAAATATTTCACTATTACTGTGATGAAAATTAGAGTCTGGTTTGGGCAAAATTAAATGAGAAGGAAAGAGAATGAAATAAAGAGACTAAGCTGGGCTTTACCAGCTTCCTTGGGAATTCCTGTGCTGGAAGGATGAAATAATTATTGTGATCATCTATGAACCATGTGCAGAACAGTTTTAACACTGGATATTTAAAGTAGAGGAGGGGGAGAAAAAAAAAAGAAAGAAAGTAGGGAATGCAAAGAAAATTAAATAAATATTTCTGAGAGAAGCCTGAGCCCTTCCAAACAGAGATACACCAGCCTGCCAGTTGAGACTAGCCAGAACATAAGCAGGTCGATTTCCAGGATATCCTCATGAAAGGTGCCATCAAGGGCCCTCAGCCCTCAGCTTTACCTCATTTCAGCCCACACCACTCTGCTGAACCAGTGGCAGTCATGCGCTAACCTGGAGTCACCTCGGATGCAGGGATAGCAAGAAGCCATGTCTTCAGCCCAAGGACCGGTTCGCCCTCCTGGGTCATCCTAGCACGAAGGAGCAGCTAGGACGGAGTGAGATCCAACTGAAGCCACGGGACGGCAGCGGGATGTGGCGGCGAAGGGGAGCATCATCCCCTGCATTCCCGCTGTAAGCTGCAGAATCTGAGGCCAGCTTCCTCCCCAACATCCACACAGTCCATCCAAGAGGTACAGCCACTGTCAGCGCAATCTCAGTCCTCTGAAATTTCCCCAGGCAACAGCACTCACATATTTCAGCAATAACTGCTACCTTGTAAACACATTCCACATTCCTGTTGCATTAAACCCCACAGGTCAAATGCAAAGCTGAACAGCCTCTTGTCTAACTCTTGTACAAGGCTTGCTCTGAGGCAGTACATGTGTCAGGCTCTTATTTGGAAAGGACCTTCTTTAGTCTCTTTTTACCCTTCCTAATTCAGGCCCTCTCAGCTTTCAACCAACAATCATTTTCTTGAGCCCTGATGGAAGACAGATGAGCCAGGGGCTCCTTTATCTTTCCTCCATCCGAGTAATACTCGGATCACGTCCAGAAAAAAAGGGCATGACATTTTTAACACAAGGCCACAGCAATATGCATCTACCTCAGATTTCACATAGGAGTCCAGTTAATCTGGACAGTCTTCATAACCCAAGTAATTTCCTACATGAAAAGACTGGAAGGTTGCTTTCTGTTGACACCACAATAAACATCATGACTGAGTCCTTTCATCCTTGTTTGGAGCATCCCTCCACACTCTATAAGAAAAACAGTCAGGATTTTGCAAATGTAAGAGCCGTAACTTTTTGTCATTTACTCCCTCATGACATGTACTTGCAAACTTTTAATTCTTGCTATCCATTCAGGACACATTTGTTATTACACTTTCCTGTAGCTCTTCTCTCCTCATACTCTTGCAGGTTTATGCTCCAAAGCAAGGGTATGAGCAAATGGAAATAACTGCCACTTGTTTTTACCTTTGCTTCTTCCCTGCAGCAATAATCTCAGCAAATATAACCTCTGGCAAGTCATTCTGCATGTATAACCTCCAGTTGCCACTCCACAGTTACAGACTTTTGGAAGCCAAAACGCTGAATGCACCTTAATAGTTTTTACTGCCACCTTGACAGAAATCCAGAGCCGAGTCTCCAGTGCACCCTACAGCACCTGCACAAGCCCACTCCTTTCCTTGGGCTGGGAAATGCAAAGCATTTCACATAATTACAGATTAGGGTTGGAAGAAACCTCTGGAGATCATCTGATCCAGCCCCCCTAGTAAGGCAGGTTGACCTAGAGCAGGTGGCACAGGAACACATTTAGGTGGGTTTGGAATGTCTCCAGAGAGGGAGACTTCATGACCACCCTGGGCAGCCTGTTCCAGTGCTCTGCCACTCCCAATGTAAAGAAGTTCTTCCTCGTGTTGAGGTGAATATTTTAGTTTATGGCCATTGCTCCTTGTCCTGTCACTGGGCACCACCAAAAGGAGTCTGGCACCATCCTCTTGGCAACCACCTTTGAGATATCTGTATGCCTTAGAGAGATCCCCTCTCAGTCTTCTCTTCTCTAGACTAAACAGGCCCAGCTCCCACAGTCCCTCCTCATAAAAGAGATGAAATGTTTTTCCTGATGCTCTTCAAGCAGCATCTCTCAGAGTAGGGACTGGAGTGAGTCTGTCATGCAGAAGCATTGCTCAGTTCCTGGCCTGTCTCTTGAACCAGATCTGCTGGAGCCAATGTCATAGACTGAGGTGCCCTCTCTGGTCTAGGACCCAGCTCCCCAGGGCAACCTGTGGCACAGGGGAAGGCAGGAGGCAAAGGGAACTCAATCACATTCCCTGGGTCTCCTCTGGAAGGGGTTCCATAGACCACTGCTAGGGAAGACATTGGGAGAAATGTCTCCCTTTTCCCACATCAGCACTTGCCATCAGTCGTCTTCTCATTTCTGCCACTGGGACAGAACTTCTCCCTATCCTCTGACCTGAGAAGCATTTTCCTTGTTAAGCCCTTCACTGGTTTAATATCTCTGGCAGAAAGCTCTCATGTGCACGTTTGTCCCTAGCTGCATCTCCCTCTAGGCAATGGAGAGAGAAAGACACTTCAGGAATTAATAAGTCTAAATGACTTTACCCCTCTGCAGAGGGTATGTCTTCCTTTCTGCCCCTTCTAAACATAATTTTCTGGTTCCTGCATAACCTTTGGGGCTTACTTGGCATGGGGGTAGGATGGTGGGATGGGAATGTAGAGCCATTTGTCTTATCCCACTTGCCTCCAGGCTCCCTTCTTTGAATATACCGCAAATGTTTTACTTCAATTCTCAGAAGCCCAATGAGATGCAGGTTATTAATTCATGACTATGACAAGATTATTATGGTTAATTTAACATGTGCAGGCACTTAACTAACTACTGTTGGGAAATATTTGTCATTAATTCAAAACTTTCCTGCCTGTAATTTGGCAGATATAGTGCAAGTGAGCAGCAGAAATCCAGCACGACATAAAGAGCACTCATCTGCCATCACCTTTACAAGTTACTATACAATGCTGGAGCTCTGCCTGATTTAAATAAGCACAACAAAACATTCCACAGCCTTCATAAATTAAATGGCATTGGAATTCAAACACTAGAAAGAGCTCAGACGTAGGAAGAGGAACTGAGAAGCACACAATCTCCCCACGGGGAGTGAAAGGGACACCATTGAGAGGGAGAGTGGCAGAGCAGTATTCCTAATCAAAGCTCAGAAAGCAAAACTGTGCAAGGAAAAGCTGCTTGCGTGGGCTTTCTTCCCACCTCCTGCGGGTCTGCCGTGACTCCTACCAAAGCAGGTGGTGCAGAGTAAAACCAGTGAAGAGGTTTCATTCAGGAGCAACCTGTCTCTCAGGCATGGCACAGACCTCCAGAGTCATTCCACAACTCCTGGGGAGGGAACTTCCCGCCTCAAGCTGCTGTGTTTTGCATGCTTTCCCAGGGAGACAGGTGAAAAATCTGTGTGTGCAGAGCTAGTTACAGCAACAAATTAAACCTCACGTCTAAAGTAATCGGTCTCATGGCAACTTTGAAGGATTCCAGCATTTCTTGGCCTTTTCTGATCCCATGGGGAGGTCCAAAGTCAGTGATGAATCATTTTGCCCACAAAGGCTCTTTAGCTCTGCTTTTGCAAGATCTCTCTCTATCAGATGCATCCCACCTGTCAGACCCTTCCCAGGGTAGGGACTCCATGCATGGCCTGGACTTTTTCAGTTCTCTCATATGGTAAAGTCTCCTGAGGAATGGTATGTTTTGGTACATTTACTTCTTTGAGCTTCCTATAGGTGTTTCAGGGTAAAACTGGGGAAGATACTACCAGAGGGAATTTCCTGAGCATTGAGTCCCATGTTGCCACTGGCAAATGCTTCATATAATCCCTTCACAGGCTGATTAAAGTCTGATTTTGAAAATTATTCATATGCTATTCCAGAACTTTGTAACTCTGATGGTTAGAAATTCCCAGACTAAATGACCAGTCTATACCAGTCTATATTTTTGTGCCAATGCAATACTTTCCTTGGAACAGTTTTTCTCTCCTGCCACAGGTATTCAGAGAAGATGGCCATCTCCCCTTTCAGTCTTCATCTACAAAGCCAAACAAGACATGGCACCTTAATTTCCTCACAGCAACAAGCTCTCTGTTATCCTGGCCATTTTATTAATCCTTCTTTGCACCCATCCCACTCCAAGCTCACCTCTTCTGGCAGCTAGAACCAGACACAAGACCCCAGGCAACCTCAATAGCTAGATGACATAAAAGTCACTCTTGGATTTAAGGTCCCCAGCTCCCAGGTAAGTTTGCATGTGTTGGCAGACAAGCAGAAAGGAGAGTATTCACCTGCCTCCTCTAGCCTGCTCTCTACTGCAGAGTCCAAGGACATGTTTGAGCTATTTACTAACAAGAAACACTGTTCCATGCAAGGACAACGTTCCAATAACCTCCCCAGACTTGGCTCTTTCCTGTGCCCAGCCACCCAGATGCTGATGCTGGCTGCCAATACCAGACTACAGGACCCATTCCAGCTTCTTTTCAAGGCCCAAAGTGCCAACATACGCTCCCTTGGCAGGATTTGCAAGGGCCCACACATCTGTGTATCTGCAGAGTCTCCAGTGTAGGTATAATGGGAAAATATTTAGCCTTTTACATGCTGTTGGCAAATGTACTAACTCAAGCTTGAGGAAATTCTGACCCTCTTTGCTTAGGGGCCTCCTTCCTTTTAACATTTTAAAAAATATTTGTGAGTCACGGCAAGGGGTAGGGAATGATACGTCCCTCAGAGCTCCCAGCTCTGGCAGAAGAGCATTACTAAGAGGACACTATCAGGCTTTGTGAATAGAGGAAAGATCAGGAAGTGCTGGGTGACTTAATCTCTTGTGTCCCACACTATCTTATAAAGGTGCTGTTTTACTAAAACTGCTAGATCAAAGCTACCAAAGAGGTTTCTGCTGTTAACTGTCCCCTGAAGGCTGTTGACCTTGAGACTGAAACAATTAAAGGAAATGTGAAGCACCTCCTCAAACAGATATTTTTTCTTCTCCGTCCTACATCACCTAACCACACAGCAGTATGAAGTTACACACTTGAGAGAGCTTTTTGTAATAAAGAACATCCTGAACTGCACAATGATACTGCCCTGATACTTATTTTTCCTCTCTTCTTAAGTAGACTCATACCCTGTGAGTCCTAGGAATGAATGTATGAGCTCTCCCATATGTATTTCCCATATGTATGATAGAGACAAAAAGTCTGGGATACTAGGTTAGACAGGCACACTTTGAAAAGCAGCAACTGTATCAGGTATGCAACGTGAGACTCTGGGAATTGTTTTTCTGAATACTAAATGTGGACAATATCAATTGAAACTGCACTTAGTTCCTCTGAAGAAATCAGCTTCTGAATGCCTTAGAGACAGCACTCAAATTAAACAGCTTCACATTAGAGATAATAAAAATACATTGGTTAAAAATAATATGGTTTTTTAGGTCCCTATGCAGAATCCACCACTACGACCTCCTGTAAGCATGCTTGCAGTGCACATGTCCTGGAGATGTGCAGCCAGGTCTTTGGCTGAAGTCACTTGGCAGGCCTTTGCTCAAGTTAATTGGAGCTGTACCAAATCATATCACTGAAAAGCTGGAATGTACTGCTTACAGACTTCTGAAAAGGGCAAGTTAAATAGCTTTTAGGCCCCTGGAGACACCAATTTCCATGTTTTTCAAAATATGAAAACTGTATTTTCTTTGAGGAGTGGTCCTTCACAAAACTGTCATGCCAGCCCTGTGCCAGCCTGAGATACAAATATAATCTGGTTTCATTCCCACCACCCCTGCTATCTGTGAGTACAGAAGATACAAAAAAAAAAAAAAGTTGTCTTCCTTGTGCTGTATTTTTCTTAGAATGGCACATCACTAATTTTTACTTTTGACAAAGGGCTTCTACTTGTAATCTATCAAAGGAAAACAAAAAGCAGTAACAAATCCCATTGTGCTACAAACCGAGGCAATGATTGCTGGCCTCTGCAAACAATACCTAGTTAGAGGAACTTGCTGTGTTCCATTTTGTAAACGTGCTACAAGGAGCGAGTTGCAGCAAGAGTGTGGCAACCGGTAACTCCTGATCACAAAGATTTTCCATTAGCCAATTCTACAATAAATTAACTAGAGAAGTTTAAAGGTTGTTTTCAACAATTTACAAACACCCACCACAAGGAACTAGGGAACTAGTTCATCTTTCCACTTTACTTTTTTACTTACCATCCGATGAAACTTTAATAAGTACAAAGGCAGGTCAGTCTCCCAGAACTGAACGCTGTGCACCTGTGTAACCAAGAAACACATTTCACCTGTTGGAAAACCATCTTTAAAGCATCTCAGATATAAACTTTCTTCAGCTGCTTACCTGCGTAGGTTTCTGTTTGGCAGATTCAAAGTACCACAAAAGGCTACTGGTGTTTCAAAAGGGATCTGTCACCTTGCCAGACATTTAAGCAGTAGCAAATCCAGCAGAGGCACTTTCAAGTTTGCACAGAGAATTCTGAAAGTCTCGAGTCAGTTTGACTTGGACAGTGCACCCTATGTCTCATCAGTTACCCAGCACGGGGCTGCTCTCTGCCTTCCTGAAGCAGGAGTTATTAGCACTGCCCTGATCCTTTCACCAAGTGATCCCTGTATCTAACGCGGAAGGAGCCGGTCAGAGGAGAAAGCACCAGTATCCCCCAGTTGCTAGGTAACAAGCAGGGAGATCCTGACCTGAATTCTTAGCCGAGGCTGATGTTGCTCAGGAAGCCTAGCTGGGTCCTTTCTGGAAATGGAGGGTCATGGCAAAAAGTTCCTCCTGGCTTTGCAAAGGTCACCACAGAACACCACCCAGGACAAAAGGACAGCAGCTGAGCTATTTTTAGGACAAAAATGCACCTGTTCTGAAAATACGAGCACATGCAAAAATGGAGGTTGAGTTTTCTGTTCCTCAAGCCAATGAAACTAGAAAGTTTCTAACGCTAAAATAATATCTTTCTATTTCCAATCTGGTCATTAGATAAAGTGGAAGAAACCACCTATCATGCACACAGCCTCAATATTAACAAATGCAAAGACAGAATATTAAGCATATGAAAACAAAAAAATAAAAGTTATCCCAGACAGGTATGCCATGAATCATAACATAGAAAACTGAAGAGAAGCAAACCAGGGAAGTTAGTGATGACACAAGAACTCTGCATTTTCTGACCACATAAATATTTTAAGTTACTGCCATGGCATTGTATTAATTACTCTATTTAGCTAGCAAACTCCTGAGGATGTATTTTTGAAAAGTTGAAAAGTAAGAGCTGAGCTAGACCTGAAACACCTCTGGATCCTTTGGATGGGGTATACCTGACCCTAGTCATCCTCTGTAGTGGAAGGAAATAATGCCTTCTCAGATGCAGCACAGTACAAATGATGAAGACCCAATTATCTGGAAAAAATGCCTTTTTGCTTTCTACTGACTCCAAGGAACATCTTGGCACAAAGAGCATGAAAGCAATGCTGTGAACACCATGCATGGCACGGCTCCCACAGGCTGGAGGGGCCTGTGAGGCCAGGAAGGCTTAGGGGTATCAGTGCAGAAACAAATCTTTTCATTCCAGTCAGCTGCTTCCCCAACGCATCTGGGCACATTCTCACATGTGAGCAGCTCCCTTCTTGCTCAAGTAGGTTCTGCCAGTCCCAAACAGGAGTATCTCTGAGGGAGTGCAGCTCAGCCAGGGCAGCAGCTCCCATATAATCTTGGTAGGGCACACTCTCTGCATGAGAGACTTGCAGTGGGTATACCTATCATTCAGCCACAATATAGGCAAAAGCTCTTTTAAAGAGGAGTCTGAGGCACAGGAGGACTGGCCTGTCATCTCTAGAGAAGTCCAGCTGTGATCCTAAAAGGGAATCACTCCACAATAACCTTTTATCTGGTAGAAACAAAGCAATGCTTTAATGGAAGGGAAATGCACCAAGTGTCTTTGCAGAATGCCAGCCCAGCTCAGCTGTACAATGGCACACCTAATGCTTACTTCCTAATGCGTGCAGTGTATCCCCAAAAAAGGCTGTCCTTTCCATACAGCCAGGTTCAGTGTGCTCAGCACAGGCTCTGGGTCAGGAAACAGTCTCTTAGCTATGCTTGAAATCTCTCCCTCCCCCATAAATGTCCATATTTATCCAGGGAAGCAGTCTATCCCTGCAGCAATTATAGCTGCCCAAAGGCAGATGAGCATTAAGGTGCTTCAAGTACCTTTCTGAACAAGTGCCAAAACCCATCACATTGATAGGAAAATTATAGTTCTTTTGTTCATTTCCCTTCTCTCATTTTATTGCAGAAACAGGAAGAGCCCAGTGTTAAGTCCTATTCCAAAAGCACTTAAATTTCCAGACAAAATAGTTACGGATGTCATGACCTGAATTCAGCAAAGCTGAAATAATTCAGGCTTTAAATAGAGTCACAACAAAAATAAAAACCAAACTAAAATGCATAGATAGCCAAGAGACATTGGGAGCAAACAAACTGAAAATTTAAGATGTTAAATATATACTCACCTGCTGCTAACTAAAAGCTGATCATGTAACAACACTGAAGTCATAGCTCTGAGCAGTGCAACTGATTTTTAAGTACTGCAGAAATTCTGAAACAATTTTCTGATGAAAGGCCATTTTACAGATACCATCACCAGAAGGCAAAACAATGCAGAGACTCTACCCACAAAAATATCTGCATTTTAGATAGCACTAGATTAACTATATTTTTTTACTATAGATTCTGCTTTTTGGCGATTCCGTTAATCTTTTCCTGCAAATTCTTCCAAATGACCCTAATGTTCAGCAATGCAGCAAGCTGACACTAAATTGCAGAAATCAGAGAAAACACAGGAAGCCTGGCAAAATGAAAGGTGTGGCAAATGTAAGTTTTTAATAACTAGGTCCTAAATAGAGGCAAAAAGAAATTAAGAGACAGGTATGGTAGATTTGAGAAGAAATGGAGAATTGCTGAGCCCAAGAGAGAGAGAAAGAGGGAAATCATTTAAGGGACAAGAATTTCAGATGTGAAAGGGGGAAAGGAAGATGAAAAAAATACTTCTGGATTTTTCTGAATACAGACCAAAGGGCATTTGTGAGCTTTGGAAAGAGAGCCATGGGAGACACTTTGTGAAGAGGATAATGCTTCAGGTAGGTGCCAGAATCCAGTGATCTCCTGGCCACAGACGAGCAAATGTCTTAGTCAGCGATTTGTCATTGACTCTCTTGGCAAAGCTGCTGTAGGGCCAGTGATTTAAACTTCTCCTGTGCATAAAAGAGGGTACAAATGGTACATGGACCAGAGTGATAATAGACAATAAAATAGTGAGAACTTCAAAACAACAAAGCAGTTTTATATAAAAGTTAGAAAAAGGATGTAGACAGGAACAAAGCTGTTGGAAATGCTGATTCCAGGGAGAGTCCAAACTGAGCACCTTTCTGCTCTCTTAACATTTCCTCCAATCATGCCTTGAACAGCAAGAACGGGTCAGCAGTAAAATGGATCAGGGTGGGACACAGAAAATCCATTCCATAGTGTTAAAAATAACCTGCCACCTCTTCTTGTTGTCTAAACTGGCATAACTTCACTGGCTTCATTTTATGCCAGCTTAAAATCTGGTCAAATGCAGAGAGTAAGAGGAAGGTGGCAGTGCCTATTACATGTTCCACTTTGCCAGCAGGCAGGTTTCAGCAAAGCACGTGTCTGTTCCAGGGTAAGAAACTTAATAAAGGATTTAATCTTCCCGATGAATAGAGAAGGATACTAGAGTACCAAACTTGTCAAACACACCTTGCAACAAAACACATTTTTACAAATTTGCTTTACTCAGCTATATTTTTGTAAAGCCATGTAAAACAGACAGTTCCCAATTGCCTGACTTCAACCACTGGAAGTCAAACACTGCTGTCCAAATCTCTTTGCAAAGATGTAGTATCACAGTAATTGACATAGTAGGTAATCCAGTCACATCTCCACGCACATCAGGAATACACTGCCTGGAAGTCTCCCAGTTGTTCAGAAGGAGCTGCGTGAAGCACTGATTCACGCTGATGAATTGTAACCAAGCAACACTGCCAGCATCTCTCCAGCCCATTGTTCAGCTGAGCCGCGGAGAATAGCACCAGAACAGCACTGAAAACCTGCCAAACTCCGACTTCAATTAAAGGATACCATCCCTCTAACACTAGATAAACTCTTTAACCAATATTTAACAGAAATAAACTGTTACTTCCCTCTCAGTAAAAAGATTATGACACTCCTGAAGGCAGCAAATGAATTTCTGTGTGTCCACAACCTCTTGTAAATCATCTTTACAAAATAAACAGTTCAAATTTACTTTATACAAAAAATGGAGGGCAGTGAATTATTCATCTGAGCAGAGGGACAGAAGTACTGCCTTTTTGTTAGTCTGGCTATTGGATGCTGAGAGAAACTAAAGACAACTTTCTCAGATACAGTAACTAATCAGTAACAACACAGATGAGGTGGAAAGGAAGTGGATACTTGAAAATTTTGTTCAGTGAGAGTTAGCAACTCTTTTCCACATAAGTGTCTGAAACCAACAGTTAATGCACATAATATAGCTACTACATCATCACTGGTATGAACCTTCTTATCAACAGAGGCATTAAAAAATTAGGTTACAGTACTGAATTTTTTTCCTTTTACTGCAGGTAAGTCTGAGTGGTTGGATTATTTGTCCTGTTGAATGCCATGGGCCTGAATATCAAGAACAAAATTCATTGTAAAATTATCCACTGTTGCCCTTCTTGGAAATAAGAAGACAACACAATCTGCCAACAAGACTGTTGGTTTATAGAGAACCTAAATTTTTGAGATGTCTCACAGTACCCCCATTTTACCAGAAAAACAAATTCACAAGTATGAATTAAGAATAGGATACAGAATTACTTGTTCTTAAAATGTAAAAGACGGGCGAGCAGCTGTAGACATTTCTCAGAGCACAAAAACCAAAACCACTGACCTGTAAAACAGAAATAGTAATAACATCTGCTAGACTTCTGGACTCTGAAATTACATTCCCTGAGAGCAAGTTTCCAAAAGAAAGGCTGGGGACTTATGTAAGATACCACTTCCCTTTTCAATGGATTATGCTTCTCTCTTGAAACGTCACTTAAAAATCTGAGTGTAAAACCACATACGTCTTTCTACTCCAGGAATTAAAGTAGTAGAGCAAAGTTAGAAACTGCCATGGCATTGGCAAAAACCAGATTTATCGATGTCTTCCAGAATTTGTGATATCATAGAATGGCTTAGGTTGGAAGAGACCCTAAAGATTATGTATTTCCAACCACTCTGTCATGGGCAGGGACACCTTTCACTAGACCAGGCTGCTCCAGGCCCCTCCTAACCTAGCCTTGAACAATTCCAGGGATGGGGCATCACTTATACCAGATCACCCTCTTTTCTTACTCCTTGCTCTTCTTTCTAGCCTTTTTCTACAAACCAGGTTCCTAGACATGGTCTTCTCAATCCCATCATGGGAAATCAAGCAGTTCTGTATTCACTATTCTACGTGGAGTATCACCAGGCTCTCACACAGGCAGGAATGCTGCTGCTTAGGCTCTCTCTGCTTGACAGTTTAGGGTCCTTCTTGGAAGTCCTCAGCATTGCCTCAGGTTCTACCACATACAGTGTTCCTTAGAGGGTCAAAGTCTGCTCTCCCATGGCATGAGTTCCCACCAACTTCCTCTCAGGGTGAGCAGATATTTAAAACCAAACTTGGTCTTATCTTCTTCTTTGCCCTCATATGTTTGGCAGATGGCTATGTTTAATGTCTGTTCCCTGGATTGGCTCTTAGGTTGATTTTTTCCCTCTGCATTTGCCATCTGCTGGTCCAAACAGCTAAACAATACACTTACTTTTCAATCTCATGGCATTGATTCATTCTTGCTGTCAACTTGGCATCCAAAATAGATGGCAGGCAGACTGGCAGGTTTGGGTAAGGCCTTGCTCCAGCAACAGGAATTTTCTCTGTCTTGTACTTTTGAGAGCTGTTACCACAGGAGCAAATTTCTTTAAGAGGGAACAAAGCACAAAGCCAGAGTGAAAGATGGAATGACTTTGTCTCGATAAAGGGAAGTGGTCTGTGTTGTGGCTATTTCTTGGAAGCAGGATCTGCAGCCCAGGCAGCTGGTGTTTTGTGGCTTTGTACAAAGAGAAGACATCAAGTTGTGCAGCAGCTAATGGCAGAGAATTGCATGTGCACTTCCAAAAGAAACAAATGCTATGTGGAAAAAAACTTGACTTAGAACCTTCAAATCATTTTCCAGAGTCTTCAGCAACTGTCTTCCTCTTTCCAGTGAAAATTTATGAGTGCTCCTGTGAAATAACTGGTGTGAATATGGGCACATGCCTGTGCCCTGCAGGGTACCTGACCTGGGCAGCACTATGGGGGAAAGGCCAGAACAAGGGCTTGCAAAACTGCAACAGCAGCTGGCTGGGAACGGTGTGAGGAAGAGGACAGAGGCAGCACAGAAAGAGGAGGAAGGAAAGGTGCCAAAAAGTCCTGTTATGACCCCACCTAATTGCCTAACAGCAAGGTATTACTGAGTTGCCTGAATGTGCATGTTTTACCCGTCTTGTTATATTAAACTCAGAATTTTTTAGAGACGATTCTGTCTCTTGAGTGTTTGCACAGTTCGAAGCACAATAGCTCCTTGTGCTGGCTGAGTCCTTTGAATGCTGTAAGAATACAATTAAATAATAAGAGCAGTAAAAAGCTTGGTGCTATTCATACTTGAGAAGATCTCTCATGGCTCTGGCCAAATCATAGGCACAGCAACACTCAGCAAAAGCATTTCCTCATTATTATTGTTGCATTCTCTTAAAGGTATTTTGAAGACAGAAAAAAATCATTCCTTTAATGAAAAAATAACTATTTCATTTAATATCTGAATGCCACAGACCAACAGTTTATCCGAATAGTCTAAGTGAACAAAAGCTTGAAAACTCCTACTTCACTGCTTCTCTGTATGCTTAAATTTACATATACATTGGCCTTTTTCTGTTTCTTCTGTGATTTTGATGGCTCAGCTGACATCCAAATAGTCTTTCTGCTCTCAACTTTACATCACATGGTTAAGTAAGTGGGAACAGTGTGAGGTCTGCAGGGTCTTGATCTCTTAATGTTTAAATAAATGCTGACACTACAGAGCTGGTCATTTTCCAGAGTTTTCCAGAGCCTCCAACCTCACTTATGAAACTAATAGACCAAATCCAGCAGTTCAGTGTCCTTGGTCTCAGCAGCTCTGATCCAATGTGCACTGAAGCCAAAAGCAAGTTTCCTTAATTACCCAGTCAGTGTCAAATCAAGCTCAAGTAAACTCAAGTGCCACTGAAGAACAAGATGTATAAATTCTTTTGCAACACAAATGCCTTCACTACTGAACTGTAAGGCACTGACCCGCCTGCTCCAGGTCTTCATGTAACCTGATATTTCATACACCACCCAGCATTCTAGGGAGTGGTGCTGAGAAGTAGATTTCTTGAAATTCCCAAGCTGCTTTATATGCTTCATGTTGGTGGTTCACAATCAGATTTCTGGTTGTCATCATCATGAATGGAAGGATAAAAATTCAGTGATAAGTTATGAAATGTTACATCTGCTCAAGAAGGCAGAAAGACCAGCCAAAACCAATGTGTGACAGAAATGTGTAAAACAGCACCAGATTTAGCCAGATCCAGCACAAGCCAGGTCTATATTTGAAAGCTGCACTGGTACAGATGTTAGTAGGTGTATGAATTAAGGAGCAGAAGACTGTACCACCAGTCTGCATATCCATGGTAACCAAGAGAGGATCTCCCGGGGGAAAGGAGTTATGAGAGGGGAACAAAGGAGTTTTATTCTTTACCCTTTGCCTTAGGGCTAAATAGCTTTCACAGTATCTAGCAAGATTATTTAGGCTGGGGCCATGTTCACCCCTGGATTACATGGGCAATGAGAAAAAAGAACAATATGGCATCTTCAGCCCTCAGAGGGCTTGTCTAGCTTGCACTGTGGTCCATGTCTCTGCACGTTCACAGCTGTTGTTTCACCTAGGCTGAAGCTGATACAAACACACCCAGCCACACTACAAATAAGCCATTATAGTAGACATAATACAGAACAGCACCCAAGACATACACTGGTCCATTGGGTCATGCAAGTTAAAGAAGGAAACAATGGCCTGCTATGCAGATCTCAGCATACAGTATTTAGGCATGAATCATAGAATCATTTTGGTTGGAAAAGATCTTAAAGGTCATTGAGTCCAACCATTAACCTAGCACTGCAAAGTACCAGTATGTCTCATTTCTCTTTGCATATATGGGTATGTTCTGAATACATATATGATGATGCAATTGCATCCATTCTTGGCCAGGTTTAACAATCTTTACTGTCTCATAACTACTCGTAAAAGTCCTATGACTATTGAAGGGCAATGTCCAGAGAAAGAAAGAGCAATTGCAGATGCAATTAAATGATTGGAATGTCCATGCAACACAGAGGGATATCAGTGTCCTCGCACATGTGCCTATGCCATTGCTCTAATGATTCAAAGGGCAAACCCTTGAGTTCCCACTCCTCTGTTCCCCAAATGACACTCACAGAGCTGCCATCTCCCTCCATTTCCTTACAGCCATCATTTGGGCAAGAGGGAAGGGCTGCAGCAGGCACTGACTGAGCCCATGTGGTCTGGATTCTGGGCACCTGCATGCTGAGCTGCCAGGCAGGAAGTCAAACAGCACAAACGAAATAGGCACCATCTGACCCGTTGCTGTATGCAACCTCTGAAGCAAAGGGATGAAAAATTGTTACAAATACAGTTATTTTTAATGTTCTCTTTTTCTTATTCTCCTGTGAGTCTGACAGCTGTCTGTACATGGTCCATTTCTCTGGCTCATTCCTGGTCCAGGTACTATGTGGTCTTCAAAAGGGGCACGAAACAGTGACATCAAAAAGAAAGGGGGATAGAAAGAAAACCAAGGCAGTAAAGCCTTAACATATCCAAGAAGTCATATACAATGAGGAACAGAAAAGCTCCTTCTTCTTTTTAAATCTATCTTTTATTTCCATGCCATACTCTCTACAAGCTACATTTTTCAATAGTCTCTTCTAAAATAAGTTGGACATGATCTTCTTACTAAATACTGTATGATTTGATAATTACACAACAGAGCAAACTCCTTCCCTAATCTGGAATAAACTCTTACATTCTACTGTGCCTTTAAGAAAATGGGGCTTAAGTACGTTTTATTTTTCCCAGTGATATGTAAGCCCAGGAGAAAGAAATTTTCTCTCTATTTTAGTTGGGTTTGAAGATCTTAGAATTGACAGTGGCATGTAAGCAATTTACACTTTCACTTTTACCGCTACCTGAAATCAGCATTGATTTATGGAGCACACAGTGGTTTTATTTCTTGATTAACTTCCCTTCAGGCTTTCACTGTAAGGCAGTGATACCTTATTAGAGATAACAGTGATACGTGCATTAATTTCCTTTGTTATATTCAGTTGCTTGTAACTTTGGTGGGTGGTGTAACTTTTAGGTCCTTTAAGTGGGGGGGACACAAGAACAAATAGCTTGTGATGGTGCAATTGAAGTCTCGCCCCACATATAAGAGGGAGGTTATGGCTGCACAGTGAACCTTGGTTCTGACACACTCAACCTGTGCTTTGACTCAGCAAAGTAAATAATGTGCTTTTCAAGCAGTCTGCACAAAGTTGTCAGGGCGTTCTGGTTTAACACACAGCACATTATCAGGCATTACACATGCAATGTAATTAATTAAAACATTTAAAAACTGAAGTGCTTTCACCTGGCATTTGACAATCTGCTGTTCCTAAGCAAAGTGGCTGCGAGTTTAACAAGAAATATCAGAAGGACTAGTTAAAATTTCAACATCATTTTGATTAAGAACCTTCTCGTGTAATTAGACCACTTGCATGTTCCTGTTGCAGTAGATCTCTCACCTCCACTAGCAAATGGCTTTTGCTTCCTCACCACAACCTATTGAAACAGATATTGTCTCCAGATCACTACAGACTGTTGTGGAATATAAAGTTTTAATGACACCACAGCAGACTCTTGGGCTGAGCTAATACAGGTTCCCAGTTTTGGCAGCCTCAGTGAGTCCAGGGACACAAGCCCAATTTTGACCTTGCAGTAGTTAGTTCTTTGTTCTGTCTTGCCCACTTATGGTTTTATTAATCCATGTTACTCCGTGTTCTCAAATGCCTGTGCAAAAGTGGAAGAAACAGCAGCAGCAGATCGACTTCCAGGTGGGTTTTGTTGATTTCTTTCACAGCTGTGGCAAGAATTAATAAAGGAAAACTTGCCAAAATAAAGTAGTGAGCCTCTTCTACAGCCATGAGGCCACAGACAGGACAGCCATTAACCATGCCAGTCTGTGGGACCCCACACTCATTGGAGCTGTGCTAGAAGACCCTCTTCTCCTGTGCTGAGTTCCATCCCTCTTTCACAGGCCAGTAATGCTCCTCGCTGTATTCTGCATCCCAGCTTACCAGACACATTACCTTCACACCATCACAGCACCCAACAAATACTCCTTTGACACATATAGAAGGGGAAGAATGTACCTGAGAAATTCTGTCCAGCAGAGAGGAGATTTCCTGAAGTCCCTTAAGCTCCTCAGCTGACCGCAGTATGTGCCACAGTTTCTCAAAACTAGTCAGCTGTTTCAGAGAAACATGCAACTTATGAGGAGAATGTGTCGATTCATTCACCATATATGCTTCTTCACAACTATGTAACACAGATTGGAACTGACATTCAAGATGACCCACACCCTATATAAGCCTCACAAAAACTGCCTAGTTATTCACTTTTCCAGCTTGGCAAACTAAGTCTCCATACTCAGTGTCAAGCTAAAACATTTGTTAAAATAATTCTTGGCTTCCTTCCACTCCAAACAAATTCATCAGACAAATATTTCAACTCATTTTTGACTCAAGCAAGCAGAAGTAGGGAGGTACAAAAGTAGAGATGTAAGACCCTTGATTAGTTAAAATATGATTTTTTATTTTTTTATTTTTACATCTTTTTCTTCCACATAAGTATAATGGAAGGTTTCGGCTATTTTTGAGGTCACTGTCTCCAATTAAGAGAAATGCATGAGCTTTAAACAAATCAGACAACCGTGGAACAATTTTAATCCCTGAATGAATAAATCCCTTGGGGGACCTGGCTGCAGAGAAATCAATGGGCAATTCTATTAAGCCTTAACAGCAAATAAGGCACAATCTGGCTTCTACAATGAACCTCAAAGCCACAGATCCTGTCATAAGAATTTATCAGATTTGTGTGATCAGTCATCAGTGTACAGAGTCTGATTACACACAGAGTATCTCCTGCTTACAGCAGCTGTTGGAACAGCATTGTCTCTAGATCATCTTTTGAGTTAGGGGCTGTAATCTTACAGGGAAAAATGACAGTAATAAGTGTTAGCTAGGTGAATACTCATTTGTTCCAGTGAACTCCTACCCTTATCAGCACCCTGCTGCCTGCTGACCTTACCTCTAGCTCAGAAGTGTTAAGAGAAGTGTCAGCTGTGACTGTGAGAAGCTCAGCATTTGCTCCTACAGCCTTTCACCGCAACATATAAATGACCTCCTTTGCCCTACAGACTGGAAGTGTTCTCTCTAGCTGTGGGATCAAACACAAATCATTCATATAATGCTACAAAAATATACCACAGACTGGCACAGAAGACAGAACTGTGCTTTAAAAAAAAATCATCAAAACAGAAGAGGCAATTTCCCCTCCTCCTCCATATACCTACATGCTCACCTGCTGACACCTCTCAGGGTAGGGAAAAAAATCACTTTGCTTGATGTGGTTGATACAGTCTAGCCCATACCTAGAAATCTCTGCAGCATGCCTTGGGCTGCATCTGCTCTTGTAAATGAAACACTCTCAAGACTGTTCTGTGGCATTGGAGACAATGCTTGAAACCAGACTGCTAAACTCTCATGATTTTCAAAAGAGGCCAACTCACCAGTCAATCCAACCAGGACTGTGTCCAGGGCTGTCCCACCAACCCAAGAGGGCAGGTGATCAGTGACACCTGACCCAGGAAAGTTCCCTGCCCTGTTCAGTAGTTGAGAGGCATCTTCCCTGTTCAGCTACCCCAGCTGTTCAGATCTGAGACATGTCCAAGGTGCATGACAGCTGCCTTCCTTGCTCAGAACCAAATTTCCTTTCCTTGAAATCAAGGCATGTGAACAGAGGGTGAAAAAAACCCCACACATACAGCTGCCACCCAGACAGAGCTGGGCTACAAACATGACACACCCAGTGCTCAGAGGTTCAGAAATACTCACTCTGAGCATCCACTCCTTAGATACACAGTTACAGAGAGTCAAGTTTTCACAGCCATTAAATGCTTAAAGATACAGATGGGGGCTAGCACTTCTTGCAATTATTAGCAATCCTTACCCGATAAAATGCACAGTGTCATTTTCAGGTTAGGTGTCTCAATCCTATTGCAGTTGACTGGAATTATATCCCTGAAGATGTTAAAAGCCTTCGTATTGAGATGCCTGTGTTACCCCTTGGCAACCAAATAGAACCTCTCTAATCCATTTCCCTGGCTTATGAAAGAAAGAAATACAGAAGTAATACTTACAAGTGTTTTCCTCCTTCTCCTGGGTAGATAAAAAATATCCCCTTCATATTTCAGCTTTGCAATCTTGCTTCAAGTCTATCTCTGAGCACATAAAAGGAAGTCCCATGAAAGTTGCTGAGGTAAATTTCAACATTGCCTGGTAGCTTGAGACACAGGACAGGCAGAAACAGTTAAGTAGCTTAATTCACACTGCTTGGGCATTTGGCCAAAGGGGGTTTGCAGAAGTTATTAAAAAAAAGGAAAACTGAAGTCATTACAAAGAACAAATAATTTTCACAGTGACACTTTTCTTCCTCGGCATTCTTTCAGTGATGCATGTCATGTAGAACTCTGTAATCTGCAAAATCAATTTAAAACACTGATGTGTGGTTATCACTTCACCTTAAAAAACTAAACTGGTAAAGAAATACAGCAGTCGTCATCTGTAAGTTCAGCAGCAATTACATAAACTGGCTTTACACCCTTTACACAGATTTAATAAAAAGCATATATATTGTCTACTATAATTCCTATTATTTTGAATCAAATAACTTTTGAGATAAGTACATATTCTAAGTGGACATTTGAGAGCCATAAGATGTAAACTGTACTGTATCTTAAAAAGCAGGCTACGGAGGAACAAGAAAACCATGGACTGGATACAGTCTGTGACTTCACTGATAATTTTGGACTGAGTGATTTTGGGGGAATGCATCACAATAAGAAAGAAAATGAACCTGTGTCCTGCTAAATGTGTCTGAGAGTTCTCCCCAGGCAGTGGGAGAAAAAAATAAATCCTCGTTTCTACTATAAAGCAATTAGCATACTAGGAAAAAAAAATAGGACACATTGACACAAGATAATACTCCACATTAACTGTTCCTATAAACCTTAATGGCAAGCAAGAGGGACAAAAGTAAAAAATGTTATCCCCCTTATTTTAACAGAGGTTTTTTTCAGAGTTAACTTGGTTGTATTCATGTTTGGAAGTCAAATCTAAAACACCTGAAACAGGCTCCATTTTCATAAACTGTTGAGCATTCCTCTCTGTAAAAAAAACAGTCTTTAGAGTACATCTACTTTCAGTGTCCCAAAGACACTAGATACTTAGAAAAATTCAGGGCACTTCACTGAAATACACTACCTTGTCTTTCCTCAAATACTCCTTTTTAAAATCCCAGGAGAATAGTGCTTCTGAGAACAGCATTTTCTTTTTCACGCTTGGATTATATGTCAGTGTAGCAGAATTCAGCTACCACTGGTAGCTTGAATGTACCAAGAAAGATATAGAGGAAGATCTCTGCAGGTCTGCATGTTCGTTCATGTTTACAAAACCCAGAACACACAGATTTAAGAGACTGATTGAGTTATTTTAAATGTTTGCTTAAATGATGATCAACTCCAGGTTTCTCATCTGCTCTTTTTGATTCACACTGTTGTTCATGGCACACTGTTGAAGGAATTAAAGGTTGACCTCTGTTTGACTAGAGACATCAAATAAACTCTCTTTTATTAAGATGCTGCCACCTATAGTCTTTCTGAACACCACACTACCTCTGCCCAGTTTTGATCTGCACTTAAATTTCTAAAAATTGCATTGTTTATCCCTTGCTAAAACCTTCAACATCACCCCACCCACCAAGAGAAATATCAAATAAAAGGCCTGGGGACCAAGCTTTCATCATCTTTCCTCTGTGATTCCCAGACCCACTCAAAAATCTTCCCAGTTTTGCCTGCTCTGATGTTCTCTGATGAAGAATCAGCAGGTCTAAGAAGAACAGGTGACTCTGAGGTGAATATCTACCAAACTACCATGAGTGGTTACTTCCAAACAATAGAGAGCATGCCTGAATACACTATGCAACCAGCCTACACTGCAGAAGACAGGGATGGAAACCAAAGTTGAAGCGTCTGTGAGGCTCAATGGAGAACTCCCACCACATACTCCTATATATACTTCATTCATGCTCTACTTCTGTACACTGATTAGTACCAATAAGCAGTGACATTAATTCTCTTCCTCTACCAAGGTTTTTCTATACAAGTCTTTTTAAGCTAACCTATCATTAAATAAAAAATGTATCTTGAATAGACCAGAAATATATGCCTTTCACTGCAGAGCAACACACAAAGGGATGTAAATGCAGAATTTCTCTGTTTTGTAGTCTTACAAGCCAAGAGGTAAGCCATATGGATGTTTTGCTCAGCATTCCTACCTATGAAACTGTCAAATCAATGGTGATGCATTAAACACTTCATCAACTCAGAAGGCCTGTAGCTACAGAAATTAGCTTCTTTCATTCTTCTTCTAGGAATGGAATTATTTAGAGGGAGTGACAGACGGACTGCATGTTTGTCCCTCCTTAGTCTCCAATTTGTCCAAGTACCTGTGGAAACTCTTGCATGTTTCCATGGTCAGCTGATACAGTGCAGCCTCTGAATCTGCCCAACCCCCTAATGCCTTGCAAAAAGCCTGGTGGTACTGATTCCAGTATTAAGAAAAAATGTCACAACTGTAAGATTGCAGGAGTTACTAATTTTGATGGCATAATGCCCCGAGTCCTTTAAGTTCCCTGTTGTACTGTTTTTATAGCTTCTTTGTTCAGTTCTAGAACATCTTCCACTATAGGAAGGAAAGAAATCCATTCAAGTGTAGAATCAAATAAAACCCATAATTCTAAAATACAGGCAGCTGATAGCTTTGTATTAGACAATAAGTTAAAAGATTAAGTGGTTCCTTTGTTATTCTATTTTTCATTAAATAGCAGAGTTGCCAAAGCTGATGTAATAAAAGAAGAATGACATGGAGGACAAGAAACTGTGTAATCTTCCCATCTCACTTACCACTTTCAGATACAAAGGAGTAAAACTGCAACCTGTCTCCCCTGCCCAGAGTTTTTATGTGCTGCAGATAAAACCCTAAAAACCCACAGCACACTGAGTTTTTAGCGTTTCAGGGATGCAACATTAAACTATATCATTAAAAATACGTTGACTTTTTAAAAAAATAAACTCTTTTGCTGTTTAAAAAAAAAGCAGAACTGTTGTGTATTTTTATCCTTAGAACAAACAAACTGTTTATGGAGACTGTAGCTTAGCAGTGCAAGTTGAAACATTGTTTGCAAGGTGTATTCTCAAGAGTGTGCCTTGCCTGCAAACTCAGACATCATACCTAAACCGATAAGTGTATTCATAAAAGAAAAAGCTGTACTGCAGTACACTCAAGATATTTTCCTTGAAGGACTCCTTTCAAAGCTACTTCTGTCTTAGCTTAGAAACAAACTTCATCAGAAAACCATCTGGTGGAGCACACTGCTGAATGTATGTACCAGCTTATACACATGTGGATTTTCCATACTCCCAGAGCTGAATGATGAACTCTGCCCTGAAGCAGCTGGGAGCAGGAAGAGCCATGGGCCTGAGAATTCTGAGAAAAAAATGTACTGGAAGAAATACAAAGAAATCAGTGTCCTGTTTTATCTCATTCTCTTTGAACATCAACAGACAAGCTAAAAAACTGCTTGCCCTAAGTAAATCCTCTTGTAATTACTCTTCCCTAGACTCATTCAAGGTCACAAAGAGTCAATGGTGACAAACTGCTATAAATTCCCACTGTATCTCTTATACCTGTTTGGATGCATATTTCTCTGAATCACTGATTTAATCTTCCTCTTGAATTATTTCAAAATTTGTCGTAATTTAAGGAATCACCAATGAGTGCAGTGAAATTTGCTCTCAAGGTATGTTTCAAACATGCTGTACAAAAGCAGATACACCATCTGCTGTTTAAAGGGCTCCAAGACAGTTTTCTGTTAGCTAAATTCCTGCAACTACTGGCTGAGATACTGGTGCCAATTCTGTTGGCCCCCGCTGAACCCCTACAGAGTACAGGCATCAGGAGTAACGGGACTTGCAAGAGGGATGAACAAAGTAAAACTTTACCCTTGAAATCAAGACAATGATTATTTACGTCTGAGCTTCAATAGAAACAACACCGCTGATGGTTTTCACAGAAACATCCACTAATACCTCCACACTACTCTCCCAGACTGCTGTCTGTGTATTCCCAGGTGCCATCAAACCCAATTGCTTGGCTTTGAGCTGCCAAGATTTTTCGTTTCACCTTGTTAAAACTCATTAAACAAATGTAGGAACTTTACACTCAGAATTTTACAATCCACGGTGTTCACTCTTTATAGACACCAAAAACCGAAGTACTCTAGAATTACTGTACTGATTGCAATGTTTACTTTTATGTTTAATTTCAAAACTTTCCACTTCAAGTGTATTTCAGAGCAGCCAAAGACCCCTTTCCTCACATTGCACTGTTTTACCTACATCTACCTCCAAAAAGTTAATCAAATTCTGATAGTGTATCAGGAAGTTCTTTGCATTAATGACTAATGAGATGACACAGGTTTAATGAGCCTGTCTTATCTTAGCTCTCTTCATGTGTAGTGATGGAGCAAGAGAGGCTGCAGTACCGCACTGGGGAGGGACTTGTGCCAGTATTTGCCAGTTCAACAACATAAACTGAGAGGACCCAACCTTACCAAACCCACAACAGCTGAATGATGGAGAAATATAGTTCTGAGGGAGTTCTGCTGACTTAGGGATGAGTAGCGGTCCATAGAAATGCTTGGGTACAGATAAAGCCATCTTCCTTAAGTGACAATGTTGTCCATGAATGGATGTTTCACTGTAATAAAATGGGTAACCAAATGGTCTCCTTCCCCAACCTTTTTGCATAGCCTCTCTTCCCTCTTTAATAATACAGAATCATAAATCCCTCATTAAGAGAAGGCTGTATATTTAATACCTTGGACACATTACATTTTATGACTAAATTTCCATCTTTCTTGTGATTGTTGCCTCTCTTTCAGAGTATGGAAAGCTAGGAAATGAAGAAGCTTTTTCTAAGAGCTTGTTGCAATTCTGGCACATACACCTTTCATTTTACTGCCTTCCAACAAATATTTCCATATTCAAGCAGATGTACTTCAGCATTTTGCTCTCAAACAAACCAGACACATTCAGTTCATCAGCACCTACAGTTTCAAAAAAGCACTTCTAGGCATCTGAGCAAAAAGGTAAATGAACTGTGCATTGCTGGATATATACGACATTGAATGAGCCAAAGCCAGGCCTTATTTTAGTGAAGCAAGACCTCAGGGGGCAAGAGAATTGAGGCACTTCAGCTGTGCAAGGCACTGGACAAGAGATCTGTGACATTAGTAACAAAAGACTTAGGAGATACCTTCACTTTTTGCACAGTGAGCACTCTGCAAGTTCCTATCTATAGTGTGGATTGGCTATAATGCTCCAGTCAGAGACTGGTTGTGCTGGCAAAATACATGTGAAACCAGGAGTGGAACAGCTGAATGCACTGCAAGTCAATGACCATTCATTAAATCTGCACACAAAACTGGGAGAACTTGTCTCTGTGTTGTTAGACATTGATGATTTCTCTTTAGCCCTGCTGAATCTGAAATGCAGCTTTGCTACTGCAACAAATATTTGCCTGAGACATTTCCATAATTTAATCATATTTTCAGTTCTTTGATAACAGTTCAGTGCAAGTCCTTGCTATTAAGGAGCTTGCTCTTTGCTCCTCTTTTGTCATAACTATAAATACCAAATCTGCCAGCCCAGTAATGTATAGCTGTTAATGTCCTGCACGAAGGGATAGCAGGGGTCGTCAGTACCACTACAAGCCACAGGTGAGCAGAGCCCTTTTCTCCGGAGAGCTCAGCTGAGCTGCAGGCAGCAGGCACTCATATTCCCATGCACTACCTTAGAAGCAGCACTGCTGCAGCCACCACTAAATAGTTAGCTGGATTTTTTTCACGAGAAAAATCAGACTATATATCCACAAGCAGACTTTATGGTAAAGAAAACATTTTTAATTAAAACCACAGCAGAATTAAAGTTCACAAGGTCAGTGCAAAAGCGAAGACACATGACCTTCTACTGTCTATAAACTCTGACGTCTGTACACAGACAAACTAATTACTCATCACTATAAACAACCACAGACAGTTCCTACTTCATCACTGGATAAAGCAAAATGCACCTGCTCCCTTTCCTTTAATGATAAGCCAACTCTTACTGTGAAACAGCCTTCTTTCAATGATTAAAGAGCTACAAGGCAAGTGCCAGTAATAAAGTTACATTTTTTCCTTCCGTAATCTAATCTTTGCCCTGTAGAAACTGCTGATGAGAGCTCAGTTCCACTTAAAATTTACATAGAAGCAATCCATATCACGTTGCATATGGAAAAGGACTGTTGCCCCAGTGTTTACTGGCCTGCTGATACAAGGAATGAGAAATTACTCCAATGCAATGACGTACAGCATTGTACCAGTATCAAACAGGTTTTGATGCATGGTTGCTATTTTTGGAAGCTAATGATCTGTGAGTGATAAAGCAAATTATCTTTTTAATGATGACAAATACAGGAGAATGTACAGCATGGAGCAGAGAACACAATGTCCAAATGAAGAGAGATTTACAGGAGCTAATTATGGTACAGAAGATTTATAATGGAAAAATAGGAGAATAGGAAAAACTTCTGGAAGATCTCCTGTGTGTCAACCTGGAATAACAATTTGCTTTCAGACAAAGAGGTGGACTGTAGAGTCTACTACACGCTTCTAGTTGATAGTTACATTACTTTGGTATTTATATGCATATAAAGCCTGAGACGTGCATTTTATGCCATTTATATACAATTAAACTAGCTATAGAAAAAACTCACTATAGAAAAAATGTAGGGTTTTAATCAGTGTGAAAATATGTAAATAACTAGTGTTTATATTGCTATAAAATATATGGGGTATTTTTCAGTTAACTGTATGGCAAAACTGACAAGGCAATACTTTCACAATTAAAATTTCACTGCACTCTTAAAACTTTCTGAACAGAAGAGATTCCCACACGTCGAGCTAAGATCCATCAGCGTCAATTAAAACTCACTGCACTAAGTACACTATTGACAGCAAAGTTCATCAACAGAAGCTAATACGACAATGAAAAAACCCCTGATTTGCGGTATTTCAGACCTCGTGCTCCAAAGTATACTAAAGAGGCGGGGAAAGTCACAACATTTAAGGCCAATTTCAGGCAGCATTTTGCGAGCTATTTGAGGAATGGGAGAGGGAAAGCCCCAGCCCCCCGATGCCAGAGAACATCCCCGGCAGGTGAGCTCGGCGGTCCCGAAGGAGGCAGGGCTGGTGGGAGCACCCGGGCCCGCTGGCCCCCATCTCATCCCCACCCGTGACCCACCTGGCAGTGCCGAAGGAAGCGCTCGGCGCACGGAGAGGCGGCCGCCCGTCCCGCTGGGTGCCCCTCGCCCCGCTCCTTGCCGGGCGGAGCGCCTGCCCTCGCCGTGCCCTCCTCCGCGAAGCACGGGGAAGCGAGGCCGCCCCTCCAGTGCTCACCTGGATCCCGGGGAGCAGGAGAGCCCTGCCCGCGGCTGGCAGCGCCGGGAGGGGCGGCGGGAGAAGGGGAAAGCGGGCGGCACCGGCCCGGAGAGCCACAGCCCTGCCCTGCTCCTCCCGCCCCGCCGGCACCGGGATACAGTCAGGATGCCTGCAGAGGGATGGCAGGGAAAGGCTCCGGCCGGAGCGGTGCTTGCAGCTCAGAGCACAAAGCAGCGCCTTTGGATCTTCAAATGGCGCACCTGAAGTTTCCGTGCGAGAGCTGAGAAAGGCAGGCTGGGCGAACTGAGAGAAATAACATCGAGCGGTTTCCCACATCGGCAGCTGTCTATCTCAATAAATGTCTCTCAAAGTTATGAGGTCTGGTTTCAACACAAGTATGTGTTTATTTCTAAAGAGTCTCTCCCATGTAAAGCCAGTGAGTCTGAGGACACCAGTTTTGGATAGAAAATACAGGTGTTGCCTGAAAAATGAACGCACACCAAACCACATTGCCTCTAGGTCCAAGGTAAAAGTGTCAGAGTGAAAAATGCTGTGGAGGTTGCTTGTTTCCTAGGGCAGTGGTAAGGGAAGAAGAAATGGAAATGGAAAGCTGGAGTGCACTAACTCAGTCTTAAAATGAAAAATCATTTCAGCATTACTTCTAGAGCAGCCACTGTGGGTCAAAAAAGAAATTCAATTATAGGTTTTATTTCTGCCAAGTAGCATTGTTTTAAAAATATTCATGCTATACTGGCAAAAGTGATTTTATAAAATATTACTATGTGCAGGAAAGACACCCTTGCGTAAAGCAAATCTGAGCAGCACATTGTTCACCTGCTCAGTTGCACTGCAGCTCTGACAACAAAGACATTTTCTGCTTTGTGTACTCTATATAATTGCTTGGGTGTAGGCTGCATTCAAGATAAAAAATGTTTGTTCTTCTCCCACCTCAGGAAATAAAACCACTGAAAATACAATGCAGATGAGAAGCACAAGCTAGGAAACTCAAAACTAAGCTTAGACTTTTGCATCTGCTGAAATAAATTACTAAACTGCTTTGTGGATTTTAAAAAAAATCAGATGTGGGGCAGCTTAGAGAAAAATCAAATTCCAATATTTTAGAGAGTCAGGTAAAAAAAAATCCATTGGATTGAAATGCCATTTCAGGCCACAACTTTATACATAATGCTTTAAGTATTTTAATTGTTTTCAAAGTTTATTAATAAAAAATCTGAATCTTGTAGGGAAATAGGGTTATATGTTTTGATATAGTCAATACAAGTGAAGTTATATGAAAATTTTATCAGTCTTTTCAAGCTCTTTTTCTTCTATTTGGAAAGTGTCCAAAACGTAAAACTAAATGAAATGTCTTTCCACATGTTCAGGTAACTGGGCATGTTAATACCACAAAGCTATGTATGATTCATTCATCTTCATTTCACATACTCCCTCTGCTGGGAATTAGCATGAAGGTTCAATGGATCAGGGGAAAGACCATTAAGAGTGCAAGATACATTAAAAACCTCTTTTTCTTCTTTTATTAAAAGATCACACTTCTCTACAGACCCTCCAGTCTGTATCAGTAAATCAATTTGTATTCCTTGTTGCAAGGCTGTTCATACCAAAATCACTTAGATGTGGAAGGAGACGTTAATGCAAATTAGCTAGTTAAATATCCCATGTATACTAACTTTTTATGCATTCTGTTGTATCGTTTAAGATCTGCTAATGTCAAAGATTAAACAAATTTACAAAAGCAACTGAGTAACAGAACTGCTAAAGTATATCTGATGCTGATAGCCATGTGACTAGTACTCCACACCCTACACTGACATCCATGGGATTAAGTTGCTATGAGAAGAAATGAGGGGATAAAATAAGAAACTCAGCTGTAGTACTACCAAAGAATACCACACAACATGAACATTTTTTCTGGTCAAAGACTAAAGCCACTTGTTTTAACACTGACAGCAGAATCTTAACTCTGATTACATGTTGCTTTATTAGTGACTGAAAAGAGTGAAAATAAATGATGGAGTGACAGCAGCAGTTGACATGGGAAGATTGAGAGATGTCGTCTATCTAGGCTTCTGTTAAGCCTTTGATATGGTCCCACATAACATCCTTATCTCCAGATTGGGGAGACATGGATTTGTTGGGTGGACTATTTGGTGGATAAGGAATTGGCTGGGTGGACACAGCCTGAGAGTTATGGTGAATGGCTCTGTGTCCAGGTGGAGGTGGGTG
>JAWWTY010000001.1:87633446-87667832 GCA_035222235.1 Margarornis squamiger
TTTGCAGATGACACAAGCTGAGCAGTGCAATGACACAACAGAAGGATGGGAGGCCATGCAGAGGAACCTGGACAAGATTGAGAAGTGGGCCCACGAGAACCTCATGAAATTCAACAAGTCCAAATGCAAAGTGCTGCATCTGGGTCGGGGCAATTGCAGATATGAGCACAGACTGCGAAAAGAAGTCACTGAGAGCGGCCCTGGGGGAAAGGTCTTGGGGTTTCCCGTGGATGGAAAGTCAGACATGACCTGGCAATGGGCACTCACAGCCCAGAAAGCCAACCATACTTGGGCTGCATCAAAAGCACCAGCAGGTCAAGGGAGGTGATTCTGCCTCTCTACTCTGCTCTGATGAGACCCCACCTGGAGTGCTGTCTCCACCATAGGAAGGAAATGGACCTGTTGGAGCAAGTCCAGAGAAGGGACACCAAGTTGATTAAAGTGATGGAGCAGCTCTCCTATGAGGAAAGGCTGACAGAATTTTGATTGTTCAGCCTGCAAAAGAGAAGGCTTCAGGGTGACCTAACTGCGGCCTCCTAGTGTCTTAGAGGGGCTTAAAAAGAGGGAGAAGAGTGACTTTTAATACAGCAGACAGTGACAGAACAAAAGGTAATGCTTTTAAACTGGAGGAGGGCAGGTTTAGATTAGGTGCTAGGAGGAAATTTTTTACTCAGAGAGTTTTGCACTAGAACAGGTTGCTCAGAGAAGCTGTGGATGCCCCATATCTGGAAGTGTTTGAGGCCAGGCTGGATGGAGCTCTGAGCAACCTGGTCTGGTGGAAGGTGTCCCTGCCCATGGCAGTGGGGTTGGAACTAGGTGGTCTTTAAGGCCTCTTCCAACCCAACCCATTCTATGAATCTATGATTCATTCTAAATCTTGTTTTCTTTGAGTAGAAAAAGCAGGATAAAATTACATAGATCCAAGGCTCCAAATGCTGCTTGCATAGATTTTATAAGAAGCAGGAGAATATTTCTACCCAGCAACATACCATGAATTCTTCCTCTTTGGCGGGACTATAGTGTAAGAGAGATACTATTCTGTATGCATAGTAGCTCCTGCTTCTCCTAGTATGAAGAAAAAAGATACTAAGGAGGGGAGATACTGGAGGCACTGAATTCTTTCTTCTACAAACCCTGTAAACCAGTTATGCTCAAGCAAAATACCTTCTACTGAGTAATGATGACAGTTTCCATTGACACAGGTATGCAAACTTATTTGGAAACAACCCCATAGCCAGTGGCTAGAAATTGGAGAAATATTGCTGCAGAAGAGCATGAATACTTTTAAAAATTCTGTAGGTTTCTCTGTTATGCAAAACAGATAATTGTAGATCATAACAGGATAACTGAGTTTAAAATACTCTTATTTCATACAAACCCACAAATCATAATTTTAGGTTTGCCTATGTAAACATATTGTGGTTAAAGCCACTTGAAATACATATATAAAAATGAAGTATATCATTGTTCACAGTTGCAAATAAGAGTCACAATTGCAAACAAATGATAAACAGTTTTGGGGGTTTTGTATGTTTGTTGGGTTTTTTTCCAATCAAAATACTGTATTTAAGCAATGACAAGAAAATCACCCTCCCACAAGTAACCCACATTGTGAGGAAATAGATACTATGTGTAACACATTTCAGGTTGGGCATATACAATAGTAATTCCTGGGTATTGAAAAAATTAAGACATGTTACAGATTAGAGAGTTTACAACCAATAGTAAAGAACTGTAAAGATTCTGAGTTTATTATCTATGCATACTTAAGGACAGTTTCATATTCAGTTATGGTCTGAAGGTTTTTAGAATGTATAATTGGAGCAGTACATGCAATTCCCCACCAGGAAACACTGTTCCAGGCCTCTTGGGCTAGCTATTGCTATAGACATGGCCAACAAGCGAGGTTTTTGTCAAACTGAGAGGTGTTATTTGCAAAGTTCAGCAAATTCAATTAATTCTTTAATTTTTTCTTTCTTTCAGTTTCTGACCTAGGTCAGATGTAGGGGGATTGCCACTACAGTGATCTTGCTCTCTGAATATACTCACTTGAATATACTCACTTGAATATACTCACTTTTGTTTTTTCTTAACCATCAAAAATTATGTAGCAATTAATTGCTGTCAGAAGTCAGATGAAGCTTATATCTCATCACCATTGACAAAAGTTCCTTTGGCTCCATCCATGACATGATGATCCCTTTGCAATCTGCCTGCAGAAAATTAATGTTTTCATTTCTGTAATATTTTTTTAAGGAAAGGCTAACCCTAATAAAGAAAGGCTGTTACTTTACCAGAGTACTTGACAAAAAGCAGGTTTATTACATCTTGATATTTATAATCTCATATTCCTTTATTCCACTTTGTGTAAGAGAAGAATTTTAAAATCCAAATTGCTTAAGAATCTTCTGCTTTCACTTTGTGGGTGAGTACCTCTTTACTGACCTCCTTATTATCTTACATGGAAAAGCATCATATCACAACTAAGGAATGACATCTTAGAACATGAGCTTCTGCACAGAATATTCACTCCCAAAAAGAATTAATTTTTATCTTTTCTAAGTGTATCTAATATCTGCTGCTCATCTTCTAGATGTGGGTATTAATTTGATAGACTGAGATCACATTTCTCAAACTTTTTGTGATCATCTTCTAAAATAAAATCAATATGGCAATATGATTGCAAAACAACAAATCACTTTCTCATCTTCTTGGAGGATGAGGTGATCATCTTCTCTCATCTGGGAAAAGTGCACAATATGCCTTTTAATAACTTCATAACGTGGCAATGGTTAATATCATTTTGTCTGCTGCTACAGTCTTTTTCACTTGCAGGCAGTCCCTCTAACCCTGGAGATTGCTGAAATTACTTCTGTGGCCGTTTGCCAAATAAAGAATGAAGAGCCAGGACTTACAAATTAAAATCAATCCACCTGTACTGAAAAATATTGTTGCTGTTATGGAAGATGATATTAAAATTTATGTTACGCATCTATATTTATACTTCAAGTTTTCTAAACATTATTCATTAATCTGTTTTTACAGGTTTTCTAAAGCCACCTGGTTCTAAAAAGGAACACAATATTACAGTATTGGGAGCATTCATGTGGGTTATGCTGTCTTTAATCAGTACTCAACTATGAATGTTAATGTTTAGTAATAAGCTTATCACAAAAAAATTCATATGAAGGAACATACGTGCAAGATGTATACTTAACCCATTACTGTGACCAACACACCTTTGCTTTCAAAAATACACTGGAGGCCTAAAAAATTCTTTTATTGAGATAGCAAGAAGGATGAATCTATTAAAAAAATTGATAATTTAAATTAATTAAACAATTAAATTATTTCCAAACACAGAGCATGGATATCCCAGATGACTTATAAGAGAGAATTTTACATTTCCTTTTGCATTTAAAGTGTGAAAATATAGAACACAGACAAATGTTATAAATTATACTGCAGAAATTCTGAGCAAGTTTAAGTTCTGATAACTACTACCAAACAGCACTCACTCATACTAAAGAACTCTAAGTAGAGACTTTGTGCAGTTTTAATAAAATTCTTAGAAGTCAAACGCACCTCTGGTATGTATGGAAAAATACAACCCCCCTACAATATCTTTATAGATGAATATAAAAAACATGGTATCTTCTGGCATTAGTATCTTATTTTTCCAAATTAATAAGTCATGTTTGAAAGGGAAAAATCCCCTAAAATCTTCCTATTTTGAGATGGCACAGCATTCTCTCAAGCATAATACTCATATACTTTGGCAAAAATACATCCAAATCCTTCATATAGACATTTTTCCCCAATAAAGTTTCATACTGTCATTTTCTTTCATTTCTTTTTCAAGTAAATTTTTCAATAACTTTAAAAATCATACATGCTTTTAAAATAAAAACATACTTTACTTTAGTGAAGTGCTTTACTTTAGTAAAGATAAAGCCAATGGAACTTGCTTATTATCTCTGTTTACTGAGATGGGCCACCTCACACAATAATAGAAGAACTGGGAGAGGGGTGGGGAAAGGAACTATCTAGACTGACTTCTTCCAACTGAACAATGTTGAGTGGTGAAAAACCTGTGCAAGCATTTGTGAAATAGATTTGATGAAATTTAGCATGCAAGAGGGAAAAATGATAATTAAATCAGCATTAAACTTTAACTCTCCAGATGTTGTGCAGAGCCTTCACAAGCCATTGTGAATTAACAGGCTAAGTCCTTGAAACCAGAATCCCTAGAAAGAACAAGAAACAATATTTAATTTGTTTCATGTTCAGTGAATACAGAAATACATTCTGATGTTTCCATGTGCAATATTCTAAGGTTTGGGTTCTGGAAGCAGTTTGAGCAGGCTTCCCAGTCTCTTTAGCAATCAGTCCAGATGATTTGATGGATTAGATTTTACTGTGCAAAAGTGCTATAGCGCTCCTTGTTGTGAAAGGCAAGCTTTGGACTCCTATCACTTAAGAAAATCAGACAGAAAAGGTCTTTCCCACCAAGTCTGCAAGTCAAACTGCAAGGCACATCCTTTTCAGTTTACTGGAACAAGGGGTCTGCTACAATAGAGAGGAAGATGGAAGAATAAGTTACTGTCCAATTTACTTCTCATATCACATTCTCAATAAAAGAATAAAAAGGTGACTGTCTGTCTCATCTCCCAACACAATCTGTCTGCTGAAATAGGACCAAAACCTGGAGAGGAGGAAGTGCATCAGTGGTGATTCCAGCACTGCTGTCTCATTATACTTCATGTACTGCAGAGTCACACAATAGCTGTGGAAGAAGCCTCTCCAGTTTCTAGTAGCTGTTTCTATAATATCTTTTCCCTGGTAACTTGTCTTCAAGCAATTGAAAAATGAAATTTCCCTTCCTGCAAAACTATTTCTAGTGGTGTTCTGCTTTAAATCCAACAGGAACTTACACCTAGATCATGTTCCATCAGTTCACCATATATCTATTTTAAAAGTCTAAATTCTGTGATTCTTCTGATGATTATACCAAAATATCTGCATTAACATTCTTGTTTTTACCCTCAGGCAATATCTTACACTGGTTTCTCTTTCATCCTGGTCTCAATGAATTTTCTAAATCTCTCTAGAGTTAGCTGGGAGGGAAATGATTTCATAATTCATAAATGTTTCAGGCATTTCTACTATTCCATCTTTTTCTTGATACAGATACTCTAAGTTCTTGACATAAAATTTATCAAGAACTTTAGTATTGTGCACTCAGCCAGATGTAGGCAAATCAAATGTAACTCACTTAGACAAAGCAGACAGTTCCAGATTCAGGTCTCTGCTCTGTCTCAGGAGAGTCTTATCTAACAGGCTATTTTATTCATCACAGTTTCACTACACTACACAAACCCGATAAATTCTTTCCACTTCAGCTTTTAAAACATAGCACTGACTGCCAGTGTTTCAGGTTTTATTTCACATTTTTTAATGAAAACAATCCCAAACCATTTAGCATAAACAAGTAACTAAGCAGTGTCCAAGGTCAGGTTGGATGGGGCATTGAGCAGTTTGGTCTAGTGTAAGGTGCCCCTGCCCATGGAAGGGGTGTTGGAGCTAGATGGGCTTTAATGTCCCTTCCAACCAAAACCATTCTGTGATTCTAGGATTCTCTAAGTCTGTATTTCTGTAAGTCTGAAACAACCCCAGCTCTTCCCACTTAGCCAAGAAAAGCATAATAACAACCCTAGTCCTTCCCACTTACACAAAAAAAAAAAAGTATAACAAAGAGCTGAATGAGGAAAAAGGTTATAAAAAACAGTAGTTATTATGTATCTTGAGCTCTCAAAATAATCAAGCAGAAGAAAAATTGAGTTAATTTTCATTGATTTAATCGAGAAAGACATCTTAAACCATCTGAAGCTTTTAAGTAAACAAAGTATTTACACCTGGTTCACTTGTTTCATTTTTAGTCCCTACTTAAACTCATTGTATTCTAGGAATATGCAAAAGCAGATCATGCCATTTAAGGCCAGCCAGGACAAAACCAACAAACCAAAAGAAAACAACAAAACACCAAGCGAAAATCCCCCCTCCACAAAAAAATTCCCAAAAACCTCAAACAAAACCAAATACAATATGAGTTGAATTTCTAATCTACTTTGTAGAAGATTAGTCTTCATTTGGTATTTAGCCAGAAGTTTACTAATTATAGCGGAATTCTATCAGCCTGAAAAGGGAGTGATGCAAGTAAAGAAAACACCATAATTGTTAGTATCAACATGGTGACTACATGGATTGTTCCCTCCTTTCTTTATAAATATCAAAAATAGAAGAAAGTGTTACGGTAATTAAAAGTAAATGAAACTGTTCCAGATAAAACAATGCTTCTTTCGACAAATTCAAGCACTACACTGGACTCAGACTAAGGAGGAGCAGACACAGTTCTATCAGAGGAATGAAGACTCCCTGTACTTGCTATCAAGGACTGGCAATAGCTACAAAATCAGTCTTGCACAGCTGTGTTTTCTTAGTAAGGGCACCAGAACCAGCTTGTTGTCCCAAAGAAAACCTGTTTCATATTGTTAGGACCTATCATTGGGCCTTATAGGAGCCTTTGATAGCAATCAACTGCCAAAGGTAATAAGCTCAGTTAACAAATTAAACTTGAGTTACATTGTCATCTCAAAAGCAGAAATTATTTCCTGCAAATCATTAATTGAGATCTTTTTGCCCCCTCAACCGGCAATATTTTTTTTAATGCAAAAAAGCATGATGCAACAAGGATGCAGCTCAGCTATCAAATATGAAACTAAGCTGAGAGTGAAACTGTCAGGGCAGTAGCTCCATATTGTGGAGGCTTCATTCCACTAATTGTCAAAAAGAAAGCCGGGCTTGTTCCTCCTTAGGATTACAAGTACTTGAAGACATAACAGAATGAATTTCTGTTTCTTGTAAAGAAGTGCACATAATGTAGTGTAAAAATTATTCTGAAAACTAGAAGAAAAACATCTGGATATTTTAGAGCTTTTATGTAGGGACGATGACAATATTTAGATCTACAGCTTGCACAGAACAGTGTGGGGGGAGGGGTGTCAAGATTTTCTGTAGCTTTATTTCAATTACTGTTTTAAGAATTTTTGACTATAGCATCCTGGTGCAAATAGTTGCTATTTACCATATACTTTTGATAGAATTCAATAAAACAAAATAAAACGAGTGTCATCAAAAGATTGTGGTCCTGAATATTTTTGTAACTTTTCTTGCATCGATGTAATTTCATGGAATTATTTCAACAGGAAATATCAGAGTTCATGCTTTTATTTTTATTTCCCATCCTAGTGTTTGGAACTTAAATATTGTGGAACCACCTGCTCTTCCAGAGGCCAGTCTAGAGACCGATCAGGAGATCGATGATGGGAATGTTCAGGTGATGATGTTCTTAGTGTAGAGTTTAACCAATGCAAATTTGTACAATTCTGGTATTGAAGCTCACGAAGGTCCCTAAATAAACATTAGTTTACTAAGACAAAGCACTTTTAAAAAACTATCAAAATTATCTCATAGCCACTATAAGCTTTTTTTTTCTATTTAAGATTGTCAGCTTTTAAATTTTATTTTATTTTAAAAGGAAATGTGTTTTTCATCAGCTGACAGACAAATTAGTGACTCTATTACTCCCTTATTCAGATTTAATTCTACATATCCATTGTCTCAATTTTCCTTGAAAGACGGAAGTCAGCCATAGTTGTGCAGCTTAAACTCTATGTTAAAGTTTCCAGGGATGAAGAGTCTAAATTTAAGGTTATTTAAAAGTTAGAACAGTGTTGTTTGCGTTATTCTTGTGCTGCTTGAGTTGGCAAGGCCAGTGAACTAGAGCCCGAAGCGCCTGAAGAAAATGGATAATTAAGAGATGCTGGACTCCCCAGTGGAGAAGCTGCAAAATGGTAGTCAAATAATTTTGACTTCAAGGGGTGAGGCCTGAATACTGGATCAATCCTTAACTCCTGTATCTGTGTGTATGGGCGGGAAGTGTGAGGGATTGGATAACACACTGGAAAATTTTGGAGGTACATATTCGTCTGGGTTCCTCATTTCAGGCTGTCTGCCGGTTGTTTACATAAGTCTATGTTGGATTGGGAAACTACTAGGTAGGGTGGCTACAACAACCCCTGAGTGCCAGTGTGGCTTAGCCATTACCACAGACCTACCCATGGAGTGGAACCCTGAAGCAGGTCACCAAAACCTGTAGGGGACTGATCAGATCCAGCACCAGCTCATGGAGCTGAATCTGCAGGCAACAAAAGGGCTTGCTCCAGGAACAGGAGCCCAGCAAGCCATTAAGAGTCTTCCAGCCAGCTACCACTATCCCACAACCTTGTGCCTGGTCTCACATACACTGTAAAGTCTATAGAACCAGACTTACCTAAATTGCCTCCTAGCCTTACTAGCATTGTTGCTTTTAAGGGCATTACTATGCTCATGTTGCAGTGTCTTTAATGGTAAAGAAGGTGCTGAAAATGGGAGGAGGTCAGGGTACAGCTACTTGCACTTTTCCCAGGTGACATTTGGTATGAATGTAGCAGTCAGACTGTGACCAGTGAGAAAGGGAGGTACAAAGGCAGCAAAAAGGAGGGTCAAGAAACAGAAAGGGATAAAAAGGTACACTGGTCATGCACTTCAGGCTGTCCAGAGGTACCTGACCTGACAGTCAGTCTCTGTGCTTGGCCACCACAGCCAGGACAGGAAAATAAATCAAACCTGTCGTTTCCACAGGAGTTCAAACTGCTTCTGCAGCCAATAGGATGGGAGGGATGGGGAGGTGCTTTTCCAGACTGGTAATGAAAAAGCTAGGCAGATAAATTAAGCCTTCTGGTGTCACTGTGTTGGTACTCGTTGGTTGCTGACAGTGTTGACACTTCCACCTCCTAACTTCAGGCAATATTTCATTCTGCACCAAGGCAGTAAATCAATGTGAGGGGAAGCCGTATGAGGAGCAGCTGAGGTCACCGAGTCTGTTCAGCCTGGAGAAGAGGAGATTGAGGGGAGACCTCACTGCAGTTACAACTTCCATGTGAGGGGCAGAGGAGGGGCAGGCACTGATCTCTTCTCTGTGGTGACCAGTGACAAGACTTGAGGGAATGACCTGAAGTTGTGTCAGAGGACACTTAGTTAGGGTATTAGAAAAAGGTTCTTCCCCCAGAGGGTGGTTGGGCACTGAACCGGCTCCCCAGAGAAGTGGTCACACACTAAGCCTGACAGTTTAAAAACCATTTGGATGATATTCTCAGGCAGAGGGTGTGACTCTTGGGGATGGTCCTGTGCAGGCCTAAGGGTTGGACTCGATGATTCTTGTGGGTCCCTTCCAACTTGGCGTATTCTGTGATTCTGTGACTAGCTAAGTCAGTGTTATAACAAGGACACACTTCTTTAAACTCACAACAAAACCCCAGCCAGTTCTCACCTCTGTTGCTTCCATAACATACTGTTGTGATACCAACTTTAATAATATTTTTCCTATATTGCAAATGTTCTGGTTTTCTCTTGCCAGTATCAGAAAATTTGTCTCTAAGAAGCTGGCTTGGATTTATATCTCCCTTTCCTGTAAGCAAAAGAGAGAGATACCTGCTCTTGCATGACCTTCTGAGGGAAAACAGAAAAGAATTCTTGTAATCCTTGCAAGGGCATCGAAGGGACACTGTTTTGATTTTTTGAAAAAGCCAAAGAAGAAAAAAGCTCTGGCCTTTTAAAGACAGCTAGATCTAATGACAGCCCCAGATTTTCATATGAGAACATTTGAGTCTTCACTTTGTAAGATTTCTGCATACTGCTTTAGCAACTGACTTACAGACAGCTTAATGGAACCTAGATTTGTTCTCTCCAAAATAATTCAGGTAATTATGTTTGCAATTCTCCTGAAGTAGAAGATAAATTCTCTTCAAGAACGAAAAATGGTGATCTTTGTCTCAGCATAGGCTCAGTCTAGCATTTGTTTTTTTCTAATTGTAAACTAAATGATGATATTATTGCAACTGCAAACAACCATGTGAGTAACAAATTGTCCTTGACTAGGAGAAGAGATTATGTCTGGATGGTGATGCAACTTTCTACCCAGTGAACACTTCAAGAAGAAACACTTTCTGTCCCTACCAGGGAACACTCATACACCATGAGATGGATGCACTCACACAGGGGAAGAAGGCAGGTCCTTTTAAAACACAGGTTAGTATAGTCTGGCTCATTCTATGCAGCTGGGGAAGCACAGATGATGCTGCCTTTTAAACTGACTTCCAAATCTAACACAAGTCTTGTAGTTTTTGCCCTGACTTCAAGGTAAAGAAGAATCCAATTTGAAATTGAAACTGAGAAATTTAAGAAATTCGTTTTTAAGGGACCTAACTTTGGGTATAGAGATGCCCCCTCCAAAATCCTTGTCCTTACTTATGAGAGAACAGAATATCAACAAAGTAACTTACTACAGTTAAATGAGGCACCTGATTCTGAAACCTATGCTATAACCCCATCACTCTTTTAGTCCTCTCTTTTACATACCCAAAATAATACCCTACACTGTAATGTTTTATCCTCAATACATCCATGAAATAGAGAAGTACTGGATAGAAATAAAGAAGTTTAACAGATAAGAAACCTATTTAAGATGCTAAGACTATGTAGATAAATTAACTCACGAAGGAGGACAGGAACCCAGTGTTCTCCAGTGTTGTGGCCAAATAATATGACACAGTTCCTACATGTTGTTAAACTATTTTCTTGGAAAAATATAATATAAAATATAAAATATTTGGCCATATTGCCATCTGGGAACCATCCCTAGCCCCTCAAGGAGTACCTGGGAGAATGGGGGTTGGTACAGGCTAAAATCATTCCAGAGGGTATAGAGAACTAGTAGTCTATAAAACACTTGTATAAACGACTAGTCACCTTGACTTTCACTATGGATGAAGACAACACGAAGCCAGATGAGCATCTTCAGGAAAGTAACCCATTCCTTCCTAATTCTTCCTATCCTAGAGAGTAGTTGATCTCACTGTCTCGTTCTCTTGGCTATACAGGAAACTCACACAACTAATTTAGAAGCATGTATAACAGACTAAATTTAGTGACATGAATACTCTCCAAGCTCACAGGAAACGCACAGCAGAGTAAATCCAAACTTTGCTGTTTATCTGACTAACTAGTCTAAGTCTTAGTACCATACTGCATTTCACCCCAGTTAGTGGCAGGAAGCACAATACAAAAACATCTACTTGCCTTCCAAAGTGCTCAATCCCCAGCTGTCTTTTGGTGATATCCAATTCTAACTCAAGCTCAGCTGCTCTGTTTCTGAGGTGAGTAAAATATTGACTTTGCACAGCACTGTAAAGTCCACATACTTCAGTCAGATAGCAACTATAATCCTACAAGCACGTAGCTAAATATAATTATCCAAAATTAAAAGGGCAGCTATATCATGCAATTGAGATTAAGAACACTTTTTTGGAGCAAAATATAATACTATGTAGAAAAGTCTATTAGGATACAGCTGAGGAATCAATAGCAGGTTTTTGGTGTCTTCTATTAAGGTAGCCAGGTAGACTGACTAGCTGAAAATGCAGCTGGATATAAAACCATCTCTGTTTATCCTCACTTGTAAAGAATGAGAAAAACTGCAATACTATCCTGGCCATTTACTCACAGATGATTTTCTGCTAAAGCAAGCTGTTCCTTGAGAAACTGAATTTCAGAGTCTTTCTCTTGCGTTGTTATCTGTGACCAAAATTCTTTCTCATGACTGGACACAAGGAAAGATTCCAGGTTTTTCATAGATGCTCTTTCATTTCCCAGTTGTTTTCTCAGCAGCTCTATTTCAGAATGGGATGACTCACTCCTGCTCTGCAGCTAAACAAAGATTTTAAAGTTTTGAATGTATGACTATTAAGCTTACTGGCATTTATTAGGGTAACACACATACACAAAAAAGATAAATATAAAAAAGGAAGTCTGGCAGCAATGACAAAATTTGCTTTCACTCCAAGATGGATGATTAGTGTCATATTTTCCTAGTCAAAATCCTTTGTCAGACTTATAAATTCATCCAATATAAATTCAATTTATAAATTCATCTGAATATAAGTGTACTTGATACAAATGACAAAATGCTATGAAATATATGGATCAATGGGTTCTGTAGACAGAATCATTAAAGAACAGGAAGCAAGTTTCACAATTTGTTGAGGCAAGAAACTATTGATTAACCATTTGCATGCAGGAAATAACACCTGGTAAATGGGGGGGGGGGGGTGGAGGGGGGCGGGATTAATGAAATACAAACCAAGAGATTAAGTTTCTATATATCTTGGGGAAATCTAAAAAATAAGAATATCCATAAAATCTAGTATATTCCATTGCAAAGGGATGGACATACCCGAGACATAACTACATTAAAAAAAATCTTAGCATAAGTAAGCTAGATGCTATTTACTCTTCATCTCTTCATGTATGCCTTTTAGTCTAACAGCCTGTTTGGGGTGCTGTAAACACTTTTATCTGTATTTTACTCAAGCTTAGTTTCCATTAAGCACAATAATGCTCAGCCAAAGGTCATGGGAAATCTGTGAACTGAGACATCTTAACAAGCATTCCACCTCTCCAGCACATTCCTCAGAATTTTCAGAGGATAACCATTTTTGTGTTCAAAGGAGGAAGATACTGGGAGAATTCTGATCATAGGCCAACAGGTTAAAAAAAAAGGAAAGAAAAAAAGCATTTTTCACCTACCAAAGCAAAACTCTTTTTTTTTTTCTTTCACCAAACTAAACTGAGAGGTTTCTTCATTATGAAAGATCCAATTTTCTATGAAGTGTCACTCAAAAATCTAGTTCCTTTGCACATAAACAGTTTTGATATTCTACATTTGTATTTCAGAACAAAAGAACACTGAAAACTTCAGGTTTAGTTTCCACTTCTGAATACACATAACCTGCAATCTAGTAATGCACATTCTGGAATACTATGTAAAATAAGAGCCCTATCTGAAGGCTATTCATTGCTGATGAAAGACTTCTGGTTGAAAGATAGGGGAAAATTAGTGAAAACTTCCCAAGTTCAGATTTTTCTCCAACTCTCCAGCTGCATTTCTGCACTTTTCTTTCCCAAAACTCTTGCTATTCTTCACAATCACAGCAATCTCCTTCAAGGCTGATCTCACAGAAGGATCCAGGGAGGCTTAGTCATATCAGATCTCATAAAAGTTCCAGATAAATGTCATATGCTGGAACTCTTCTCTACCAAAAGGATCACGGAGGATCCCACAAGCATACAAAAGACACCACACACATGTGGGTGGAACACACAATCAGCTGTCAAACAGCAGCTTTACCCATGGTGCATGCAAAAGGCATAAAGGTTTAAAGAGAATGCTGGAAGCCCATAAAGACAAGAACTTATCTCAGCTGGAGCAGAGGATGGACAGGTCAGTGATAGAATCATACTGAAAATACTTAAATAATCTGGGTATGAATGAAAAATTTTTCAACGTTTATCCAAGGAGAGTGTTTAAAAATTTGCCTATCAAATATTAATATTGTAGATTTGTAAAAATCAAGGTCAACAAAAATTTCAAGGAAAATTAAGACAATATTAAAGTTATTATACTTCCTAAAACAGTCCATCATTTTAAAGTCCATGTCAACTTTCATTGCTAATAAACAACTCCAGCTATTCTGCTTACTTAGAGACTAGATGTAAAATCCAAGATACCTTTCATGAAAACAACCAGTAATTTTAAGCCCTGACTTTTGAGTATTCATAGTCAAACCTTGCAAAGCAGTGTCCTTTTCAAAGAGTATACAACACACAACTTTGGGGAGTAAGCCCTTGAGAAATACCAAAATAAACATTAAAAAAATTGGAAAATTGATAATTCCTGATCCCAAAGTATATTTAGATCCCTTAAATATAACATTAACATAAACTTTCTAACATATTTCACCTACTCTTTCTACCTTCTATGCTGCAAAAGTTAAAGGCTAATTTAATCATTGTTTGCTGCATCTAATTTAATGCAAAGTTCTTGTGTAGATGTGAGATTTGCAAGTACAGAGACTCTTTCCAATGTATATTTTGAAGCTCTCCATCCATTTTCAGAAGAGACTTGCTTAACACAGAAATATGAGGCTTGTATGCTGCTTCTGTTGTTAAATGCTACAGTAAAGCAATATCGGATAATCAAAACACTACCACAAAAAAAAAAATAAATTAAAACTGCTTCAAAATTCTACAAAATATCTCCATGTGAATTTTAAGAGGCAGCAGTAATCTATTCTAGCATAAACCTTAAAGTTATTTCTTTAAATAACTCCTGTATGTAAAAACTAGAAGAGTTCTTGCTTCTGACAGCAAAATTAGCTACTGACATTTTAAACTGTATTCCTAGAATTCTACTCCTTCTGCAGAGCTAATAAGGTTGAGAATTCTGCCATGGGTTGCATTTCATTTTCAAATGAGATCCTCTTATTTTAGCAATAAAATAAGTGTTTTTGCATGCAGATGATCTGTGAATGCTGAGATTCTGTCAGTCATATTTATCCTGCTGTCACCTGTAAAGTCCAGCGTGACTTGGAGATGACAAAGCCACGTTACAGAGAAGCCCACGAGCCAGCCACAGCAGTTCTGACTAGAAGCATTAAGGATTTCATACACCTAAAATTAACACAACCGAGGTTTTTCCTCTTTGAAAAATGCCTGTACTTTGCCGAGTGATACTTGTATTCCTGGTCAGTCACTTTTAGCTTCTTAATTTTCAGTGGGTGGCAGAATGAGTCTGGGAGGTTAACAGCACAAAGTGAGAGTAAAACCCTGTGATTTCCCTGATGGATTTATCAGAAATGACATCCAAAGAGATGACTGTACGAGGAACACATCACATTAATTCTAGCTCTGTCTTACATAAAAAAAAGCACAAGGAATACTGAGCACATTAAGATTTTTTGAATAAAAACCTCTATGTTTTGGATATGTGCCTTGTATGCAACTGCTATGAAATGGAATATGACACTTAGAATTCTGATCCAATATGTTGACCTCTTCATGAAGAGGTCTGTTTATTCCCATTACTTAATGGCAGGCATGTGGGGTGGAATTAGAAGGATGAAATATCTACTGGTTTGAGGCTCTCTGGACAAACTAGGACCATGTAGCAGGGTTTTGTTTTGTTTTGGGTTTTGGGTTTTTTAAAGTCAAAATCTGACACATAATCTTTGTGTACTGTCACTGTTTCATTATTGTTATGTTCCCATCCACTTTCTGAACAGCAACAGTTTGTTTCCTCTTGAGTACCCAATGTGCTGAGTAGCCCTCAGTAGCTTCTGTGATATTCAGGAAGGAAAGATGTTCTGCAGCTAAAACTGGAAAACCCTAAACCATGTTTATGTGTTTGCAGTGTATTTCCAAAGCCATGCTGTGAATTTCCCTGTAAGTTCTTCAGATTTTCAAGTGGGAAGAGGCCCTTTGAGACATCTAAAGCAGCAGAAAGAAGGTTGAAAAGCAGGAAGAGCAGGGACAGGAACATAACAGGTGACAAAGCACTACATATGTTTCAGGTATGCTCTGAAGTTCTGTGTGACTTTATGCCTTCAGTCACTCCAAACATAAGAGCGTTTTATTTTTTTGTTTTCCTTGAAATTTGTTATTATTTTTTAAGATTTTTTTTTCCCAAGTGTGACTAGTGGAATTCCAATCATATTATTATATGAAGTTAAATTCCATGCATTGGATCCATTGTAGCAAATCTCTCTAAAATACAAGGACTTGCATTAAACATAACTTAAAAATACTACCAGGCCATTTCAAGGCTGAGCTATGAAAAGAAAGATTTTGACTCATTTGCTCCATCTCTGTTCCAAGGGACTCTATTTGCTCTTTCAACCTGTGGTTCTCACACTTTGCACTGAGCAGTGCCAGTCCAACAGAGGAAAAGCCTGCTTCTCTTGATGGCATTGTGTTTCTAAATGTAACATTTGGCTCACAGTCCCAAAACTAAATGATGTCTTCTTCCTATTAGGTAAGGTAACACAGCTTTTCTACAATGAATAAACTACTTGTCTGGTAGTTTGTAAGCGATAAAACAAAGTCTATTACTTTACTCCCTTGTCTTTGGATATAGATACTAAAAGCAGCATAGGTAGGCTTAGCAAATGTCTTCTACTGGAGAAACAAGAGGTGAGAGACAGCCATCTCTTCTCTAAAATCGACATCAATTTGCAATTTAAAATTTTAAATATACAAAGTCAGTGCTTATGGCAAGATAATTTTAGCCTGTCCTGCAATATCTTTTCCTCAAGATTTTGTTAAAAATCAATGCAAATTCTTGAGTTAAATGGCAACAGTTAAAAAATACCTTATTTTGTTTACCCTAAATCAATATCCCTGTCACTTAAGCTGAAGTGAAAAATAATGTTTCAGAACTAATAACTAAGCAGCTTCATTATACAGATTGCAATCACACTATGGAATAAACTTGAGGGGAAAAGAATGTAATTCAGATGTTTCTTTAATGACAACAAATGCAGTAATATTTAGCACCCTGCATCATCAGCATTGCTGGACACCAAGGAAGAATTTAGGTTAACTTTTATGACAAACAAAATATTTTACTGGCTACTTTTCTTCAACTTGGGAGAGTACTTAAAGTCGGCTCTCTTGATAAGTAGAAACCATACAAAACACCTAAAATGAGATGCTCAACACCGCTCACATCTACTGCTGTTGAAGACAACAAGAGTTTTATTGTTATCCTGAAGGAGCAGAATGAGATCAGCACTGGGCACTGTTGTAAATACAGATGACCCAACAGATCCTTTCCCTCTTTACCTTTCGTGACTATTTACTTATTAGCACCTACTTTAATTGCCAGACTTTCCTCCAAAGTAGCAACCTTCTCTCTTTTTTCTTCCACACAGTTTTGCAAAGATGCCTCCTCCTTATAAAGTTGAGCAATTGTTTCTTTCCAAGCACAGATCTCATCTCGTACAGGACTTTGTCTTGAAAAGTTATCTAAGCTCAATCACAAGGGTCTCCTTTTTATTGATTAAATGTATTTGAAATAAAAATTGTTATATACTTTTAGAGCATAAAAGAAGAAGGCAAAAGCTTCCCTTCAAGAAAACACTGAAGCATGCAACTTTTCTAAATGTAATCTGATATTTATAGAAATGCATTCTTCTTTAGATCAAGGCCTTAAATTACTTGGCTCAAAACAAATGTATTCTTAAAGAACAAATATTTAGATAATGTAAAATAACTTTCTTGGGTATTACAATGATATGGGCTTAAAGAGAATTGTTATAGACAGGACCAATATATAGACTACAGCATATAATGACTAGTGAAGTAAGAAACTGCTACCCTGGTATCACCCAGTTTTCTCCTGAAATAATTTAATTTAATTGAACTTTATGTAAAAGTGAGAAAGAGTAATGCAATTATAAAATTCAAACCCAGTTACAAATGAAAATATAAGAATGAAAAAAGAAATCTAATCACTACAAAATCAAATTCTATAATACCTCTCTCAATACTTTTATTCAGTTAATACTGAGTTGCACACTACATTTACCTTTAAATGGTCAGAGAATCAATCTTTATTTGATCTACACAGGTTGCATTTGAAGAGAAGAATCACAGACACTTCTCATATAGAGAGCCTTACATCCCATAAAACCCATGCAGGCTGCAAATTACTCTTTAAATATCAGTGTATTTGGGCTTATTGAATGACACATTTTAACCATTTCCAGGAGATAAAACAGTCTTTCAGGGACATCTTAGCATATATTCACATTCTATTTTTTCCACTGGATTTTTCCTTACTTCCAAAGACGAAAGGCATTCAAATTTCCACCTCATATTTTTGGATACATGGCTCTAGAACCTGCTAAGACAGTGCTCAAACCTGGTTCTAAGGAAAAGTCTGATGGAGCAGCTAATCCTGGAAATTATTTCCAGGCACATAAAGGACAAGAATATCATCAACAGCAGTGAGCACGGCATTACCCAGGGGAAGTCATGCTTGAACAATTTGACAAACTTCTACAATGAAATGACTGGCAGCCAGGAGGGCCAACCATGTCCTGGGGGGCATCTGGCACAGCATCACCAGACAGGTGAGGGAGGGGGTTGTCCCTCTCTGCTCTGCACTGGGGCTGCCTCACCTTGGATATTGTGTGCAGTTTTGGGTGCCACAATATAAAACGGATATTAAGCCATTACAGAGTGTTCAAAGGAGGGCAACAAAGATGGTGAAGGGTCTGGAAGGGAAGCTGTATGAGAAGTGGCTGAGGTCACTTGTTCTGTTCAGCCTGGAGAAGAGGAGACTGAGGGGAGACCTCATTGCAGTCTGTGACTGATAACCTCAGACACTGCACATTGGTACCAACACAAATTGCTCAGCTGACAAGCATGTATTGTCACTGAAACTCACCTGCAATAGCTCTATTGCATAATTTTAAAATGCAAACCCCCTCCAATAATGAAAGAAAACAAAAGTTTTGCACTCAAAATATTAAAACTGTCAAAAGTATAATTATTTGTATTCAATACCTTTTCTTTCAACCCATAAGAAGGAAAAAAAAAAAAGGAAGAAAAATGCAGAATACAGCAATCAGCCTATTGAATTTTATTATAAAAATGGTATCTGTCACTCAACAATTTTTTCATCCAAAAGCATAATCTTCTCTTAGCTAAGTTTCATTTCATGTTTTTTTCTTAAAAAGGCTTTGCTGAGCCTCTGAAAGATTCTGTTCTGTCTTTTTATTCAATACACTGCAAGAGCAGAAACATTAAACAGGAGAATTCAGGTATTGATGTATTAATTTTTTTCCTTTTTGAAATGTCACTAAAATTGGGAAAAAAAGTGAAAAATTGAGATTCTTCTGTCTATATTAGACTATTTGGGCTATTTTATTAATGTTAACCATAATCTGTCTGTATTAAAGTCTGAATATTCCTGTAAAGGATCACAGAAAAGTAGGAAGAATTCTTTAAAACAAGGGGTTGTAAAAACTTCACAAAAATAATTAAAATAAAAATCATCCCTTGGCATACATGTTGGAATCCCTGACCTGTTTCAAGTTATACCCAAGTCACTTGTTCAAATAATGTAGTCATATTGATTCTCACAGTGATTAAGAAACTGAAGAGATTTATCAGCCTGGTTTGTGGGTAGAAAGAAAAAGCATATTTCAGTAGCAGCAACTAATTTTCAACAATTCCATTTTTACAGTACTCATAAATCTGACAATAGATTATAAAGCAGCAATAACTTGGGACTGGGTTGGCAAAAATGTTCATGCTATTTTAGAAATCACAGTATCTTTAGGGAAGTATTCTGGGCCAGCACAGCATGCTTGCACCCAGCACTCCCACTACTCAAAATCCAACAAAAAAACCTACAACATCTACACCAGCCACATGTAAGGGCACAGGTTTAGGACAGTATTTCTCAAACTGAATTATATTTAAGGAAATAAAAGAGGAAAAAGTGGCAGTCTGTTCACTCGGTAGCCCAGTTCAGTCTGTGATCTAGTCCTTCACATCTCTCTGCACAACCTCCACACCTGATTGATCTTTTCTTCCAGTCAGTTAATTATCGTTTTTTATCTTGCACTCATTGACTTATGCTTTATTCCCTAAAGGCTTTGATCTAGTCCTACTACATGCTTCTGGACATGGTTAGGAACTCCAGTTGAGCAGCAGGCCATAAACCCTATGCAAATCTACAGCTTTATTTCCTCTCATGAAAAGATGAAGAAAAGGATGTTTAATGAAACCTGACACTCATTATTTTATGCATGTTTGCCTGCTTTTATAAAAACAATTATAAAAATGAAAACAAAATTATTCACATGTGATTTACAAAAAAAAAAAAAAAAATCAATCCCTGCAGTTTCTAATGCAAAGATCCTAGCTCTAAGTCAAAGTGAAATTCAGTTTTTCACTGAAGGTAGCCAAGACTGTGTGTATATTTCTCAATATAAGAGAACAGACATACTAACCATTTTCTAAAATACACTTGTTTTGAGCAGCAAATGTCTGGCTGTCATAAATGGTACTGACAGCCATGTTAATAATTACCTAAAATATAAGCAGTTGTCAATAACCAGTTAAAGGGACATACATGCATGCAGCATAAAGCAGCAGTTAAGTTCACATTATTGGCCCATTCCTGTCCTATGCATCCTTCTGTTTACAATCAATTACATTTTCTTCCTGATAATTATAGCTTTGGCGGTTTAACATAAGACAAACAGACATTCTAAAAAATACATTCCTCTTCTTCCAAAGTGACTTCTCAAGCTCACCTGGATGGATAAAATCTTTTTTGACACACTGTCACAAACAGAGGTTTGTTTAGGATTTAAAAATATGTTTCTTAATACCTTCAACAAATTCTCAGTCTTACATTCATAGTAGTCTCTGTCCTCTTCCAATGCCTTCATAAAAGTATCAGGCCTTGAAGATGACCCCCCCCTTGCTTTATTTCAGATTCTGTTTGTAAAATAACCTGCAAAAGCATAAATGTACAAAGCATTTGACACTGTCCCGCACAACATCCTTGTCTCTAATCAGGAGAAATGTGGGTTTGTCAGATGGACCATTTGGTGGATAAGGAATTGGCTGGATGGTCACACTCAAAGTGTTGTCACTCGGTGTCCAAGGGGAAACCAGTGATGTTTTTCAGGGATTGGTATTGGGACTGATGCTGTTGAACATTTTCATTGGTGACATGGATTTAGAACAGTCCTGGGGAGAAGGAATTGGGGGTGTTTGTGGCTGGGAAGTTCAACCTGGCAATGTGTACTTGCAGACCAGAAGGCCAACCACATCCTTGGCTACGTCAAAAGCAGCATGACCAGCAGGCTGAAGGAGGTGATGCTCCCCCTCTACTCTCGCCCTCTTGAGACCCCACCTGGAGCACTGCATGCAGCTCTGGGGCCCCTGACCCGAGGAAGATACTGACCTGTGGGAACAAGTCCTGAGGAGGGCCACTAAGCTGATCACAGGGCTGGAGCAGCTCTCCTATGAAGTAAGCCTGAGAGTTGGGGGTGTTCACCTTAGAAAACAGAAGGATCAGGGGAGATCATATAGCATCTTCCAGTACCCAAAGGGGGCTCACAAGAGAGCTGGGAAGGGACTTTTCACAAGGCCGTGTAGTGATAGGACAAGGGGGAATGACCTCAAACTGAAGGAAGGCAGGTTTAGACTCAATATTAGGACGCAATTCTTGACTGTGAGGGTGGTGAGGCACTGGAACAGGTTGCTCAAAGAGATTGTGGATTCCTCATCCCTGGAAGTATTCAAGACCAGACTGGATGGAGCTCTGAGCAACCTGGTCTAGTGGAAGGTGTCCCTGCCCATGGCAGGGGGTTGGAACTAAATGGTCCTTAAAGCTCCTTCTTCCAAACTATTCTATGATTCTATATTTTCCTTAAGCCAGCAGTTCTGTGGGAGAGAAGCCAAGCAGCTGAGATGAACATACCGACTTCTGGTATAGTGCCATCACAACATCTCTGTGCGGGGAGCATGCAGTCTCTGCTCTTTTATTCTCTTAAATCTTGCTTTCAACGATTATCATAATCCTTGTTGTCCCTACAGGTGTATATGACTGAAATTCTAGAGGCAAAACAAAATCAGAGGTTAGAATAATCCTAATAGTCATTAAAAAAAGATGCACTGTAAAATCTTTTATGAAATTGTCAGTAAACTCCTTTTTCCATTAATTCTAATATAAATATTTATAAGCACTACCTTCAAAGAAATTTATTTCTCTAATTGGTTTCATCTTGGGAGATTTTTGAATTACTCTTATCTATAAAAATTCAACTTACAGTATCTGGTTTATGACTTAGAGCACAGTTGCTCAATAAACATTACTAAAGTCAAGAAAAGGTATTCATATTTCATTTTGGTTTTAAGTACAAATGAATACTGAGTGACCAGTTGCTGCTGTATCTTTTTGAATGGCTTTTTTTGTTGGGGGAGGGAGTTAAGCCAGGCTTCTCCTCAAGTGACACAACATTCAATCCACACTTCAACAGATAAAAAGATTACTTCCTCAATTAATGGTTCAATTCTTCATAGTTATTTGGGTATGGAAACAGGGAGGTGGGTGAGCATCATAAATTGGCATATGCAATACCATCTCCCATTGTTGGTTCGTGTGGAATTCTTCCATTCCAGAGCACCTTTAACTCAAACCTCCTGGGGCCCATCTGCACACATACAGAGCATAGGCCTCACCCATGATTAAGTTGAAACCCTCAGAGAAAGGCAGGGAAAGGCAGCACAAGCAATGCTTACAGGTCAGATGACTTCAGAGACAAAGCTAACCAACCAAGTCTTGTCAGTCTAGCCCCAGGAGAGAGATGGGTGTTCTGAAGCTGCCACAGCTGATCAGCTGGGACTGACAGTGAGCTCAGGGAGCTCAGCTGAACACCTCTACTCTAATTAGGTTCATCTCTTTCAGAGACTAATATTCAAAGAGACACTTTTACAGATGAAAACTCCAGCAATTGCAATACAATTTCTCTGGCTTGACAAGAACAAAACAAGTGTTAGATAAGACTGATTTAATCTTTTGAATACAGCCTTCTTTTAATTAAACCTTATTTTCTATCCAAAACCGATCTAATTTGCATCTGTGTTTGTAAGATTATGTGCCAGTTGTATCGTCCAGAATAAATATCACCCTTAACATCACACTTGTTTCTTGACAGTGTCAAGCATTAGTTTTGCACATATGATAAAATCCCAGTCTGAACTCATTCCTGATTTTTAATTCTAGGATTAACATATTAACTGGTTTACAAACATGGTAAAGTTAAAATGTCATGGTATTACGAGGCTAATTTTGCTTTTCTTTATTCCGCCAACAAAATCATATGAGAAAAACTACTTCATAAGTTTTCTTATACCCCAGGATAGGAGTTCTTATTTACCATACCTCTAGCTGTATATCTCCTCTTGGAATAGCACAGACAGGGACAAGAAGACCAGTGCCTTTGAAGAAAGTGATGTGAAAAGGATAAGGGAGCCATGTGAGTCCTCTGACTCCTAGTGCCTGCTTCTGTCAGGCATGGATATAAAGAGTCTTTGAAAGAGACTGCTTTAGGTAGTCCTGAAGTCAAGCTGAGAAACTAGACATAATGCACTCTCTTCCCTGTTAGCCACTAGCACAGGTTTTGTATTTTGCAGACAGTGCCAGGTGAATGACAGGGATTTTTGGCAAGCAGTCACTATCAAGCGCTCATGAATAGAGCTCACCTTTTAAGATATTAGGAGTGAGTAACACCTCTGAAATACAATCCCCACCCAAAGAGAAGAAATTGGAAGATTTTATCTTGCAGAAAAAGAGCAAGAGAAGCAAGTGTCTTTCTTTTTCTCCCCCCATCCTGGATTTGTTGTCTTACTTTTGGGTTTTGGTATGGTAGAAATCATCAGAGGAGACTCCGCATTATCACGTTTGTTTCCAAAAGAGATGTGAAATAAGCATTTCAGGTTTTCATAACTTTACCAAAATTATTCTTTATGAAAATTCATTTTAGGAGTGAAATTAGACATTTTTAATTGGTTTTGCTCTGGTATGTCTGAAGTATCCTCTAAGAGACATCTCTTATATGTTAATCCTGATTAATGTAGTGCAGAGCAGTTACTTTGCTTTTTGTACACTAAACAATGCTTTGTTGATCAAAGAAGAAATTAAATTCATACACAGGATTATTTTCAAAAGCAAAAATAATAACTGCTGTATTTTGCAGCTGTGATATATACAATAGTAGTTGAGGTATAAAAGATGTAAGTAAAAGTCCAGCCCAGAAGAGATAAATAATTATGGTATGTATTTACAAATCCATGCTTTTTGCATATTGTCAGAATATTTCCAATTATCTTGCTGGGTTTGTCTTCAACAATAGCTACTTTTCGGGAAAGGCATTTTTTTGTTGCATGTGTATTTCATCCTTCAGCATATCAGAAACAGATCCATGACATTTTTACCTGTACACCTAGCATTCTGCACACTTTTTTTTTTTTTTTTAGCATATTGTGGCTCTTACTATGGAAACAATTTTCAACTAGAAAAACAAAGTGTAACAGCCCACAGTAGGTTTTTAGTGGCACCCTGTGGCAAAATGACACATTGCAAATTTCCAAGAATCAAATGCCAAAATGGAAACAAATGGTCCCAGATTTGTTTGGTTTTTAGTAACATCAGAAGTCTCACAAGATGCATTTCCCTACCTCTGACCAGAGTTACAGTGCACGGGTTCACTTTCGCATTTTGCCAACTGCCTCCAAAGCTGATTTTCCAATATTTAGAAGTCCACATGCTTTTTACCCTGTGCATTACCAAATAGCTCACCCCAGTGAAAAGTTACCACCAGTCTAATTTAACAAAAAGTTAGGCCTATTTCAAGTTGCTTAAAATAATGCACAACTTTTTTTTCCTTTTTTTTTTTTTTTTTAATGTGACAAGTGCTGGGACACATATCACATCAAGTTTCTTTTAGCATCTGTTTCTCCCACTAATCACCAGCATACATGTGGTGATGGTTTCTTACTTTTTGCTTGCCCTACTACACCACACAGTTCTTCTAAGCATTTGGCAAAGAACTGTCACACCCTTAATGAATCAGTTCTTCAGGAGGAAATGACCCCAAGCTTGCATCTTTAATCTTGGAAGCCTTTCATCCTTATCCACCTTCTTTCCTCCTTTACCTTTCAGGGAATATAGCTGTTCTAATGCTGCTTCTTCAACTAGGAGGTAAAGGCAATTCAGGCCACATCATAAGCAGCTTTCTTTACTGCTTTACTGGAAAAGCAAACACATGAACACACAATTACATACCCAAAACCAAATTGCTTCCTCAAGTAACCTCACTGTTTCACCTCAATAAGGATAGCAACTTGGCGTTTCTTCAGAAAGCCCCCTATTCCTAGAACTAGTGGGAAGAAAAATTGCTTACCCCTAACTACCTGTTCAAGAGGAATAGCTTGTGTGGATTCTCACAACACACTGTACCAATATTTTTCTCTACAATTCCTTCATGTCTTGGGACTTGTGTATTAAGGCAGAATGGAAGACAAAAGCAGACAATGTATCCTTTAAGAATACACATACACCAGAAAGATACACAGCACCTATTTGCCCACAGGGATACTACTGCAGATAAAACACTTCAGCTAGCATTGAACATTGTCCCACAGTGTAAGCTTAAATACCGACAGGAGCTTTCAGTAGCTAAGGTTTGACAGACTTTAAGAATGGCTTAAACCAATGCAAATTCAAAGACAACCTCCTGTATGAAATACACCCTTAATTACTTAGGTTTTGATCACTTCCAACTTCTTAATGAATTACACTATCAACATTTAGTTTTCGTATCTTCATAACCACCATGGAGAGTTTCTGTGTATTTCACCAGCCTCTGTGCACTTGTGTTAATGCCTTCAGTCTCCTTGTGAACCCGTGAGAGCTTCTGGCACTCACAACATCCCACGGCAAGGCATTGCGCAGCTGTCTTGCGAGAAGAATCACCCATTTCATCCCTCTTCATGGCCTCTTGTTGGCAATGTCTGTAAGTATTGTCGGCAATGCCTGCAATTGGGAGGGTGCCAAGAGGATGGGGCCAGGCTCTTCTCGGCGCTGCCCATCAATAGGACAAGGGGCAGCAGGCAGAAAGTGATGCACAAGAAATTAAGCCTGAATACGGGGAAGACCTTCTTCACCGTGCAGGTGAACAGACTGCCCGGAGAGGGTGTGGAGCCTCCCTCCCTCGTAGCCAGACCTGTGCCATGAGCAGGGAGGTGGGTCCAGGTGGCGCACCGCAGTCCCTTCCAAGCTTTCCCCTCCTGCGGTGCAGTGACCCGACCATTCCAGGTCCTTCCCAGCTCCCTCCCGCCGCACAGCGCCGCGGCCGCGCTGCCACAGCCGGACCCTCCGCTCCCAGCCCTCCTCCCTCCAGCCCTCCTCCCTCCAGCCCTCCAGCCCTCCTCCCTCCATCCCTCCCCAGCGCCCGCCCCCAGCACCTCTCACCCGGGAAGCGGAAGGCGGTCCCGAGGCCGTGGGTCCCAAGGACGGGGAGGTTCGGAGGATCCTGCAGGGACCGGGACGGGGACAGGGGTAGAGGTAGAGAAGGGGACAGTGGCAGGGGCTCCGCTCCGCTGGTAGCGCGGGCGCGGCGGGCGGGGGCGCAGGAACCCCGTGGGAAAAAGCCAAAAACCCCTGACAGAGCTGGAGCGCGCAGAGCAAACCCGCGTTAGGAAGGCTCTGCTGAGCGAGGGGGAAATGCACATACGGTGTCTTCCTTTATGTCTCTCAGGCAGCTGCTCTGCCCCGCTGATGTTCCCGTGAAGCTCGGTCGGCAGCGCCCGGAGGAGAGCCATGCCTTGGAGCCATGCCTTGGAACTGTGTGCTGCCCTGGGAGGAGCGGGACTGCGCCACGCCTGCCCATAGCTCTCCATTCCTGCAGCCACTGCCGGCTGTGCCATCGCCAAACTCACCTCTAGCAGAGCCGGGAGTCCTTTCATCCGCTGCCCGGGTACTGAAAACATGGTACTCCAGCCGTCGCTAAAGAACTGCCTTTGGCTGTCCTGCGTTCTCAGGACTCCAAAAGCTGGCTTCAGGAGCACAGCTGGTGGAGCCCTCATTATCCAGTCTCTTTCTAATGACGTTTACCAAAATCTGGCTGTGGAAGACTGGATCCATGACCACATGGATTTAGAGAAGCGACAGGTCCTTTTCCTTTGGAGAAATTCTCCTGCTGTGGTAATAGGGAGACATCAGAATCCCTGGCAGGAATGCAACCTCAGGCTGTTGAGGCAAAAAAATATAAAACTAGCCAGGAGAAGAAGTGGAGGAGGGACAGTTTACCATGACTTAGGTAATATCAATTTGACTTTCTTCACAACTAGAAAAAAATACGAACGAATGGAAAACCTGAAACTAGTTGTGAAGGCACTGAAAGCCTTGCGCCCGCAGTTAGACGTGCATGTCACTGACAGATATGACATCTTGCTAGATAGGCATTACAAAATCTCAGGTACCGCGGCAAAGCTGGGAAGGACAAGTGCTTATCATCACTGTACCTTACTCTGTAATGCAGATAAGTTTGTTTTATCTTCTGTGCTGAGAAGTCCTTATAAAGGGCTAAAGAGCAATGCCACTCCTAGTGTGCCTGCCCCGGTGAAAAACCTCTTTGAAGAGGATCCTAGTTTAACCTCTGAGATGCTCCTGGATGCCATTGTGAAAGAATATGCTACGCAACACCAAATAGATCATCATATCACCTTAATAAACCCAGCTGATGAGACGCTGCTTCCTGGAATTAATAATAAAACTAAAGAACTACAAGCCTGGGAATGGGTGTATGGAAAGACACCAAAGTTCAGCGTTAGCACTTGTCTTAACATGGCCTATAAAGATTCTGTTCTTGACGTTAAAGTAAATATGGATGTAAAGCACGGAAGGATTGAAGTGTGTAACATTGATCTGCCAGAGCAGTGGCTGCCACCAGCACTGTACAGCAAACTGGTCAAGAGCCTCACTGGCAGTAAGTTTTGCCCAAACGAAACCACCACACTAACAACAACATTGCTGAGAGTGTGTCCACAAGATGATGAGTTGCACAGCAGGTGGAATCTATTGTGTGAGAATATGATAATGCTAATGTGACTTGCATTTTGAAAATGTAAGTTAAACTTCTGCGTTTTTATTTAATGTATTGAAAACAAAATTAAAACAATTTCTACAAGCTGAATTTTTCTCTTACTAGTCAAACACTTTAATTTTGTGCTTTTCTTTGATATTACAAATAAATTTCACTCTGCACCCAGTGTTCCCAGACTGTAGGATGTCAGCCACTGCTGACAAGACATCATTGCTGCTTAAACCAAGGAAAGTGGTGGCGACATCCTAAATTGCTCCTGTAGCAGAGGAGGTACAAGTGGCTGACACAGATGGAATAGGGAAGGTGAAAACTGCTGCTGTGCTGCTGCACGGGATACCCCAGCGTGCATCCTGCTCCCTACGGATAGTAGTCCAAAGGCCATGTGTCAGCCCTGAGCTGTGTGGAGAGGGATGTCCCCTCGTTTCTGGTTCAGAGTCTTTTCTTGCAGAGTGCTGCTGCCCCTGTGCCTCCACTGTGCAAGCACAGTAGTGAGCTGACCTCTCCACTGTGTAAGGAATCACTCCAACAGTTCCATCCTGGATTAGGGCTTTTATCTGTGCATGTGCAAGAGTGGGGGAAGGATTAGGAGGTTCAGTGTGGGGGTTTGTGTGATGAGGACAGGAGAGGCTAACTGGAAGAGAGGCCACATGTGCCTCCTTTGATCTTGCACTTCCTGGCACAAAGCTGTGAGTCCCTGCTGCCATGGGTACTGGTATCTAAGCTAAACTTTAGTCGATACACTTGCAAGTACAGATCTGGGAGAAACAGTTCCTTATGTTGCAACCTAGTAGAAGATTTTCTAGTAAAAGGCAACAGTGAACGGAAAATGACAATTTTAATGTTAAATAATAGTTCAATATAAAGTAAAATTATGAAAGAAAGGCTCAAGATATGTTTCACTGTTGTGAATAAGCAGAATGCAATTTTGATTAGGTCAGAACAGAAGCAGTTTATTGCTATGGCTGTAGGAAAGAACCCAGTGCAGCAGTGACACGCTCCACTGATGTGAAGTCTCCAAATGAGTCATAAAGTTTATGTACCTTTATATTACAGAACTCTTTACCAAACTGCTCTTGAATAGTAGAGTTAAATTTGAAGTAGGAGGCTCATAAAGCAAAAATACGTAAATTCAACCTGTCAAGGTGTGAGCAGGTCAAGGTAAATTCCATTCAGTACAATATATAAGCACAATCCAATATTACCTAAGTCTTGTCCCAGAAGGTTAACTGCGATGGTAGGACTTAAAATGAAACTGTGGTATCCAGAAATAAGACAGATAGTTACAGAGAAAGAAGCTGTTACCAGATGACTTATGTGTTGCCCTGAAATACCAATACCATTTACTACTTCTGAATGTAAGGGAAGTGCAGGAGAAACAGAGGTAGAGTGGACTGAGAAACACCAGTATCAATTAGGCAAGAAACAAAGTTGCTGTTAATAGGGCAAGATAAATAAGGACCAGTCAGGCCTCAAGAAAGTAAAGGAGCCAACGATGTTTGTGTTCTTGGGGCTGTCCTAAACACATTTGTGAGGCTGTGGCAGGAAGGAAAAGTTGGATGAAAAGTTAGTGCAACTGACTGGACAAAGACTTACAAGTAGGTCTGTAAGGACATCCTGACTTTCAGTATCCTTGTTTTCCATACAGAAAACCCTCAGCTGAAGCTCCAGTAAGGATTTCAAAATGTCCTTTACCTTTTTGAGTGTACCAGGGGGATTTCAGCAGGGATCAGTCTGCAGTCCTCCCAGGCCAAGCAGAACACATGAATCCAAGTCACAGCACCACATTCTGTCGTGGAATAACTGGAATGCAATTTTGATCAGGTCAGAACAGCAGCAGTTAGTTAAACAATGCTGACCAGATGAGACAGCTGCAAATATTTAACAAGTGATGCCTGCAAAGGCCTATGAGATGTTACTTCCCACTAACCTTTAAAAGATGACTGATTGACTGGCACTCATTAGAAGGGAATTACATGGCAGAAGTGACCTACCTTTAGTTAGAGTGCAGTCAGCAGGGGTGAATCTGGCCCTCAGCTGGGACTGGCTGTAGGGCTGAGTGGCACTCTGCTGAACCCAGCAGGGAACATGGATTAAACTCATCTCCACAGATGATGCCAGGAGGGACAGTCCTGGCTGCACAATCCAGGTGATGACCCCACTGCATCAGTGTGAGCAGCAACACAGAAGAATATGGCTTGAAGTCGGTAAAATGATTGCAGAACTGTACTCTCAGATTTCTCTGAGGGTTTGTTTTCCATTCCTTCATGCCCATTGTTCTTCATACATAGTGTTCCTACTGACAGCACAGGGAACTCTTCAGAGATAAAGGGCTTATAGGTAACAATTGCAGTGCAGCACCAACTGGTATGTCAGTAAAGGCTTACTTGTACATACCTGCAGATATTGCATATCCATGGGATCTGCAAGGAAAGATGTAGTCTTAGCTAGTAAATTATAGTTGAATTAGAAGGAAAAGCTCTTTATTTTGCCTCTGTATGTTTGAAAATGCTGGGCTAGATTAAAAGACACAAAGCTTCACATTTGGGAAGCTTACTGTATTTACAGTGAACCTTCTCCCAAACATGGCTGGATCTATGGGACATTACCCAGCTTCTTTGAATTATCCTATGGAGTGAAGAAGTCAGACAGATGACTAATGCTACAAATAATAAAAAATAATCTTTATTCCCATTAAAAATAGACATATATTATACACAACTGAATAAAATTCACAACAGTGACTAGAAAACTAGTATCATAGCAGCAGGCCAGGGAGCTTCTGTGGAATGTTTAGGGGAACAACTAGTAGCACACAGCTCTGTGGCACAAATATTATTCATTTTGCTGATGTAACACTCCAAAGCTGAGACATTATTATGAGAAAGGATAAAGAAGGCAAACCACTGGCAAATTGTGACCCAGAAAATAAGGCAAAAAACAGCTCCATTTCTTCTTGATTTCTGTGGAATAGATTTGTTGTTAGAGGCAAGGGCAAAAGAAGAGTAGCATTAGATGACAGAAAATGAAATAATAAAGCACATTAAGAAAAAAAAAAAAAGGATAATGGAATACACCTATAAACATGCTACTAGAATAGATGCCTACTGTATTACAGGAGGCAGAACGAATAAGGCACCTATCAGTCCTGAGGCTGAAAAGATTCTAACTGGACCTGCAAAAGAGGCCACTGCCTGTTTTTCATGTCAGAATATATGACTTTGGCAGATTCTTGCTAAAAGAGAAGTCTTGTTGTTTAAGAAGAAAAAGAAGCAGCAGCTCAGGTAACACCTTCTGGTTTCCAAAGGATGACGGAATGACAAGGAAAAACTTTGTCTTTACTAGAATCACAGAATATCACCAAATATTCTGAGTTGGAAGGGACCCACAAGGATCACCAAGTCCAACTCTTAAGTGAATGGCCTCTACAGGGACTGAACCCATGATGCATTATTAGCACCATGCTCTGACCAACTGAGCTATATGCAAGGCATCCAACTTTTGAAAGAGCTTAGAAATAAATTCTGTTTTTCTTAGGGGACTACCTTAGTAGTAGGAAAATAGCTTACTGCAGTTGAGACTGGCATGAGTAGCCAGTCTTTGGACTTTAAAGTCAGAGAAAAAGACTGGGAGAGGATCACACATCCTTTCCACACCTAATGCAAAGGATGGAAATCAGGTATATGACCATACATCACAGAATTAAAAACAACATACAGGAATGACAGGAAGGAGAATAAAGCTGTTCAGTCCAAAATCCGTAATGCAGAGACATGTAAAGCAACCCCAAAATGACTGTATAATGAATATATACATATACAATGAATACTACAACTTTTGTAGGTAAGAAGGTTGGCAAATGGGATGTTAAATTTGGGCTTACTAGTAAAGTCTGAGAAATAAGACATTATAGGATTGACCAGAACCCAGAAGAACAGTAGTCATAACTAAAATACAGGAATTAAAGGAAATAAGTAAGACTGCTCATAAAACAAGACACATGGCAGCCCAGCTTCCAATGCTTGTAAGGTGGTCAGTTAAAGATATAAAAACCAAAACTGGCTCAAGACAAAACAATACTAAAAACAGAAATAACAGTTAAGAGACCTTTGAAAGACAATATTGAGGGTCTGTTATGAAATCAAGATAAAATTTAGACATGGATTATATTAGCTAAGATTATGGAAGAAGTACAGTGAAGGAATTGTACAGTTGTGTTTTCTCAGGCTGAAAAGCTTCAAGTATTCTTAAACGTATAGATTATAAAAGCTATGCTGCACTAAGGACTTGGAAGAGTTGCTTCTGAGGGTGGGTGGCTGGACTCAAGCGACACCTCCCAGTCTTGCATTTCTGCACTTATGAAAACACTTATTGAAAGCAGTCATGTCTGATCACATTTTCTTTGTATGTTTAGTATGAAAGACATCCACTGTTGTTTCATGACAGGGTCGCAAGTCAAAGTCACAGTATCCAATGCTGAAACGACCCTGCAGAAATTGACAGAATTGACACGGTGAGCAGGTACTTTAGAAAAGGCCATTCTAAGGTAACTAAAGAGGTCAAAACACTTTTACCTGTGGTTTCTTAAAATAATCAAGACCCCTTCCAATCTTAATCATCCATCCATTGTTGAATCTGTTTGAAAAATTCACAAATTTGAATACAATGAGTATGTTGGATAAAAAAATTACATCCATGTGATGCACAAGCTTCTTGTTTCAATCACAACTATTTCCTGGTGTCACCGATACCTGTGTTCACCACTATTCTGTGTAAAAAGATGTTCACAATTCGAAACCATGGAACTATGGAGGATTGATTTTATGCAGTGAGGGCCACTGCCTTCTGCTTTGTTAACCACAATTGTAATTAATAATTGTCTCAAAAGTGAGAGTTAAGAAGTTTGACTTCAGATAACTGGCATTCACTCTTTTTCTATATCCCTCACCTTATTTCTCGATCGTGTATTGAAGATGAAAATTCAATATTCAGTGTTACTCCATAATTCCTTAAAGACTGTTGTATTTCTTCCAAGCCACTTATCTGCTGACTCCTCCCACTACCCTGTCAAAAGTGACAATAACATGCTGAGTTTTTTGGAGGTTCTTTTAAAGCATATTCTCTTCTGGTCAGCTCTTCCTAAACTCAACAACAAAACCTTTTTAGTATCAAAGTAAACCAAAAGAAAGTAACTTGGGTGAAGGCAGATTCGCAGTTTCAAAGAGAGGATAAAGAGCACAGAGATTACAGGTACATTTGCTAAGGGATGTGGAGGAGGAGCTCACCCTCAGCCCTTTGAAACTAGATATGAATTACTATTAAAAATAAGTGCAGTGCTAGTTTGAGATTTCAGCTCATCAAAGCCTCTAAAACGACAATAAAATACAACTGTTGGAAGAGCAAAAAACCCCAAACCTCGAGAGATGCTTTGGTTTTCATGACATTTTCCACAACAAAACTTCCACAGAAATATATTTTGAATTTAAGATTCTGCTTACCAGGAATTTGTTAGAGTTATGGGAAAACTCTGAACTTACAAAATTACTAATGTTTAACTATCACATTCTTACTTTTAAGTCTGAGTTTTCTGCTGAAATCATCAGAGCCTGAGTCTTAGAAGTTCTGGTAAGTAAGAACAATTGTGAGGTTTTGTTGGTTTTTTTTTTGCAGGTGGCATCACCTGACTACAGGGAAACAAAACAGAACCCAAAATCTAGACACTTACCTCATCATAGGAAGTGAGAAGGTGGATTGTTTTCACTTTACACGGCCCCTTAACTAACATCTCGCAGAATCGCAGAAAATTATACAACTGTAAAAGTTTTATTTCATTTAGTAACTTGGAATTTCTCTAGTAGCTATATCTGTATGAGTTACACTGAGTGTCTACTTGCCTGATGAAGGTGCCTAATGTACGGGTCCTCCACCCAAACTTCAGACACAATCTCAGAGAGGTACTCGTGGAAAAGCTTCTCGTAGCCAAACCCTGTTGCGTTTTCCTCTATCCTGATTTGCTTATGGTATTTGCCGTCTGAAAGGAAAGCAAGTCTCTGTTTAAGCAAAGGCCGGGACACCATTCCTGTGCAGGAACACCTCACCCATCCAACATTTAAAAGCGAAAGGGCTCGCCGTGTCTCCTGTTGCCAAGGGCAGCCCAGCCGGGCCCGCCTGGCCACCCCCGGTTACCTTGTGTTTCATACGCACCTTGCTTCTCTTTCTCAACGTGCTTTTTAATGTCTTCGGCTCTGCTCATGTACTCGGAGATCTTCTGCCGGTAGCGCTGCTTTTTGGCCTCATCCTTAGTGGCTGCGAGCGCACAGAGGCACAGGGCCATCAGCACCCTCACACACACAGGGCCATCAGCACCCTCACACACACAGAGGGCCATCAGCACCCTCACACACACAGGGCCATCAGCACCCCCCTCACACACACAGGGCCATCAGCACCCTCACACACACAGGGCCATCAGCACCCTCACACACACAGGGCCATCAGCACCCCCCTCACACACACAGGGCCATCAGCACCCTCACACACACAGGGCCATCAGCACCCTCACACACACAGGGCCATCAGCACCCCCCTCACACACACAGGGCCATCAGCACCCTCACACACACAGGGCCATCAGCACCCTCACACACACAGGGCCATCAGCACCCCCCTCACACACACAGGGCCATCAGCACCCTCACAC
>JAWWTY010000001.1:87667932-87708468 GCA_035222235.1 Margarornis squamiger
AGGAGGAGGAGGAGGAGGAGGAGGAGGAGGAGAAGGAGGAGGAGGGGGGGGAGGAGGGGGAGGAGGAGGAGGAGGGGGGAAAGGGGCGGTGTCGCACCGCTGTCCTTCCGCCCGCCCGGAACCGAAGTGCCGCGGCGCCGGGTTCCGCACGGGGAGCGGGGAGCGGGGAGCGCACCGCCATGGCGGGCCGGGCGGGGCTGGGGCTGCGGCTGGCGGGGGCCGGGAAGGTGGGATCGGGAATGGCCATGGACTGGGATCATCTGGGATGAGCCATCCGGGATGGGGCTGGGGCTGGGGCTGGCGGGGACCGGGAAGGTGGGATCGGGAATGGCCAGGGGGCTCCGGGCTGGAGTTGGGGCGCTTAGCGGCCGGGAAGGTTGGGATCCAGCCGTGGGTCCCGCGCGAAGGATGGGGCTTGTGGCCGCGTAATCTGTTTGGGAGTATTCAGAGCTGTAAGGGATATGCAGGCGAGTTATGCGCCCTCTCTTTGCAGGTGCTGGGGACGAGGATGGAGGGGATGATGTCCCCAGCCTGGGCTCGCTGTCTCTTTACCAGGTCGAGAATTCCAGACTCGGTATGTGCTTCAGTAGTTGAGGAACTGGAAAATGGGTGTTAGCCCGCTAAATTCTGTTTTTGCCGTGGTATGACGGATTTCTGGAGACTCTGTGGGATGAGTTCACAGTGTGCTGGGTGAAGAAGTGGCCAAAGGGCAGAGCTAAAAGGGTTGCAGTGGATGGGGTTACATCTGGCAGGTGGCTGGGCACCAGCGATGCTCCTCAGGCGTCAGTTGTAGGGCCAGCCTTGTTCAAAATATTTATCAATGATCTGGAGGCAGGAGTTGAACGCACCATAAGCAGAGAGATCTAGACAGATTGGAGCATTGGGCAACCATCAGTGGCATGAAACTTAGCAAGAACAAATGCCAGATTGAGCACCTGGGATGGAGCAACACCAGGCACAGGTACAAACAGGGAGGAGAGTGTCTGGAGAGCAGCCCTGCAGAGAGGGATCTGTGGGTGCTGGTGGGCAGGAACTCGACAGGAGTCAGCAGGGAACCCGGGCAGTCAGGAGGACAAACCCCATCCCGGAGTGCATCAAACATAGCACAGCCAGATACTGAAAGGAGGTGATTATCCCACTGTATCCAGTGGTGGTGCAGCATCACCTGGAGTGCTATGTGCAGTTTGCCTGAGCCCACAATTTAAGAAGGATGTGAAGTTCTTTGAATGCATCCAGAGGAGGGCCACAAAACTGGTGACAGGGCTGGAAGGCATGTCCTGGGAGGAGCTGCTGAGGACTTTGTCTAGTTTGGAGAAAAAGAGGCTGAGGAGTGACCTCACTGCTCTCTGCAGCTTCCTGAGGAGGGGAGGTGCTGAGCTATTCTTCCTGGCATTCAGTGGCAGGAGACCTGGGAATGGCTTAGAACTCCATCACGGCAGGTTTAGACTGGACGTTAGGAAGCATTTCTTTGCTGAGAGGGTGGTCAAACACTGGAAAAGGCTTTCTTGAGAAGTGTTCTTCAGCACTCCAAGCCTGACAGTGTTTACGAGACATATGGACAATACTTTAATAATACTTTTAACTTTAACTTTTGGTCCACCCTGAAGTGATCAGGCAGATGGACTAGATGACTGTTGGTAGGTCCCTTCCAAGTGAAATATTTTGTGCAATAAATAATTAAATGAAAGTGATGGGAAGTTTGACTTGTGCTTTACATTTTTACATTTTTAGCTTGTTTTTGCAAGATACCATCTCGTGTCACTTGACTCTTTTCCTTAAAAGAAAGTTAAAAGCATTCTTAAATTAAGCCTTTGGAAAAACTTGGCATCCAGAGGCTGAACACAGGCTCCCTGAAGAGATGCACATGAATTACATGTTGTGCTGGTCCAGTGTTGTCCATGTGTTTCTGTGCAGTCCTGCAGCCAAGATCAGGAGTCACTGTGTTTATCAGCAAACCATTATAAAAATATGTTTGACTTCATCTTACAAAAGCTAAATTTTAGTTGACTTTGTTGGTGCTTTGACAGCCTGAAAAGAAAACCAAGAATTTTTACCAAGGTTGAAGTGTGTTTTAGAGAGTAGCTGACTGTAATAATAATGGTCAGATATTTGGGGAAAAACCCTCTGGTTTTTTGAACTTTTCGTTCTAGGTATTTCAGCCACGGCCTGGAGACCATGAAAAGTATGGAGGTGACCCTGAGCAGCCCCACAAAATCCACGTTATTACTAGAATAAAAAGTGTTGTTGGTCGTCCATATTGGGAAAAGAAGATAATACGTGACCTTGGGCTCGATAAAGTATGATAGTTGTTCTTTTTACTTGTTGTACACACCAGAAATGGAGCACTAAGGTGGGGGGGGGTGTTTAAGGACCCCAGCTTTGCAGTCACAAAACATAATTACATTTATAGCAGTTGTAAAGCTATCTGAGAAGTTGATGATGTGTTTAAAGAGCTGAGGGGATTATTCATGGCAAATGTGCTTTTAGTGGGAATTCAGGATATCCCTGTATGGTATTGTCCTGCATGCCTGAGGAGAACTTTACCCTGATAATTCTGCTAAAATAATAGAAATAGGTTTGTAAATACTTCGAATTCAGTTTTCTCTTTGGGTCGTGTTACTCAGATATTGCAGGAAGGCAAATAGGACACTTTTATCAATGAAAAGGCTTTGAAAGCCAAGACTCTTAAGAGTTTGTGTCAAAGATGTGTTTACCCAGGCTTTTCAGACTAACTGCACATTGTGCAAAGATTCATGTAGTCAGTGCTCTGTTACGGAAGATAAAATGGGTGCTTGATCAATTTAAGATACAACTAAAGCAAGCAGTTTCGCCCCTAAATTCCTGTATTTACATTTATAGTATTTTTAACAGTTGGGGAAAAAAAATACATTGGTAATGGAATGGGAATAAAGCTGAAATTTTCATTTCACTGGAATCAAGTTTGATCCGGTTTTGATTTCATATTTTATGTTTGTGATGCATGACAGTTCTCTAACTCTTACATTTGCCAATGTGGTTTATATTTTTACTGATAATGTGAAAAGTTCAGTGAACAGAGGTTTGGGATTTGGCAACGTGTTTGTAAAACCTGTTTTATCCTTTATGTAGGCGCATCAGCCAAGACTGCACAAAAATATCCCTTCTGTGAATGCCAGACTGAAAGTTATTAAACATCTGATAAGGTTTGTTAATTATTTATTTATTTGTTAATTTGGAACGCTTAATGTAACTCTCTTCTAGTCACGGGATTTCACTAAGCAAACTCTTTTGCCTGCAGGATAAAACCACTGAAACTACCCTATGGGTTGCCAACAGAAGAGGAAATACCCAGCACCTTTCTTACAAGCAAGGGAGAGCTTGTCATTAAACAGCGTCTGAAACCCATGGAGCAGAAAGAAATAAAGGCATAAGGTGTGCTGGTTGGATTTAGATTTTATAAAATAAATACTTTAAATCCTGAGTTAAGAGTTTGTGTGTGAAATATAAGAATTCTTACCCTATCTGGTATGAATGGCTGGGGTGACACTGATGCTTAAAGAATTGTATGTGTACAGATGGAAAATTCAATGTTGTTACTAGTTGCCTGAATTATTAAATGAATTATAGGCTGTCTGTCTTCGTTTTTTAATTTTGTGGCTAGAGTGCTGCAGTTTATGGCTCTCTGTGAGAGACTTTATAAATTAAGTCAGATCAGCAGAGAAGTGAGTAGAATAGATGTAGCTAATGATGGTGAGGACATTTCCCAGCTAACAGTAAAGGTTTACAGTGATGATGCAGGACTTCAGTGTCACTGCACAGAGGAGGTAACTGGAATTGAAAAGTCCTCTGTTTAGTAGTCACAGGAGAATCAACTGGCTATCCATGGAGAGTGGCAGACATTTGGATGACTTACCTTGGTCATCCAGATCTCAGGCTTGTTCCTTGGCAAACTCTCTCATCTGGCTTCCTCTGTAGCTTAAAAAGTATGTGAACTCTCCACTTGGGAGTAACAGGGGTTATTCACGTCTTCGTAGGTTGTAGAATTTGTCTTCCAGGAAACACGGTATCTCAGTTCATATGTATTCCCTCATCCTAAGTGTTCAATAATAGCCTAAGAGCTGCAATTTGTGTGAAAGTTGATGCTTTTCGTGTTCTAAAATCGCAGACTTTGGAAATCTGGAGATCCTGAAGCCTTCCTCTTTGATTTGAGTTAGGAATTATGGGCTGCAAGTTTCTAAAATACTACAGTGTGCTTAGTTTTATTTACAGTTTTAAGAATTGTGACCAAAGTTAGCAAGCTGCTGCTGTATCAAATGATAAAACAGTTTTCATTCCAGTGAGCATAAATTCCGTAGTTTAACACACTGGGAGCCTCTCTCACAGGAGGCACACTGAAGAGGAGTTAATCTTAATGACTGTATGTTGTGAGGAGATTAGAGGGATATACAGTCGCTGCAAATGAATGTTTATCCTTTGTGCCTGCTTGAAGAGAAGAGTAAACACCAGTAGGAGTTCAAAGGAGTAGGCATAGCAGTACAGGGAGATAAAAGCTGGAGGCACGGCATGCAGAAGGAAAAGGATAGGCTATAGCAGTGGCATTGAAAAGTGTAATGGCCCCTACGGGCAGGCTGAAGACAGCAATGAGAATTTGAGCTGAAATAGAAGAGCACTGAAGAAGTGAAGCAGTTAAATGAATGTTGCTTTTCTTCCCTCCCTCCTTCCTTCCAGCATCTGCACAGCGTCTGGTGCTGCAGTGTGTTAGAACTGCAGCCTCGGTGAGGTGTTGATCATGTTCCCCCAGGGAGCTGCTTAGTACGAGCTGGAATTTGAACCCTTTTAAAGGACGTTTGTAGTGCACCCAAGGTATAGGGCATGATTTAAAGAGATGGCACAAGTACTAGGGCCCAGAAAAGGAGGTAAATGGATCCTGGTGGTGGTGGATGGCAAATAATAAGACTTGTGCCAGGACTGGAGTCCCAGAGCACCAAAGCCAGGGTGGCTCAGCCTTACCAAGCACGTTTGTGATTCGGGCCCACGGCACTGCAGCCTGGCGAGCGTCCAGCAGAGGGAGCACGACCAGGTCCCTCCCTGGCGGTGTAAGGATATGGATACGGATACGGATATGGATCTGCTGTTCAATGCATGGCACCGATGCTACAGCCTACAAAAGTCCTGCAGGGTATTCCAGAGGGAATGTGTTAATGAACAGGCTTCTCGGTAGCATGCACAGCTTCAAAAGTGTGTGATGAACTGCCTAAGTTAAAGCAGAGCTAATAACTGCTTCCCAGGTACAGAGAAGGGAATATACATAGTACCTCTTATTTCTGGGTAAGATTTAGGTACAAAAGATGCTTACAGATGTCTTTAATTGACAAGATGACAGTGTTAATGAGAAAGGAAATTGTATTTCCTTAAAATTTTCTTTTTGGGTGTCCCTGAAACGATATTTCTTCCAAGGCTATAAATGCCATATGGTCAGTCTGCTATCCCAAACCTCTGTATAAGCACACATTCTCTAAAGAATTTTTTTTCAAGTCTAAAGTCTGAACCAACAAGGTGCACAAACACAGTATGTGTCCAGATCCTTTTGTTAATGAAGCTTTGTAAATGCTCTATGCAGATCTTTATGAAGCACAGATAAGAGACGCTCACTGCCTTTTTGTCCAGCAACAAAGAGACTGACTTAAGGTGATCACGAAATTCATGTTGGAAGGTACTTCAGAGGTCTCTAGTCCAACCTCCTGCTCAGTGCAGGGGCACTACTGAGGTCAGACAAAGTTACTCAGCAGTTCGTCCAGTTGAGTCTTGAAAAGCTCAGGACAGGGACAGCTCAGCCTCTCTGGATGGGCTGTGCTGTTGTTTTGTACTGCTGTTAGATACATGTATTGACAGATTAAATGCAAGTAAGATAAAATCTTGTCAGGTAGTGTTATTACTTTTGGGCAGCATAAATCTGCTGCTTAAGAAACTGCAGGAACAAGTGAAAACTCTATATTCTCAGGGAGTAAGATAAAAAATAAATGGCAAGAGGTAGGTTGCAGTTTGGATTATGGGCAGTGTTACATTTTAAGTTATTTTTTTAGCCTTAGCTGAAAAAAAAACCCATGGGAATCTTGTACTTGTTTCTGGCTTCATTGCCCTCCCCCATTCTCATTGTTTCTGCGGGGAGAAATCCTGGATGTTTTTAATTAGAAGCAAAGTGTGCAATCAATGACTCAATCATTATTCAGACATCTCAATTTCCAATTCTCTTACAAAAATTAGCTCTTGCATCCGCATTATTGGTGTAGTTGTGTGTTGTGCCAGTATCAGTTTCGTTGTAGCTCTGGACATTGTTAGCTCCTGCATTATCCCACCTGAAATGAGAGCGAAAGAAACACATAAACAGACGTGCTACTTCATTAGTGAATAAGCAAACAAACAAAAATCAGAACTGGATTGCAGTGCTTTAGTTTATACTCCCCTTTCACCAGGATTGTTTGCCATAGTATTACCATTTCCATTACCTTTTTGTTACAGAGGTGTTCCTTTTGTGTTTTAACTTTGTGAAGAAATCATAGTTTCTTCATTTCCATCTAGACTTGGTGATCATTGTCCCCTTACTGTATTTTGCTAACATTAACATCTTCAGTTTTATAGCTGTTTCCACGTGTGCATATTCCTTCATGCTTACCCACATCAATAACCTCGGATGTGTTTGTATTGTAGTTGGAGTAAAGGGACCCAACTAAAAACTGCTTCAGTGTAATCAGTGTTAAAGACTATAACTATGTTTCCTCCAAAGAGGACTATAGATTTTCAAAATTAGTGTGTTCCTCCTTCAAGAATTGCCAGGATAGGCAACCAGGATACGTTGTTTTTTGTAGGTGGGTATAGGAAGACAAAACAAATCAAATGGAGAGAAAGGGGCAAGTCCACCCTTACTACTTGCAATGGAAAAATGTCATGGTATTTGCCAAGTTTCAAAAAAAAAAAACCTGCTAGAAAACTAACCTAATCTTATTCCTCCCCTCCTTTTAGTGAGTATTAAGGAATATTATTCCACACCTCAGTAAACAGAGGAACTGGGATGTGTTTAGTTTTCTTCAGTATTTGGTTTTGCAGCACTATCATGCTTGGCTTTATATGTGTGAAGTCTTTCAAACCTGACAAAACTCTACCTTTGAGGTGCTGTTCCTTTGTCCAAGCTGGGAATTTTTTTCTGAATTTGTCATCCTGCATAAAATCTCTGTGTCTTATGCTAAGTGCTCTTCACTGTCCCTTGAATTGCCAATCTTAGAGTACTTTCGGTGAGCCTGAAAGTGAGACAGCAATATCAGCATACCAAAAACCCCAACCCCACTATTTATCCAGAGCTCTTTGTTGCTTACACGCTGCTTGTGTTCATTTTCATCCTTAATCTCATGACTTACCTCTTCTGTGACTGTATAGAGAGAAAGCAAGCTCAGCTCAATGTTCAGGCAAAGCCAGAAGATGTGTGAAGAGCAGACTGTTGAGCCACTGAAGAGGAATTCCTGCCCCACTTCTTTGTCTTTCAGAGCCTTAAAAAACCAACACAACTACTGTTGTAAAGGTGATAGTTTGCAGAAAGCTTCATGACTGCTGCTTCAGTGTTTGCAGGTGCAAGGTGACTGTTCCTCTCCTCCCCAGCTGCATCAAGGGTGGGAAAATCTGTTCCCTCTGGGAATCTCCCCTGGATCTCTGCCCCAGTCCTCCTCCTCTTAACCTTTTGTATGGGGTAGTAAAGCACAAGTCTAAGTGGCCTAGAGCTGTTATAAAAGCAGATCCCAATGTGTGCACCAAATGTTTAGGGATTTTAGGGATAAGGATACAACTTGGCAAACAAGTGAGGCACAAATGTAGGCATGAATAATGAAGCAAGATCCCTCACTAGCCAGGCCTCTGTGGTGCATTAAGTGTAATTAACCTGATAGTATAGAGCTGCAGCCTGCAGGCCTCCGTGCTCAGTTAAAAAAAGTTCTTTTTGAAACATTATCTAAATATGAAATAGGAACAATTAATCTCTTCATTCCCAAGGCAGTACTGGGAAGCAATCAGCAGTTTCACAGTGCAAAAGCAGTCTGCTCGTGCCCTGATGTTCACTGGGGTCCTCCCCAGGTGCTGGGAGCTGACAGTCCGATCAGCGTTGGCTTTCCTGTGGCCATGGAGTTGGGTGAAAAGGCTTAGGGGGTTGCCTTTCAACAGGGCCCCTGCTGCTCTTCTGACTCTGCTTCAAATGATGTGCTTTTAAGCAGGTTGACCGTACCTGCACTAAATCAAGTACATTTCCATGGTCATCCCAGCTGTCCTTCAGCACTGTCCCAGCATGTGACTTCAAAAATAATACCAAAAATCAATCATGGCCAGAGCAACACTTACCATTGCCAACTTTTGCCATCTTGGCATGGTATTTCTCCATGTTCTTCAAACCTTACTCTGCAGATTTCTTTGAGGCAGAAACTCCTACAACACAACATACACTTTGCCTTTCATTTTTAAAATCCAAACCCAGTTTTTCTAACAGTCATTATGACTGAGCTGACATTTTGCATCCTTATGACTATATTTAGAGAGAAACAATGACAGAATTGACTAATTTTGATGAATAGTAAGTGCCCTAGAAGTCAATACACAGATGATATAAAAGACATTTTATTCAAATACAGAGGGGAGCATGTGGACTAAAAGGTCAGTTCTTTTGTTTTCAGTCTCAGCCTTTGGGTGGCGTAGTCCCAGATCTAGTTCCTTTTAATTTAGGACTAAATGGAGAAATGTTCAGAAACTTGGATCGTGAGGGAAACCCTCTTAAGGCAGATAGAAAAGCAGGTTCAGTGACAGCATTGGATGCACTCAGCAGATCTTTGTTTTAACTGTGATGGTCTTAAATATCGTCTCAAAGGCAACTCTATTCCCATCGTAAACTTATGTGCTCAAGTGGGATCTGTGTTGGTTGTGGGAAAATCTGCTTGCATGGCAGTGGCTGACAGAGATCGGGATCCGTAACAGGCTTGTTTGTGAGTGTAAGGGGAGATGAGCAGCTGAATAAGTGCCTACCTATACAGCTCAGACCTTCTGGTTTCACAGTTGGCTCCAAAGCTCCAGTTGTGTCAACATTCAGAAAATTCCCCTAACGCCCCAAACAGCCTAAGAGCAGTACTTACAACCAGATGCCAGCCCAACACAATGCTGTGACTCATGCTGTTAAAATGCCTTCGGATCCATGACTGAAAGCCGTGGCATCATGCAGATACTGGTGCAGGCGTTTGCGCTGGCAGGTGTGGTCATGGTACATATTGTTGGCTCTGCAGAGGGTTCCCTCTCAGTCATGCCAGCAGAAAGCCACAGTGTGGCTTGTGAGGTGAACTGGTGCTCTGTGCACAATTCATCTCCCCTTATTTTAGCTTGCCTAAAATTTAGCTGTCTGGTCTAAGCCTGTGCCTTGGGCTACCCATATGGCCAATGGAGAAAGGCACCTCCAAAAGGCAGGTTTGCTTATTCCAAAATAAAAAAATAAAGAAAAAAACAATCGATGAGAGTCAAGAGACACCACTTACTGGCTACAGCTTGCTTTTCTGTAGCTACTGTAAACAAGAAAATCAAAGAGACACATCCTTCAATTATTTTCATTACAATTTATCTGACCTGCAGATTGTCTGGCTTGCAATTTATCTGCATTTATCTGTTGTCTAAACATGCCATTTAAGGAGGGAAAACATGGTAACAGCAACTGAGAGGAACAATGCTAACTCGATCCCAGCAGTTAATGGAAAACAGACTTTGGTACAGTGGATAATTTACAAGAATATTAAGCAAACATCACAGACCTGACATGTTTGCTGCAAGATGTCTCCCCACCTTCTCACCACACTTCCTGGAGACAAGTGTCCTTTTTATCTGCTGATGGAGTTCTGGAGCAGCTGACTCAGTGCACTTCCCACACCCGCTGGTCATACAAGAAACAGAAACACCTAACAACTTGTTGTGTATTCTCCCAAACACAACAGAGTTTCTGCTTTATAGCACAAACACAATTATGATTTAAAAAATGAAATACCTTTTTATTTAATTTAAGACCCCACTGCAAACAGTTTGGAACTAGGAGGAGCCTTGTTTGAAAACAACTGCTCCCCTTCAGTTCTTGGAAGCAATAATGTGCTGACAGTGGGAAAATTGGAACCTGCACTTCTGGCTGTAATCAAGTTTTCACAGGCAAAGATCCAGGAACAATAACATCGCCAGAGCTGCAACTGCTGAGATTTCGGATATGCAGAGACTATGCCAGGTCCCTGTTGCTATCCCCTCTTGTACAGAGACAACAAAGGTCAACAACCTCAAATTAGCAGGCAGTGTGAATTTCAAAGCTACTGTAGCTGTGCAGCAGTAAGGAAAAAAGCCACTGGATGGCAGAACTCCCCATGGCAGAATCCATCCTGACCTGCTTCTCTTCCGCCCTGGTAGATTTTGAGAGTGTGAAATGCTGTTTTGCGCTTTCAGCAACTCTTTCACATTTTAAGCTGGGGGATTCGTTCTGTGTCATTGGACTGAGAGATTCAGTTCTGTAAGTTGTTCCTGTGCTGTTGGTACGTCTCATAGAAAACCAACAGCAATAAGTCACAGCAGCCCATGCATGGGGCTCTTCATGTTCATGATGATGAAGGAGTGTAAAGAAGGTTGAAACAGAGGGAAGTGTTCCTGGCAGGAAGGAAAATAAAACAGATATGGCTCAAACAAAGTGGCATTAAAAATTTGAAAATTCAAAATAGCACTGAAAGTTTGATTCACCAAACAGTAATCTCCAAATGGTCTGTGCTAGCATTCCCTTATTGCTGGGGGAGAAACATAAAGGATGTACTAGATTTCTTCTACATCACAGTAATTGAGGCAGGTTGGTAGATCTCCCATGTTTCCAGAAATTGTTGTTTAATCATATATGCGTACAAGAAGTTTCACATGTCCTGGGACGTGTGTTTGGACTATTGGGGAAGGCTGCACTCTGAAGAGGATGGACTCTGGGCACAGGAGCTGCGTGGGGCTCCCTGTGTTCCTCCCTGTGATGGAGAGGAGGTGAGGTCCTGCCCTGCACCCTGTGCCCTCAGCCCACACCTCCTTCTACAACACTCACACGGGGACCTGAACACTCTCTCCTCCAATAGCTCTAGTGGCAACCAAGGTTTTGGGAAGGTGGTGAGGAGGTGCATCAATGTCTCCTACTTCCCAGCTGCTTGGGATGAAGCAGCAAGAGGCTACAGGCTTACCCAGGAGGGCAGCAAGGTCCAGCAGCACAAACATTGAGTACATGGGGTGGTTCTTTACAAGCATGCAAAACAGCCTGAAAATCAATCACTCATCATTGCCAATATATCTCACTTCTTGCTGAATAAACACAAAGAAATTCTTTCTGTGCTGATGGGGTATTTTTCTTGGTTGGGTAGGCAAAGTGGTACACAAATGGAGTCACATCTCCTTTTATATGAGGCCCCAATGGCAGCTCTCCTACTCCAGCAGAAAACAGCCTGCAGCTGTTCATGAGAGACTTGTGCCTTTGTGAGACACTCACATTTCTGCTGTTTCAAACACATCTTTTACAGCATCTTGGTAACTTCCTCCAAGTCCCAAACTCCAATATTTAATTCAGAAAAAATAAAATCAGTAATGTTCCTTAATGTTAAAATCAGTAATGTTGAGTGCTGTGCTGCACTGCTGTGGTCCCACCACGAACACCTTTATTCCCTGCCCATATTCTATATACAAACCTCCTTTGTCACACCTGGGCAGTTTTGCCTGAATCCCCCAAGACTTTATACTCAGTTAGCTCTACAGCCTCCGTATAGAGCAACCTGACAGTCCTGCTACTGAAATATTTTGTGTATGTGGTAAGTGTAGGCCACCCACCCATAGTAAATACAGCAACAGCCACAATGATCCATTCAATATCAGTATCCATACACTATCAGTAAGGAGCTCTCCACTGATCACAAGAGTCAGATGGGAGAGACAATTCTGGTTTACCCAGAAGCCAGGTTGCAGGGCACTGGATCAGATCTGGGATCAGCTCCTCTTTACTCTTCTCTCCTGTGTCTGGCAGGAGGGAAGGATTGCCTCTGGCAATTAAATGCTTCAGAGCAGACATCTGTGGGATAATCTGGTCCTCTATATGGCCCTTGTGGCTTAGGCATGCAGCCTTGTCTTGTTAGAGATTATCTCCATTTCTAAGGAAAAGGTACAAAAAATAGGCTGTCAGGATTTTTATTATTATGATAGGAATTCCTGATTTCTGTAATCATGCACACATCTAAGCCACTCCTGAACTTCATCAGTTGCTTGATCTGAATCAACTGAGGGGTGGTTGAATAGGCAGGGAATTAATAAAATAAAATCTGATTTAAAGGACAGAAATGAGTCAAATTTCTCCTTGCCTGCCTTGCAACAAGAAGCCTTTCCAGTTCTTGGAAATGGAGTGTTCGTGGAAGGCTGAGGGCTGCAGCAGTAGAGTCTCAGGTCAGCCCCATCCTCATTGTGTGTGTTTCCTCATGCTTTTGGACATCTCCTTATTGCTAATTAGTTTAATAAGGCATGCGTAAGAAATGAGTGATCCTAGCTATGATTTCAGGGGAGCAACTAGACTGATATAAGGTTCCCAAAGCAATTAAGCTGGTATAAGACGTGGGAGGTTACCCAGCCCATAACAGGAAGGCAGGATGCTCTGGGTTCTGGGAGCATGTCCCTTGTCCCCAAGCTGCGTGATGGGCTCATAGGGAAAGGCAGGGGCTTGTAGGTTATTGAAACATGCAAGGAACTGGGAAAACTTTAAGGATGAGAGGAGAGTGCAGCCTAGAAAGGGTAGGCTGCACCTGAGCTGTGACACAGACAACCTGTGCCACTGGAAATGGAAGAGCTTCTAGAGGAGCATTTCCTCTAGAAGGAGGGGAAAGCTGAGAAATGCAGAGGACTACCCAATTTGAACTGATTTGATCTATAAGGTGGATATGGCTGACATTCAGTTTACATCTGAAAAAACAGGAGGGAAATTAACAGCAGGATCATGATAAATGAGACAGACAAATACAGTGGCAAGGGTTTGGTACATGCAATATTAAGCAGTGTAGCGAGGCCAAACTTAAAATTGTTCCTACACCGTTGCTAGACACTTCAAAATCAAGGCAGAAGAACCCAAATGCCTGGTGTCAAATAACAACCCTGATACAGCAGGTGCATCTCAGAGACTTGGTAGGGGCTAGAAAACCAACAAGGTACTGTATTGCCAGCCTCATAGGTAGGACAGAGTAGGATGCAGAGGTGGATGAGTGATGCTGTATGTGAAGGATAAAAATATTACAGGAAAATAGAAGCATCCCTCAAAACTTCTGGGTGGAAATCCCCATCACTAACATTAAAAATGCTGTAGTAGGACTGTACTATCAATCTTTTATGAGTTCAATGAGAGTGGTCAGTGAGGCCAGAGAAGGAGTAAATACAGAATGGTGGTAGGAATGGGAATCATTGTACAGGATGGATCAGTACCTCATCAGGATGAGATGCAGAAGTGGAATTTTTGATCGCAATAGATCCCTGCTTCCAGGAAAAGTTGGTCCAGCCACTCAGAAACAAACACTGGAGCGTGGTACGACAGCTTAATTTAAGGGGTGTTAGTGGAAAATTGCTCTGAGGCTGCAATCCTACAGAGTGATTACTTTTAACATTGAAATGGGAAAAAGGAGGCCATGTGCATCCAATATGGATGAGTTTGGTTTCACAGAAGGTAATTAAATAAACTGAGGCATTAGAAATATCACCCCCAACTGCAACACTGGCTCCACAGGGGTCCTTGGGATCACAGGCTGGTGCCCATTCTGGGTGATACAGGAGAGTACATTAAAGTCCTTAAAGTCCCTGGCGTGATGAATAAACCTGGTCAGCTGGCAGATGGTCAGCCCAGCTCCCATAAGGAGCAAACTTCCCTTGGTTTCTCTGGGTTCCCTTGGTCTTCTGGGATGTTGTCAGCAACTGCATGGATAAAGGCCACTGGGTGAAGTATAGCTGGGTCTTCAAAAATTTATGAAGATTCAAACCAGCATTATCAAAGAAAGTAGATGTGGTTTTGCCACCCAGGAGGCTGTAGAGGCAAATGGCACCATCATATTCCCAAAGCAACTGGATGGATTCATGGAACAGCAGTGTCATACAAAGGGTGGATGTCTCCTACCACCCCTGTTAAACAGCTGGGGATGCTGAGGGCACAGGAGGAAAATGGACTGCAGAAAGCAGCCAAGTTCATGTGTCCTCCCCAGGCAGCACGTCCTCCCACTGCTGCTGGAGACAGACTTTGGGGTAACTGATCACCAGTATTACCCACATGGCATTTCTTACAGTCCTCTGACACCTCTGCTTTAGAGCGGGGCTGGTGTTGCCTTTTCTGGCCTGGATGAAACATAAGGTTGTTTTAGCAGGAAGAAAGTCCCAGAAGACAAGCCTAACATTTTGAGGGGCTGTCCTGAGTGCGCCCAAGGCAACTGCTAGAGAAGCTCTGTCCTGGGAACAGGTTGCTGGCTAGGAAATCCCAGCCCACTTTTTCAATGAGTAATGAAGCAGAACAAATGCAGTTATTCAGCACTGCATTGCTGTGCTGACATTTCCCTTTGTTTTCTCCATATCAGAGAGAGAGACATGGACATGTGGCTCAAACTGATCCAACGCCAGTGTTCAGAGTCAGCCATCAGAGCAATCTGTTCTCCCACGTGGCTTAGGGCTCTGGCCCACGGGGACTTGTTTTTGACAGTGGTTTCCTGCTGCTTCAGTTACAGCTGAACAAGGTTGCTTAATTGGTCCCTCTGCCTGGTGTCTATGAAAGCCAGTCGCTGCAGCCCCAGACTCCAGACAGATCCCTGCCTGAGCAGTGCGGGGATCAGCCCATACCACCTGGAGCTTAACAAGTCAATGAGAGAGAAAGCTTGCCATCTCACATTTGCTCTTTATTCTAGGAAACACATTTAAATACATTTTCCAGTACTGACACCAGTTGTAAAAACAAAACACAGGACCCTAACAGAGAAGCTTTTTCTTCCCTGTCTGTAATTTGCTTTTGATTTGCTGACTGCTGATTCTGAGGCAGCAATGTTAGCCTGGAAAACACCTTAAACAGCACCTATTGCATTTTGCTTCTCTACAGCAGCATGGCTATAAAGAAAATATGTTTAGATTAGATATTAGGGTGGCAAGGGTGCTGGAACAGGCTGCCCAGAGAAGCTGTGGATGCCCCATTCCTGGAAGTGTTCAGGAATGGATGGAACTCTGAGCAACCTGGTCTAGTGAAGGTGTCCCTGCCCATGGTAGGAGGGTTGGAATGAGATGGTCTGTAAGGTCCCTTCCAACTCAAACCATTCTGTGATTCTGTATGATTTACAACTACTTTTACATGTTAGTCTTGGCTGTTTTTTAAAAAAAACAGGGAATGTGGCATCACTTCCTTATCCCGAAAGTCTTTTGAAGTATCTAACAAATCTGCCACCAAACTCACTGCTACTTGCCTTCGCCTCAAGGGGAAGGGAAGGAGGTGGGTCATTGCCCTTCTTTTTTTTATATCTTAGAAAATCATAACTGTGTGCTTTTTCTCTTTTCCAGAAAAGAAAAATCTAATTCCTTATTTCCTGAGGACATTTTTGTTGGTGCAACAAACTCAAACACTGTTGCCGAGTCTCACTGATGCTGACAGATGAACACCTGAGAGAAGAATCACCCCAGGTGCTTCAGACACAGTGCTGTCAAAAGGATAAAACCCCAAATGGGATTTTCCCTCTTTTTTATTTCTTGTGCCTTCCTCCACTGGCATCCACTTCTTTGTTTCCCACTAGAACCCCCAGCCCTTTCCGTGGGATGATCGCCTGCCCCCTACACCCCTGCTTGACCTCCTCAGGTGTGTTGCACCTGTGTTTGATTGATTTCAGTAGTTTGTTTCCTCACTGGTTTTCATAGTTTCTAACCATCAGTGGAAGAGCTTATGTTCCTGCTCAGTGTAACCATGGTTTGATAACCAGTGCTTTTTGTACTTATTTTAAGGCCCTTCAAATATGAGGGCACTTCAGATTTTTGTCAAGCTCATGATACAGTACAACCATGACTCCTATCTTGGCCACTTACCCAGTTAGATAAAGACTTTGGTTGATCTAAGTTGGTTTGTCCCTGCCAAGACAGGCTGCCAGAACCCTCCTAACTCTTGCTGCTTTGTCAGCCCCAAGGATCTCTTGAAGCAACTATTCAATCCTTTAACATCTTCCTCAGTATAGCAGCCAGATGTCCTGGAATGTGATTTCCTGGATCTTTCTTTCCCCTCTGATTTGTCTTTTCTCTTTCCTTACCTGAGCTTCTGCTTTTTCTGATATGTTACTTGGTATTAGATCATTTACTTTGCAAGGTGTCTGTTGTTCTTTTTATATTCAAGAGGCTGTGGGTCAAAAGAGTGTGACTGCAGCCACCCTGTCCATACCAGGCAGAAGAGTAACTTCTGGTAACATGGACACAAGTGACCAGAAAAAGACCAGAGGGAACAATAATCAGAACTCACTGTTTATCAGGAAAGCTTCTGCTCAATCTTAAGGCAGCACGCCAGTGTTAAGCTTTCCTGATTATTTACTCCTTCCTACCAATTTACCAAGTTTCAACTAATTTTCTGAAGAGATTCACTGCAAGGTGCTGATACCCCAATGCAATATTTGCAACGAAACATGGAATTCCCATAACTGGGAATTTTAAATAGACTTAAAAAAATAAATAATCCTTTGTGGCTATACTGTGCCAGTCATCAGGAGGGTCTGCAGGCCCTTGGATGTTGCCCCCGTAACATGGAGCAGCAGCTTCATGGGTAATGCTTACATAAATTGGACTCCTGAGGAGCTCACAGGTCTGTGGGGATGGCAGTACCAAAAACAGAGACTAGGAGCTTGCTGTCAGTGATTGAGGCTGACATGAAGGGAACCAAAGAAAGCTCCACTCTTGTTTGCTGTTTGAACTCAAACCCCAACCTTGTACACATAGACAACCGTGAGATTCCCTGCTCCACATGAAGTTTATACAGATCTACCAAAAATGCATCCATAGGCTTTACATAAGAGTTTTATATAACATAGAGGTTTACATAACATAATGCACCAAAGGCTTCATCCTATGAATTTTACATAAGCTATGTGAAGTAGAGGGGATCAAACCATGTGATTGGCTTCATACATTTGTATTTAAAAGTAACAATTTTAGTAACACTATATTAATATAGTGCAGAATTCACTAAAGACTAAATAATATATAGTTCAGTACCTGCAGTTGCCCAACACAGAACTGTTTACTGCAGTTTTAAAAAAAAAAAAAGAAATCAGTAATATTAGAAACACCCTGGAGTCCTCTCTGGTCTACAGAGGTGATAAAATGAGTTTGCTTATGAATATGTTAATCATGCAAGAGTCCTTGCCGTGATACTAAGCAGATAAGTGACTGGCAGGAGAAGAAGCACAGCATTAAAATTGCTCTGCTGGCAAGAGCTGTCTCCAGACCAGCTCTCATGCTTCCTGTGTTGACCCTGCCTGGCAGGACACACAGAGCACATCCCCATGCTGCTGGGCAGGGACTGCCAGACACATCACTTCTACCTCAGCAGTGGTGACAGCCAGCAGAAAGGTGCTCTGACACCTCCAAAATGGCAACTCAAAAGGCTAAATGTGAATGTCCTTATTCCCTTGTTCACAGGTTTGGGTCAGCAGTTGGGCTCACGGCCAGTTGTTCTGACCTATCCAGTCTGCAGCACCATTTTTCTCTCCCTGTTCTCAAACTGAGTTTTAGACCTATTCCAAGAGCACCAAATTGGGTTATTTACTCATGTTGTAGGTTGCTACCCACTTAAGCCCCATGAAATTGAAGAAAACCAACACTGAAATTTAGCATCTTTATTTTCTCTCTTATTCTTATTATTATTCTCAATATTACTTTCATTAAACCGAAATTGGCACCCAGAGACCCATCCACATTGAAGACCACTTCCAAACAGACCTTATAAGCCCAGAGGTAACTCACTCCTATTAGAGGCTGGGACTCCTGGCAGAGGGATGGATGCTGAAATGCATTGAAATTTGGAGGTAACCCAGCATAAGGGTGCCAAAGCTAAAGCAGGAAAAGCTGTGGTGTTTTTTCCCCGACACTGTTATGTGATACAGCTCCTGGCGTGGGTACATACAGGACTAACTCCTGCTCTGAGGGCTGGTCTCTAATGGAAAGGTGTTCTGCATGCCTGCTGTGGCATTTGCAGTACTTTCCACAGAGAGGATTTCCCCTGTGTGAGGCTGCTTTTCACCCTGAAGAGGTTCCCAGCCCCACCATGGCCATGGGCTCCAAGGCTTGGGAGACTAAACACAGCTTGTTTAGCATTGTGCCCCTCAAAGCTGGTCACAGGGATACTCTGCTACTCCAGAGACCAAAGGCTTGGTGAGAAGTCTCTTCATTGCCCCTTAGCCAGCAGCATCAAGGGGAAGGAAAACTTTAACTCAGGGACTTCATCCCCTGCATTGGCCATGGAGAGAGAAGGAAGTGGATGGAGACAATGGGAAGAGCACTGCCAATGCCCAGGGAATGCTGCTCATGTGCTTGTGTCTGGGGGATGCACGAACAGCCATGAGTTCAGCTCTGAACAGGAAGAGTCATCTTCCTCACTCAAAATTTAAATATTGCTGGCCTGTCCTCATCTGCGTCTCAAAGACCCTGAGCTTGTGGTATCTCAGCCCTGTGGGTGCCCTGGAAGGCAGTGCTGAGCTCACTCATCAGTGAGTGGGGAGCTGGGATTTGCTGGGGCGAGCAGAGTGCTGTTGGCAATGTCACCAGCATTGGTCCTGCCAGAAGACCTGCTCTGGGTACTGTGATCACTACTGGGCTAGTCTATGCAGAGGAGAGGCTCTGTGGTGGGGCGGGTTTATGAACTAGAACCCATTTCTCTTGAAGTACTGGGCTCTTCTAATCACGCCATTGACGTAGTTGATGTCTCTGCTGCATGGGTCTTCCTCGTAGACCTGCAGGTTGCCCATTTTTGCATGGTAGGTGCAGATTCCCCCTGGAAAGAGTTAAGAAGGGGTTGTTATGGGCTTGTAAGTAAGAAATAGAGATTTAAGAGTAAAAATTTCTATCCTAAAGGGTTATGTGTTTCACCAAACGCACACAACTGCTTGGCAAAGTGCTAATTGTGCATTATTGTTTAAAAATGACTGATTGTAAAGTCTTTATTGCTTTAGCAAAAGAACCCATAACTTTGTCCAAATGCAGGCAGAAATGGCATGCTGTTCCTAGAAAAGTGTGTAATCTAAAAAGGCAGTATCAGAGCAAGGATGGAAGAGTAAGTTATAGCATAGGGTGAACAAAGCGCCATTTAGATAACATGGACTACAAGGAAACCTGAATCCCAAGATTCCTGGATGTAACAGCCTGCCACAATAAGCTCATTGTGTTGTGGTACCTCCGTTTCTGCCTCAGTTTCCCCAGTGGCTTGCGTTTGGTTGTTTTCTACCTTATTTATCCACCTGATAGCTATTTCATATTGCTGGTCTGCTGGTTTGGAATGGAATCTTTTAAATTAGAAAACTGGGCTTGGTTGGGGCTTTTTATTATAACAGATGCTGAAAAATCTGCCAGATTGATGCTCTTTTTCCCTTGCAAGCAACACCAACAAGCGCACAGCACTCCCAGTGTATCCCTTTCTAGTATACAGCCCATCACGTACCTCTCAGCTGCCGGTCCCAGGTCCAGGTAGGATGTCTTGCCCGCACTTCATTAATTGAAAGAACCAGGATATTTGAGCACTGGTTTATGTGTTCTTCACTGTCCCACAGTGCATAAGGCTGCTGTAGCTGTCTGCTGATCTAGAACAGACAAGCAAGAAAAAGGCTTTCACTCTGAATGTAACCCTGCTGTAGCTTCCTCCTCTTCATTGGGCTCCCAGGCTGCGACTCATTGAAGTGACCTTCTTCAGGACAACACTTAAACACAACCTTTGATGCAGAAGGAATGCATTTAAGTGCCGTTTGGAACACAGAAAGGTTGTTTGCTAAGGTAAGGCCTTGGGATATGCACTACGTTCCTGTGCCTTTACTCATCCCCGTGGTGTACCTGCATCAAGCCGTACTTCTGCCGTCCCTGGTCCCAGCCATTGTCCAGGAGCAGGCCGACACGGCTCTCCTGCGACATGATGCCACCGATGAGAGCCGGGTCCAGGCACAGGTTTCGGGCTACTCTCCTAATCGGGACCTCGTATCTCCTCAGGCGTACAAGGTCTGCCTCAGCAGTCCTCCGTAGCAGGGCATATCCTGCAGCATAGGAAAAAGCAGACTTACACACATCCCTGTCCAAAACCCTCACTTGCCCCTTGAGAAGGTGTATCAAAGGAGTAACTCAAGCTCTGAAGAAACTGAATCTACACCAAGTTGGGCAGTGAAGCTTTGGGAACAAGCACAGCCCTGTTGGCTCTGATCGTGGCCAGGGAGCTGCTGTGCCAGTACCCGAGGATGACCAGGGGAAGAGGGAGGCTTCTTAGGAGGTAGGACCGTATGTTTGTGGTCCTCTTCTTTTGCCATTTCACTGGAAATGTGGCTCTGGAGTCAGAAAATTGAAATTTCAAAATGGAATTGAAGAAATAGAGATACACATTACTACTGACTGGGCAAACCGCAGTAACAGCTATGTTCTGTCTGTAGAGATTTTTTAAAGCAATTTTGGAACAGTTTGGAAAAAAGCAAGTAAGTGTGTTCAGATCTGTGCTTGGGCACCAGCAATCAAGGTGTCAGTCCTGGAAAAGCCCACATCCAAGGTACATGGCAAAATTCCTGGAGATATCAGCAGTATGAACCTGATATAGTCAGCTGTGCAGTGACACAGGGCAATAATACCAGGCAAAAAAGAGTCATCCAGAGGTAGGATGGCTACACATCTGGGACCTTTGCCTTGTAAACCGTGTCTCTGGCAGGTTACCACTGGCCAGCTCAGCCAGCATGCTAACACTCAGGACCTGGCTATGTGCATCTTCCCCTTACAATATACAGGCCCTGGGGTTTGTGAGGATGCTGATGTCAAGGTCCTGGATGATGAAGAAGCCATTTTGACTCAAAAAGGATGGTACCATTTCCTTTTGCTTTGAGGTTGAAGATCCTGGCTACAGGACCTGAGGTTTGTCCTTCTACATTCCACCAGACCTGGAGGCTTCGCAGCACCTGCCATTTTGGGAGTGGAATTGTTGCTTTCTCCCTTTTGGCTAATTGAACAGCTACACCACATTTAATTTGAAAACAAGAGAAGGTAAAGCATCTCTCTGTCAGGTAGAAATAGGTTGATAAATCAAGCAATGAATGATACCTACCACAATCTGGGGCTCTTACAGCTGTACAGGAGAGCGTGGGGGCTTGAAGAGCACTTATATCACCATAGCAACTGTAACTCATGGATGGAGCTGAAATATTAAACAGAGGTGTTTGAACACATAAGATTTCAGAGCAGTATTGCACAAGTGCTGCAAGTGCATACAAGTTGAGCATGAGGGAGTCATCAAGACCTGCAATCCACATCCCCTTGTGTTGGCCCTGCTTGTACAGTTGCCACTGCTCTCCATCAAAGAATGCTAGAGAATAGAAATTTATTCTTTTCTAATTGAATATGTGGATCTAATGAAAATTTAGATGAATATTTGCCTATCCCATTAGATCTAAAGGCTGGTGTGGGAGAGGAGAACCACAGTCTCTGCATTTTCAGAGTGCTCTTCCCATTCAATGTCCCTCAATGTCCAGGACCCCTCAGATGATAGTTGGAGGTACCTAAGCAGCCCAGCTGGGCGTGTCTCTGGTGTCCCTCCATAACTTGGTGAGGAATTAATTCAGGAGAATGCTTCCCTCACTCTGGGAAAATTACCCCATTTCCTCAGTAACTGAGGAACAAATAGCCTCCATCAAACAGCTTGCCACGTTTGTGAGACTGTTTCTGAGCAAGCAGAGAGATAGAGATTGAATAAGGTTAACTGGGAAAATTAAGAGGCAGTCTGTCTGTGACTCCCTTTTGGTTTCAGTCCCACACTCCAGATGTGCTGGTTTAAAGGACACACATGGGCAGCAAGCAGCCTCATACAGCAGCCGAGGACCCCCAGCCACACAGGGTTTTACCATGCAGAAAGGGAACCTCAGTCCTGACTGCACACCTCTCTCTGCAGTCCTTCTGCAAACAATCCCCAGCATGCCTTTGAGAGCACCCCAAACCTGTCTCACCGACAAGGGCCAAAAGGCCCAGCAAGAGCAGTGCAGGGATCATGGCGATGGCTCTCCTCAGCTGTCCCAGGCGACCTGGAAACACAGTGGTTTGCAAAACATGGAGAAATCACTGCTGACCTTCAACAGCACTGTGGCAAAGTTGGTGTGCCAAAAGCTCCCACCCTGAGGAGGGGATGGCCTTATCTGGGGAGGGGCTGGGGAGCAGAGGCACCCTCTTTGCAGCATGCTCTTGACTTGGGGAGCTTGGGATCAGGGAGATCCCTGTTGGCAGCCTGAGTCTGCAGGGACCTTTTCAGTCCCTGTCAATTCTCATTGCTTGCTCACATGGCCCCTCCTGAACATCCATAATGCCCGTAGTGCATCTTTACAATGAGAAGGTACACTATCTTTGCTTTAATTTTATAGGTGTTTGAAGTCTAATGTGCTACAAAGTGCACACATCCATTGTCTCTCTGTCCAAAAAAGATTTTTGCTTTGCTTTTGGAAAAACTTGTTTTCAAAAATCAAGCAATACGACCCTTAATTCTCTGCAAAGAGCATGCAAGGCAACTCCAAGATTTATTTGGTGAAATAATACTTCTCTGTGTGATAACAGAAGATAGTCACTTTACTAATAAATTCATCTGTTGTGCTTATTAATAAAATTCAAAAATATCATCAGAGATAATAGCTATCAAGTGCAAAAAACATTAACTGTACTAGTCTTGCTGGTGAACACATTTAAACTGAGCAGCTTTTATGGCTTACAAATACTTTTTTCCCCAAAAAGATTTCAAATACAAAACAGACCACAAGTCTTGTAGGCAGTCATCACTAATGCTGTTAACACTTGAAAATGCATTATCAATTTTAATAAAGTGTGACCTTTTGTCTAGCCTGCATTTCTACTGCAAACCAGACTGCATGGATGCAGAAACACGAATAGTCCATTGGTGTCATTGGAGAGACTCCCTTGTCCTGAGCGAGCTTATTCAGCAAGTTCCCAGAGATGGATCTGGGTACACATGGGAGCTCATTTGGCCTCTAATGCTAACACTGAGTATTCACAAGCCCGGATCAATATAGCTTGACCCAATACCTACGAATTCAATGGCACATCCATATGGGTCCACATCAAAAGCTACAGGCTGTAGCTCTTTCCACATGCAGAAAAATTGCCATATTATAAAATTTTAAGTTACCAGCCTTTTTCCCCTCCCATCACAAAAACCTCACAGGCCTTTGGTAGAAACAGTGTAGCAATCACATTATTGACAAAATGCTAAATCAAAACAAAATAAAGGCTTCTGGCTCTAAATAAATGTTCTATGAGTGAATTCAGACTCACCTGTCTTCAGTCAGCCTTCCTCTGAGGCAGGTCACTTGATGACTTTTATATATACATGTAGGAAGAGGTATCCACCCTATGGGCTTTGGAATGTTAATTCCTAACTACTGTGATGACTGTTTTAAAGTACAATAAGTAATATATATTAAGAGCTTAAAACTCTTATGATTTCTTTCATCCAAAGATTTGCACAAGTAGTTGTTAGTCAGTCTCAGGATAACTCTGTGAAAGGAAATAAATACTGGTTTTCCTCCATCAATAAGCACATTGATGCCCAATAAATGACTTGCAGAAAGTATTGCAGTGAATCAGTGGCAGAGGCTAGACAAAAATCAGATCCCTATCTAGTGTTCTCCTTGCTTTGAGTCTAAATTAGTCTGGGCACATTTCTGGAAGGATTTTTTTGTCTCATTTCCTCAAGGATTTCAGATTGGCAAGCTTTTAATTAGGAATCGTACTTTCATATGAATTTTTAAAAGGATAATTAAAGAAAAGCATCTCATTGCTTCATTGCTTACAGCAAACCTAATTCAGGAGGGGGACTTGAATACTTTGAGAACAGAGGCAGGGTTTGACTTTCAGATTTAGGGAGGCAGGATGCTGCAGCTGAAATTGGGAAGAACGAAACTTCTCTCTCAGCAGCTGAAGCTAGTGGGAATGCACAGAGGGTCTCTGAAAGATTTTCACCTTGTGGCCAAGAGATTTTTCACGTATCTAAAACACCTGAGTCACTTGGAGAAGAAAAGATGCTGTGAGAGCCCAGTGCCCTTCAATCCTCTCCCCTTTGCAATATTTTTCTCTTCCCAAGACTCTGTTCAGCATGCGTGGAGGGTAGGAACGTAAGATTTTTTTTCTGGTAGCTTTCTCTTGATTATTTAATTAATCATAAATCCACCTATTCCCATTGCTCTTTTGTGGCAGGTAGGAAACACTGTTTTGGCCAGATACTAATTACTGGGTTCAAAACCAAGTGATGTTTATCAGTCTGTAAAGCACAGGAGATGATGAACTGGGCCTTGTCACCTAGAAATTAATAAACACAATTATCAGAGACTAAATCCTGAGATAGTACGAAGGAGAGAACCTCTGCTGGAGAACCTAGACCTGTTACAGGATGGGAGGAATATGAGTTAAGGTGAGTCTTAAGTATAGAACTCATAATGACATCTTCCCAACATCACAACAAGGCTAGGCAATCATTCTTCATGTATGAACCTGCTATCTTATTGTGATATCTCAGACTAGACTGTCACTTAATCCTTTTACATGGGTTTAACATTTTAAACAGTAGAGGTTTAACAGGTAGAAAATAGAAACATCACATGTACAGTGTGGCTTTAATCTTTTCAAAAGGAAATAGTGACTGAAGAAATGCTGGAGGGGAAGAAAAACAGAAGAAATAATCTGGGAAAACTCATAGTGCAAAGTTTGATGGCAACAAACCCAGTAGATGTATTCATTTACCATCTACAGAACAAGACAATTTGTATTAGAAAAAAATGTATTCTCTAAAATAGATTATAATAATTTAGTATTAATATCCCGTTATGTTTTATAAAAACAGCATCATGTTAGTGACCATAAACTAGTGTTCCTCTGTCACTGAATCTATGTTCATGCTCATGACTTGGGACATTTTTCTGAAAAGTAGCCTGACCTTAGATATGATTTCTTTCCTAATGCTTTGGCTGCTTGCTGACAGTCCTTAAGATAAAGTTTTGAATATAAATGCTGTTTGTCTTTGCTATGTGTTTTTCTTCTTCATTTATTACCCATGTAATCACATATTTCTACATTTCACAACATGAATTCTTAATGCCTCCTCTGCATTGCATTGCTCTTTATGTACTCATTGAGTGGCAATGTTATATTTTAAGTGCAATTATTTTTATCTGTGCTGCTGTAGGCTCTTAGGTCACTGGGACAGATTCCTTGTATTCACATAATTTCCAGTGTAAGCCCAAATAAGAGGATATTTTCTCAGCAGCATTATGGACTTTTTCTCACTAAAAACGTCTTTATCCTCATAAAATTTGCCAGCTGCCTTGTAGAGTAAAAGCCAAAAGCAGGCAGCCTCTATGGAAACACAGTCGTGCTCACATACGTCGAACAGGGCTCTAAGCCAGTGCATTTGTCCATGCACCACCATGTAATGAGAGCTGCAGGATGTTAGAAAACACCGTCTTCTGCTCAGAGGTCTCTGTGAGGCTGTAAACCCAGAGCACTGACTTCAGGTGAACCACTTAACGAAAGTGGGCTGCATGTGTCACTAGTACAGCACAATTTTTCATTTTTATGATAGATTTAATTTGGAAAATTACATCAAGAGTACAGTGCCAGTACATATTCTTCTTGTGTTGGATTTTGGTCAGCACAGCGTGTGACTGGGAGGGAGGAGATGGAAAGTCAAGGGAAGAGGAGGAATGCACCTATCAAATGGTATCTGCACCTTCTTAAATTTAAAAAGCAGGAAAGCTTTCTGCTATTCACAGGGGCATCCTAGCAATAAGCTGCAGTCAGTGACCACAGACGTGGTTTCTCTGTGATCTGTTGCTGACGTTGCATTGAGCTAAAGGGAGAACTGAGTGGACAACAAATGTTATCTGACAAAATAGCATTTTCCACTTGCTTCACATAAACTATAAGGGAGCACACCTGAGATCTAAAGCACACCAGGGTTCAATACCAACAGTTCTTTCCTACTCACAGACTTTCACTTTTTTTTTTCCCTCTCATGCCAAGTGAATTTTTTTCATTCCACTTAATGAAAATGTGATCAAAATGGACGATCGTTTTTTAAAAAGCATTACATATTGCACATGCTATTCTCCTACAGATTGCAGGTTACAGCATCACATGTCGCTGGGTGGTGAGAATACTATCTAAAATTACCTGAAACAATACCACATTAATTACTGTCTCTTGTGAGTTTCAACTGGTTTCATAACATGGACAGGCAGATGTATTTCTCAGGTTGTTCCTTTTGTCTTGGATGTAATTATAGGTAACACCAAGCATTCACAGACTTTGTAACTGCTTTATAGGGAAGCTGCCCCTCACTGCTGACGCACGTTGGATGCCTACCACTAACTGACCAGTTAAAGATCATCTGTAGCATCATCTCAGACAAACCTTCTAGAGCTGTCCTTTCCAATTAAAGACACACACCCAGTTTAATAATTAAATTTTCATAGTTCTTCTTTTCTACCTCAAGTATATCTGGAAGTAATCATAGAATCATTTAGGTTGGAAAAGATCATCTAGTCCAACCATTAATCCAGCACTCACAATTTCACCACTAAACCACGTTCCTAAGTGTCTACATGTCTTTTAAATAGCATCTTCAAACTTGTAAGACTAGAGGGTCTCAGTTTTCACTATGTTCAGAAGTTAACAGATGCTGAGGGCCCAATTCTTTTCCTTTATCTTGCTTTGCTGAAGAATGCAGATGAACACTGAGCATTCTGCTCTGCCTCTCTCTAGCCACAATATTTATTAAGAAGTGAAAAAAGTCTTTTACTTCTGTTCTCTAAAATGAGATTTTGAGTTTTACTGTAGGAAAGGTGTTCTAACAAAGAGGTCACTGGACTGGATCTTATGAGATCTCAGTTCACATCCCAGCTTAAAGACAGATCTATCATCTTAAGTCCTTAGGAGGTTGAGCCAAGATAGGGTCCTGCATGTAGGTTAGGGCAATCCCAAGCACAAATACAGGCTGAGGAATAAACAGACTGAGAGCAGCCCTGAGGAGAAGAACTTGGGGGTGTTGGTTAACGAGCTCAACATAAGCTGGCAATGTGTGCTGGCAGACCAGAAAGCCAACTGTGTCCTGGGCTGCACCAAAAGCAGCGTGGCCAGCAGGTGAGGGAAGCGATTCTGCCCCTCCACTAGGGTCTCTTGAGATCCCACCTGGAATATTGCGTCCAGCTCTGCACTCCCAACATAAGAAGGATGTGGACCTTCTAAGACAAGTCCAGAGAAGAGTCACTAAGCTGATCACAGGGCTGGAGAACCTCTCCTTTGAAGTCAGGCTGAGGGAGCTGGGGCTGTTGAGCCTGGGGAAGGCTCCAGGGAGACCTTCCAGCACCTTCCAGCACCTAAAGGGAGACTTTGTACAGGGCACGTAGTGATAGGACAAGGGGTACTACTGAAAGAGAGTAGGTTTGGATTTTGGCTGCCCAGAGAAGTTGTGTATGCCACATCCCTGAAAAAGTTCAAGGCCAGGCTGAATGGAGCTTTGAGTAACCTGGTCTAGTGGAAAGTGTCCCTACCCATGGGAGGGTTGTTGGAACTAAGTGATGTTTAAGGTCCCTTCCAACTGAAACTGTTCTGTGATTCTGTAACTATTAAGAGCATTTCTGTGTGCTGGGAATTAATGATGCAAAGCATTGAGGACTGTCAACATTTTAGAAACCAAACAGGAAACCACTTCAGACTTTTTTCTAGGGCAGCACACTAACAAAAGAAATAATTAGCAAGGAGGAAGGAGATCAGGAAAGCAATTAATGTTGTTTTGTGTATTGTAATCACCTGATTTTCATACAATGTCATCGTGGGAAAAGCCAATTGTTACTGGAGATTGCATGGTTTGTGATGCAGGTAAGTTAATTTTTAAACCTTTTTTTATAGGAGTTACATGTTGAAATCGCACCACCAGTCAGGTGACACTTGAACAGGTTGTGTTCAAAAAGACAAAGTATATTAACGCAGATTCAACACTGAGCAATGTGGCTACAGGATCAGTTGTGGTTTATTTTAGGCTGCTCAGGCCACGGCTGCAATAACTAATCCAAAAAAATGCAGTCTTACACCATAGACTTCATAGGATCTCTAAAAGGCAGTTTTCTTAACTATTTACTTTCCATCAACAATCATCAAATATCTCTCCGTGTACATGCACTTAAAATTAATTCACCAAGTCTGAACAAGAGTTTTTGGGTGAAGCTCTGGCGTCTTATGTACTACTTCAGCCAGTTTGATGCATTACCTTAAATTGATGAAGAAGGTATGAACATGAGTTCCCTTTTGTAGTATACGATACAGAATGGTGCTCTGCAAGGGGACAGGTACCAAGGAGCATTTGCCAGACTGCACTGTCTTGGATCACCACAGTCATATTGGACAGGCTTAATGCTGAAGGCTCCAAAGTATGATCCAGAACCCGAAGATCAGAGTAGACCCTTTTTGTCAAATGTGGTGGAACCTATTTCTATTTATCCTTTAAAGGGGACTCAGGGGCAACATTCCCCTCAGAATAGTTTTAAAACATTCTACTGTAACATCAAGTATCTTCCACTTCTGATTCCTAGAGAGGTTTTTCTTCAACTCCAGAGTGTAACACTCACTCTTAAACTGTTGTATAGAGGTGTCCTAAACAGTCAGATCAACCCACTACTGATGTAATTTTCCTTTAAAAACATTAAATACACAGCTATTGTATATACAATGAGTACAGAAGCTGTATTTCTGCATCAGCTTGTGCTTGTTTGTGTGTGTATGTGGAAGATGAAATGACAGCATTCCTCACACAGAGTTGAAGACACTGGCTTTGCTGCTATGTGGAAGACACAGGGCTTATTTTAGAAGCTGTTCCATTCAAACTCCAAACTTTCTCTAGACATTTCCATAGAAAAGTCTTCATTTTAGAATTTCTAGATGGGAAATAGCACAATGCGGATTACCTGAACAGAGGACTTGAAAGCATCAATCGATCTTTTGAGTTGGCCTCCCTCAATCGCCCCTGATAACAAAGCTCAACTCAGCCCTTAATTTTTGGGTAGATTTCTTGAGCAGACCATCACAAGGGAAATGCAGGATCAATCGGCAATCCAGGAGTGTCCAGTCAAGTCCAAATAATCTGGCATTAAATGCTGAACAACCCAGATCCTGGTTGATTATTGCCTTCATGCATTTCCTTAATGACTACTTCATGCAAGCACCAGGCAGAGACTTAAGCATTAATCATTACTAAAGTAACTTGTTGAGTTCAGGAATAAGCCCCATCACTTCCCAAACTATACATGAATGCTTCTCATCTCTTTGCTGTCTAACACCCTTTCGTGGCTAACACATGCCAAGCCAGGTACCCTCTGTGATTACCCTAGGCTCAGGAACCATAGTGAGTCATGTCCTGACATATCCAATCTGTCTGCCAAAATTAACCACATGCAACCTCTGCTCTTTGTAGATACTGCATTATCACCACCATCATCTCATCTATCAGCCATATGGCCACTAGATTGCTGTTGACAAAGTTAATCCGTCTGCTTTCCAAGTCTGTACAGCTGACATTTCTTTCAGCTGGTGTTCTCTGTATTGTGACGCTTCTAGCTTGATGTCCCAGGTTTTATTATCATGGACAATGCATTAATCTGCATTGAGAAATCACTGAACCACAGAAGAATAATTTGTTCCTCACTACTCAAACTAGATGAATTTCACACTCCTTAAAGAACTTCTAGGTTTCTGCAAAAATAAAATTTCTGGGTTTCAACTGTCCATTTCAAAGTAATATGTAGAATGGAGAAGGTACCAAGAGGACTCTTCAGTAACAGTTTTAACATTCATTCAAGACAGAAAATGCAGAAAGCAGACACGAAAGAACTGAAGGAGCAGATCTATGAGACTGCTACTTCAAAATAAAGTTAAACTTAATATTACACACAGTCTCAATTTCCCTTTTTACCCATGGCAGGAGTATCCCTGTCCATGGCAAGGGGGTTGGAAGTAGATGATCTTTAAGGTCCCTTCCAACCCAGGCCACTCCATGGTCCTATGGTTCTGCCCAAACCACACATTCCTGCAAACTCCTTGTATCAGCACTGGAGTATGTGTGGTCATGTTACAAGCCAGATGAAAGAAGATTAACCTAGAAAAAAAAAAAATCATCAGCTTAAAGTGACATGAAACCACAGACTCTGAGTAGGATTTGCGTTGAGTTTGTAATGAGGCTATTCAGGCATGGGACTGAGTAACCTCTAACAACACACCATGCTGGAATCCTGACAAGCCCACGTGTTTCCACACAGCACGCAACTACATTACACGGGATTTTATACTTCCACAGCCTATTCAACATAATTAGGACTCAGAGATGAGTCCTGCTAAGACACTTGTAAAAATACCGTTGGAACACTGGTTTCCTGAATTTCATGTGACCGAATGAAGACAAAGAGAAAAGAAAAAGGAGCACTTTCTAATGGGTTTAGTTTGTGCATTAAAAAGGAGATCAACTCAAAGCAAGTCTGCTTTATGCTTCTTCTAGATGAACAGGCAGCTGTGTACATCCTAAGCTGACTGCCTTCTCAACATGATGTCACAGTGTTAAGACAGAACTGTAAGTAGTTTGCCAGGAATCTAGAAAGAGCTCATACAACTTTTTGATGGACTTTATTAAAAGAAAATTAACCTGCAGCACCTAGACTTCCTTCTTGAAAGGATGTAGTAGTCAACATTAGAATTAAAATAATTTTATTTCAATGAACATGAACAGAAATAAAATATAATTTTTTAAAGAGATATATTGCTGAGCTGGCCCAATCACAAGTGTTCTCCACTACAAGGCAGCAAGACTGACTAGATCCACTTCACTGCTTTTTGGACCAACTGGATTCAAAGTGCCACCTCAAAAGGGTTCTTCACCACAAAGCAAAGTATTTTTTTGAAAACAAAAATTCATCAAGTCTTCACCTAACCAGAAATTTTACATTGTGTCCAAGGAAGACCTCCCTTCCTTGAAAATTCTGTCCATTATTGAAGAACAGTACACAGTATGCGGTGCTATATCTAAACTCAACAATCAAGGTTTCTCCCAAATACTTTTCTCTACTCTACTCTCTTGTACAAAGCATCTCCTATAAAATCCACACATTCACAACCACAGAATTATACAAACCCATCAACAAGGCAGTTTTCAATATGCTTGTTGCTATGTGCTATTACCTGCTATATCAGCTCTGACGTGCAGTGTCATGACACAGATGGTTAAAGGGCATTTCTCCTGGCCATCTGATTCAGAATTCACAGAAGTTATGACTGTTTTTACAACTTATAGTGCATGCAGTTAATTTATTCAATGTCATGATATGGCACCATAAGATAAGCAATCATTTGTTAAAATGCACAATTTCTTTACTAACAATTTTGTGGGGCTTTACTGGTTATATAAGCAATAATAAATTTAAGAAGACAACTGGAAGAGGAACCGATGGAGAAAAATCTGTAAGTGTCTGCTACCTCTTTTAATAAAGAAAACCAGAAAGAAACTCCTGCAACTGTCAGATTCAACAAAAACTACAGGAAGTAGTTCCTCATGTAACACAGTTGAACTGTGGCCTCCTTGCCACATGACATGGATGCCAGAACACTGTTGAGGATTTAGATATTTTTCTTCCATTATTTCCACGAGCAAATGTTCTCAGACACAGAGCTCCCCAAGCCACAAATTGCTTAAAGTGGATTGTGGGGAAGCATTACTATCTGCTCACCGTTTTCACTCTTCCTTGTGCATCTGCTTTTAGCCACTGAGACTGGATGCTGGGCCAGAAGGACCTTTGGTCTGACTTCATACAGCTGTTTCTAAGTTACTTCACAACATTTCATAAACTTAAGACAAACAAAATTCAACATCTGCCATGTCATTTAGTTAGGACTACGATTTTTGAATTACAAATGACTTTCAAAAGAGAAAAAAAAATATTTAAGCTTTTTTCTGCTATGACTCAGTTGTATAAAATTGTATAGAAAAATGAGAATTATGTGCAGATGTAATGAAAAGCAGTAAGCTTTATAAAAAACATTCTTAGAAATGTACCACGCATAAACAAAAGGTGATTTACAAATATATTTAGTGGCTGTTCTAGTCATCATCAGAATCCGAATCATATATCTTTCCTCTGATGGTCTTCTTATCCAGCTTTGTAAATCTTGTTCCATACTTCTCTTGACTTTGAAAAGGTGGGTCCATCAAGTTTCCACTAGAGGAAAAGGGTAAGACAAGTTGATTAAAGCCATATTCATAAAGAGAATAAGCAGCAACTCTAATGACTTGTTTCTTCAGAAAAAAACATTGTAAGACAACACAAGGCCTACTCCCTAAAAGCCACCCTAAATAGTCCTTTGGTGTTGCTAGTATAAAAATCTGACCTGAACAGTTTTTCCTCTAAATACAGGATATCCCTTCACTATCTGCTATCCCACATGTGGAAGGAAAATAACTATTTCTAGGCTCTGAGGAGGACTATGCCCTTTTCAGGAACTCCAGAGAGTGGAACATTTTCAGTGCAGTGTGGAAACATGGCTCACTTTGTAAAGCCAGGCTTTGACAAAGTAAACAAAGAACAAAACAACTCTCCCACTCCACAAGGAGCCAAAACCAAATACACAGTACTAGTAGGGTCAGGTAGGAAGCAAAATTATGCCATAAGCCAATGTATTAATGTTTAGCAAATTCAATGCTGCTTGATACAAGTCCCGTGAAAGATTTTTCCTATAAAAGACTGTTGCTCTCTAGAATATACATCCAGGCTGTCTTTGACTCCACATACTTGCTTGTTACTGAACTGGGAATTACCACTTGTTTTGAATTATAAATTTTAATTTCAGTAATTTCACCTCAAGTTCAACAGCTACTAAGCCAAATGGAATAGTAGTTTCTTTGGCTTTAAGATACAATTCTTCTTGACAAATTTTGAAAATTAGACATTTAAATAAATTTCGATAATTAAGTTAAAAAGGTGCCAGACATTCAAAATGAAAGAACAAAATTAACCTAAAAAGAAAGATGACATTTGAGTCACACTGGAAAGCAAAGCAGAAAGTTTTCACTAAATTCGCCTGTAAAGTTAGGCTATTTTGGTGACATATCTTCTGCTGCCTGTAGTCTTTAATGTAGTATTTACTATGATTACATTGTACTGCTACTCAAATAATTTATTTACACTTCTTCAACTTATTTTCCTTTCCTGTACCATTCACTGGAAAACAAACATTCATGTATTTAATATGGACTAAGATGCAGTTTAAGGATGACTCGCTGAGTTTTCTCTGAAGTGGATTGAAAATGCTAAGATTTTACTGTGTTGCAAGCGCAACTTGAAGAATCTATAGGTGATTTAGAGAGGGTTACATTAGATGCATGACTCCGAGGCCATGTCAGAGCAGCACAGCTACGCTTTACACCTCATGGCAAGAACTGGGTTTATTTTTATTACTATACAAAAAGGACAACATAACGCTCATTACAGTGGCTCAATACTTTGTCAAAGAGATTCCCTTCTTTCCCTTGCCAAAGCATTCAGATTAAACTCTCATGTGTCTTAAGCATACAACATATCAAAAGTTACAGACTTTCAGATTTTCCTGTCTGCAAGCATGTTCTCCTTGCACTTTATCTGAAAACAACCACAAACCAATTAGTTACCTGTAATTAATTATGTCTGCACAGCCTAATCTCCATTCTAAGGTTTCTGTAGTGAAGCCATCGGTGTTACCAAGATCAGTAAAGCCCACAACGTAGTCTTGTGTTTTTCCATCTTTTATTAGTGCTAGAGTGGGAATTACTCTGATGCGCAGTCTCTCGCACAAGAAAGGAGATTTTTCAGCATTTAATTTCAAGAATTTTGTCTCAATGTGCTTTTTTGCCAATACAGTCAAATGTTTGTCCATTATTTGGCACCTGTGGAGAAAATTACCCAAAATATGTAAAGTGTTAGAATGAATAAGGTGAATAATATGTATTTTAGAGAAAGTTTAAAAGGAGCAGTAAAGAGCTAGTTCTAACATGTTACTACCTCAGACATGACCTTTCTAATTAAGAATTTAGTTTCAGTAGAAACTGTGTTTTAGAGGTAGCTGGATTTAATGACTAACAGAGTAACAGCCCAGAGCACCTTCAGTGCACAATTACACCATCCATGTCTCTAATTTCTTCCTAACTACTTCCACATACACCCGAAAGCCTCTTTGTCATTTCTAATGGCCCACACTTATTGCTGAAATTTCTTTCTGACTTTCGCATTAGCTTCACTGCCTGTCAGCTGGAAAAAATTCTCTGTACAAGATTTCTTCAGAGAAGTACTCTCAACATGTTACAGCATTTTGGATTTTTGCAGTCCCTACTTTCACAGTTGAGATGCAGTAACTCACTGTAAAGGAAAAAAAAAATGACTAAAAAAGTGACTTGCACAGACTGCTTCAGTAGGACTACAGGCAAAAATATTTCACTTTTCTGTTGCCATGGAATAGGAGTGAGCATACAATTATTGTTTCTCAGCTAAGGGACAGTGACATGAACTGCTCAAAATACTTGGCAGACATTTGTGTACTTGTCACCTGTAATCTCAACTTTCCGGATCATCCTCTCTAAGCATTTTGGCTTAGCTGCATGAACCCTTTGTGAGGAGAGCTGAACAGATCAAAAAGCTGGACTGGGAAAAGATGAAAGCAACTTGGTATGGTGGGCTGGTTAACCAGACATGAGCTTCAAGCTGGTTGTCAGCACGACACATTTTGCAAAGCTGTACCTCTAAAGTTCCTTCTGTTTGAGTCTACCAGACTTTGCCGGTTCAAGAAACAAGAACCAAACAACCCAAACCTGTTCTAAGCTACTTTATTGCAGTGACAGCCTTTCAACTTCTTTTAGTAAAAGCCAGCCAAATAGAAATACACTTCGTGTATTTCTGAAACAAACACTTAACCTGGAAATGTGGGACACAGATACCTCACTGCATAATCCAGCCTTGACCTCTTTCCATTCCTCCCATTGAGGCTGTTTCAGTTTATATTCTATAAGCTAGAGAGAACATAACACCTTTGGGGAAAAAAAAATCCAACAAACCAAAAACAGGACAACTGGCTCCTCCTTCAATAAACTACTCTACTTTCCAACTGCATTTTAACAGAACACATTGAGACAGACCCAGTAAGGAACAGCCTACAACCCAGAACTTTTGAAATTCTTCCAAATAAGTGGGAGATCTTATTTTCAGTTCCTATTCTGAGTTAGGACATATTCTCAGATCTAGGTGTCTCCTACCCTAAAAAAAAAATAAAAATGACATAATCACAAAGGCATAGGCACAAAGGGAAAGCAGCTGGAATTGGTATCCAGAGATCCTTTCAAAGTAAAAGGTTAAATTCTCAAGATGGCCAGACAAGACTGTGGTTATCTTTTTATTTTTGTTAGCCAGATCTAACCAGAATTTCTCTATTTGGAATAACCGAAGCTATCTTTCCAAAATGTTGCTCTTCTGTGGTCACTACATTTACAGACCTAGCTGCTTCAAACTAAATCCATAATGAAACACAGCAGTCTCTCAAATATTGTCGGAGAGGTTATATCTTTATCTTCTAATCAACTACATAGCAGAGTATTAATTGTTGTCAAATCACGTTCAGAATAACTGTAATGGAAAAACCCACATTTTAAAAACATCCAATATCCTGAGAAGTGAGTTGGATTTGTAATGAAGGCATTTGAAAAATCTCTAAAAACGCCTACTTATTTGTGGGATTTGAAAGAACAAAAGAACACATCTGTTTTTGCAAACATCTCTACACAAAAGGTTTCTTCAGTGTGGCTAATTTACTATACCTGAATGTTGTATCTCTATAGAAATGGCAAACGACATTTTTGCTTGCTTTGACTTCTTGGAAAAAGTCTCTCTCACTTGGAATTTCTCTGTATTCTCCGTGCCCTTTTGAAAGCCACTCCTTTTGGAAAACAAAAAAGGAAATAGTATGGAGTTTGTTAGTCCTGCATCTGTCAGGAAAGCTCTACAGACTGTAGAAAAATTAAAGAGGGGGCATGCAGTGAAAAGCCATTTCATACAGTAATGGAGAATCAAATTATTTCCTCCACTTCTGTTACATTTTGAAAATACACATATATCACTAGGCCTAGGCTTGGGCTTGACTCTTTTTCAACAGCAGATTCATGGCTGAACAGTGAGGCCACCTTGCTTATTTGGAAATACAGATCTTGTACAGAGCTGCACAAATTTCTGCAGTGCAGCCTCTAAGTAAGACAAGACTAGTTCAAAAAATACAGTAACAAAAATTCTCAGCATTTGAAAATTGCCAATTTACAGCTTAGGCTACAGTCTCTGAAATGTTTTTGTACACACAAAGAACTCTTGTCTAGAACTTAATCAAGTCATTATACGCATTAAATAAAGTTCTTCTAATTTTTTCCTCTATGAAAAAAATCGGGGAGAAAAAAGCCTACTAATTCATCTACAAGAGATGATGTTTATCTATTAAATAGACAGTGAAGGGATCTTAACATCAACCAGGCTCACAGAAAACCATTCAGAAAACACATACGTACCATTAGTCACAAAATGCATGGAGAAACAGAATTTCAGAAGATAAAATTTACATGTACCTTCAAAACCTGCCTGATTTAAGCATGTAAATACAGTTTACAAAAAGCAGATCTTCCAGATTTTCAACAAACACGCTTAAGGAAAAAAAAAAGCTTCTACATTACCAAAAGTTAATTTTAGTGTAATAAAACAAGTATAGACTAAGCTAAATGTTTAGAAGTAGCATAGTATGACAAAATTTGACAAAAGCCTTCAGTTTTCAATGGGGGAGAAAAATTTCAATAAACCACTGCTCTTGATCTTGCAGTTTTGTCTTAGCAGAGTGAAGATTAAAAAAAAAAAAAAAAGGCTTCCATCAAACCAAAGATATCCTGTAAGCTAAATTAGGATATAACAAAGAATTTCCTGAATAATGTATAATTAAAAATTTATAGAAGTATGATCCTATGAAAAAGTCATCATGATGCAAATGATGATGAGTATGCATTAATTCCCCTCTGCACAATTTTATTCTGGAATAGTGTGGCAGCACACTCCTTTTACCAAGCAGTGCTTCACATTTGCTTTTGAAAGTGTACAAGAACAGTGACTTAAGACCAAATGACATGAAAAAGATTTTGCATGAGGTCTATCACATGTCCACATCCAAGGACATCCAAGTGCTATGACCTATGAAAAAGGAAAACACTAGAATCAAACACAGACTGAACTTTTGAAAACAAGCAAATAGTGTGCCACTTTCTCTGCTTCCGTTTTTAGAGGATCCAAGCTGCTCATGCTGCCTGTCCTCCAGCACCCCAACCATGCCATGAAATTTTATTGCATTCCTGTTTCAAATCCTGGCAGTAGCTTTTAAGGATTTCATCACAGACAGAGCATTTCCTTTGAACCCCGTCACCTCTCCCCCAACACAATCTATTTATTTGGTTAGGTTTGCTTAGGTGGAGTAAGCTAAGAAACCTATGGCTTCCCCATTTACAGTTCAGGTCTCACACCGTATGTTACCAAAATTTTGGTGAGAACTATTTTTCAAAGAGACTTTTGAGGGAGTGTAAAGACCACAATTTGACATGAGGTATCAGGACCAAAGGAGAATTTCTTTCCTGTAAGAAGAAATGAGTGGTCGTACAAAGACAACATTCAATTGGGTTAGAAAGAGTGCAACAAATGATTCCACCCTAGGACGGAAAAACCCTGTATCACCCTCCTACAAAACACCTTAAGAAAACAGCATACATCACTTACATGACATAAGTAACAATCCAGAAGCTTCAGAAGTAAGCTTCTGAAGAAGGAAACAAAGGAGCCTAAAGGCTTATGATTAGGTTGCCTACAAGGCTGATGCTTCCAGATAGCAACGTTCAATGAATATGGACACACCCAAATCTCTGTATCCTAGCCTTATTGAAAACAATCACAGAGGTGCTTCTGTCCTGTTAAAAAACACAAAGCATGCACAAATGGACAGACACTTGCTTTCCTGGACAATACAAAATTAATATGCATGGAAAGGTGAGAAAGATGGAAAAAAACCCCAAACCAACAAAACAACTCCAAACCACTTAATTCACACATACAACTTCCTTAGGGTTTCCAAAAAGTCTGTTACATACTACACATCAAGAGTCTGTACTACAGGAATTACTTGTTTCTCCTGCTGGGTCTTTTTTAGTGCCTCAAGCCTCCTCTGTTTAAGGTGTTCCAGTTCATCTTCATCCATTTGGTCCAGCTTCTGCAACTCAGCATCCAAATGTTCTTCCACAACCTTGGCAGACTGAAGTATTTCATTCTCCAGGACTTTTTGAAGCATGTCAACAGAGGTATCAGCAGCCATCTTTAGCTGGAAAGTGATCTCTTTAAAGCTGTGGAAATAGTGATACAAAGAATTAACATTTATGCAAACTCTTAATTAAAAGCCTGATCTCTTTCTACTTGCATTTCCCACCCCAGAAAAAAAGAAATGCTGTGCTATTTGAAGATAGGAGTAGATAGTTCTTTTCTATACTGCAACCTGCTTTGGAGAGCACTTTCACAATGAATGCAGATGGCAACAAAGATACAAGTCATGTCCTATCTCTCAGCCCCAAAGCCAGGTATTGAAAGTGCTCAGGAACCTGAAACTGCTTGCCAATATAAAGAAGAAAAATTCACCATTTCCAAAAAGAAGAAATTCTTTACAGAACAGGTAATCAGGCACTGGAATAGGCTGCCCAGGTAAGTGGCGGATTCCCTGTTCCTGTAGGTTTTTAAGATGAGACCAAACGTGGCACTTAGTTTCATGGCCTAGTAACACTGGTGGTAGTGGATCAAGGGTTGGACTTAATGATCTCAGAGATCTTTTCCAACCTGGCTGATCCTATGAATACTCATTCTGAGCCAGATACACCTACCTTTAATAAATATTCTGAAATAAGAAGATGCAGTTGGAAACCTCCAAGCTGCTGGTACAGGAGGTGAGATGTCTCAGAACAAGTCTAAGCAATGCTCAGTATAGAAGTTTCTGGCAGTAGTTTAAACGCAATTACTTTAAGCACCTCGGGCATATTAACATATTTAAATCTGCATTAACACTCCTCTCCTCAGCTAGAAGAAAGATGAGGTGTTCAACAGCAAATGCTTTAGGCCAACACACTGCCTTAATTAGTACCAGAAAATTGCTACTACAAATACCACCCTATGGCAGCCAGCAACAGGATTTAAAAGCCACTACCTAATTGCTATGTGAAAAAACACAGTCAGAATCATTTTCTGTAGCGTTCTCCCTGCCCAAACACACCAAACGGCACAGAATATGAACTGGGGTGCACGAAGATCTGTGACAACACAATTGATTGTGCCACGCTGTCCCGGCCTCGCAGCATCTCGGCTCCCCTCCCTCTCCCCGAAGCAGCTAACCACACAGCCTGTTCCCTACCGCCCTTTCTTGTACGCTCATCGGGGAGGGGAACCTTGACAGCGCGGGCTCCGGGAAAGAGAGAGAGAGAGAGAGAGAGAGAGAGGGAGGGAGGGAGGGAGGGAGAGAGGGAGGGAGGGCGGGAGCCCTGCTCAGCAGGGGCACGGGGACACTCGTGCTCCCAACACACAGGAAGGAAGAGATAAGGCCAGTCCCAGCCAGTCCCCCCGACAGCCCGAGGGCTCCCGGCTCCCAGCAGAACGCCGGGTGCCGAGCGGGTTTTCCCGGGCCGCTGAGGGTTCGGCCCCGCCGCTGCTGCCGGGGACGCGCCTGGCCTGCCAAGGGGCGCACGGGGCGCGCCCGAGGGGGCGGCACGCGGCGGCCGCAGCGCGCAGGCGCGGGGCGCGCCCCTCTCCGCGGGGCCGTTACGGACACCGCCACAGACAGTGCACCCACCCGGCTCGGGACGGGCTCTGCAGGGGCACCGCGCCGCTCGCCACGGGACCGGCGCTGCTGGCGCTGCTGCTGCTCCTACCGCCGCTACTGCCGCCACGGCCCCGACCTCGGCCCCGGCCCCGCCACGGCCCCGGTCCCGGCCGCGCCGCTCACCTCCGCCGGCCACGCCCGCCGCAGCTATCGCGAGACACGGGGCGGGGCGGGGCGGGGCGCGCGGCACGGACTCCCCGGCGCGCTGATTGGCCCGCCCGGCGGCCGCGCGCCCCTCCGGGCGGCCGCGCGCGC
>JAWWTY010000001.1:87710576-87785353 GCA_035222235.1 Margarornis squamiger
TATGCGCGGGGCGGCGCGCGGGGCGGTGCGGTGCGGGGCGGCGCGCGGGCAGCGCTGAGGGGCCGCGCGCGCGCGCCGGGGCCGCCGCCAGGGGCAAGAAGCAAAAGAACCGGGGCGAGGAGAGGTGAGGGGTGATCGTGGAGGGAGGGGGGTACCGCTCCTCCTCCCTGCGCGTCCCGCCGCAGGGACCCCCCGGCCGGGCCGGGCCGGGGTGACACGGCCCACACGGCGCTGAGTCAGGCGCCAGGCCCGGCCGGGGCGCGCGGCCTCGTCGCAGGCGGGGCGCGCCAGGCCCGGCCGTGCCGGTGTTCGGCCCTGAGGGGCGGGCAGCTCGATTGTCAGCCGGAAAACAGCTGCGTAGTGCAATCCCAGTGCCTCGGGTTTATTAATTATTGTTTTATCTCTTACCGGGCGTTAGTGCCGTGGATTGTGCGGTGACAGCGATGTGTACGTGTTTCGTGCCGTAACAGGGGTATCTGCCTGCCTAATGTATGCAGATACTGGGTGTTTTAGTGATTGGAGGATAGGAGGATCGCCTCTGTGGTTATGTGCGTATCGTCGTGGGCACTGCCCCATCTGTGAACTTTTTTTTGTGTGTAATAGTTTTCTCATAATGACAGCTGTATTAACCATATGGAATGCTGACCGAATGGTCTTGTGTATGTATGCACTAGCAGAGGACATGTTTTCACTTGTCACTATAAAGTAATTAATACAAAGATACAGTCAGTTTAGAGAGTGTTTTTAGCTTTTAATAGTGACAAGTACTTAAATAAAAACTGATGTCTTAAATTGTGTGTGAGCTACAAATTACAACTTTTTTCCCTTAACTTTTTGAGCCATTAAGTTTTTCTTCTCTGTAAGTGCTCCCCCTGACAGCTGTTTCACAAAATACTATTTCCTTTCTAAGCACTTCTTCCTAATCATGTATTGCCTTAACAACCTGATGGTAAGTTAAGGCATACTTTCTGTCAGATTAAGGTGTGAACTGTTTCGGTTTTTCGGGTCCTTTCTGGGTAACAAGCATTTTGTCAGTGAGGTATTTTCCTCATGTGACTGTTCTTCCAGACACCTTTTGCAATGCCACATGTGTCGCTTTGTAGTGTCTGCTGTTACCAACTTGTTTCACGGGCTTGTATTTCACAGGGAGCAGCTCTGGTGAGGAGGTGAGTCACATGTGACTTGAGAAAGAAGAGGGAAGGGTTGGATATTTGTGTTCTAAAGGAAAGAAGACCTAGTGCTCATCTTCGGACCCAGTGTGGTAGATGCCAGAATCATGGAGAAGCCTTTGGGTACTGAAGCTCTGCTCCTCGGGGCCCTTCCAGTGGTGGCATCTGCTGTGCAAGGGACGCTTTGAGAATCTTGGTCCCTGCTGGATACTTTGTTTTCTCTGTGTATCTCTGCGTGCATTTCTGTGTGTAAATTACTGAGCAACGGCCTCTCTCGGGTGCTATGTGTAAAATGTCGTTTGTGTCTAAAAAATTGAAGCATACCTTAAAAGAGGGGTCATGATTTTCTTGTTAGAGTAGGTGGAAACTTGAGGGCCTAATTCAGATCCAAATGTTACAAAAAATAGAGAGTAATAAGGCAGTTACAGTAGTTACACTCACTGATACTGAGTCCTGAGGTCAGTGGTTTCATCCTGGTGGTGGTAGTGAGCTGTTATGGGGAGCTGTCACATCAGGTGTCCTTTACCAGGAGCATGCGTTCTTGTTGGTTTCATCTTCCTCACTCAAGGATCCACTTGAAATCATTTTTACAGGATTGCTAATGTGACTTTGCTCTTCACTGGTTACTTCATGAAGCTCCATGGTTAGATAACTCCGTTGGTTAGCTCCACATTACATCCAAATATGTTAAAGGCACTGGGTGTTAAATGCTGCTTCTTTTGTGTTTGTTACCCTTAAAACCAGTCTTGTCCAGGTCAGCATTTCTTTTAACCAGCCTCTGTCAAGTTGTGGAGTGTCTTGTGCTGAGTCTATAGAAGCCATCTCTGTTTATCCCGTGCCTGCCCTCCTCTGTGTCCTGTCTCTTCGCTTCTCAAGGCCACTGCTCCTATACCAGGCTTGTATTTCTCTACACTACATCATTGTTGTAGAGCTGTGAATATCTTGTTCTGTGCAGTGACTGCTTGTTACTGCTGTCTATGTGAAACTATGGCTGCAGCGTGCTTGGGTAAACAAAAGTAGAACCAATTAGGCATAGGCACCTGGTCAGAGAAATTGCTGTCACAGCTAAATCAAGGAACAGTTGTAGGCAGGTCAAGAGAAGTTCAGCCAAAGTAAGCCTTGACAGTCTTTAGTCCTGAGGTGTTGCACATGCAGTACAGAGCTTAGGGACTGCTACTAGTGCCACAGGGCTACATGATTGTATGGCAGCGAGGCATGATGTGGAAGAAGATTTCAAACAGATAGGTGTTGGAGAAAGGAGAACAGGATGGCCAGACTGGTTGTATTTTATAGCAGGGAGTTTGAGCAGCTGGGAGTGAGGATGACCTTGGAAGTCCAGTGATGTTTTGCAATAGGTGTTACCTGCAGAGGTGACTTTTGTTGCATGATGATGTTGATTCTAGCTGGCATCCCTGTGAATGTCAAGTTCCCTTGAGGGAGAGGCTGCATTGCATATTTGCATCTGTATCTTGAACTTCGACTTCCAGCATTCTTCATCAGTTTCCCTTCCATTTCCAGTAGAGTGGGAGAGGCACAGCACTGCATAATCAAAGGCTTCAAGTTGAATTTGCTTGCTGCCTTTCAATGTTGTGCTATGCAGTGGTATTTGTTTCTTCCTCCTTTTCCTCTCTCCTTCCCCAACAATTATGTCACAGGTACAATCCCTTACATCCCTTTTCCCTTGCATCCCTTTTGGCTGCAGCTCCCAAAGCATGTGGCAGCTCATGGGCACAACTTAGAGTGCAGAGGAAGCATGTGGGAAGACCCAGGTGATATGTTTGTGTTGTGAATATTGATATGAGAATTGATGTGGTCACAGGAAAGAGATTTTCTGCTCATCTTCTGACACAGTGAGACAAGTTATGTAAGGTACAAGTCATCTTTACTCTGCTTTTCTCCCATCAACCCCATAGCTTTGAATTGTGTAGTGGAGTTTCCTCCTCCCTTGTTTCTGCTGAGTACAGTAGAGGTCATACTGGTGAGTATTGATATATGTCTGGCAAGTGTGCTGGGAAATGAGGGTGAGGATGAATTTTGTCCCTATGTACTTATACCCTGTTCCTGTGATAAGGCCCTGAGTGAGATGATAGCTGTGGTGAGCAGAAAGAATGGGAATACAGAACTGCTGCCTGTTACCAATGCAGATTGCTACCTGAACTCTACAAATCGGTTCCTACAATATGAACACCTCTGCTATGCTCTGCTGGAACTCTGTTATTGACTCCTGCTGCTTGTTTGCTTTGCGTTTGCCATTGAAGAACATATTTATCTAGAATGGTCAGATACATGGTCACCATGTGGTGTGTTAGGTACTTCATAAAGGTGGAGAGTCATAAATAGCTCCTGAGCCATAGAGAAGTTGTTTTAATTGTTTTCTCTTTGGTATTCTTGTGTTTGTGTTGATCACTCATTTTCAAATGAAACTTCCTAGCAAATATTTCTATGAAAATATGAAGTATCTGAATTTTCAGGCTTTCCTAATTGGAGAGTAGGAGTTCTGATGTATAGTCTAGCTCCTTCTGGAAGTGGTGTTATTTTGTTCTTTGATAGGGTTGTAATGGCATAAGGTATGTCAGGGTTCTATCCTTCTGGCTTTGGAATTAGTTAGGATATTTTTTTAAAAATGTTTGGGAAGAAAGGCTGTTGTAAACTGCAGAACTGTGTCTTGAATCCAAGCGTCAAACTGCTGTTGTAGATTTCCTAGTAAGTGTGCTATGTACTCTATGTTACAGATTATTGCTGCCCTAGAATATGGATCTTTCTGCTTGATGGTGTTAGCTTTTGATGTGTTTTTCCTCTTCTCCCAGCTTTAAGTCATCTTTCTCTTAGTAGTTTTCCTTAGGTTCCAGTAGGTAGTATTTAGGTGTGTTTATTCTTCTGCCCTTTAATAGTGTGTCCTGTTGCCTAGGCATACCACTCTGATCATTCATGCTTACTGCTTTACAAGTTAGAGGTGCCAGCTGTGATTCTGCAGCCAAGAGTGAACACTGCTGCTAAAATAAGACTTACAGTGCTATGGCTGATGTGTTGCTTTCTGTTCTACTGGTCTACTAGTCATTCTGTTTGGCTCCTTTTTTATTAGCATGTTAAGTAAAATCTTTTTAATGTCGTTTGGGAAAACTCTGTGAAGGCTAGAAAGCATGCAAACACCTGTAGTTTGGAAACATTCTGTACACCAAAAAGCATATGATAACTGTCTCTATCTGCTTCTCCAAAATATTTCCACATGCAAAGGTTTCTGCAGCTCTGTCAAGAACAGCTGATAAACCCTTGAGATCCCTGTTTTGCCAATCTCATCTGGAAAATGGAAGGTTTTGTACTGAAAGATGTAGTAAAATAATGCAAAATAAATTTCTGTAATGGTGAATTTATTGGCCTGTTCTATGCAAATGTGTATTTCTGTTCCCCCAAATTTAGTTTTTAATACAGGCAATTCATATTTATAATACAACTATCTTTATAGATTAGTTGGATTTTTTTTAAACTAAAGCATCATTGTAAAAAGACTATAAGGATCTTCAAATATTTGTGATAAAGGCAACATAAACCAAAAAGCACTACACTAAGGAGATTGTAAGAAGCAGCTTTTCTTGTTGAAATATTGATTCTATTCATCTATTACCTTCATGAAGGCATCTAAATTTTATGTATAACTACTGTTTGTGAAAAATATGAAAATAGTACATTGTAAGCCAGCATGAATTGCAGAATATGTTCTTTCATTTCTCTGAAGATCTCTCAAAACCCTCACTCATTATAGAGGTTTATGGTAAGTTACACTTTGCTGTTGTTGTTGACACTCATGACGTCAACCCAGACAAGCTCTACATACCTTTGCCAGTTTTAATTGCATTAGTGCTGTCATGTTTTTCTGACTCTGGGCTTGTGTGCATTGCTGAACATTTGTCGTGTGCTGTTCATCCCTTAGGAGCTGCCTAGAAGTGAAGGTTACAGTTCAGGGCAAAGTCTCCAATACAGTAACTTGTAATGCTTGCATCATGCTCCTTTTCCTCCTCCCTCTGCCTCATCCACAAAACTAGTCTCCTAAGACTGGTAGAGGAAATAATTCGTGTGCAGAAAAACGATGTGTGTACATAATTCAGTCATTTAGCTTGATTGAAAAAGTGCAGCACAAATCTGGTGGGTGTTCTGACCTGAAAGCAGTACCTTGCAAAAGTGTTTGCAGCACCAATGATTTTTTTCTATTTGTATTGTCAGTCTTTTTGTTGGTTGGTTGGTTGGTTGTTTTTTGGGGGGTTTTTTGATTGTGGGTATTTTGGTTGTTTTTGGTTTTTTTTGTTCGTTGGTATTTTTTTCTTTTTTTTTCTTTTTTGTTTATAATAGTTCTGAAATTTTAAATCTTAACACTGAAATATGTTTCTTGAAATTCACACTACAAGATCAAACGTTGGTTTTAAGTATAGTTGATGCAGATGGGTGTCCTTTGCTCTTCAGGATTATAGACTGTCTAAAGTGTATTTTGTGAAGTTGTTTTAAATTGTATTTTTGTGATGTAGTTTGATTTTTATACAGTGAGATGTGTAGGATGTTGCACTTTTCCTAAACAATCAAACCCCAAAAGAATTAGGTCAGGGAAGACCAAAAGCTAGTTTTTTACTTAGTGTTTCATATTCCGTGCTTTTAGTCATCTTATTCTCTTGAAACATATATGCATAAACTGAACCTTGAATAGCTGCTTTCTTCCTGAGATCTGTGCTGCCAGCTACTAGCCTCAACAGAAACTTTTTGTCTAAAAGTTTTCCTGTATTTTTGTTTAAGTGGGAATTTTAGTCTCTGGTGTGCTGCTTTTTTTTTTTTTTTTTCAATCTGGTTTGAATAAAGGAGACTTTCTGTTTTTCTAGAACCTGTTTGGGTTGAAGGTTAGGTTGTCTTACCGTTTTTCAGAAGGTTTTGCTTAGCTGATAGTGATGTCACTCTTTTTCTCCAGCCAAACTTGAAAGAGAAGGCATGGCTCTTTAATATTAAAAATGAAGTCATTGTCTTGGGAGCCTGAATGAAAAGCAATTACCCTTTTAGTCAGATTTTACTTATTTGCTGTCTCATGTAATTAGGTAGCTTCACCAGCTTCCTTCATCTATGAAAAGTCACAAAGGTGTCGTTTCATGTAAAACTCGATTCAGTTGACCTGTCAGACATTTCAAATGTTGTGGTGCTACTCTCACTGTCCCTACCTACCAGCTGTATCTGCTTCCATTGCAGTGGATTCAGCGCTTACATGCCCATGATACAACTCGGGTGTGTGATCTGGTCTGCTGCCAAATAAAGTGTTTTCTGCAAGGGTTTAGGGCCACAAGATTGCCAGAGCTGATGAGAGGGAAAAGTGTGGCTGGGAATGGGGAAGGAAGTCCAGTCTCCCCTTCCCTGCCCCATAGCTTGAGGAAAAGGCAAGAGGAGGGTGTCCTGTTTCTGGGGCTGTGACTTTTTTTCTTTAAGTGCTGTTGGTGGCAGTGGTGGGTTGCATAGGTAATGCTCACGTGGACTCTCCTTCACTTTTTGGGCTGAGGAAGGAGTACAGTTCATTCTTTCCTGAATTTCAAACTATCTCAGGCATATGTAATTTAAATGTTTTCAGTGAGGGGGGAAAAACAAGGTGACTGGTTCTACTCTAAAAGGAGAGGTTTGTGGTGTTCACGTACTTTGATAGGTCAAATGAGAAAAAGGCCAGGGCTTTGTTTCCTTGTTTTGAATAGCCCTGCTGAGCCAGCAGATGCTTGCATTTTTAATTTCATAAGCCACTTAAAGAACAAGTTGGTTGTGTGGGGTTCTGAACAATGAAATGATAACTTCCGAAGTGGTTTATGTCCTGTAGCAGTTTAAACCAGTTTCTCTACAAGAACTTAAATTGACATTCTGTCTTTCAAGCAGTCTTAATGCTTACAAGTGAAAACAATTACAAATATGCATTGGTAACTTGCTGGTTTTGGCTAACCTTATATTTGGAAATGCATCCTTATTACTGGGCTTATGACCTCTGCATACAGAGGTTGGGTAAGGTGCTCTAGGGAAGTAATGGTAAAGACCTATCTAAAAGTATTAGTTTTACTTGGTCTAAAACTGCTATAAAACCAAACACATGGAAACAGCTTCTTTTCAGTCTTTTTGAAGGTCAAGGGCACTTTTTTTTTTTTTTTAAAGGAAAAGAAAATAATGACAGTGATGTTCCTTTGAAGGTGGTTAGAAGAGCTGGTATAATGTAAGTGATGAAATATCTCTGAAGTTGCCTCAGCAAAAATGAGTCTTCTGATTATGCAGGAATGTGGGCAGGGAGTTCACAGCAGTGATGCAACTTTCTTGCTGTGTCCTCTTGCTCACTCTTCTGCCCCTTGCTCATTAATGTTTGCAGGGTATTTTTAGGTCTGGTTTTAATTGTACTGTGTTTTCTTACATTTCAGCTTCATTTTGGCAGAGACAGCCTAATACAAATCTTAAGCAAAAGATTTTTAGCATAATTTGACTTAGTATGTAGCTGTAAGATGAAGGCAAGCATTAGTAATCATGTTTGTGTCGGTCAGTGCAATGAATCAAAAAGTGCTTGTAATCTTTGAGTCTTGCGGGTATGCTTTGGTTTTGGTTTCAGCAGGAGAGTGTTACCCTGTTGACTTGGTTTGCAAAGCTCAACGTTGGATTTCCAGTAGTTAAGGGCTTGTCTCATTTTTAAGCTGAATTCTTCCATTTAATTTCTGCTGTTTCATTTACCTAATTTCAATAGAGTCAAGTTGATATGAATGAGGGCAACTCAGCTCCTTTGCATAATCCTGTTGCTCCACTCTTTCAGCTCATGAATGGATTAGTAGTTTCCTTTGCTCTTTATCTCACTGCTGCCTAGTCAGGATGCCATCTCTGTCACGTGGAGCTGCATGGTGCCTATTTATAATGAAGTTTTCCCCATGTTTGGGGATATGTATTGTAGGTACTGTAATAAGTGTACTGAAAGTTCTAATTGTGTGTGGTTTTAGGACAGCATGTGAGGAAAACATGCATGCTTGCTGGTGGTCTTGCTAATATAATGAGCTTGTCTGTTGTTAGAGAGTATCTGTGAAATGCTGTTGCTGTCAGTTGGCTTTCCTTCACTAGAACTGGTATGGAAGGCTGGAGGAGCTTGTTTGGCAAGGAAGAGCGGTTGTGTTGTAGCTGCAGAAGTTCACTGAGCAAAGAAAAATTATAAAAGCCTATTAACTCTTATTTCAATAGCTGTAGTCCTGTCTTTCTGCATTTGGCTTTGTTTTCCTGGGCAATGCCCAGGAAGTCTTTCAAATTTCCGCACCTAGATTTTTCTGTTACAGAGACTATATTGCATGCAGTATCTGTCCTCTGTATGGAAGCTTCACGCTGTGAAAATCCCTTACTGATGAGTATATTAACTATGCCAGTACTTGGAGTAATTTTTTTAATCTTCCCTGGAAGAAATGATAAAGTTTACTTGTAACTGACATACTTTATTAGGAAGCACTGATAGTTTTTATATTATTTCAGAATTATAAGTTTAAATCTTGACTTGAAGCATGACAACTTCTGCTCTGGTGAGCAGTGCACTGATGAGCACCTGTGATATTGTAGACTGTGAAAGAAAAGGTGAAACTTCAAACTTTAAAAATACATCTTGCAAATTGTGAACAAGTGTTAGGAACTGTGAACTTCATTAAGTGAGGTTTTTTCCTAAGCAAAATGGCAAAGTATTCCTGTAAAAGACTAAAGCAAACCCTAGAATGTGGAAACTAGGATGAAAATAAGTTTGAGCATCTGTAAATCAAACTTTGTGTTAGGGTTAGCTCTGGCCTGCAGATGGCTTCCACAGGGATTTTCTAGGTTCTGGCTGTTGCAGGCCATTGCGTCAGAAAAAGAACTTGATCCAAAACTGTGCTTGTTTCTCCTGTTCTAAAAAGCACACCCTCTCCAAAAAAAAAAATAAAAAAGCCAACACCTTAAGGTATGTGGTGTTTTAGTACCTTTTGGCAGATGTGATGTAATAGCTGAGGGGTTGGTTTGTTGGGTTTTTAACTGTTTCTAGTCTTAAATATTATTTTCCTGCTGTACTAGCAAGAGAAACACAGCAATGTGGGTTTTTCTCCACAGAATGTGCATCTATCAGTCACGAGATTTTTTTTCACTTTTCTGACTCAATAGCTTGCAGCTGTGTGGGATCTTGTAAGTAGGAGAGCTACTGGCTGTCTTTGTACATCTGACTGAGCAGTGGTAGGTGACAGCTCTTTTTTTCCCTGTTTTCATCTTCACACTGAAAAAAAAAATTATATTTCTCTTATAGGCAGGATTTGGGATTGTAGCTTTATTTGTTGCTGATTTTGTTTAACATGTAACATGAGCAGTTTAGATTGTTTTGAGGCAGTGAAATTGTGTTGGGGAAATTTAGAGCACTTTTTCTTTTTGGTTAGTAATGTAGTTGTAAAGAAAAATAGTTTTGTTGGGTATCTGAAATGTAGTGATCTCTGTATACTTGTTATTGATTACTGCCCTCTCGTTTAATTAACCTGATTGCTGTGTCTTTCCCCACTGCAGAGTTTTGCCTTATAATAGGCTCAAACCTCTGTGGAGGAATGTCTGCAACCATTTGTTTTGAAAATTGCTTGTTCTGGTTTGAGTGAAGTACACACCTACCTGCTGCTGTAAATTAGTGCATTGAAATGTTGTTTTAGCAATATCAGAGCTCTTTTTATATCTGGTGGTAAAAATAAAGGCTGGAATCAAAAGTATGTGAATAGGAGAGGTGAGTTAAGCTTCACTTGTGAAATGAAGACAAAGGAAAATCAGGCAATAACCCTTTCTTAGTCGCGCAGTAGCACTTTGTGTTTATTTTTGTGCTCTCCAGACCCCCTTGAATCTCTTGTGTTGGGGAAACATAGTGTTATTTTTTTGGTGCAAAGCATTATGAGCTTGATTGTCTAAGGTAGTAAGGCTGTGAAAGCTGTTTGTAAAGTCTTCATGCAAAAGCAGTTTGAGGTCAAAACTGAAAACCATTTGAACACTCTGGTCCTTTCAGGTTCTGTACCAGGCCCTCTTAGGGTGTTACCCTTGTAAAGGCTGAGTGGAGATCTTGGAGGAAGAGTTTCTTCCAGAAGTGTTTGCATTTCTGAAACGTGTTTGGGGACTGCTTAAAGTTTGTAGACAGAAGTTCCTTGGTGTATCTAACAATGCCAGTAGCAAAAAGGCTTTCCTGTTACGTATCTAAGTGTAGTGGGTTCCTTGTAACATAAGAATCTCCCAGGATGAGGGAGAGCACCTTCTCAATCTTCTTTTCAACTTTCTTTTATTATGAAATCCTAGTGGAATATTACTAGAGTCTTAAAAGATAAGGAAATTCAAGGTCAGTATGGGAATAAACTTGTAGTAATGGAAGCCACTATTTGATTTCTTCAGCTTTCCAGTGATATTCATGTTTGTCAATTCTTAAGAATCATGGCTGTATATATTGCTATATCTATAAGTGCATGCAGCCTTAATTTTACTTTGTCGAGGCTCAAATATTTGAAGCTTGCTGTGTCGCTTCTTAGTAAATGGAAATGTAGTGGAAAGTACAGGTTGTTTTTCAGAAACCATTGACCATTTTTTCAGAAGCCAAGCAGTAGAAGCCAACTTTGGAAAGGCTTTTGTACTCCACTGATGCCACTACTGTGACAGCTGGACAGTCTTTCTTATTATTCCTAAACTGTTCTTGCTGTTAAAGCTTAATGTCTGTGAATTCATTTTTTCAGTGTTTGATTTGAGACAACTTCTTTGGGGAAAAAAAGTTTCTTCTTCAGGGTTCAGTTGAACTGAGTTGATTTAACAGCAAATATACCCTCACCCCCTTAAAGCCTGTATCCTGGAAAACATAATGGACCATAGGCATCTTCTTTGCTTGTACCAATAAACCCATGCGTTTTATGTTTGGACATAACTTTTCTGCTAAGTTGCAGTGTGAAAAGTCAGCCTTGAGAATATCTGTAAAATATAAGCTGTCCTTAGAACCACGTGGTTAAGATCCTACAGTAATGGGAGCAGTTTGGCCTTGGAATTAATACTGGTAGACTATATATTTTGGTCTTTTCAAACTATTTCAAGCTTGGATTTGACTCAGTCTCTTCCGTTGGCTCCTAGAGTAAAAGGAGTTTTAAGCAAGTGTGCTTAATAAACTTGATATTCTGCAAAATTAATGCAAAAACAAGTGTGAGGTCCCACATGTAGTCTCGTAGTATAGCTAGATGTAGTATAGTTAGCCTGAGATCAGGGCTTTATTCTAGGTGTAGAGATGAATGACATTTTTATTTCAGCTGTTACCCCTGGTGTACAGCCAGTTAAACTGCTTATGAAAACAGCTCTTAAACTGCTGAAATATCAAGTCAGCTTAAGGTGGAAATGGCCAAAAAGTTTATGTTCTCTTGATGAAGGTGAGGATTGCTTTAGAATCTTGCACTATTTGAGAGATACGTTTTTTTTGGCAAATGTACTACTAATCACGTCAGCACACAGGAAGTGTTACTAGGTGTATATATAAGGTATATATTCTCTTGACTAAAAGTATCTCTGGTAATACAGATGCTATACAGTAAGGTGCTTTGTTGGGCTGCTTTTTACTTGTTCAGTCTACAGAGGAGAAAATTTAAGATCTTAGAAATGCAAATAAGCAACCTTTGCCTTTAAAAAAATGAAGTGCATTGTTGCTTGGTTGTGCTATTGTCACATATAAGCAGTGTTTGGTGACTTACATATTCCCAATATTTGGCATAAAATGGGTTTGTGAATCTCAGCATTCAGTTAAACTTGTGAAATGATTCAGCCCTTTCCTTTTGCAAGGAGAAATGCATCTTAGACTTGCTGAATTTCAGAATCTGTAAATGAATAATTAAATACTTGTGTTTTTTGGTTTTTTTTTAATTAAGATTCAGATTCTGGCAAGACTGATGCTCTGGTAGTTTAGAATTCACTGGTATCTTGAAAATCCTGAATTTGCAAGGAATTTATTTCCCTTATTTTCTGGTTATAGTTTCAGGTACTTGGTGGGTCGGCCTTTGGTTGATTTGTTCTAACTGAGTGGTAATGACTGAGACAGTGAAATTGGGAAACAACAATTATTTGCCCACATATCTAAGAGGGACTTAAATGAGATATTAACAGCTTATTGATTGAATGGTTTTTGGAACTGCAGGTTGTTATAAGGGTAGCATCCTGATATTTTCTGCTTTAATAGACCAGTTTTGGTCTGAGTACTGAAGTTCTAAGTGTGAGGCAGGCGATACAGTTGTATTATGAGTGCGATTAGGTGGCAAAACATCTGAACAAAAACTTCTGGCTTTCTTTAGGCTTGGGAGAGGTAATACTAAGGCAAATGTGAAAATGATTGATTGCCAGTTGCCCTGGTATTTTTTATGAGCTGCTTTAAAGTCTGGCTTGGAGCTCAACTCTCTTCCTCTGTGTGACTTACTTTCTTGAAAGATAAGAATAAAATTTTCAGTCTGACGGCAAAACATAGGCAACTGTTACTGTAAGTTGGAAGCTGTAAAGAACTACTTATTTGCCACATAACAATACAGTAGTTTTTTTTGTTTGCTAAAGGGTGTTTAAAGGAGCAGATAAGTACCTCTCAGTAGAATTTCCTGGTTATAAATTGCAAAATTTCTTCTATTTGTGCTTCATTTTTACAGTTTCATTGTGGTGGCTGCTTTTCTGTCAGTGACACTGACTGATTTGAAGGACTAAACAACTTATCTTTTGGAGGAACAGAAACAGTCTAGTTGCATTCTTCCAAGAAGTTGTATCAAATCTCAGCTAAACTTTTAAAGTCAGTATAGCAAGAACTGAATGTGTTTACTGTTCCCTTCAATCAGGTCATGTGTGAAGGCTTTTTCCTTTCCATCCTACTTAGTGAAATAAGGTAACAGTGCATAATAGTTTGTTAAATGTGTGGGGCTTTCCCTGCATTGCTTATGTTTTGTGATAGATTTTGCATTTTAAAGCTTTTGTTTTATGCAGATGGCTTCTACTTACATAAACTTAACGTTTGAACTCCTGAAAACACTGGTTTTCTTCTACATTTTAGTGCAAAAGATGATATTGATATTGATGCCCTTGCTGCTGAGATAGAAGGTGCGGGAGCTGCAAAGGATCAAGAGCCTCAGAAATCCAAAGGCAAAAAGAAAAAAGAGAAGAAGAAACAGGATTTTGAGTAAGTTTGGGGCTTTTTTTCTGTCTGTCTGATCTTTTTCCATTATCCAAAAACTCAGTTACTTAAGTACCCTAACTTCTCTCTTATTTTAGCGAAGATGATATCCTGAAGGAGCTGGAGGAACTGTCAATAGAGGCGCAAGGAGGGAAAGTTGACAGGGAACAGCCTTCTACAGGAAAGGTGAACACTGAGAGGGAGGTGGGCTTTTTAATAGGAAATAATGAAAATAAGAGACACCTCTGTCCCAGAGAAGTTGTAGTATTGCAGAGTAGTTGGAGTTCCTATGTGAAACGTGCAGCTAATGTGTTTATACTTGATCATATTTTCATAATAAAGTCAATCATGAAAGATTTTACCAGAAGCCATGTCTTCATGCTGATAATTGTTCAAAGCCAATCAGAAGAAATTTTAATTGTGGGCTGAGGTATGGTACACTCAGCAGGAATAATTATTGCTTTCAAACTTTGTCTTCAATAAAAGAAGTTTTTCTTGATATGTCTCAATGCTGCTTCTTAGCTCATGATGGCAAGTAATTTTTCATGGCTGATTATTGAATTTTTTAATTACCAGGTTGAAAATGACAATGAAGAAAGCTTATCAAAACAAGATAAAAAAAGGAAAGGAAAGAGTAAAAAAGCCAATCTGGAAAATGACTATGACAGTGAGGAAGTGGAAGACAAAAAATCTAAAAAAACTCAGAAAGCAAAACAAGACCTGCTTTCTGGCAGTGATGATGATGATCATGAGACACAGCTTAAGAAAAGCAAAGGGAAACCTCAGAAATCGAGTAAAAAACATGATTTGTCAGAAGATGATGAAACTATCATTAAGAAAAGCAAAGAGCGTGGCGGGGGAGTGTCTACAGGCGAGAGTGGTGATGAATCGGACGATGTCTCCCAATCTAGAAAAGGACAAAAGAAAAACCAAAAGCCAAAATCTGCTCCTGCTGCTGAAAGTGGGGATGATGAAGAAGAACCTTCATTCAGAGTGAAAACAGTGGCTCAGAAGAAGGCAGAGAAAAAAGAACGTGAAAGGAAAAAACGTGAAGAAGAAAAAGCCAAACTCAGGAAGCAAAAAGAGAAGGAAGAATTAGAAGGTGGTAAAGAACCAGCAAAGCCAAAAGAAGCTCTAAAAAAATCTGAAGAGAAGGCTTCTCCTGAAATCACAGCAATCCCTGGCCCTGGGGAAAAAGGGGAGACTCCTGCAGGAACAGAGGGTTTGTAACATGGTTTCTAAAACTGTAATTTAAACATTGTAGCTCTTACAAGGCCAAAGAGGTGACAGACTGTGAGGAGTGCTTGTTGGTTTATTTTGAATTGTGAATACTAGGTATTTGGTAGCCTTGTCTGCCTCTCTGGGTTGGGTCACATGTGGCTGTATTTTCTGGATCTGTAGTTTGTTCAGGTACATGGGAAAACAAAAGCCAGATGGTCAGTTCTCATTACAGTATGTGATTACTGTTCTGTATTCCAAGAGTACTTTTTCACTTCCCAGTTATTCTGTTACTTGAAGACTTCAGGCCCTGACTTTGTAACTTAAGAGACAGTTTTGTTGTTTCCATTATGAAATCTTTATGTAGAACCCAGTGAAAATGTTTGTCATTTGGTGTTGTTTATCATATTTGAAATGTTAATTGTATTTAGAGTGTCTTTGAAATTTCTGGGATCTTTGAATGTATGCCTCTTCTTTCTGTAGCTGATGACAATGAGGGGGACAAGAAGAAAAAAGACAAGAAAAAAAAGAAAGGTGAGAAAGAAGAAAAAGAGAAAGAGAAGAAAAAGGGTCCCAGTAAAGCCACGGTTAAAGCTATGCAAGAGGCCCTGGCTAAAATGAAAGAAGAGGAGGAAAGGGTAAAAAGAGAGGAGGAAGAACGCATAAGGCGACTGGAGGAACTAGAAGCGAAGCGCAAAGAGGAGGTACTGTATATCTCACTCCAAGGATAAAATAAGGGAGAAAGTAATCTTAATCATATGCTTGCTGGTGCAGTTGGTGAATGATACTGTCAGGCACGTGGTGTAACTCCTTGAAATGGTCCTGTGCAGGCCTAAGGGTTGGACTCGGTGATCCTTGTGGGTCCTTTCCAGCTCAACGTATTCTGTGATTCTGTGAATCAGTCCTTAATATCTTTCTCATGAACAGAATATACTGTTGGCCAGCTTTTGTGCGAAGCATGCTTTAAAATTTCTCCATGTTTCTTAAATCTTTTTCTAGGAACGATTAGAACAAGAGAGGAAAGAAAGAAAGAAGCAGAAGGAAAAAGAGAGGAAGGAACGTTTGAAGAAGGAGGGAAAGCTTTTAACAAAAGCTCAACGAGAAGCCAGAGCCAGAGCAGAGGCTACTCTTAAACTACTCCAAGCTCAGGGTAAGAGTAAAGTTTAAAATAATAATCAAAATAAAAAAATAAAACCCACTCAGACTTCATATGGCTTACTGCTCTGTGGTTGGGGTTTTTTTGTTTTTTTTTGTTTTGTTTTCTGTCTGAGGTTAGGAGGGCAAGTACTGAGTGATGCCATGTAAAGCTGCTCTGTTGTCAAGGAAGGCAGTGTGTGCCCTACCCTCCCTGTGTTTTTTTAAGTAGGTTTAAATGTCTGTATTTTCACCTTACACTTTAAATATCCAACTTTTTAAGACATTCTACTTTCAGTTTAAAGATATTATTTGTGGAACTTAAGAAAAGTACTTAAAGAAGTGGCTTAGTCCAAAGGCCAGGAAAAGCAGATAGGCTGTGCTTCACATCTTGTAATGCCAGTGATCTTGTTGAATTAATTCAGTTAGGCAAGTGCATTGTTTTGCCTCAAGTTAGCTAGTCCATGGGGACAGTATGTTAACCTCTTGGATTTGCAGGAGTGTGTAGGAACTTTCCTGCTTTTCTGTGAAATCTAATCAGTTTCCATTGCAGTGATTAAAAACGTGTCCAATATATTGTAAGTAAAATGTCCTAATTTGTTCTTGGTAACTGGTTTGTGACTGGAAAAAGGAACTAATTCATGAGTACTGTGTATCTTTGTAATCGTAGTGTCGCTATCTGACACTTTACTGGTAGATGGATGTATAAATATAGGAATCTCTGTAGCTAGTAAAATGTTTGGGCCTCTTAAACACGCACAAAGGCCATCTGTCCTCCGTTGTTGCTGTAGTTATGAGAATCCTTTTATTGCCCTTACAACTGCATTCTTGGCAAATCTGCAATGTAAATCACACAGAACCTGAAGGAATTGTGAGTGTTTCAGAAGGTGCACCAGTAATTCAGTTATTAATTTGTCTTTGAAGCAAACTTCTGTTTTTGATTGAATCCCTTCATACGTTACTTGTTTTCTGGTTAGGCAAAGATGAAGCTGGTGAATTGAACCTGGCATTACTTTAATGCCTGCAGTCATCCATGCTGTTAAATAAAAAAAATCCAAACAAGGATCGCCCCCGCCTCTGCCCAACATAGACCAAAAGCGAAAATGCTGTCTGCTGAACAACCTTAAGCATTTAAAGAGTTGTGCCTCTGAAGTACTCTGCATTGTCTGAAACTAGGACCATTGGCAGATGGGTTTTAAATGACTTTTCACACAGCAGACTTTAAATTTACTAAACCTGATATATGTGTTCATGAAATCTTATGTAGGTCTGTGATAACTTCAAACCTTCAGTATTAACATCCAGTTTGGTTTATTGTTTATTTTTTGTTCATTATTCCCTTTCCCCAGCTATCTAATGTCTTTTTGAGAGCATTCAGTAGTATCTGAAGAACTATACTTTGCTCAGCTTTTGCAGCTTTTTGAATTCAGACTTAAAACAATGCATCAAACCTACTTTCCACTTTTCCTTCCTCAGTCTTCCAATTTTGATAAACATTTTCTCATTTAAACCAAAATTTTGTTTATTAATTATCTGGATTGTTTTTCTAACTTTTTTTTTCTTTTTGCAGGTGTTGAAGTGCCATCCAAAGACTCTGTGCCAAAGAAGAGGCCAATATACGAAGACAAAAAGAGAAAGAAGCAGCAGCAGCCAGAAAATAAAGAAGGTGTGGTTTGCATATAGGGATACTTAATAGATTAGTCACATTTCAGGAAGTGTTTGTGAAATAAATTGGCTAATCCTAAAGTAATTGCACTTGAAGGTGCCTCTGAAGTTCTTTTGACACCCCTGCCTTCACATCCAAGTGCTGATGCATTAGGATCCTAAAGTTGTTTTGAAGACTGCTGACTTAATCCTTTGTTTTGCAGTCTACTTGACTGATTTTTTTCCCTAACCTGGATATTGTCTGTAAATTTTCTAAATGTTGGAGATGTACAGGATGTAAAGGCCTTGTATGAACGTATTGTTGAGTTCTTTGTGGGCATATGTAAGTCAAATACAAAGTAGTGTAAGTAATAATGACTTACAGTTAATTCTAAGTTGATGTGGCATTTAGTACTGTTCTTTTAAGTTGGAGACAGTTTGTTCGTTTTTATTCTTATATATAAAACTAGATTTCAGTTCCTGGGTGCAAGTAGTTAAGAGTAGTTCAAAGAGCTTGCATTTTTGAAAACCTGGAGTTTATTGCATTAATTAGGTGTAGGTTGAATGTGTCAGTTTTTTACTTCTGTGGTTCGTGGCTTTCTTCTGAGGGTATTACTGTGGCTCTTCTCAAGACTAATCCTTAAGTTAAAAAATTCATATTTACTTCTTATTCAGCTACTTTTTCTTTGTGTGTGTGTTGTTTTTTTTTACCATTTGACATGAGGTATGTGACTACTTACCACTGAAGATGTTCATGTAAAGAATTGAAAATAGTGCTTGTCTGAATTGTAACAATGATTGTTTTATTTTTAATGGAATAGTAGGGGAAGTATGGCTAGTTCACTAGTATTACTTAATTTTCTCCTGTCTTTTAAAGAAAGTGAAGATGCTTTTAATGTCAAAAGCAATAGCAATCCTCTTAGCCAATAACTGACCTATCTCATAATCTGTTCAACTGCTTAGAAAGCCAAATGTTTTCCAAATAATCTGGAGTGGAGCTGTATGTCTAAATCGGTTTGCACTTTGGGAGAAGGTAGCAACCAATTTCCTGTCCTGTAATTTCAGAAAATGTGGAGGTAACTTCCCCAGCTGAAGACGCTGTGGAACTGGAAACACCAGTGAAAGAAGAGACTCCTCTTCCAGCAGAGCCAGGTTGGTAGTAATGCTAATAAGCTTCAAAGACTTCTGCCTGTGTGTCAGTGCTGCATGGTAGTTACACCTCACTGGATGGGGCTGAGGGGCCATTCTTTCTTGAGGCTGTTGCCTTTTTTTTTTGGTCTCCTTCCCTTAAGGAAGGAACTGATGGAATTTTATGGAGTACAAAGGTGTGAAGCTTCAAAATGAAAGTGTAAGCGTCCCGTATTCTGGGTGAACTCTAGTGTTCAGCTGGCTTAGGCAAATAAATAAGCACATTCCGTGCCTTCTGATTTGCAACCTTGACTCTTCATTTGCTTTTTACAAGGCTGGTTTGTCAGCAGTTAGGTGGAGATAGGGACAAAATGCGCTGCTTCTAGTCTTGATAGTGCAGTATTCACAGTATTCTTTGTTCCAGATGTTTTGCTTTCACAAATGCTTGAACGCAGTGGTGATGGGTTAGCTTGTGGAACTGAGTTATCAGCCTAGCAAGTGATTGTTGCCCTCATTTTTGCCTACACACAGTACTTGTTTTGTCAGAATTACATTGTACTAGACTACTTTCTCAGCAAGGAGACTATTTCAATTTTTACCCTTATTCTTGAGTCAGACAAACATTGACAAAATGTGCAGGTTTTGAAAACAGAAGTCAATGTGTGCTCTAATTCTGGCTTGACTTATCTCATGATTGCCATTCCATTGCCATAAGAAAAGTTCCCACTGGCAGAATGTTGGTTCCTAGTTAATATTATAGCAGTATAGAACACACTCTTCATTTCAGAGAGCTGAAATATTGAAACACACCATGTGCTGCAACAAATGTATATCCTATAATGCCTCTTTTGGAGAGGGTTCCAAGTTTGCATTTTTCCATTTGTCTCTTATTAAGAGCTGCAGTCTCTTCATATAGCTGACTGAATTCCAGCTGAATGTGTGCATGTAATGCTTCTGGAATCCATGGTATAATTATTTTGAAGCACCTGGAGTCCTTTTTATAGAGAATTTATATTTTCCCACTAGTTAAAATGATACTGTAACCCAACTAGTATTCTTGTTTCTCTTTTACATTCTTATACATGGCTGACTGTTAATTGGGCAGCTCCTTTCAGGAACTGTGGTTGGGGTAGAGATTTGTATGGCAGGCATTATGCAGGCACTGGCATGATATGCAGTCAGGAACTAGATGAGTAGATTTGCTATGTCTTCCACAAAAATGTTTTGCTAGGCAAAGATGCTAGGACTATACAATTTTTGTGGAGAGAATTGAAGGTTATTTCTTAAACTCTTATGGAATGTGGAAATAATTTGATAGAATTATGGTAACAGCAAACTTGTAAGTTGTAGCTGTCAGTTTGTCAAAAGAAGGGGGATCTAAAAATGTTACATGTTGCTGGACTGTTTCTTTTCCTTTAATGTTGGATTTCTTAGTTTCAGAAGAAAAGGAAGAAGAAGATGATACTGAAGATGCAGGTTTGGATGACTGGGAAGCTATGATTAGTGATGAAGATGGAGAGAAAGGTGGGCATGTAAATACCAGATGTGTGCTTTTTCTGGTTAAGAGGTTTCTTTGGGTTGAGTTTTCTGTTTCTGTAGGAAACTACTTCATTTAGATTTTTCCTTTGCTCCATTACATAAATTGTGAGGTAAGGGATGATAAATAGATAAAAGAACCTCTTCTCAAAGGGAGAGCTTTCAGAAGCTGCACAAATACTGCTCAAGACAACCCTTTGGAAATATCCACTCATGTACAGTTATCACCTAAAATGAATCGGTTGGAATTTTTTGTTCTTTTTTATGGGACTAAAAATCCTCTTCTCTTAATATGTGCTTAAATCACCTCTGGGAGTTCAGGAAAACCTTTTACCTGGTATTGTATTTCTCTAGTAATTGTTCTGAAGCCATAGCAATTTCACTACACAAATCTGGCAATATCTAGAAGAGTACCTTTGGGATAAGTTCTCAAAGAAGCAGGGGACTAAAATGGTGTAAAGGTTAGTGAGCATGCATTATAGTAAGTTCTCTCCTATAAGGAAAGGTTGAGAGAATTGGTATTGTTCAGCCTAGAAAAGAGAAGGGTTCATGGTGACCTCATTGTGGCCTTCCGTACCTGAAGGGAGCCTACAAGAAAGATGGAGAGACTATTTACAAGAGCGTATAGTGATAGAACAAGGGGGAATAGATTCCAACTGTGAGAGTAGGTTTAGTTTAGATATTAGGAAGAAGTTACTTACTGTGAGGGTGGTGAGATACAAAAACAGGTTTCCTAGAGAAGCTGAGGATGCCCCATCTTTGGAAGTGTTCAAGGCCAGGCTGGATGGAGCTCTGAGCAACCTGGTCTGGTGGAAGGTGTCCCTGCCCATGGCAGAGGGATTGGAATGAGATGGTCTTTAAGGTCCTTTCCAACCCAACCCATTGTGATATGCTGCTTCCAGAGGCAGGTGTGAAGAAAGAATTGCCAGAATAGCTGTATGCCTGTGCATATATGCCAAAGGCCAAATTCTGTCTGTGCTCAACAGCAATGTTTATGGGGACCTTAGAGCTGCACAAGAGTGCAGGGATAGCTTCTCAGATATTTTCTTCCAGTGGTGGGGAAAGGTGTATTGCTGTGAGCTGTCCTGAACAGGAGTCAGTCACCAGTCTTAGTGCTTCTATAATGTGTTTTCATTGGTTCTTACACTCGAAGACTGTTTGTCCATCAAGTACTTTTACTTGCTCAGGCCTGTACTTCTGACATCTGTGCTTTCTAGGACAATATGTCCTCGTATGCAGATACGTACAGCAGTATGGATTTCATTTCAGCACAAGTGTGTTCCCATGCTGCTGGACTGTTCTGCTTTGAGTTCTAAGAGCTGCTGGCTTTCTTGAATGACTGTTCTAGTCTGGTGCCCCTGTCTGGGGAAGGACATGGCACTTCTTTGTTCTTGGATTTGAAGGGTCTGCCAATGGGATCCAGAAGAACTTTCCTGGAAATTAGATTGTGTATTGCTAAGCTGATGGACTTGCAGTGTAGTAAGGAAACATAACTAACCTTTAAGAGCAGTGAGCCTCCTAGCAGTGCTGTAAGGAGGAGAATGCATGGCTTTAAAGTGTGTTTCTTGTGTATTATGGGTGTTAGCTTGCCTCTTATGATCTCTGAAGTAATTATAAGTGGGAAGCTTTCAAGGAAAGAAAATCACTTTTTGATAATTCTTTTTGTTTGCTTACTGAAGAATTCCTCTGAAAAATATTATTCTCTGAACAGTCTAGGAAAACGGTGAGATTCTTTGTAGGTGTAGAAGAGACCGTTTTTTCTCATTATGTCTGCTTGAATATGCATTCCTGATCAGTAGTATACTGAATCTATATGGTAGTGAATTTGGAGTACTTTGGCTTTCTTTTTAAAGGTGTTGTTGCATTCATTCATTTATGAAGTGCACACAGCTTTAAAGGATGTAATTTTGTCTGAATATATGGAAACAATGTCAGGCATAAATATGCTGATAATATCATTCTTTTCCCCACCCCAAACTCACTCTACTTGCCTGGATTCTAAACACAAGTCAGCAGCTCTGAACATGAAACACTCTTTTTATATTGAAAGTTGAAAAGTTATTTTCATGAGAACTTATTGTAGAGCCTACTCTGCCCTCACTCTTCTGTAGTAGCCTCTCTTTTGCTTTTTGGTGCCATCTCCCCCACAAGTGTGAATTTAATAGAGAATTTTTACTTTAAATTTCTTTTAACAGAGAGCAAACCTATCCACATTGAGGTCAAAGAACAGATTGAAGCATATGAGGAAGACGACGAAGAAGATGAGGAGGAGGAAGAGGAAGAAGAGAGTGAAGAATCTGAAGATAGTGAAGGCAGTGAAGATGAGGATGAAAAGACTTCAGATGAGAGAGAGGCAGACTCCCAAGCTATTGGAAAACAATCTATGGAAAAAAAGCCCAGCAAGGAAATTAGCTCTGATTCTGAGTATGATTCTGATGATGACCGCACTAAGGAAGAGCGTGCTTATGACAAAGCTAAACGAAGAATTGAGGTAATGTGACACAGTTGGACTCTGGGGTTGTATAAGAAACAATTTTCAGTTAATTGAAAAGCCTTTTTGTCAAATTTGTTGAAATGATGGCTGTGTCAGGACTAATATTTAGGCAGGTCCAGAAGTTGTATTAAATAAGAAAAAAACCACCTGGTTTTGTCTGAAGATGAAGTATTTGTTTTTAGACAGCTTGACCACAAAGATGACAACTTCAGAGATGTTTCCCTCCACCTCTCTCCCTCCTGGAGAAAGAGGCTTTTACCCTTTACAGTTAGATATTTCCAAGGTTTAAAAGGCATGTCTAAACTGTTCAACACTTTTATGGCTGCTGATGTTCTTGGTTTCTTCACCCACGATGCTTCTACAGAATGCATCATCAACAAAGCTACATGTTAATGTATGTAATGACTTAGTCTATTAGACTAACCAAAACCAAATAAACAAAAACTTAAGTCTTAGTTGAAAGTTTTTGATTTGTGAAAAGCGGGATAACAGACCTTGAATTGCCTTGAAAATGTAAATCCTGCAGTTAACTGTGTTTGTATATACATAATCAAGTCAAGAGGTGAGCTGTGGTTTTTGGTTTGTATTTATCAGTTTTCATATCTTTTATGTAGAAACGACGAGCTGAAAACAGCAAAAATATGAACACTGAAAAGCTCAGAGCACCAGTTATCTGTGTCCTGGGGCACGTAGACACGGGCAAGACCAAAATTTTAGATAAGGTAAGGTGTGGAGTGTGGAGGCACTGCCTGTGTCTCATTTATGCATATATTTTTTTGGTTGAAAACTGAAAGAATTCAAGTGTGCTTAGAGAACTTTAGTCTCTTAGATTAATTATTTCTGGTCTTTTTCTGTCTGTAGCTCCGCCACACTCATGTGCAGGACAGTGAGGCTGGTGGTATCACTCAGCAGATTGGTGCCACCAATGTTCCCCTTGAAGCTATTAATGAGCAAACCAAGATGGTGAAAAATGTAAGTTATGGCACTTCATCTGCTTCTTAAAAATTATGAAATGTGAACTAATTAAGGTTTTGTGACATTTCCTGACATGGGCACATGTACTTATCTCCTATCTCTAATTTTGGGTTTGTTTTGTTTTTTTTACTTCTTATCCTGACCCCACCAAAGGAGAGGCTGTCTCATTTTTATTTTAGTTGATACATTTCATTTCAATTAATGCATCGCCCCTTCTGCAGAAAAATATGCAAATACTGCTTACTCTGTTTTGGACAGTGCATGTATGTGCATAGACTGTTTATTTGTCAGTATTTTGATTGTAAATTGACTTTTGAAATCTACTGCGTATATTTTCTGTTAAAAACTCACCATTTGCTGTATGTGCTTAAATTGGGCCAATTCCTGTGTGATTAATTTTGTCATGTTAGAGAAATAGCAACTGTTCTGTATTGCTTGTTTTGGGTACTATATCCTATTTTGCTTGGAGCAGCAGCTGACTGAAAAGCCTTGGTAGTGATGGCTTTTTCCAAGATTTTACTCATTTTATTAAAAATGTAAAGTCAGGGGAGAGGAGAAAATCAAGACAAGGATGATAAGTCTCACTACCCTGTAGGCTGCCTTGTCTTACAGGTTTTAGCTGAGCTTATGGTCACTTGATAGCTAGGGGAATGTGCTCCTTCACTTTTTTTAATATTGAAATGAGCTTTGACTGATTTGGTTTATGGAGAGTGCTGGCCTTTCTTAACATATGTTAGGATTCTTGGAGTGCATGGTCTAGGTAATATTGCCAACTCTTATTTTGTGGGGTTTTTTTTTGTTTTTAAATTCTTGTGTCATCTCTATAAGATAACTAATAATTTGAAATGTTAGTTTGACAGAGAGAACATAAAAATTCCAGGCATGCTGATAATTGACACTCCAGGACATGAGTCTTTCAGGTAATGTTTTCTCACAATGTTGTACTTCTCAGAAGTGATGGCTAAAGCATCTGTATATATTTTTAACACAGTGCAAGGTCTTTGCCTAATTCATTGTGTTAGTTCTCACTTGAAAAAAAAGCCCAAAAAAACAACCTAGAGTAGAGGAATAAGTGGATTTGCTTCATTTGCAGGTGCATTTTATATCTGACTAATTGCTGGCCTTTTATAGCTGATTAATTTTCTGCCTTCGTGCCAATTGAGCCATGAATATCTGAAAAAGCATGTAAATAAATAGGTAGTGTAAGAGGAAAGACAGAAGCAGGAAGCTAGCTGGAGAGAAAAGGTGAGGATTTCAGGTGACCTAAGTACTCTGCTATGAAAAATTAAAACTTCTGTCCTAGTCTCCTATTCATAGCGTCAGTGTGAAGGTAATGGAGTTCATAAAATGGAAGCCACTAATTGCACAAATCATCTGAGTCTTAGCAGAGATCAAATGCTGTCTAGGAACACTGGTGGTGTGCAGGCAAGCCACTGAATCAGCTTTTAAGGTTAAAACATGGCATGCATAACCAAACTCACCGGGATGAAATCTCCAAACACAGAAGGATTAGGTCTTTGTGACATTCTTCAGTATAAACCTCTGCAAGCATTGAAATGCCTTGTCATGAGGCACTTGGTAATGTCCAGATCAGTACCTTGGCATTGTACCACTTACAGCTCTTCCATCTTCTAGCCAGGTTTTGTTTGGCACCAAAGATGGGATAGCCTGTTTATATCATATAAAATGGTGATAGTCTTAGTGTTTATGTAGCATTTTATAAAAAAGTCTTTTTCAGATTTTGCACTCCTATATTTCACTGTAACTCTCAATTCTGGCTCAGAAAATGATCAGAATGTATCTTACATTGTAATAAAGTGAGAACTATTGGGAGAATAACAGTTTCTTATTTTTTCTTACACATACTTTAATAAATTCTGTTAAATTTGCAAAGCGTAATTTGAATATTTTTTATATAGTTGACATTTTTGAGGGGAAATAACTACTTGATCAGCTTTAGCTTCTTGTTTTTCAGTGTAAGTTTGACATTGTACTTGGTGTTTTTATTAAAATTCTGTTGCTACATAACTTTTTTTCCCCGTCTTTTGATCCCACAGCAATCTAAGAAACAGAGGAAGCTCGCTTTGTGATATTGCTATACTCGTAGTTGACATCATGCATGGTTTGGAGCCACAGACAATTGAATCAATAAATCTGTTGAAATCAAAGAAATGCCCCTTTATAGTAGCTCTCAACAAGGTAGGGTAGCTTTTTACTCCAATAGTGTATTTCTCCATTCTGAAAGTGTGTTTGGCATGTGACAGTTGTCTGTTTTCTTCCTTGAACTAGAATTGTTTGTGTAAAGTCTGAAGTGGTGCTTTTTGAATCCTGTGTTTGCAATTTTTATGTCCTTGATACCACAATGGCTTTACGGGATCTTTGCTGAAGAGTCAGTTCTTCTTGGATCCTTATTGATAAATTTTGTTGCCTTGTGTAACTTCTGTATATGACTCACATGTCTGGAAGTGGTACTTCAGTTGTGGTTTTTTCACTTGTACCTACTTATATGGATTTTTATGCCTTTTCTGATAAAATTCAAACACAAGCTTCACATTGAGAAATCATGCTTTATTTTAACTACCTGTTAGTTTGACTTGAAGACAAGCTGACTTTAAGCCCTTGGAGCAGTAATGTTGATCACCGGTGCAAAGTGTTTTGGGCTTTGCAATATTAGATGGTAAATTACGCCAGTTATTTTCAGCCCTGTCTTTAGAAATCCTGTGCATGAGAAACTACACTGCCTGTTTGCAATGATTTGATGAATTATATATAATTCATATGAATATATATATATGAATTATATGTATGGTACTTACTTGTGTCTGATGACTTCGGAAACCATCTGACATGCAACAGAGAACTGCCAGAAGACTCTTCATGTGCAGTGTAAAAATTGTAGTATACTTCAAGAAATGAAAGGAGCATTAAGATTGAAGGTGGTTGGAGCTGAGGAGGCCTTTATCTCATTGCTGAAAACAGCTACTTTTTAAAAGAACCAAAACAACCTACTGGATGGAGAGAGTGGAAGAGTAGTAGAGAGTTCTGGCTTGGTCAGACATGAAGGCCCAGCTACCTTTTGCTGCTGTCACAGGCTTACAGTGAACCTGAGACTAAATAGCCAAGAGTTCTTGCATTTCAAGTTATAATTGTATTATTTGACCAGGTTATAATCCATTTTCTTAAGATATAGTTTTGATTTGTACAGCAAATATAATGGTTTCTTGGACTAAGTCTGTTCTGCTTTGGAAACTTACTTGAGGAAGTGTTTCTGAAGTATAGTTGTGTCTTTTGAAGAACCCACTGTGGTCCCTTCTCTGTAGCAACATGGGAAAGGGTCCAAATCCACTAATAAATTTTGAAAGTTCTACAAAAAACTAGTGCAGTCTGTTCTTAGGAAAAAACCCAGAACACCTTCATGATTTTGGGTTTTTTTGTGTGTGTATATGTGAAGCTATAACGGCTCTTTTTCTTCTGAAGGTTTTACCTTAAACTTGAAGTAATTAATGCACAAAAACTTTTCCTATTATGAATCTAGACTATTATAGCTTGAATTTTAAAAAAACCTGAAGTAGCATTGCTATCCTGAAATAATGCCTGACATTGGGTAAATACATAAACAGCTAAATGTAGCAGCTAAAGCAAATAAAAAAGATTTAATTTGATTACTGGAGCAGATAGATGGCTGGCTAAGTTGGCTGGTAAAGTATTTCTCACAGATAATGGGGCATAAGCATAAAGATGGCCTTTTGTAAGCTGCATAAGATGATATACTGCTGTATTTTCAAGATTGATAGGTTATATGACTGGAAAAAAAGTCCAGATACAGATGTAGCTGTCACCTTAAAGAAGCAGAAAAAGAATACAAAAGATGAATTTGAAGAACGTGCAAAAGCTATCATAGTAGAATTTGCAAAACAGGTAGGTTGGAATATTCAAGGTTCTTTGCTTAAGAAAAGTGATAATAAATGGGGTGGGTGGGTGGTGTGGTGTGCGTGTTTGTTTTGGGGTTGTGCATGTTTTTTGTTTTGTTTTTTCCCCTTTCCACAAAACAGAATATCAGAAAACTGTTGTATCTCCTTTGACACGTTGGTGTTTACCTCTCATAAAACAAACTTTGTTGTTACGTTAATCTGTTTTAACTGTTCCATCCTTAAAAGTGTTAGTTAGGAGAAAAGTAGCTAATTGCTGTGCATGGTCAATGGAATCATGAATAGCAGATGAGGTTTTCTGTCCCTGTTCTTTCTCTCTTTGGGAACAGTGTGAGAGAATCCCATCTGTCTCTTTTTCCCTTTAATGTTGGCAGAGTATGAATCACATCAGTTCTGGGAACTTTCTGTTGGTGACAGCCAATGCTGTTAGAAGCTAGATGGGCTAATTAGCTTGTAGAGTTATCCCACACTGCTTCCAAGTGCAGATTGAGGCTTCATGTTCTGTAGCACACTGTCAGGAACAGTGTTGTTTTTTTAAATTGGGCCTTAAAAAATGAAGTGGTACTTAACTGGGGATGAGTGTTACTGTTAATACTGATGTGTATTTTTTTCCCTGTGTAACTATTAATCCTGATTGCAGGGCTTGAACGCTGCCTTGTTTTATGAGAATAAGGATCCCCGCACTTTTGTTTCTCTTGTACCTACCTCTGCTCACACAGGGGATGGCATGGGAAGTCTGATAGCTCTTCTCGTTGAGCTCACACAAACTATGCTGACCAAGAGACTGGCTGAGTGTCAGGAGTTGAGAGCTCAGGTCATGGAGGTAATCCAGCAGCTCTTCTTTGAAATTGATATAGAAATTTCTCCCTTCCCTGCTCCCTTTTTTCCTGATTAAAAAAATATATGTTTGAAGTGCTTAAAAAGGGAGTAACTCTTTTCCACTTTCATTCAGGTTAAAGCACTGCCAGGCATGGGCACTACCATAGATGTTATTTTGATTAATGGACGCCTGAAAGAAGGAGACACCATTATTGTTCCTGGGGTAGAAGGTCCTATAGTAACTCAGATTAGAGGTCTTCTGCTACCTCCTCCTATGAAGGAGCTACGAGTTAAGGTATGGCAGCTCGTTTTAGTGTACTGACATTTAGAACCAGGAAAAAAATGAATCAAGCTTTATAAAAAATGAGACTGTTGTAGAGTGCAGTTATATTAACAGTATTTAAGGGTGCTTTTAAGGGGAAGACAGAGCCCATCTGGTGTTTTTTGTGAATGTACTTCTGTGTACCTGTTAGTGTGTGTATTGTTACAACAGTGGCAAAGAAAAGGATCAAGGAATTCTCTTGCAGTGAGGATTAGGATGTCCATGCTTTAATAAGGGATTGAAGCATGTGGCTACATGTGAGAGGGAGATATCCAGTATAAATGGAAACTGGAGTGTACTGGTATAGTGGCTTCTGAGTTAAATTACTATTAACAGTGGTTTTTTAGTAACAAATCATATACACTTAGGTTTGAGAACATGAACAATTGAGTTTCTAGGGCTGGTTGGTGAGTGGCAGTGACCAGGACTTCTGCAGAATATACAGCCTCTTGGCATTTTCAGGAGTTTTTGGAGGTTTTGCTGCCCCGATCTTAATAGCCTGAGGAGAGACACTGAATTTGAGATCTTTCCTGTATGGCTTTCCATAAAATGAGGAGGTAGCACAGAAACAAAAGGCTATAAATAAATTAATACATGTATGAAGATTAATGCATACAGTGCGAACATAATTAAAAGAGCTGCTCTGATTTTTCCTGTTTAAAAGGGAAGGAAGAAGTGTGTGCACAGATTTTAACGCAAAAAACCCCATACAGATAACCTAGGTGAATGTGATAGGATTGGCCTTAAAGATTTGGTTCAGAAGTGTAAAACCAGTGTCCCTGCAGGCCACTGTAGTCCTTAGTGTTTAAAGTAGTTGCATCCTGCAAATGTGGGTATTCTGTAAGTAGTACTAATAATTGCTGGGCCCTGTGTTGACATCGGTGATCCTCTGTTGTGAGGCTGTCGTGGCCTCAGAGGTGCTGAAGGGTGCAGCACTGGTGCTGAGGTGGAATCTGAACAAGAGCCTCTTGACCTTTAAGAGGGCTTTAAGTAGCAAGACAAGCCCCTTTCCACTTGGCCGGCTTATGAGCTGTGGGGTGGGACAGTTGCCTTGGAGAACCTAAGGCTTCCTGCCCTGGAGTGCAGCTTTGCAGGAATGCGTCAATAATGGCTAGAGAGTGACAAAAGGGAAAGGGATGTTTATACTTAGGTTTTGTTCTCGGCTTGGTTGGAAGCTGATTAATGTGTTTGCTACTGTGAGGATTGAATTGAAAGTGTTTGCTTCCCTTTACTGAAAGGAGAAGATAAATTGGTGTGTGAAACTCTTAGAGACCACAGGTTCTTTTGTGGGACTGAATAGCAACATAACATCACCAATATCTTCAGATGAGTTTCTGCTCTTGAACCTTGAGCAGGTGGATCAATGGTAGATGCTGGGGTTTTATGAAGCAGGCAGTGAGGATGCATTTTGATTCAGCTTGTTCATGTGGAACTGTCATCCTTGAAATAAGGTGGAGGCCTAAAGAATAGAGGCTTGCAGGAACAAAGTGCTTAGTAAGGAAGTTGGAAGCTGCCTTGCAGTTTAGGAAAAGGATTGGACATCTAAACAAAAAGAAATGAAGAAACAAATCCTTCCAACATTGATTTAAAGATCTTCAGAAATAACTTGTTTTGTTATGCCTCAGGGCCATGTCCTGAGTGCGGAGAGATCTTTGAGGTTCCACTGGATGGGGAGGAGCACCTGGGAAATTGAGCATGGAACTATGCACACAGGAGAAGGCTGAATGAGAGGCCTCCAGTGGGAGAGTGAGACAGCTCTTCCTGCACAAAGAATTGGCCTGTGTATCAGCTAAGCTCTAGTGCTTTTGTTGAGCTGTTGGCATCTTCCCCTCACTTCCATATGGGTTTATTAGCAAGTAGCTGCTCTTGCTGGTTGCTCTTTTCTAGCCTGTGTTTCTTTTTTGGCCCCATTCTGTTTTCAGATGATTTCCCTGTGCCCTGCCCCCTTGGCAGTGGTGCAGGGATATCTGAAGGGGGAGGAACGTGCAGACAGGAACATGCACATGCAAATCAGAGACAATCACGGATGAAAGATGGGAGCTGCTGCGCTTCACTGTTGTGCTCCTTGCTGTGCTTGGGGGTTTGCAGTTTTTTCAGTTGCTCAGCACTGTGTTGTGTTGCTGTGCACCAGCAACATGAACTCTTTGCTAGTGTGTATATTCTCTTTTTCAGAATCAGTATGAGAAGCACAAAGAGGTTGTTGCTGCTCAAGGTGTGAAGATTCTTGGGAAAGATTTGGAAAAAACATTGGCTGGTTTGCCATTGCTTGTAGCTCATAAAGAGGATGAAGTCCCAGTCCTCAAGGTGAGTTGGCTAATGTAGAAATACAACACACTGAGGTAACTTGAGTTCTCTGGTGCTGAAACTCATTCAAATGTTGAGTGTTCAGTACACAAGTAGAGGGCTTTTTTGGTTGCTTTAAAAACTGTTCCAGTAATGTGCCTTGTGTCCATGTGAAGCTTTGGTGGTGTGATGTTTTTAGTGTCTTGACCATTAGCTTTTTCCCTGATACTTTGCTGGTGTGTCTCTGCTGGTAGAATAAGGGTTGAAAACAAGTATCATGGCATAGTTTGACTGTTAATTACTCATTTGGTATTTTTAGTAATATATACATATATTCTAATTAAATTATATTGAATATAATTATATACTCCACGTGCTAGTGGAGTTATTCGAACTATCATAATTGCAAAGCTGACTTAAGACTCATGTAATAATTTTTTTTCCTGACTTACACTTAAAAATGGTGGAGGAAAGGATGCAGCCATCCTAAAACCAAAATTGAGATGAGATGCTACTGTTCTCCAAGGGATGGAAGTTATTTTAAAAAGCAAACTCCTGTGTTAATAGGTTACTTGTAACTGTAGTTTTATTTTAGACTTTTGTCTACTTATTTGTGCCTCTAAAGGGAGGTTAAACTTATGGGATGCCCAAATACAAACCTTGTTGCTGGGTAGACACAAGAATATATATAAAATGTGCTACTAGTAGTAGATATGTGATGGCCTCAGGTTTAAAAGGCATGGGCTCTGGAAAAATGTGGAGTTTTGGCTCCTCTAAAAGCAGCAAAATGATCTTGCCGCTCTTGCATTCTGTTTTGTGCCCAGGCCTAAAGAGTGTTAAGGATCCTTTCCAGCTCATGGTTTTAGGTGTCAGCTCTTGCCGTTGATCCTCAGGCAAAGGCATCACCATACACAGAGTGATTGCTGAGTCCTGCCAGCAGGCAGGGGAGAGCAATGTGCATTCTGCAGAGAAATGTTACTAACTCCCAGGATGGGCATTTGCTCTGTTTTATATGATCACCTTCTCACAAAATCCTCAGGTCTGGTTCAGCTTTTCCAATACCAGAAGCAATCGCAGAGTCTCACAGGGCTGTGTGTGACTTACACTGCATGTCTGAGTTGGGACCCATCAGTGTGGCTATCACACACTTTCAGCAGCTCACGAACAGGAAGACTTTGTACCCTGAGGCATAAATCACTAGAGAGAACTAAAATTTCCCTTTTTCTCTATTTTTTTTGTTTTCCTCTAAAGGATGAACTAATACATGAACTGAAGCAAACACTGAATGCAATCAAATTAGAAGAGAAAGGTGTCTATGTCCAGGCTTCTACTTTAGGCTCTTTAGAGGCATTACTTGAATTTCTTAAAACGTCAGAAGTGCCAGTAAGTACGTCTGTGCAGTATCTGATGTTGTTTGTTGTATGTTTTAGTCAGTAACTGTTTCCTTTTGGCTCAGAAAGTTTAGTGACTTGATTTATGTGGCTTTCTTCAACAGTATTCAGGAATTAATATAGGTCCTGTCCATAAAAAAGACGTTATGAAGGCATCAGTTATGTTGGAGCATGACCCACAGTAAGTAACTTTGCTTTACTCTGTTGATAAGTGTGTGGTGGTGTTGCAGGAAGGCCCAGCCCCTCCTTAGCTTTGGTTCTGTGGTCTCTCTGGTAAACTGCTGGACTTGCTTTTCCTTGCAGGTACGCTGTCATTCTGGCATTTGATGTGAGGATTGAACGTGATGCACAGGAAATGGCTGATAGTTTAGGAGTGCGAATTTTTAGTGCTGAAATAATTTATCACTTATTTGATGCCTTCACAAAATACAGACAAGACTACAAAAAACAGAAACAAGAGGAATTCAAGTAAGTATGAGCAATCATATTCTGGATGCTTCCTAAATAAGTGTGTTGCTTATTTTAGTAGAAATGAAACTGCATTTTACTTCTTGTTTCCTTATAATTACTGTTGATGGGAAGGAAGTGTAGGGTAGAACAATAAATTGATAGTTTTCAAGAATTCAGTGCTCCAGACTAATTGTTTAAGTCTGGATTAGGCTTAGTAGGGTAAGAGCTGTGAAAGCTGTGCAGCAGATACAAGATTCAGCTACAACTGTTATGTAATATGGAGTGGTATTATTAAGGTTTCTTTCTGTACTTGGCTTCTGTTCCTAGTTTGTGACAGATGCATTAGTCTTGCAGAGTTAAGAAAACAAAACGGAAGGGATTTAGATTCTGTTTCATATTGATGCAATTCCAGTGTAGAGGGCTTAATTCCGAGTGCAGTAACATGAATATGCAATCATTTAAGGATTTATAGGGACCAAAATTAATTTTTGGAATCGTGTCATTGGGTTATCCTCATTAAAGTAAGGACAGTCAAAATAAAAATGTATTTCATTTCGTATTGATCCCAATTTGAGTTTGTGTACTTTAGCATTTAAATGTATTTGTTCACAAGCAAAAATCTTAACATTTTGGAGTTGCTATGGTGGGTTGAGGCAGCAATATTTCTATTCCTGTGCTCTTCTGAGGCTGTTATTATACTGTAAAATTCCTACTCCTTTCATCTTGGTCTAAGTTGAGTGTCCAGGCCTGTTAAAATAAAATCCATGCCAGCCATGCTTGATTGTTGTTCCCCGTAGTTCTTGAAGATCAGGTATTGACTAGAATTAGCAAGTTTGGAAAAGAGATTTTTTCCTGCTTGATTTCTCCTCAAGTGGCACTTCTAGAATAAATGCCCAAGAAGTATGGGAGAAGGCAGAACTGTTAATGTTACACTGTTCCAGTATCTCTTTCAAAGTGCCTTTTCTTGTCATCTTCTAGGCATATAGCAGTATTTCCATGCAAGTTGAAAATACTCCCTCAGTTCATTTTCAACTCTCGTGACCCAATAGTGATGGGTGTTGTTGTGGAAGCCGGCCAGGTGAAGCAAGGGACTCCCATGTGTGTACCTAGCAAAAATGTAAGTAAGCACCTCTTCCCTGGGGATGTTTGGTAGTTCCTGGGATGATGCACCGTGCAGTGTTTGCATGCCTTTCCCCAGTGCACAGATTTCTGGCAGGAGATGCCGTTCAGACTTGTAGATCAACTGTTCTGGTGATCAAGCATCCTACTGCTGTCTGCCAGAAGAGTTGGGCCTGCAGTGGGACACAGGAAGCGTGGCTGGAAGGCACCTGCCAGTTCAGCCCTCCTTGCCCACTGCCAGTTTGCGCTGTGGTACCAAGCAGCGAGCACAGTTGTCATTCCTGGTAGCTTGTAAGAGGGGAAGTCAACTCCCAACACTCTTAAGGGACAACCAGCTGATATCCCAGATGAGGTGGGGGTGGTTGTTGCTGCCCTTTCCAGTACAAAGTGCTTGCTGTGCCACAGGTTCTGCTTTGCCTGTGCTGAGGCAGCTCCACTGAAGCTGTGCTTCCTGCAGCAAGTCTGGGCATATAAACGGAGGCTTAGGGAAGGGCGTGTGCATGGGGGATTTGTGGATGTGTGTTACAGCTGCTTTGTTGTATTACAGTTTGTTGAAATTGGAATAGTTACAAGTATTGAAATAAACCATAAACCAGTGGATGTTGCAAAGAAAGGCCAAGAAGTATGTGTTAAAATAGAACCTATTCCTGGGGAATCTCCTAAAATGTATGGACGACATTTTGAAGCAACAGATATCCTTGTCAGTAAGGTAAGAGCTATCTGCATTTTTGGAGAGGGCTTAGGGACAGAGTGGCAGCTTGCTTGAAGTGGAGCTGTTGCATGAAGCTTGAAAAACATGCAAGGAACTTTCCCTTGGAGACTGACAGACACTTGGAAGAGGGTGCACGTGTGGCATAGTTCAGCCGAGTTCCCTGTAGCCCTGTTTGAGGTTTGTAGTGGTGTCCCTGGAGAGGCCCGAAGGAATGCTGGGCCGCGGCTGGAAACACCTTGCAGCTCACAGCACCAAGAGGGTAAAATGCCACATTTGCTACTTCTAAACCACTGGCCGTAGCTGGTGCTCAGCAGTCCCCCATGGCATCACAGCTGGTGTTGGAAATTGAGCAATAGCAATACTTTAGTTGCCCTATTTCTGGAACACGGGGCTGGGATGAGGAGATGATCCCTTGCTCAGTCTTTGGCTGCTGGAAGCAAAGGCACAGCTCTCCACATTCCCCACTGCTTTAGTCACCATGTAAGGCAGCCCGTGCCACAAACATGCCAGGGGCCTGGCACAGAACCTGGGACAGGGAGGGGGTGCTGGTCCTGTGGGCCCTGGTGGCAGCCGAGACCTCTCCAGTCCTTGCCTGACTGCATAAGGGTGGGGTGGTCTGTCCATCTGCAGCCCTGAGAGCAGGCGAGGGATGTGATGTGAAGGGAAATGAAGGGGGTGGGTCGTACAGCCGATCAGGAGCAAACCTGGATTAGAATGAGCTCACCTGCTGTGCAGACTGGTGCCTTCTTCAGATAAACTGTTCCACATGTACTGCACCTGCCTCTACTACACACGCACGTGCATGTCTCTGATGGGTTTGCCTTGTGTGTTACAGATCAGTCGTCAGTCCATCGATGCGCTGAAGGACTGGTTCAGGGATGAGATGCAGAAGTCTGACTGGCAGCTTATAGTAGAACTGAAGAAAGTGTTTGAAATCATCTAGATAACTTTTTACAGCAATGGGGAGGCAGGAATAAACGCACTCTTCCTGTTCTAAAAAAGTTACCAACAAAGTCGTGTATTGATGACAGTGTTGGATATATGTTTGAGAGGAAAATATGTGGATAAAATGTTTTCCATGAGAAACCAAGAAATTTACACTGGTTTGACAGTGGTCAATTTACATGTTCCCATGGTTCCAATGTGCCTGTTCACCTCTCCTACTGCCCTTCCTAATACTGGCTGCTGTTTTAAAGTTTGCCCTTCCTTCTCTGACACCTTCTTTCCACCCTTTGTCCCTCCCTCTCTCCAAAGTAAGATAAAATAAATTGAATTTTTATTACAGAACTAAAGCTCTTTCACTTTTATACTGATGAGGGCAGTACTGCAGTATTTGATTAACCAAGCTTCTGCAGACTTTGTGATTCTCGGGACATTTTTGATGTAAGAAGTACTTCTTATTTATGCATACCTCTTCCTTTGACTTTCTTTTCCAACATTCTTCTGCTTTGTGCCTATAGAAATTTTTTTTAAATAGAAAATTAGGCCATTGGATATCTGTATTTGCTTTGTGTGAAACAATGTTGTAAAGCATAGCTGCCCACCTTTTACTGCTTGTACAGTTCATGGAAGTCAACCTGTAATCATTATAATGCAGAGCCACAAATAAAGGAGATGGACAGAGTGTAGCCCATTTGTTTTACAGTTTGCTTCAATAATCAGTTTCACTCCATGGCTGTGGCAGACGTGGAAAGGCCAGGTAGGGGCCCTCTTGCCTCTCTCTGCTTGGCAAAGCGGCAGAGGTGTTCCAGCACAGGCGTGCCTTCCTCTGGCTGCACTTCCCGCGCACACAGGGCCGTGATGTCCGTGTTCCCAGAGCAGCGGAGCGGCACAGCAGGTGTCTAGCACGGCACAACTCCCCGAGGAGTTCAGGGCTGGCACCTCTTCTCCAGCTGCTGCTCCGAGTGCAGCACCTGCCAACAGCTGCCCGCCCTGCCCCGAGCTGAGACTTTGGATGCTGCATCAGAGCTGCTGAGTCACCTGACACCGTGGGACGGAGCCAGCTCAGAAGTGGATGTTGTTTGTCGTGACCAGGAGGCAGCCTGTAATCCCAGCGTTTTCCTGCCCACCTTCCCTGTGCCTCCCTGCCGAAAGCCAGCTGGATGTATTTCTGCTCAGGCTGTCTCTGGGTATCTCACAGCTCATGTTGATGGAAGTAAAACAAACGCTCTTCAAAAGCACAAGCTGAAACAAAATCAAGAAGGATCTTTCACACAGCCGAGATTTTTAGCACTTAGAGGAATTTAAATTGCAACAAGCAGTTTGATCAGATTTCTTCTGTCACTTAGATTACTTTGTTGGAAAAATCTGAATGTTACAATTGGGATTGTGTGGACTCCAGTACAAAGGAACATTTAATAACTCACCTCCTTTGCAAATGGAATTTAATTTGCCAGAATTTTTTGGGGCGTTAGACTTTAAACTTGCCATTAAAAAGGACCTTTTCAGTATGGTTGGTGTGTGTGGCAAATTCCCATCACTGGGTGAACAGAATTATCAGAGGGAGGAGACTGCATTTAATTGTTAAAATTTTCTTTTGCAAACTATGCAATCATGAAAACTACACTAATAAAAAGTTCATAAGAACCCAGATGTCAAACATTGTGGTCTTGATGTATTCTCAGTTGTTTCCTCAAAGGTGGAATGGTGTTCTTCCCACAGGTAAAAGCTCTGGGAAAAGGATCCTGCTTCTTTGGTAGCTTCCTGTTGGGGAACTTAATAATACAGAAAATACCTTCACTGAAAGACTTTAAGGAAGGAGGTAACTGTTGACTGTTGTATTTAAGGGCTTGAAACAGGGATCACAAAGGAAGTATAACAACTAACCTGACTTAGTTAAGTAATGCTGAGTCTTTTAAAGATTGGACTCTGAAAGACCCAAGCTAGAAACTAACGAAAACTTAGATTTCAGATAATGTAGATATATATTTGCAAATGGATGACAGCCAATGAGCAGGATCAGGTGTTTATATACATGGATCAGATTCCCAGCTCTCCTTGTATTATGGAAGAAGCTCCACTCCCTTAGGCAACTGTGGCCCATGCTGGAGTTGCTCTGTTGGCACCTCTTCCTGTGTGTGTTACCAGGCAGCCAAGAGCAGGACTTAAAGCTAAGAACGGCTGTCACTGTCACAGCCTGTGCTGCAGCAGGGAAGTGACTGCAGCGTGGTCTCTGCTCCAGCTGCACTGTGAGCTGCAGCCAATCCTGCGCTTGGGAGATGCTTCCAGCTAAGCTAGTGGTGGAAATCCTCCCGTTTGCATTCCAGCTCCCAGTTCTACACCCAGGTGGTCCCCCACCCCTCCAGGATTATGTGGAATACTTCTCCCCACCTCCACAATTCCTTCAGAAAGCTGGGATTTTTCCTACCACCCAGGTTTTCTTCACGTGGTCTTCATTCTTCCCAGGCACCTAAACAGCCTTGCTTCACCATCCTGGGTCAAATATAACTGTATGAGGCTGGTGCACACCTGGGAAAAGCAGACTTGCCCAAAACCACAATCTGCAGTGGTGCAAACACTCCCCTACCACCAGGGCTGCAAGAGCTGGAGGGATTTATTTCACTTCTGCTACTCACTACAACCCATTTTGTAATGCTGCATAAAGGAAACACAGGCTGGGAACAACAGTGGTGTTTTGCAAGTGGCCCTGTTGAGCAGGAGCGAGGCAGAGGACAGATGCTCCATGCTGGCTCCTCCCTCACTCCTTTACAGTGCTGCTGTTGGGTCCGTGTTTTCCTACAGAAGCACGTGTGTGTATGCCCAGAGGTGACAGCACACGCAGGGCCAGACAGGTCAGGCTTCAGCTGGCCCCGTGTGCTTTGGGAGGGGGTGGACCATGCTGGCTTGAGTCTTTGAAGGATGAAACTGAAAATGAACTAATATTCTTCCCTCAGCTTAAAATCTGTAATAAAGTCAGTGAAGAAGAAACAGAACGTGGCCAGGTGCATGTACAGCAGCATCCTCCACGTGCTGAGGCTGTGCCAATCTGGTGAAATTAATCAAAGCTGCAGGTTTAAGAAAAGGTGTTCACTATATTCAAACTGAAGCATCACAAAATAGAATCAGTACAAAAATATACATACAGTTCTTTATTAAACAACTGTAAACACTTCACTGTAAAAATCCATAAAACTTTATAAACAAACATTTTGTAAATAGATTCTATACTACAATAAAAGAATTTTAACACAATTATTTACATGCAATACTGACAAATTTGGCACTTTCTGAAAAGAAATGTACAAAACACTTTGTTGTTTAAAAAGAAATTTGAAATTATAAAAACTCAGGGCATTACTATCATGCACTTTGCAAATACCTCACAAGCACTTATGGCACAGCTAGCAGAGAGCTCCAGGCTCCCATCAAGCTCTTTTCTACAAGTTCAGATAACTTTTAATGTGCTTCCGTAAGTTTGTTGTAAAACTACCTGAACATTGTCAAGAATGAAGTCAAATGCCATATTCCAAACTGATTCCACAGATGACTGCATTAACCTGAAGGTGAAAAGGAAGAAGAGAGTGAAAATTACCATTACAGAACTAGCCCTTTTTACAGTCAGTTTGTCTTTACACTGAAAAACACGGTCAGAGCAGTTCACACAGATGGTATTTTTACCAGGATTAAATCCTGGTAAAGCCCTCCCTCTCTGCTGAAATACACCAAGTCTCACTTAATGCCACAGCTTCCTCTGCCATCCATTGGTAAAATTCCTGGTGTGAGCAGTGTCACTGCAAACACTCGCATTTGGCAGTGTGACAGTGTGAGCCTGTGGTCAGCTGACCAACTTCATGCTGGAGATCAGAAATGACAGGCTTCTGGATCCTCATCTTTCCTTCCTCATCCCAAGACAGAGATGCTATTTGTCTTTTTCCAACAAATACCAAGAGCAATGGACACACGTCAATAATAGGTTTTGGGGGGTCCTATGTTGTGTTTATTGTTAAAAACAAATCATGGAGGCCCACAGAGAGCTAAGTGTTACCTCTATGATTCAGCTGCCACTACAAGAAAATTAAGGAAATACTCAAGGAAAAGAAAGCAGCTCTACACTCTCAAAAATCCCCTTCTAGTTCCCTCTATTGCAGGAGAGCAGAGGTTTCTACACTGAGAGATTTAGAGGATGTAACAACAGTATCATAGGGACAAGTGCACATCATCAGGTTCCTGACTCCTTGCCTGTGTTATGGGGCCACTGCCATCAGTGCAGAGCTCACATACAGGGACCAGGAATGCTTTCTGAAGAGTTTTATAAAGAATTTACTATACAAAATCATGGCACTGTGTATTTTGCATTTTCTCAGACCTAAAGGCTTCCCATATTACAAAATCCTAGTGAAGTTTGTACATTGCTGTAGTCTTTTAAGTGCTGTTTATTCTGTGAAATATGTGTTTTTCAGGTCTAAATCACAGAAAGCTGAGCCCCACAGTTAAGCAAGTAATAAATGGAATTTGGGCCTCCTGACACATGGGAAGAATAATAGGAGCACCACAACTACAGAACAGGAATGGGTTCAGTAGGTTGAACCCACCAATGGAGGTCAGGCAGCATCTGGATACAGCACGAGAATGAAGTCAGGTCTAAGGTGCCACGAAAAATTAATGGAAACAGGATGAAGAATAGGGACAATGTTGATGAAAACTACATCCTTTGTCTAGAAACAAAAGACTTGCCCAGAGAAGTTATGGATCCCACCCCTGGAAGTGTTCAAGGCCAGGCTGGATGGGCTTTGACAACCTGGTCTAAGGGACGGTGTCCTTGCCCACTAGAGGATCTTTTAAGGTCTCTTCCAACTCAAACTACTCTGTGATGCTATGAACTACTACTAAATGCTACCTCAGTTTTTAAATAAAATTTAAGCTTAACATATTTATATTCATCAATGGAATAACGAATGGGCTTGTGGCCTCACAGTTAAGCACCTAGTGTATGAATTTTAACAAAAATCGTCTAAAATGTCACAAATACTAGGAATTGAGTTACCTTTTCATGTACTTAACAACCAGATCTAACTTTTCCAAATCTTTTTCTTCTATTAGATCAGTACAATACTTCACAACCTGTAGAATGTCTTCTTCCATAGGATCTGTAATACAAAATAATTTTTAAAAAATGAGATATTTTCTCTAAGTATACTAAGAATATAACTGTAGAATAATGGGAATACAATAGAAAGAAATTCTGCACTGTCAGTGCATCAGGGGCCATCCTGACAATTGCTGTATTCTCACACCTCCCCCCAACATCAGAAGTTGTGCACATAACAGGACTGCAACGTCCTGAAATATCTGTTTGTAGACCTCTTCTCAGTAAGAGCAACCGACAGCCAAGCAAGCATTAGCCAAAGGGAAAAGAGACTGGGGTTTAGAATGGAATGGTTGTTTTGAAACTCAGAATAGTAACGTCCAGGGTATGAAGGTCCAACTTTCCACGATATGAAGCTATTTGTTTGACATGATGTTAAATCACAATTTAGCAACAGTGTTACACTTTGGCACCTTTTTTTCCTAGCAGGCACTTTTCCTAGAAAGACAAGGGCCTGACACATGGCTTGAAGAGAGAGCATGTAAATTTTCATGATGTTAAGCAAGACACAGGAACTGGCAGAACTGGTAGAAAGAATCAAGTTCCTCCAAGATTGCCAACGCATTAAGATTGCAAGATTACTGTGAAAAAAAAGCAGTGAAAGGAAGAGTGAAGAAGGAAGTACAAAGAGCCTACTAAAAGCAGCTTTCCTTCTGACTGCATGCAAGATGACCCCTGGCGAGACATCCCGCACCTGAAATGGTTGTGATCCACTCCTTCAGCAGCGTCTTCACATCATTGAACTCAACAGCTCCTGCGAGGTTTGGTGCCTGCGGCCGAAACGAACCCGGCTGCTCGTGGGTCTGCAGAGCTGCGGGGCCGGAACAGTCCGAAGTTGATGCAACTGCTTCTGGCTGTTCCAAACATAAAAGTTGGTAATACTCAGTCTGACAACCATGGTAAAACCATGTATGTATACACAGGTAAGTATCTAGTAAAGAATCCAGTAAAGGACACCAGCTGCATTTGTGAACGTGAACTAAGTCTAAAGAAGCAGACAGCTTTATTATTAGTGTTGAAAATACCTGAGCAGCAGGTCCTTCTTGTTTCAAGAAACCATCTATTAGCTTCTGTGGGCTTCCAGATGTAGCTGGCATGTTTTTTGCAGGGCTCCCAACGTGTTTGTTTTTCAGAGGACTCTGAATCTTTTTTACAGGACTAACTGGATTTTTTTTCCGTATTTTTTTCTTATTTTTCATAGTTGTATGCTTCAGATGTAGGAAAGGATTTTTTGACACTGAAAAACACAGGAATAGTCACTGGTTGATACATTTAAAATTTAATACTTTTCCATTGAAAGGAGAACTCTGAATCTTCCACAAACATCTAAGGATCACTTGGGAGAACACAACCTAGATAAAGCAACTTTAATATTGACATGCCATTCCAGATCCCAGCAATGTTTTAGGTATTTGAAAAGCACTGCTAGGCATTAGTGTACTCAGAGGATACTCAGCTATTTATAAGCCTTTTAATACGGAGCATTTCAGTACTTGAATAGAAGCAGCTGGTGAAATCTGAAGCCTACTGGACAAAGTGCCTCAACTCAGTAAGAGCTCTGTCCCACCAGTGGCTATCAGCAAACCCAGCAGTGTAAAGCCCCCACAATGCTTTTAATCAGAGTTCATGAAGGAAATTGCTCCCATTCCATCATACTCACATATCTGTATTAGTTCACTGGCTATGAAATCAAGGTGTTATTCTAATAATGCAGTATTTAACTGGCAATGAACCCAATGACATCTCCAACCTATTTTATGAGAAAGCACATTCACAGGGCATAATCTTATTTCTTTCTACTGATTAGAAGAAAGAGACCTGGAAGATTAGCTCGGAGTAAACACATCTGGCTATCATCCACATGGTGAGATGCAGCCTATCTCTAGCTGCCCAAAATCCGTATCAGTGCTACGGGTTTCAGGGAACCACAAGAACGCTTTCTGAACATAGTTTAACTAACTTAGGTACTGAAAATGTAATACTTTAAATCACAAGACATAGCAAGTTCAGATTCCATTCTGCAAACATATGGCTGTGGGTAAGCTTAGTGCCACAGTGCCCACGAATTGAATTAATTACCCATTTGAGTAAAGTTGGGCATCTGTTTGCAAACTGAGACCACAGCTGGTCATAACTGACAGTCTGTCAAAAATAAACCCAAAAATTCAATTGAACACAGCATCTTCAGAGAAGCTTTCTTTAGTTATATTTTCCAGTTTGTTATTTAGGGTTGCATAACTGTTTGAATAGTAAACAACTCCTATACAAGACTACTGTACCAACAGATACTCTCACCATAAGCGTTAGCGGGTTGCTGCTCTGATTGCTTTTGCCTTTGATCATACGCCTCTTTCAGCTCTGCTTGCAACTCAGCAGGTAGTGCAGCAAAAACCTCAGGGTCCACCTGAACAGCAACAAAAGATTCATTTGAATATTTTAGCAGTGAGCAAGCACTGTTTGCTTCCCTCTAGGTCACTCACATGAGAAAGGTATTTACATTTTATGCCAAGCAAAAATAAATGAGACATAACTGAAACACTGTAAAACAATCGTACACTTTCTTTGTTTTAATCTGTAAAAACAACAGAATTTTTCATTTAATATTACTCTAATTATTTCATAAAATTACTCTTATGGGCCTAATCATCTTACCTACCGATACTGTACCAACAGCACAACTACGCCTAACTCAGAGAACACTCCATTCAAATTTCAAAACGCAAACACTGACAATCAGGCTTTTGTTCCTCCTTTTCTTTTGATACTTCTATTTCTTGGAAGCTGGTACACAAGTCAAAATATTCTTGGAAACAGTCTCACTTATTTAAGGTCAGGAAATACCAAGTCCATCCATGTCTTGAACTAGTACAAAGAAGGTTTAATTTCTTTCTCCCACAGTTGTCCACCCCTTGTTTCATGATAAAAACATACTCCCTTGCAACTGTCCCAGGGACTTGAACTCCAGACAGGAAATAATTTGTTGCCAATTGCCAGACACACTCATATGGACGAAATAAAATGTATTGTCAGTTATCTTTCCTCACTGCATGTCTGAAGGAGCAAATAAGTGACAGACAAGTCTTAGGGTTTCCCATTATTATTGGGCATAATCTTCAAAATCTAATTCAAGAAAGCAAACCTATAATTTAGAGGATTAAATCTGCCAGTGGGAGAGTGCCCTTCATTTCACTGGTAAAATTCAGAGATGTGCACAAACATCAAAAAATTAGCTAAAACTACAATTACTATTCTAAGGGCACAATACAGTTTCTATCATCTGAGATCCTGTATTTCTTATATGTGCACGTGCATATGTATCAAAATTTGCCTCCTATTTTTAATCGAGTTTTTTTAAACCAAAATATGTATGCTACGAGAGGCAGATACCGTGTGCTATTCACATACGTGATGTTCAGATTTAAACAGGAATGTGCTCCTACAGGAACACCACTTTTTTTCCCTGTTTTTAGAATTCAAAATGCCAACACAAATTTTTCACAGGAGGAAATGGGTAAAACTCTAACCTCAATTACCACATACACTGCGTAGAACAAAGCACTATAGTGGAATGCAGCCAATTACATCCAGAGGTGTAAGTTGGTTTTTTAAGTATAAATTTTATTTAATAAAGCTGTTTTAAAAAGGTTAGTATTCCCTGTTTAAGCACTCGAGAGTCAAGAATTCAGAATGCTCTGAATTGACACTTTTTTGTGTACATCACTTAATAATTCATGCAGAAATAATGCAGTACAGAGATGCATTTTTGTTATTCCTCCTACCATTGCCCTCTCAAAGTGTAACAAGTAAAAATTCAGTTAGAAGAGCTATCAGTTAAGTTCATATGAATTCTATACTAATTAATTGGTGTTTCAGGTAATTTACTACACAGCCAGAATGTCCTAGCATAACTCTCGCATACCTACATCATATTCACATCATGAAGAACCTTGTTTTTATAAATTCATGTATTACCTCAGCACACAACTATGAGTATTTTTGATGTGCTTATATAAATTTCCTTAGGAGAAATCTGTATCATGTTAAGAAAGTGTAAGGATGAGATGAAGATTTGCCACCACTGCCTAATGCCACTACTACAAATGTCATTCATTTCTAAGCACCTGTAATCTTTAATTTTTGCATCCTACACTTCTATAAGATTCAGCTGCTACCGATATACAGCTAAAATTTAAGATTACTCCAGCAGCTGATGGAAACAAATGCAATTTATCTGGATTACTTTTAAAGGAGAATCTTACACAACAAGGGACATTTTCCACATGTTTTCTAATGAATAAATCAGTATCAGCCAATTAACTTTGCACCTGGTCATAAAAACACAGGTCAGACAAAAGAAATGAAGGGCTGAAAAACAAACCTAATTAAGCTATAAAAAGATGGCAGGGCACAATTTACATCTGCTCAGTTGATGCAGCTAAAGTACTTAATTTGGAGTGGCTGGCAATGTTTCTATACCTGAAACCTAATACTACTTATTTCACTGCATCATTTGCCAGAAAGTAATTTTAAATGTTTGTGTGCAGTCATGGAATATACACTCCCACAAAGAATTCAGGAGAAAAAAAAGAGTCATACCATATTTAGAGTAAAAAGGTATTTCTGAATTACGTTCATATTTGATTTTAATACAGGAAAAAAAATCCCCCTGTATTAATGAACTGGGCTTAGCAATTTTTTTTCCATCAAGCCTAAGGGAAGCTATTAGACCATACTATTCTAGGTAGTAAACTTGGACCTAACTCAGAAAATGAAAATTGTAAATCTTAATCCTCTTTTTGCCAATAAGGAAAGCTGAATGGCTTTCGGGAGAAAATCTGGAGTACAAGAATAAGACGCTCTAAAATAGATAGTATGAATATCCCTGACAAATAAATAGGAAGTTCAAATCTTCTTGAATTTCATCTTCAAACAAAAAGGCTGCTCTGCTAAGCTGCATTTTTGGATCAACTAACAGACTCACAAAATGCATTAGGAGATAGAGACAGAAAAGTCAGTATACTTGATTGTGTAAACTAATTGACAAATAAAAGCAAACACAAACTAAAAGGAATTTTTACATGTAGCCATATGCAGCTACAATTTATCCTGAAAAACAGTACTGAGTGATAAGACAAATGTGGGGGTTGTACTTTAGAGCACAGTGTAATTTAACACAGGAATCCAAGACAAACTCTTCCTTAGGGATAGATGTAACTATATAATTTAAAACAGCTGGGTATGGAAAACTCAGATACTATTTACATACTAATCCATAGGGGAAACCAAACTTTGCAGTCCAGGAATAAAAGCTGACACAACTGTTTCTGAACCAATGAACCCGAATTAAGGTGAGGAAATTTTAGTTGTAGAATAGACTATACATCTTTTTAACAACAATTATGCATTAACCATTCAGTGGAAACAAGACAGGAATTTCTACCTGATTTTCTCTGGATTCTTTGTCAGCTAAGCAGTCATTATGCCTTAGAAACAGCAAAAAATACCTCTCTATAAATGAGGTTAAGTGATCACTTGAGAACAGCAATGACACAACCAACAAAAATAAAAATACTGCTCTATTTTAAATGATGCATATGCAAGATATTGTATCTCTGGGAAACTCAATCTTTGATTTCTTAAAAGATGTTTTTTAATTTTTACACATTTGTCCAGCACCAGCTTGGATTGAAGGGTGCAATAACATTAGAAGCATTATTACTGTTACCTACTGCCCCATCAGGTCCCTGTTTTGACAAACAACTTTGCACTTCTCTCATCCAGGACACGCTATGTATGAGTCCATTAAAAAACTATGGAGGTATACACAACCTTTAGCCATGACTGCCTTTCTCCCAGGAATGTGATACAAACAACCACATGTACAGAAGAAGCTAGCAGAGGCTGGCTTTACCCCATCACAACATACACTTAAACAGAGTGAGTCTCCTGTGACTAGATAAGCAGATTTAGGACCGCTTCAGACCTATGGTGCAGTGTAACTCAGCTGCAATGCAGAAAAAAGGCTGGATTGCAAAGCAAATTGTAAATGATGACGTTTTACATTAAACAACAGCAAAAACATAGGCATACTGGTAACTATAGATCTTTCATAAATATTATTATGTCTGTTTGTGGCAGACAGAGCAACATTTGAAAGCAGACTTTTAAAAGATATTAAAGGACCATAAGCAATTTTGGGGTGTTACAGCTACTAGCTAAGGCTGTCTCAAGAAAGAGCTGTTAACTTCCTATAGATGAAAGGCTGTTGTTTACTGATACCGTGCAAACATCCTACCTGTGAGAAAGCTGGCAAAGCTATTACATTGATTCCCATATTGGTATTTGGTTCTTGGAGCTCTGGTATTTGTAAAAGCACTGTTCCAACTGGTTGTGACAGGAGTGCAGTGTTGCATCCATTTATTGGCACTTTTTTGCTATCTCCGTAACTCTCTCCTTGCTGAATGGTGTATATTTGCTCGACTTGTTCTCGCAGATCAGGTGGCAGAGCTTCTAGCACAGACTTATCTATCTACAAATATAGAAAAGCTTTTAGATTCTTCAAAAAAAATCGGTAACAAAGTTATTTTAGTCACAAAATTAGTTATAGTTTCCTAATTTTACAATAAACTCCTACATTTTAGTCTGCGTATGCAAACACACTTAGGAACCTGACTTACACTCTACAGCAGTAAAATACCATTTAAGACTAGCCAGCTCAGTAAATAGGAATGCTCAGTTTTATCCTTTCACAACGTTCAGTCTTCTCAACACAAATCATAGGTAGAGTTTCCTCCACAGTTATTTAGTGATAAGGAAACCCAATTTTTGAGTTCAAATTACATAGACAACGTATTGATATGAATACTAAATTGGTGTCTAGTACAAAGTTGTAAGCAATTAATTTCTTTCTTTATACAGTTTCAGAGTACATGCTACTGATTTACTTTAATGGTATTATGTATGTTTGCATACTGTCAGACTCTTGTCAGAGATTTTAATAATGAAGTAAGCTTTTACTTCTATCCATTATCGACTCTGAACAACTGAGATGACTCCTCAGTGCCCAGAAGTTGCTGTATACATTGACAGCTGCACAAGTGACTAAACAAATATAACTGACAAGCAGATGCACAACGTAATTTTTCTCACAAGTAAAATTTGAGTAAAACTATGTAGATAAATGTCAATGTTTGCCTGTAAGTTCTGCTGAATAAGACTCTATAGCAGTGTTAGAATACTTTATCTTTTAAGAAGAAAATCTGGAATTTATGATGAGATTCTGGATTTACAGAGAAGAACCAGAAATATCTATGAAAATCTACTTGCTTTATGCTGAGAGATTTTGATGAAAGCTGTGAGTGTTGTCAATCACTTCAGTTACTCTTTTACTTCTGTTTGTGTTCACTCATTCCAAATCTGCTACATATATGACTCTATAAACATTTTCTGGGAATCCTGGGTGTAGAATACATTGCTGTTCCTTTCCTAGTACAGAGTACGCAAACAACAGTGTGGCACTAACTCGCATCACTCCTTCCCTGTACCAAATTTTCAACTATATTCCACATTATAGTATGGTTAAAAGCAGAAGGAAAGATAAGCATATTGTGCCATAAGGCCACCAAGGCCTTAGGAACTCTACTGCACAGCCAGTGCATTTTTCACTGGTTTATAAATATTCCTCCTGTAGCAGCATGTGAGTGTACAGAGCTTCACATTGTTCAGTCAAATTACTTTCAGATTCTCAGAGAGATTGGGTATTGCATTATGGCAACAAGTTTTCTGCCAAAAGCTTAATTTGATTTTTAAAAATGCATAAATATTTGGGAAGGCTGTTCAAAGAACATCAACAAACGCTTTTACAGATTTAAATTACAGAAATTAAAATTACAGACTTTTACAAAAGAGAAAATAAATCCGCTTATACCTAAAATACCTACAGAATTCAGTGGAGCATCCTCATAGCAGAGCCTTCTAACAGATGTCTACTTGAAAAAGGGAAATACTTGAAAAAGGGAAAAAGGAAAATACTCCCTTTTTTAAAACATAAATAAAATCCCCCAACTCCATAGAAATATTTTAGTCAAATATTGTCCTCCTCTCATTTAAATGGTGATATCCTGTACAAATGTTAAGTGTGCATCTTAACTTCAACATTATTTTATTAGGGCAAAACAGGTTTGCATCACTAACAGTTACTTACTATGCTTTGTACTCTACTAGAACTCTTCTTATTTAAAAAGAGCTCATTTCCAGTCTATCCAAGTTAGACAGACAATCCCAAGTTGTTTAATATTCTCAGGTTTTACCTGGGAAGCAGATGGGACCTCAATGCTCAAATTAAGCCTGGATTTTACGCTGATAGGAGAATGCATGCCATTCCATTTGACAGCAGCCTCGGTGTTGTTGGCATTAGAATTGAGACCAGGTGTGAGATGGGTACCACGAGATGGAAGAAAAGTGCAGGTTCTCGAATCAGAAGATATTTCAAGGTCCATAGCAGCCACAAATACTATACATATGAAAACAAAATACAGAATGGTCATCTAATAGTTAAAAATACTCTGAAGATTCAAGACACAGTGAAGCTAGTTTCCAGTGTTATTTGCTAAAGAATGCACACAATATCTGGCACAGTTATAACACTTTCAAAGTACCTTTTGTTGCTATTAACTAAAACAAAAAAGTTTGGAATAACCTTATAAAAAGTTTTATTAATAGCATTTTCATTTGCAGCAGCAAAACCCATTCTCAAAAAGTTTATGTTAAATAATTTATACTGATAAAATATTGAATAAGTGTTCCAGGAAGGTAACCTATGTTGGGGTCCTTCAGAACTGAACATCATCACACACACCAAGTACAAAGCTTACTGACCTTCCTTATGTTCTTCTTCTGAGCATTTTTTTGCTTTCTGAACATGAAAAAGATCAATAACTGAATGTGATCCACCAGATAAATGTCCAGATTGTACTGCTGGGTGAGCTGAAGTGGTTTTACTGATGGGAACTAACTGCTGTACCTGAATTCCAACCTAAATCCAAAACATAAATAAATTAATTTGATGAAGTTTAAAATAAAATAAATAAACCCCCCTGTAATTGTATCTTAATAGCACTGCCTTCTTTGGAATTGGCTGCTTGTTGTGCGTGAGGGAGGACAAATAAAAGTATGTTGAGATACACATAAATGGCCAGTAAAAAGATCCCAAACAAATCCCAGGATTATCCAACACAGTCCAACAATTAAGAAATTACAAAGATAATACCCTCTGATATAGAAAAGTGCTGTAAAGAAGATCACGAAACAATGTGTTTATTATGAGACTTCTTAGACACTAACGTATCTAGAAGTATTGACCAGGAAGTGATTAGTATTATGTCTGGCTACCCATACAAGAGAGCAATGTTCTTCCCCAAAGACAATCTACACTGTCTCCATCACTTCAGTCTAAAAATGAAAAAAATAATACTGTTTCACTTCTAGACATGGTTTTTGGAAAGTCTCAATGGATGAAAATACTTTGGTGTAAGTAGTCTTTTTCAAGACATCGCAAGTTTTCATTTAATTTTTAAACAGCAAATGAGCAGAGGTTCAAAAACAGTGTCCAACTAAGAATGCACTGGTGCATTGTGTGAATTTATTGCCAACCCTTCCTAATTTTTATGAAAAAACCTTGACACTTAGAAAAAACTGTATAGAGGACTCAGAAAGCAAGAAGGAGCTACTGCGTATTTCTACCAGGTCTTCTTCTATAATCATGTATCAGAGATTTTGTTTATTAAGTTTCTTAGCTGCAAAAAAGGGATAGGACATCATCACTGTAAAAAGTTTTTCTTTGTGCTTTGAAATATTTCTACATTTGAGCTCTGGAATTTAAACAAAGCCTTTGGAATACTGCATTGCACAACTTTGCCTTGGGTTTTTTCCCTGACTTTTAGGACAAGAGTTTAAGTCTTATGTGAAGTCCTTGGGATGAGTGAGTGCATTTACCTGCCCAAGTGTGGGCACAAACAACTAAGGGTATCAGTTCAGGATCTTTCCTAGACAGGGACAGAAAAAGGACACTAAAGCACGGCTCACCTCATGTATAAAGCTTAACGGGACTAGCTCCTGCATAGACATATACATTGCGGGTGTCTGAAGTCAGTTGAAAGGATAACCACTGGGGAATCCTGGATGGTTCTGAACTTTATTAAACAAACTGGAACTAAATGGCCCTTCCAGAACTCAACAGAGCCACCTGATCAGAAGCAGTAGTCCGTTGTTTTGCAAAACAACATGTCCAGGATCCAGGGGATACTAACTCTATTTTAGAATCCTCTTAAAACAAGGGCTAAAGAAGTCAGCAAAGACAGCAAAGGAGACAGACAAAAAACTAGAAAAAGACAGCCACGGGATGATAAATATTTCCTCAACTCCAAGGCAGGGGGCTGACTTTGCAAAGCAACATTGTGAATTTAATCCTATTTCTATATCCAGATGACCAATAAATACAGGGTTTAGAAATCTTCTGTGCTCCATTGTAACAAATGGATGATGCCAAAATAGTCTTATCGTGGGTTCACACTGCTATGACAAAACCACTGAGATGAGCAAGACTGTTCTAAAATAAATGATCAACCAAAAGAACCAGCAAATCACCTTCAAGCAAAGGCCAAACCATGGGCTGGTAACTTTTCTTGCTCTAAGACTTGCAGTCTGGAACAAAAACTCCTCTAATCTCTACCTTTGACTGTCATTACAAGGAGTATTTATATTAGTTACTTAACTAACAGCTCTGCAAAAGTTTACAGAAAATTCTATGGCAAAATAAAGTTTACATGTGCTAACAGAACTGTAAAAGATGCAGTCTAACTTTGCTACCTCAGGCTGTTTTAAGTTGTGGATTAACTCATACCCCAATAAAGTTTTTTACATTTATGGCTTTTTAACTATATTTTTCAAAGGTAAACACAGAAAACATAGTATGACTGTATAGCCTAATCTACCTAAGATTTGTATTATCTGCACTTTTGCTTAAGTTTGGTTATCATCTATCCTGAGGAATTCAAAATTGAAATTGAAAGACAACAAAGAAGGTTAATAAAGAGAATAAATTTCAGTTTTTGCATTAACTCACCCCTCGCATATCTGATATGTTCAGTTTCATTGTGTGAAACATGTTTAGAGTTTCTTTCCCAATTACTTTTGCACTGTCTGTTGCATGGTCTAGAGTCACAGTCCTAAAAAGAATAAACAAATATGGTTAAAAAGGAAACTTTCACAAATCCTAAAGACAAGAAAAATTCTGTATTTATTCCAGAGAGGACCTCAAAGAACGAAGGTCATATTCAGACACAGAAACTGAACACTGGTTTTTTGTTTCTTTTTAATGGTAATTCAAACTAAGCATGATCTACAGATAAAAAAGCAGACTATTTACTGATTGAACATCCTCAGTGTGCAGTCCACACAATAAATTGTCACATATATTCATATACATGCTACCTAGTGAAGCCAGAAAAAGAACTTTTCACTTTACACTTCACACAGAAATGTACTCATGAATTTCTATCCTTCACTCAAGCTTGGTTCATAGTTTGCTCAGTATTACTTCTATTGGCAATTGTCAAACATCTACAGCAAGAGCTTCGGAAGGAACTATGAAGGAGATGTGGATATAGGCATGTGCATGTGGATTACAAACAGTAAAGAACTCAGATTAATGGTAGTGACTTGAATAAGTAAGATTCCAAAGATGTATATTCTGCCGTGGGCAATTTTCTGCAGCAAGTGTCACAAAATGACCTGGTTGGTGAGTTCTACAAATTGCCACCTGAGAATGTGGCAGGGCAGAAGCCGTGCTTCGTAGTTCTGGATTCTCTAATGGCCTAACATTTCAGATAGGCAAGGACAGAATTTCACGAATTTCAATCAAATGTAATGTAAAGTCTTCTCACTGAGGTAACCAATGCAGTTTTAACTTTATGGATATAAGGAAGTCCCACCTCGGTGTTTTGACAAGGTGCCATCCTGATAACATACTAAAGACTTTCATAGTGTTGCTCTACTTTTTAATCTGTCAGAAATCACCACGAACAGCCAAGTGATCTCCAGAAAGGTCTAGTTCTGCCCATATGAAAAGGAAAAACCTTCCTACTGTGAACGATATGAAGATCTCCCTAAGCCTTACATGCTAATATTTTTAAGAAAAAGGGGATCAATATCACCCTGAGTCTAAAGGTACCGAATATTTCAGAAGAATATTTTAAAAATGTCTGTGCTGTACCATTGGGACTTGATTTCAAAGACACAATAAAAATACCACTGACATCTCAGAAACTGTATTTCTTTTTATCTTAAGCATGTCTGCAAGTCTGAATCCTTTGTAGTACTTTGACTATTATTCTAGGGAATCTGGACCTGTAGGATAAGAAAGCATAGCAACTCATTCACCTGTGAGAAGGGGAAGTAAGAAATGGGTCATGATCTACAGCTAAGAGAAAATCTTAAACCAGAGAGAAAAAACAGCCACTTGAGGGAACACCACTTTGAGATTCTAATCCATTTACTTGGAGACAACTTCTGGTTTACCCTGCTGCCTTTAAAAAGCCTTTCACTGGGCTGAACAGAAATGCTCTAAAAAAGACGGGAATGCAGTATCTATATTGTCAACACAGTAAATTGGACTGGCTGGGATTAACAATGTCGCTGGTAAAGTCAGAAGCAGAAACAGAGACCACCAAACATGATCCTGGCATCTGAACTACTTTAACTGGGTGAACAATTTAGCATTCTTGGGTGCCCCTGCACCTTACCTTAATGAAGACTTCACAAACTCAGGAAATTTCAGGGCACGTGTACATTACCATGCCTGACCACAGAAATGAAGTTCAAAGCACTGACCTCTTCATGAGAGCACAGCCTGGCACTAGTTCCAATAAAGGAGGAATAAAGATTTGTCTCAATACACACTCAACCCTAAAAAGGTATTCTTAGGCTGTGAAGAGTAAATCTTCAGCTCAAAGAATTCAGGATAGCCAGAAGAAGAAAGTATAGACTGAAAGAGTTTCATATATATATATATATATATATATATATATATATATATACACATATATATATATATACACACACACACCAATCCCAAAAAGCAATCACCTTCTGGCAGTGAAATCTGAATTTTGTAATGTCAGGGTTTTTTTACAGCTGAATTCTATGTAACAAGATCACAAGTATGTGACAGGCAATGCATGCAAATCCTACTCTTGAACTCTAACACACTGCGAGAACCCCATCACCTCTTTTGTTACCAGGAACTGACCAAATGACCGTTGAGTTCAGAAGGAATTAATCCATTTACAACCACCTGAGATGGAGGGAGAAATAGAAACGACCTATCTTCATAGATGCTGAATGCACTCTCTCACAAAACCCAGGATCATCCCTTTACTGAAGGAACAATTGCTTTGATACAGAAGTTATCTCTGAAGAGTACATGTGTTTTTAGAAGGTTCTGCAATGATCTTGTAGGAACTCTTGCATGAAAAGGCATATGATGCTCTGTGCCTAGATTTCATTCCTGTGTTTTCAACGTGCAAGTATATAAACAAAATTCAGATTAATATTTAGTCAACATCATTCAGTTTATCAGTAAGAAACAAAGAACGATCAGAAGTAAAAACTGGGTAAGAGTAACAGCACTGCTTATGAAAGCTGAAGGTCCTAGTTCTTTGACAGTGACCTACCAAGTGACTCCTCAGGCAGAATAATTGGGTTATCCCATTTCCCCGTAGATGGGCAGCCACTACAGGGAGCATCTCAGTGAGATCAACAGTGCTACAGGGAGACCAAGGAGAAAGAGACTATTACATGAATAAGGATCCACAAGAAAACAAAGGAACTTCTGATGAGGAACTTACAACTACCTGAAAAAAATCTAAGTGCGAAGGTCAAGAGACATGAACAAATTGCCTTCTTGAACAGCTGAAACATGGGGCACAGTCTTTCACCTTGAGATTCAACTTTCTAAGCTCCACTTCAGATCTTCATTGTCTTTTTCTAGGAACAAAAAAGTTCTCTGCAGACTTATTTGTAAAACAAGAAAGCCAAGAGTCAACACTATCAAACTTGTCTGTACTAAGACAGATGACTGCAGTCCAAGGTGTCTGATGCCAGTTCCAATCCTCAGAATCCTATGTGACCTCTCAGTCTTCTACAGCAAGTCATTCTGCAAATACTGTCCTAGCCTCAATGCACTCTAGCCTTGGACAACTATGGAACTATCAGTCATCCTTCTTGACGAGTACAAAGTACAATGTTCTTTGAGAACTGACTCCAACTGTCACAATCAGCATGTGGCCAACAACCTATCAAGGAACAGCAGAAAGCCTGTCAAGAAAAAGGAGAAGTGCCCAATATCACATGGTTCAGGGAGAGAAAAAGGTATGCTGCAGCAGAACCTTTCAAATCAGCTGGTCACTGAAAGAAATAAAAATGCTGCCACGTGTGTCACAGTGCAGGATGTATGTACGTCTTCTACAAGCACTGCAAGAAAACTCCCAGCTCAACACTGAGCAAGCAGATCAACAATATATATGTACATATATATTACCGATGACTAAAACACCCCATATGTACAACCCAAACACAAAGGACTTTTGATACTACTTCTTATTTTGGTGCAAGTTTGATAGACAGAGGTATCAAGCATTTTGAAATTTCTGTGCTGTCTTCCTGTAAATTTTGGTGCCCAACATCCTGCAAAAGTGTGTTCTTGCCTAGTAGTTACCTGGCAATATTATCACAGATTCCATGACCTCCATATTTTGCAGGCTCCACTGGTGCTCCAGCCTTTCTGACCATAATTTTAAGGGTCAATCGTTTACCCTTCATACCAGCAGCTTCAAGTCTACGTTGGATTTCTTCTGAGAGGCTGAGAAGGAAAGCCTCCGCTTCCTTAGGCTGAAGGGGAAAAACAACATGTTTAGGTAATTACTAGTTTTCAAATATTAAAGGTAAATCATTAAGGGTTAATACAATTCAGTCTGTGTAAACTGAAAAGAGGAAGCTGATCCACTGGCAATTGTCCTATTTAACTTCAAGTGTTTTGTTTACATTGTAGGTTGCTGAAGTTAGGTGAGATGGTAGATTCCTATCCTAATGCTGAAATACATGTCTAGTAAGTTCTTTTGGAAATAAGTCTTTAAAAAAATGTATTTAGAAACCCCAAAACAGAATTGCAAGTCTAACTTTAAGCACAAACCTAGAACATGAAGAGTGCAGGGCTTATAAGGAAAATCCTTTTCACCATGAGGAAAGTCAAGCACTGGAACATATTGCTCAGAGAAGTTGTACAGTCTTCGTTCTTGGAGATTTTCAATGCCAGACTGGATAAAGTCCTGAGCAACTGGTCTGACTTCATAGCTTCTCCTGCTTTGAGCAAAAGCCTGGACTACACAACATAACAAGGTCTCTCCAAATCTGTTGTGTTTTCTTCTATAACTTCTATAAATACTCAAGTTCTCAACAAAAAGCTGAGTTACTTTTAAAATTGAATTTTGTTGACAACACTCCCCCCACCCCAACAATATTTGTAAAAAGTCTAATAAAAATGCTGTACTGGAGCAGCTGGTGATGGTTTCAGGCACTGGCATCTTCAAATAATCAGCATTTAAATGAAAGAGAATGCTAGGTGCTGACAAACCTACTGCAGTTCTCTTTTTCTGTACCAGACTTGTATAACGAATGCAGAATAGCCAGCTAATTTTGTGCAAGCTTCTTTTCAGTCCAATACTTTTGCAGTCTCTCCTCCCACTTTATCGTTTGGTCTCCTACTTCTTCATTTTCCTCATTTCTATTTCGTGGCTAAGATGGTGCTCTAACAGATCAAAGTGTAAGTGAAAATAATCAGAATATGAGAAGATTCTTCTACAGCTGAAAGAAGTCACTGCAGAGAAGAAACAATTTTGAATTTACCTGTGTAAACCTTATTCCGTAGTTGATTTCTGCTGAAACGGATTTTCTTTCTTTTTCTGTACGAACAGGCCGATCATCTAAACCACGACAAAATCTGTAGAGCATTTGCCCTGTTTTTGGACCAAATTCTTTTTGCAGTTTGGACATTGAAGCACACTGCAAATCTCCACAGGTTTTAATTCCCAAAGAAGCCAGCTTAGATTCCATTGTCCTGCCAACTCCTAAAAACAAAGCAGTTAGTTCTGTTAACCTATGCAATTCAGAGCCAGTTAAGTTTTGAGAATATATTTTTTTTAAACCTACTCTAAGTTGTATCAAATTAACAAATATATATATACCATACAAAATAAATTCTGCTCCGTAAAACATGGTTTGAATGGAAACTTTTGCTGTCTTCACATGTATTTCTTTAACCTGTTTCATACTTTAGTTTAAGATGTCATACTGCAGTGAGTTTCTTTATTTCTGAGTAAAACATGAATGACTCCTACTTGCAAATTGTCTGTTCCAGATTATATAGCTCAACACTCAGTCCAAAAAGAGTGCACAACATGTAATGTGTTTTCCCATCATGTATAAGTGATTTAATCTAAAAGAAAACCAACAAGTATTTTGACCACTGTTTCACTGCTTCCTGGGTAGGAAAATATTTCAAGTAGAAGTGATAGCATACCTGTATCACTTGTGCTTTGAATTACCAAGCACTGGAAATTGTAGGTATCCATGGCAACGGCACATATGTAAGTGTGATAAACTGAAGTATATTTCTGGGTTTTGGAGAGGTGGCCTGTTATTTCCAGGAAATATTACTCCTATGAGTTCACACTACTGAAGTCAGCAAAAAATTAGGAATCTCAGGTAATCAGATTCTATCTTTGATGATCTGTTTCTCTGTCTAGGTGGCGTTATTGACACAAACACTAAAAAGGCTTTACTATTAACGTGCAAGTCAATTGTGAAAGCTTTAAAACATTCCAGACAAAGCACAGTACTATATAAGTATTATTCTGGAGAAGAAATATCTCCTCTAAGTTATGCCAAAGCGAAATGGTACTGTGCTGTAAATTGTGTTTTAAAGAGAGTTTCTGGCAAACGTGCATCTGTCTATGGATGTTATTCCTACCACTCTTCAATTTCAGTGTCTACTGCTGCCTATTTTTTACTGCCCTTCTCTTTTCTTCTTAAGCAGATAAAAATACTGTTTTGAACATTTAACACTAAATATATGTGTATACATGCAGGGTGAGGTCAGCTGATCACTAAAAGCATAAATGAGTGCTTACTCAGCAGTTTTTGCATCATGCCTGCCTCACATTATACTACGTATGTGTACTGAGTAACAATACAGAGCTACAGGCCAGGAAATGCTTTATGTTACAATGCTTTTAAGTATTTTCCAGGAACAACAAAAAAAAAATAATAAAGCCTGTTTTCATATTCCACATGTCTTTACTGTCTATCACATTTGGGATCATAAACATGGAATAGCATCTAAACTTTTTTGAGCCAGAAAGCAGATTTGTAGCTGAAACTGGTTTAATATCATGAGGCAAAATGACCTCTAAAATATATGAGTACCTGGAAGACTGGTAACAAGTTGTCCTCTGATAAAATCATCCACTTCTTCTGGTTTTAAGTGATACTGTCCATCTGGTTTTGCTTTACGAGTTGCCATTCTGGCCAGCAGAATATTGGAACCTGTAAAAACAACAAATTAAGCCACGTCTGTGGTCACTTCTGTTGATTTTCAAGCAGAATGCCACAGTTCAACATTCAAGAAAAAAATGCAGGAAGTATAATCAAATTCTTTATCTTTCACAAAGAATTTAATGAAATATATTCATACATATTTGCAGTGTCTACTTCCAAATTATCAGCTAGCAGTATGTGCTATTACAGCAGTGAAACTGTAGTGGTAACTGCAACCACAAAGTTAATAAAGGAACAATTCTGCTTACAGTCATGAATTTGTCTGACAGGTGGATTTCATACACTTACATACACTAAGTACAGACATTTACAGATACTCAAGTCTGGTATTAATTTGGGACAAAAACAAAGGAAGGAGACAAGTGAAAACAAACTAAAGAAGTATTTTCAGATGTGATTTCATATACGATACCTACTACAGATTACACAAATCTTTGCTTTCAATACGTTCTAATAATTATCCAAATCGTGTCACCTCATAAACTCTTACTGCTATCTCCATTAGGGAGCACAATCTAGTCTCATTTTAATATTTACTGCAAAAATACTGTAGCATTTCATAAAAATGAATGCAAGAATATCACATAGATGGAACTTTTGCTTAAAACTTTCCACTTATGAAGATTTTCTTGCATTTTTATTTACACTATTAGAATGTAAATGGCAACATCTTCCACAAGAACTTTTGAGTTTTAGCAAACTGACATAGCTTTGATCCATTAACAAAAGCAGTCACTGCTTGTAAATAGAAATGAAGTTACTTACCCATGCCAACAGAAGCTGTGCATTTAGTTTGGTCTCTGATTTCGGTGCGGATAGCATTTGCAAATTCCTCAGGAGTCAATCTGGTCTCTGTAAGGATTTCAGTGATATCTACTAGTGCTTCATCACAACTGACTGCTTCGATGTTATGAGTATAGCTATCAACACAAAGTAAAGGAGGTGAAACACCAGCAACAGCTCACCATCTGTTAAAACAAATATGTAGCAAATAAAGCCTTCCTTTTGTGGTGGCATTTCCCTGCTTATTTTGTATCACACATCACTTAGATATTAAAAACGCTAAAGCAGCAAATTACACTAATATTATTAACGTAGGACTAATTTCAACAAGCATCATGATTTTAAAGGAACAGCTAGAGAACGAGTTGAATATTTATTTTTCATTGATAACAACAGATTTCTAGTTTTGTTTAAGTGCATATTAAACCAGAAAGCAGTTTCTAATAGATGTTACTCCAAGAACCTGTTCTTAAGTTACTCAAAAAACACCTCTTGGAAGGATCTCACAACTAAGCACAGATCTGGTTCTCATAATGTAATCAGTTAAAAATTTAACAATGCTTTCTTTGGAAGTCAAGATGTTGACTGTTTACAGGATTTGGCTTCAAGATAAAAGAATGCTCAGAAGCATGGTGCTCAAAGTAACAAAAATACTACAAAGGAAGACCTCAAATGGGAATAGCTTTACTGAAGGTGAAGAGTAACATGAAGATGAAAATATAAATCGAGTAATAGCATTCAGCAATGGCAAAGAAAATACGCTTGATGACCTTACCGTGAAAGGCCATGTAAACAAACAGCACATTACCTTGCTAATATTTCATATACTGTCCGTGCAACTTCTTTGTACGCATCAAAATCATATGAAACCGCTTGAAGATTTGGACACAACTTTTTTGCTTGACCAAAAAACATTCCATTCTTTATGCCAACTTGTCTAAAAATAAATAATTAGAAAATACAAAACACTAAATAAACACAGTGCAAACTTTTCCACAACTTAATAGGGAGTATTGTCAAATGAATTGTCTTTTCCCACAAAAATGGGAATTCAGTCTAACCGCTAGCAATTTAATAGGTAAAAAAATAACTAGAGAATTAGTTGTGTAATATTCAACCATGGAGTATGAACATCTTGCCTTTAGAAAAATGCTGAAGGACAAAGACTCCAGAAAGCATCACTTGTTATTTTCTGTTTCAAATTAAAATGACACATATACTACCATGACTAAGGTAGCTGGATCTTATATTCCAAGATTTAAGCTTACATAATTAGGCTACTGCTAATAAAGAAACTCTAACTTTTTGTGACACAAATAGAAACCTGCCTATTGTAGAAAGCCTGAGAAAGGTTCCAATGAAGAAATAATTTCTGGAGTATTATTTCCATTAGGGAAAAAATTCGCATTTCTAACACTGTGCTTATATTTTTAAGATATTTTATATTTTTATATTATCTATATTTTATATTTATATATTATATATATTTATAAAAGTCGTTTCATACTCTGAAGTTTTGTAAGTTATGTTATTGGAGATGCTCACCATAGTCTCTGCAAGAAATGTTTTAAGTTTAGTAGTTACACTTTCTGTCTGATTTTAAGTAAAACTTTCATTATCTGTCATTAATTCTATAAAATAATGCAATTTTGATACAAAGACATGAAGATAACCTTATGAAATCAGCAGTATCACAGTGAAAGGCATAAGGTTTTCCTTAAAGGGCTTTATTTCAAGTTACATGTAGCTGAGGATGAGAGTTGTTGAGCAGTGTCAAAAAAGCAGCAGCAACGACAGGGAAGACCTGTTAAATTCTAACAATCTGTAAAACTACAACTTCTGAATGTATAAAACTTCTTCTCTAGGTAAATTTCAAAAACTAACAACTACTATTTTTGGACATCTTATGCCTACCTATATGAGATTTTCAAGCAAACTACTAGATAACTTTTACCTACCTGGCTTCATAACTACAAGATGCTATTTCAGCCATGGACAGAACAGTGAGATCGAAGTCAGCTCCATTCAAGTGTGTGGAATCCGGATGTTCCCAGACCGATGAGTCCGACTTATCAGGTACTCTAATTTCTGCTTGGAAAATAAAATTTGTCTTTATGTTATTTTTCCGAGGAGTTCAACAGAATGAACGTAAATAAAATAAAAATTAGGCATTTTATTTTACACAATTTCTATACAGTTATCTGTTGATGCAGAGGTTCTTAATTCTATATTCGTTCATATCATGGTCCAGAAAATCCAGACCCCCTCCCCAGTAATGTCTGTCTGCGGATAGGTCTGTACTACTTAGAAGAAAATTAATAGAAAAATTCTGGTTTTATTTTCCCCCAAAGTACTAGGCAGCAGCTTGTTGGTGACTACATACACCATACTGTAAAGTAAGAATGATTAGCTTTATTGACTATAAAAATGATCAAACACTTGTGGCTAACTGCTAAAACCATAACCTGTAAACAAATACAAGACACTAAAAAATTTACCAACTCTTTGGCTAAACAAGAAGACACTTCCTTTCTACAAAAAACACACCTACCACCAGAACACTGAAGTTTCATAGAGAATACAAATCCATTTTTTATCATACTTAAAATTATTTTTCTAATAGTCTAGATACAACAAAGTGATTTTTAAGAAGTGAAATCACTAGAATGCTAATTAGTTTAAATTAAAAACACTAGCTAGAAACTTATATTTCCTTTAACACTCTTATGGGGATATTATTGAAAAGAAGTCCGCTTTTACTTACTAATAATTCTCTTATTAGGATATGTCAACTTCTTTCAAATATCACCATGAATTTATCTTAGATCAAAATGACACAATTATAAATACCGCAACCCCAGACTTAAAATGAGACAGACCTTCCCTAATTCTATAAAACTTTACTGCATGTCCTTACATACATTTTAAAGAATCTCCAGGCCCACTGTGCACTAGGTGCTAGACAAAATTCCATGATGCTGAATAATGGAAACAAGTAAAGGATTTTCTATTTCTTTCTGTTTGGGTTTTCACAGTATGTAAACCCTGAAATACTTGTTATACTCTAAATACAGTTCAGTTTGAAAAAAAATTACTAGATGCAAAAACTACAATGCTCTCCCAAACTCCCATCAGAATCAAACAACAAGGTATCACATAGAAAATTTTTTTCAATTTATTTAAAATGAAATCCACTATAGAATTCCTTTTTGTTACTGTAATCCATTTAATACCATACACCCTTAAATATAATAAATGGGGAGTTTTCTTCAGAGTGCCACAATGCCTAATTACGTTCCACAGTACTGACAGCTTACACACTGACAACCTGACTGAAAGGAAACGTGGTGCTATGTGCACATATGAGTAGCTATCAAACCAGAGAAAGCGGTGTAATGAGTGAGTGGAGATAGCAGGGGTAGAGCCTGACTCTTGTGGAAAACTGCTTTTATTCAGAATTTCTGCTAAATTTCTGCACCTTTTTATGTCTTAAATATTTTAATGCATGATGAGCTCAAAAAGTTACCTAAGATGTCTGCAACTGAAAATTAGAGCAAAATTATGCCCCAAATAAAGATAAGAATGACAAGAACAACTTCTTTAGTCCATGCCTTCCTGTGCCCTGGCCTGAGATGATGCTGTCATCTTGTCTATCTTCACTGGATTCGTCGACTTTTTCCACATCGCAGCAGAGCAGATCCCCCCATGAGCTGATGGAGTCACTTCATGTGAAATTCAGGGCAATGCAGAACACATTGTCCTCAATGGAAGGCAAGGTAGAGAACCTCTCATCAAAAGCTGGGAAACTAGACAGGCACATGGTGAATGTGGAGCAACGGATGGAGAAATCAGAGGCCAGGACCCAAGTCTGTGAAAAAGAAATCGCTGAGAATAAATCTGTGACTAATATGATGGTTTAAATCTGCTGCTCTTTAGAATGAAAACGGAGATACTAGGGTTGAGGGAAAGGAAGCCTAGGAAACATTCACATCTTGGGCATCCTGGCCATGGAAAAGAGACCCCAAACTATGAATCCTGATTAACACATGTTAATCTTTTTTCTTTAGAACATGAATGTTAAAGATGGCATGTAAGTAGAGAAGTAATTTCTACTACCCAGAAAGCCTATCTCCAATTTGGGGATTTAGGGTGAGAATGATAGCAAGTTTTTAAATTTAAAAGTTATGCATTTTTGGATGAATTAATATAAGAAAAAGAAAGTATTTTATAAAAGATTCAAGATTCTACTGACACTAGATATTTGTGTAGCAATGCAGATCAAAGCCAGGAATCAGTATCACTAAAGAAGTAATTTGCAAATTAAAAAAAAAAGAAACAAAAAAAAAACGTAGCTGAAGCAGCAGAATTCAGTATTTGGTCAAAAGTGATTCATAAGAGTTTGGGTTTTTTGGTTGTGGGTTTTTTGAGGGGACAAGGTGCTTTGTTTCCGTGTTTTTCCTTTGTTTTTAATTTGGAACCTTTTTTCAAATAAGCAAGACCTGGAGAAGGCAAAATTGGAGAACAGCCTGGAAAATATGAAGCACCAAAAATCAAAGTGGGTTCCATGTTGAAGCATGGATGTAAAAATATGCTCATGTTCTAAGTTGCTCCCAACTATCTTTTAATTTCATTTATATAACATGTTCCCATTGTGTATGTTTAATGGCCTAATTTAGAATTCTGTAATTTTGGTATTTTAGAAAAGGCATTTCTCCATGTAATACATGTACCTACTGGACCATATATCCCTCTGGCATGGCACAATTAAATACATGCTGTGAAATGTCTGTGATGTTTGAGAAGCTTAATCAGCAATTCCACCCTTTCATCTAAGACCACAACTAACTGTAATTTCTCTGCCCCAAAAGGAAGACAAGCCATGTACTTATGAGAATGCAAGCAGAAACAACTGGTTGGGGTTTTTTTTGTTGATAAAACCATTGTACATGGAGATAAAAATTAACAGAGAGACTAAAAAAAATATTATGAACTGCAGCTAATGAAAGAGACTATAAAAAGAGTGTTAGGAAAAAATCCTTTCACCAAAACAACAGGCTGTACGATCAGCCTAAGTGTCAAGAAAGAAAGAGGTAGCTGCCTGCCTGTGTGCAAGCCAGTGAGACTGGAGGCTGAAGTTAAAGAAATGAATGTGTGGATATCCAGGAAAGGCTGCAGTAGTAAGAAACTGAACTTGTTATGCAATGAGTTTGAAATTTGCTGTCCTTTAAAGCAACAAATACAGTAGAAGAGATACTATTGAATTTGTGAATCACAAAGAACATGCTACATATCAGCTAAAGTTCCGTAATTTTACCACCTCACTCTCCAAACATCACTTGGTTGTATTATGCCACAGTCTTACCCAGTGTAAGGTCCTAACAAAAGTTGGGAACTCCCTGTATTAAACTGAATGACCAATGAATACTTCATACACAAGCTATATCCTACAGAAAATCCAACTCCAAAAAAACCACAGCTGTTTTTGTGTGGAGCATACTGAAAAGTCCTTAAACACTTAAAGGCCAGTGGGTTCCACAAACATACATTGTAATTCAGTTTTGAAGTATTCTTAAACTACAGCAAAAAGACAAATAAACTGGCATCACTTCCACTAATACCTTGCTTCCAAAAGTCTTAAAACAAACAAACAAAAACCTGCCAATTTCCAAAGTACTAATGTTTCGTGAACAACCATGGAAGAACAACCTGTCTTTTCCCAGGTCTTGTATCACCAAAATAACTTACTGAGGTGTAAACTTTATAACAACACTTGTTTCCAGAAGGTTAGTAAAAACTGCATATACAAAGAAGAAACTCAGCTTCCAAATCTAAACTGAAATTAAACAGCAGCAGACCCTTTTATATGTACTTTCTATCAACCTTATGGTAAAAATTAAGCTTCAAGATGATAAACAGACTGTCGTTTGCCACTGAAGTTGCCAATGTTTAGCAACATACTTTCTCATACTAAATACAGTTCAAGCAGTATAATACAAAAAACTTATTAATAAAACTATGGTTTGTTAACATTGGTACACTACTACTTGAGGACACAAAAAGTAACAAGTTTCTAAATGACTGCAGGCAAATATGGAATTCTCAAACTACAACAGATCCCCTGGTTTTGAGGAAACAAAGTATGGAACAAACAGTACTCGTGCAAGTTGCACACTTTCCAGAAACCTAAAATGCTCTAAGTACCACACAAATAAACTCACTGTACACAGATATTCTACACAAGCAACTCAAAAGCCAATTTCAAACAATCAATTTCTCACTGGCATTGTGCTGTTGTTTCTAATTTCATAGTAAAAAAACTGTAGACTTACAAAAAATTTTGTACCTTCTCTATAATTGACTTTCTGAGAAAAAAGCGAACTTGGACAATCTCTATTTCTTTCTTATTTTAAATAACTACTTAGCATTCTATCTTAAACTTCACCTCAATGCAAGTGAGTAAAACCTACGATTAGTCTAAACTAATTTACCCATATTGAGTAAAGCTAACTAACAAGAAGTCACAATGGCATGCTATTCCTGAGGCCACAGAGCACCATGTTGTCCAAAGGTATTTCTTTTCTGAAATCCCCCATAGGAAAGAAACAAATTTATCCACAGTCCACTTTATTAACAATTTTAAGAAAAAAGTATTCTATAACAGCAGTTAAAAACATACAGACAGACTTATCTGTACCTGCTTTGCCATTCAATAGCTTGTTCTGGTAATATTGCTGTTCAAGTTGGGGGTTTGCACCAGGGCGCAGTGGTGCCTTTCCTGCACCTCTGTTGCTAGTAACAGCTACTGGTTTTCCTGTGGAGAAAAAATGCATTTGCTTACAAGTCAACATTCTGTAATAGCTCACATTTTAATAACAGCACAACAAGGATAAGATCATAAACCATTTTAATTCATTTGTCAGTCTCTTTCAAGCTTGTACGTTCTTAAGAGCATTAAAGAAGAAACAGCTATGAAAGTGACTTGGAATTACGACAATGAATCTGATGTCTTAATTGCAGTCAAGTGTAAGAAAAGTTTTTCTAGAGTGAAAGCACAGCCACACTGATTTACCTCTAGTAACAAGTGTAAATAGAAGCTGTGAAACTTCACCAGAGACCTAATGACTCATTAGATACGGCAAACATTGTGCTGATTTTAAATACTTCAACACGTTTATTAGCCAAGTAAACCTGAAGAAAACACTCAGTTCCACTTGTTTAACTGTACAAAACCAAATCTTTAGTAAACTTTTGACTTTTCTGTAATATCAACACCTCCATGGTGTTTCTAAAAGAAGCTAATTTATGCACTGAAAATTTTGGCAGGCTTCTGTGGAACAGAAAAAGTATCTGCAGAAACTTGGCAGGAAACAAAGTTTTAAAGTTCCAAACATAGCTGGAGTATCTTTCATACAGTTGCTCCTGCCTTTGGAGAGAAGAGAGCAAAGGAACCATATGTACAGCTTACTCTTTCCCAATGTCTGTCATAGCTGGGTGTGAGATGGTCACCAGTGCACCAGTTCTTCAGACTTGTGCATCACTGAAGTTCAGTGTTTGCACAGAACTACGATCTCCATTTCTGAATGGTATATTTGTAAGAAACAACCCCACCAAAACTTGCTAAGGTGCTCCACTAACTCTCCTACATCATAAGGATGATCATACAACTCAGACTTCTGAACGCCTTCTGAATTGTTCAGCTTTAGGTTTTATAATACTTCATGTGCAAGATGGGAAAGGGAAGGAGAAGCAGATTTTCCTTGAAAAACATGCATCACGCAAACAGACAATTAATTCTCAGCCTTTACCTTTCCACTTTTCTAGTTAAACAAAGCTTCTTAAACTACTTAGGAAAATTATTAAGATGCCTTTTTTGTTACTTTTTAAACAGTGTGACCAAACTCCACTTTTGGAATAACTTGAATTTGATCTCTGATTTCTAATACGGTAGATGTAAGACTCAATAAGATATGTGCAGTATCACAGAGAATAGTTACTACAGATTTTACTTCTGTCTTCTTAGATACTGAAAGGAGATAGCAAGGAGAATTCCAGTTCTCTCTTCCACTTGCTTTTGGATTGTGAGAAAGTAAACAGGAATATGAAAGTTGCATGGTCTGACTATCGAAAATGTAAGAAAAATGATTCATATGCAAAGCTAATTTTGTAAGTGTAAAAGTGTGATTTTTAAAGGCTTAAGTGAGTAAACTGTAACACATAGAATTCAATACTGACCTTTGAGATCTGGTCTATTTCGGATAGCCACAGACACAAAGAAGCAATCCATATCCACGTGCATTATACAGCTCTGTGGCTTGGCTGAGCTCGCAACAGACACATTACCTAGTATGAAGATACACCAACAGAAAACTTGAACCCTAATTCATACACTTTGATACTACTCACAGTAGTCATTAAGGACCACCATCAAGTTTTCACCACCTCTAAATCATAAATATTTTTGTTTCCTCTCACCAAGAAGGTATTTACTCTGAGAAAGGTAAACATAAACAGTCCACAAACAGCCTAATCAATGCATTACCTTAAGAGATTCTATTTTATTTTCTTATAATTAACACCTCCCTAACAAATTTCCCCCAGTTCAAGGAGGTTAATGCATGTTGTGGGCACTGGATCTTAATTCCACTAGGTTAACAATGAATCTGGAACAGAGAATTTTACTCCTTTTTGCTCATCAATCAGAAGACTTTTTCAAAAGATAAAGTTTAGTTGCACTAAGAGCTACCATTATTCTTCACAAAACACACCAAAATATGTTTTAAAGCTCCCATGCAACTGAATTTTGTCATTGCTGTACCTACACTCATGCAAACATTCAGCAAGGACGATTGAGATACCTCCAGACTGAAAAAACTTACATGCCTAAAGCACTACAAGTACTTTCTAGAACTTGCAAGTCTGCATGTCTGTGTTGCTGACCTACCAGAGGAGACAATATCTAAAAAAAAAAAATCTTAATTTGAACAATGCATAAAGTGTAACAGTGAAAAAATACTTAATTACATCAAGTGAACTGTTCTTAACATGAGTTAATTACTGAACAATCAGAAAAATGTTTTCCTGCTTTTAATAATTTACAATTTGAACTCCTTTGAAAAATAAGGACTGTCTTAAAATGGGCATATTTATAAATCAAGTAATCAAGTCATGAAGCTGTTATTTGTCAACTGAACCACAGGCATTAACTATTTGAATACTCTTGGCCAAATCAAAGAGAAGATAAAAATATATTAGCCAATACTATATTTTGATTAAAAAATACACATTTAGGTAGTTCATAAGCTAACATGCTTGAGAACTGGGGTGTCTTAGCAGAAACACAGAATCAGTTAATTTATTATCTAGCAATTTGTTAGATGTGGCAATTCATAGTCAAACATATTTTCGTATGATTACAAATGAATTTTTTACAGCACAAGAGTTGGAATCTCTTTAATGGTACAGAGCTAACCTTTTAATGAAATAAGACTGTAAACAAGAGATTCTAATGATGCAAAATACTTTATCTATATTTATAACACTTCGCCTCTCATAAATTACACAACTTTTCTCCCTTTGGCCCTTGATGCAACGACAAAACGTTTCTCTCCAAGTCAGGTTTGGAAGTCTCATATGACACTGCTACCCATTTAAACAGACTCAGAGCCGCATAAAACTGTTACTGTCCAAAAAAATTAGATTTTAACTCACTTCCAAATGTTACTCATCTTTTAAATTTTCATGCTGAACAAGGTTTTCTCTTCTGCTTTTTCCCTACAGATTTTCACACAGCAACTACAGACTTGTGTATATTTATATATATATAGTATTTTTTCCCCTTGATCAATCCACATATGTTGGCAAAGTCAGGAATATTATTTCTACGAGGAGGAATTCAGTATAGACCAGAGTATCGCATTAAGTCACATTTTAAGTTAAAAAAAACCAAACAAAGCCAAAAGCAGTTGGATCAGTTAACTGTCACTGCAACAAAGTCAGCAAGTTTTCCAGATAGTCTGACTGTAATATGAATATTGAATACTAACCTACATAGTCTCATTTAGACATTTAATGTACAAAGATATAAGGCATCTTCTCAACATAAACCTCCTTAAACAAGTATCTACCTGTGTCAGTTTTAAGTGCAGACCTGCCTGCTTTCCATTTTTTTAATTTTTCCCTTCCTGGAAAGACACCGCTGTTTTTATTCTGCAGGCTGTTGACAAACTCTGTCAATTCACACTTCCATGTTGATATATGATGTAGTCTTGAACGTGAATAAAAGTCAGAAATAAAACTACAATCTGAAGGTTTGGACACAGGTAAAGAAGCTGCCTTGCTAGGAGCAGGTACAGAAGTGCTTTTTGTGCTTGAAGGCCCCTGAACAGTGGAGTGGTGAGCACCATTTATTTTAGCATTACTGTGCAAAAATGAAGATGAGGATGAGTTACTCATAGTCCTGTGTGGACTCCATGAAAAGTCTGTTTTTTTGTTGCTTTGCTGCAACTGCTGCATTGTGCAGTCTCTAAAGTCAACCATGCCTTTTTCAGTCTTCCCCTCCTCCTGCACAGGGCCTGGAGAGAACCTGCTTGCAACACCGTTGCCAGAGGGCACCCAGCAATCCTGTGTCTTTAAGGCACTGGTAGAAGTGTGTGTGTGTCCATTAAAAATGGCAGTGCTGTCTTTGTGAGGCTGAATCCCATTTTGTTTCCGTATGGGAAGAATCTCCTCCAGCTCTGTAAATCCAAAATCGTCACTTGTTTCTTCCTCGTCTTCATTCCAGCTACTTATTCCATTGGACGTGATCTCATTTTCCATTTCGTTCTTTTTAATATGATTTCTGAAACATATACAATGATTAAATACCACATTTTTTATAAATAAAGGCACATTTACAGGTCATTTCAAGTGCTAAGTATTTATCTTCCTAATTGTCATCAGTAGCTTCTATGTTCCCATTACAATTATCTCAAACTCTGAGCCACGTCCTCTCAATGGCACAAAATATTGTATTGCCATAACGAAGATTTTGCAGATTTCACGTATTACGAAACAGCACTACCAGGAGTTTACATGGGAGTGACCATTCTCACATTAGAAAAGTTATTTCCAAGGCCTTTAATTTGGCAAGTGGTCTCTAACTGAACTGCAATAATTATTTATTTGTTAACAGAACTGTACTACCATGGACAGCATGAATGTTGCAGGAATATGCAAACCATCAAAAAAAGTTACGTTTTTATCAAAAAATTTGATTTTCTTTATCTGGTTACAAACAAACAAAAAGAAAAGTATACACAGGAAACTATTTTTTAGAAAACTATTTTGACAGAGTCACAGAATATTCTGAGTTGGAGGGGATGTACAAGGATCATCGAGTCCAACTCTTAAGCGAATGACATTTTTTTTTTCCTCAATGAAAAAACAATCTGTTCAAGGTCTAAAAATCAAGTATATTCTTTGCTTTGACCAAGAACACAAACAAACTACATTTCAACTTCTAAGCATATAAACTAAACTATTCTGCCACAAGTGCACTGGCAATTTACATTCACTCTGATAGTGTAGAGACAAAGTTTTCACTAAAAAAAATTAACTCTGGATATTAAAACCAAAGCCTTCAAGAGTTGTATACACTCTTGATCTGCTGAAAAAAACACCAACAAACCCAACCATCACTCACAACTCCCAAAGCTAGCAATTTAAGTACACAAAAAAAAGGTGAGAAATAATTAGTTATCTGGCAGGCCAGTGAAACCAGAAAGCCAATTACCTGTGACAACAATTTGGTTACGATTGTCAGAAACAAAAATTATATTAACCATAATATTTTTGAGGATTTGCATGGTTGAAAATGGTATATTCAGTGGTACATACTTAGTATCAGAGGATAAGACAGGCTTTTAAACTCATGTTTTTCAGACTAAATTGATATTTTGGGAAGTCTGAATCTTTTTCTCATTTAAAAAAAACTTTACTAATGCAAAAATAAGAGGTGATGGTGATTGTACCACTCGTTAAAATATGGGTATGAAATATTGCTTAGGATATTAATATTATTGGACTGATTTTATTTTTCTTAAATGTAAACAAATCCCACTCATGTGGTAAAGTCTCCTCAGCATTATGCATAACTGGATTTCAAATAAATCACCAGACTGTGGAAGAACTCAGATCAGCAGTACAAATCAGAAAGTATAGTATCTTGCACAGTATCCTTGGCCCTGTTTGAACAATAGCATTGAACCAGATGACATCCAGGTATCTTTTCCAACCTAAAAAGTTCTATAACGTTATGATTCTTGCCTCTAAAGAACAAACACGTACTTCTGAAAAAGATGTGGAAACCATTTTTAAAAAAAAAATCTATAGAAGAGTTCAAGCGGAATGTTTCTTTCCAAATTCCAATTCCTCTGCCAGTTAAAAAGTTTCACTGCTGCTTTCTGTTCTAATCTCTTCTCAAGGTCCTAGGTCTTTTAGAATACGTTTTTAATATTGTAATTCCATTTTTTAATCCATCTTCTCTCTCAAGTGTGACCTAAACCTTGATGTTAGCATACATAATGCATGCTGTGACTTTTTTTTAAAAGATGCTAAAGAAAGAGCTTAATAACCAGTATACATTTATACTCATTCCTTTAGCAAAAGTAGTCAAATTACACCAGCTAATTTTCAGTGTCACTAGTCAGAATCCTTTAACTGAATGCCTGTTGCTTCTGTACAGATACATTACATCCTAGGATACCTATAGGTCTTATTATCAAGCAAAACGCAGTCCAAACACTAGAGAGAAGACTTGAAGTCAAGGGAACTGTAGTTCTGTGCTCAACTATAACAATATAGCTATACCTTACTTCTAGGTTTCAGTGCTTCAGAGCTTCCCTCTTCCAAAGCTGAAATAAACTTTAAAAATGCTATATAGTTAAAAATGCAAACCCAGCATGGGTGAATGAAGAGCATCTGCACTGCAGAATCTGGAACACTTACACCCTGTTGACATCTTTAGCTATATTGCTTGGACCTGGCACGGCATCTTCAGGTTTGCATGTGCTGTTAAAGTTGAGACCTTTTTGAACACTTGACTGCTTGGTGTAAAGCTGATATGGAATGTGTGAGAGGAGACGTCCAGCTTTAATACTGAAAACAAAAAAAAAGGAACAGGTTACTGCTTAAGAAATGTCAAAAAATCTCCAACCTATATGGTAAAAAACGATCCTCCTGTGCAACAAACTATTACTTGGGTGGCTACCTTTTTTTGTTCAGCTGTACTTGCACTTCCTTCCACAAGCACAACCCTTTCCCACCTCTAACTGGATTGAAATAAAAATTAATTTGTGATGTAACGACTGGTACTACAAAAAATATTTGGACCCTGTTGGTCCCTTATCTACAGCCATTTCTCTTTCCAGCTGATACACACAAACCCTAAATATTTAATTTTAAAACCAAAATAAACAGTCCAAAAAGCCCTGGTGAGTGGTCCAGGTTATTCAACCAACAACGCTGACTGAGCTCTTTAGCTTGAAACAATGCAAATGCACATGTTCTAACCAAATCTGGGTAGCATTTGAAGGAGGTCAGCTATGATGTGGTTCATTATTGAAAAATAACTACTCTTCCATTTCACAGGGCTAATTACCCCTTCTTGTGAGAAAATTCACTGATACGAGCTAGACAGAAGAATAATTTCCAAACAGACCTTCCATAAATATCTCCAGCAATCATTCCAGTTATATCCTATTGTGTTCCAGTGTATCTTCCTCTTCTTTTTCTTCTTCCACTGAAACTGCAATTATACTTGAGTAACTGCTAAATTCCTTAGGGACATCACACACTTGGAAATGAAATCCTCTCAAAAATACACCACAGTATTGTTGCTGGCAGTATAGATAACAGCCTTCTCAGCCTACACTTCATTTCTTTGTATACAACTCTTCATACTGAACACTGGGTCAGAGATGCTGAAACTTCTTACAGCAGAGGAACCTCTCCCATATTAACACAGATTAATATTAGTATTTAGTTTTGAAGATTCAACTGGATCTAAAATTTTTAAAGATAATTAAGCTCAGATACTGTTTTTGTGTTCTTCAACACGAGAATCCTTTCTCCTGGGAGATGTGCTTTTTAACTAGCTCAAATCTGTACTGTCAAGGGAGCTGGACAGTAAAACAAAAGCACTTAGGAGCTCTCTTGCTGCAATTAGAGAAGAATATAGTGGGAGATCTCCCAATTAGATAAATTAAAACTAGTTACACATATACACAGAGGCCTGGTAAGGTTTCTACGGAAATAGGATAGTAAAAACAGCCTCAAAAATATATCGATTAAATACTGTTTGATGCATGAATATATAGCATTCATAAAGGAACATAATTTACACTAAATATTGGTAGAGTTAAAACTGCACATGGTAGAGTTCCAAAGCTTTCTTGTACAGAAAGAGGTGATGCAGCAACTAAGCTTTTACAATGCCTGATTAGACTGTTTCTCCTATCACCATGTGAACCTAGGTGCAGAACCATCCAGGTAATATTTCAAAATAATTGCTGCAATTTCAAGATGACTAAAAGCCCCACAGTTATTTAAGAACTTGTTCATGACTTCAAGATTTTAGCTACTGGAGTAGCTCCGTTACTAGAATCCTATTTTAGATGCATCATTCAACATTTTTCACCATTTCACATTCTCTGGATCACAGAATTCATAATCACAAAAAAATTAGGTTGGAAAGGACCTCTGAAGGTCTCTAGTCCAACTACTGATAAAAGAAGGGTTATCTTTAAAGTCAGATCAGGTTGCCCAGGGCTGAGTCCATCCAAATGTTGAGTATCTCCAAGGGCAGAAATTCCACAAGCCCTCTGGGCACCTGTTCCACTGCTTACTCCCTGTTACTGTGAAAATTTTTTTCCTTACACTCAGTAAAAATTTTCTTCACAGCAACTTGTGACTGTTGCATGTTGGAGAAAGATCTGGCTCCATGCTCTCCATAACCTCCATATAGGTAACGAAAGGCAACAATTAAAACCCCTTCTAGTCTTCTCTTCAAGCACAGTAAAACCAGCTTCCTCAGCCTCTCAATGTATATCAGATATTCCAGGTCCCCATTCATACTGGTGGTACTCCTCTGAATTCACTGCAGTTTGTCAATATCTTTCTTGTACTGAGAAGCCCAAAATCAGACACAAAACTCCAGATGTAACTTCAGAAGTGTTGAATAGATTGGAAGAATCACTTCCCTTGAGCTGCTGGCTATGGTCTTGCTAATGCAATCCAGTATGCTGTTAGTCTCTATTTCCACCAGGGCACAAGTGCTACTCCGTGGTCACCTTGTAGACCACCAGGACCCTCAAGTTCTTCCCTACAAAGGAAGGGTGTATCCTAGCCAGTGAGTCCCTAGCCTGTCTTGTTGCATGGAATTAATTCTGTCTCATGTTTAGAATTCTGCATTTCACTTTGGTGAATTTCATCACATTTCTGTCATCCCATTCCTCCAGTTTGTTAATACTCTCCAAAGAGCAGCATTGCTCTCTTGTATAATCACCTGTTTTCTTCAAGGACCTAAGGACAACTTCAGTTGATCCTATATATTCCAGTGCATGGAGGAACCCAAGTACATAAATCCTTTGTGAATGAAACATGGGGTATTTTTTTTCCACTTTCTTTTGTTACAAAGTCACAACATAAGAAATGTTTAGATGGAGTAGTTACAATTTTATGAAAAAGCTTTTCAATTGACATTCTTCT
>JAWWTY010000001.1:87787788-87805263 GCA_035222235.1 Margarornis squamiger
TTCTGTCTCATGTTTAGAATTCTGCATTTCACTTTGGTGAATTTCATCACATTTCTGTCATCCCATTCCTCCAGTTTAATACTCTCCAAAGAGCAGCATTCCTTTCTTGTATAATCACCTGTTTTCTTCAAGGACCTAAGGACAACTTCAGTTGATCCTATATATTCCAGTGCATTGAGGAACTTTCTTTTGTTACAAAGTCACAAAGTCACAACATAAGAAATGTTTAGATGGAGTAGTTACAATTTTATGAAAAAGCTTTTCAATTGACATTCTTCTTGATTTGCAGATGAAATGAAACTTATGCAATGCGTAAGGCAAGAGGTTAAAAAACAATCATCTAATACTTATTTAATTCCCTGTGATGAAAACTAGTCAACTGGTTGGATATTAAATGTAATCACCAGGATAATGTTCAGTTTTCTGATATGTTTGAGACTTTCTGAATGTTCTTAATGAAGTTTCTAATGGAATAATCCCCAAGAAGCAAATCTTCAACATAACAGTGGTATTTTTACTCAGCAGTTGCAAGGAGAGATTAATTTTAAGCTATCCCACACTCTCAAAAGGCAATTTTCTATGGGTTCTTTTCAGAATTTTTTTTTCCCACCCCAAAAGGAGAAATCTCCCAATGCAGAAGACTTAAACTCACCTTTCCATGATCCACTCTGGCCGAACTACTTTTTCTCCTTTCAATTCTTTTATTTTGGCATTTGGAAGATTGGTGGCAATGATGTGAGTTGTTTTTGATCTGGAATAGTACACATGGTATTGCCCTCCATGTAACATCATTAGCCGTCTTAATTCATCAGCTGAGGGATCTATAAAATTAAAACCAGAAATATTCCTGTTTGTGTCGGCAAATACAATTAAAAAAAACCAGCTTTAACTGATATATAAGATGCCACAATCAGAAAGATTGAAAAACATTGTTTTTCTCCTGAAAAACCTTACAAGTTCGTCAAAGAATAAATCAGAAAAGCATGTTTTAAGAAATGTTGAAAACTGTGTTTTTGAAAAGACTGATTCAAAATGTAGACATTCTACTTGCTATAGATCTTCCTTGCTATAGATCTACTTGCTTGGATCTTCCCACAATATGTATGGTGGAGGATAGGAAAAAATACTCAAGTAGATTTAATGCTAAACTACATCAAAAATCATTTTACCTCAACATAACACAAAATTAGATTGACTCACATATCTTTTCACCAGAGTATGAGAAACTATATATATTATACCCAGAACTAACAGAAAATAAATACTATCAAAAGGGTTTTTTAACAGCACAAAACCCCTACTACAAAATTTCTGCTTTACTGAAGCAGTTAACTCACTCTTTCCTCACCAGGTTATTCATTAATTGCTTCTGGAAACACTGAATATCTTGAAAACTAACAACTATTCTATCTCAGAATCGTGTTAAAAAGGGTACTTACTTTGTAAGCAGAGGTGGGTGGTGGGGGAAAAAAACAAAAAGGCAAAAAGTTTTAGCTTTGAAAACGTTTGCAATGGTGTCACACTGGCACCAAAAGGTTTGGGTCAGCACAGACAACAATGTTTGAATAGTGATTCTAGCATGACGCTAAAAAAAAAAGTTGATCGATATAGGAAGGAAGAAAATTTTTTTAAAGAGTACAGATAGAATTCCTTCCAGTGTTCTACTGTCAATTCCCAAAGTATGTCTAACACTTCATTATACCTCTAACTTTTAACTAAAAATAGCACACATTTTCTCCACATGTTATCTTTCCTATTTCAGTCTTTTGGACAAATGTCTCATAGAGCTTTATTTAGGCACCAGTACCTTGAAGAATACACAGATGCTAAATTTTCACCAAAGAAACTGCCTGTACTAAATAACTGATTCAGATTGTAATAACAGTTTAACGTATCCACCTTAACCTTTTTCAGTCTGTTTGAGCCCTGTGCTTAAACCAGCACTAATCCATATCACAGAAGCTGTACGCATTAGTTACATAATAGTCACAACGTTCCTGGCATAGATTCTTGAAAAAGGCTTCTGGGGAGTTTCAAAAAGGTTATTAAGCTGCTTTACAGAACCCAGGAGAAGCATGAACATAAGTAGGGTAGATTAAAAACCCTACTCCAGCTAACATGCACTATCAGTCCATCACGGACAATGCATATATGTCTTACCTCTTCTCTTGTTCCTCCTTCCACTATTAGTGGGTTCTCTGTCTCAAGCACTATGCCACTCTGAGAAAGAAAACCTTGACAAACCCACCCAAAAATAAATTTTAGGCATAAAATCCAACTATCAATAGTTTGGAAAAGTAAACACTTAATATGTGTAGGAGTACAGATGAAGTTAAAAGGTTTCATTTCAAATAATAAGATCACAAAACCATGGAAAAATCTACTCTGATTTCTACGAGTTATCTCTTGTGTAGATGATTAAGTAAAACAATATTGATATTCAGAATGTAAATATGATTTTATATTGAAAATCTCAATCATGAAAAACAAAGGAATATACAAAACAGATACAGTAATTGTCATGCATTTGTTTAGGTGCAAACGTAGGTGTTTTACAGTTCTTTACTCCTACTAGGATGGTAAAACATTAGAACAACACAAAAGAGATCCTTAAAAAATAAAAGTTCACCTGTCAAGCCATTGACGTAGATGGCGACTCCACTAAAGATACTTGATGAATTTCCATCTCTCTGTTGCTGTATGGCTGAATCTGACCGGAACTGATCCTCCAATTTCTTAACCTTTGCCGACATGTACCCGCCCTAGTTTTTAATATAGAACAACACAAAACCCATGAGGCTAGTCTTATTTCCTAATTTTTACACAGAGAAACCGGTCAATTATAAGATTAGAAAGGTAAGCAGCATTTCTTCAAATTGATTTTGGTTGACACACAAAAGACATTCATTTTCCAAATGAAACACAGCAAATCTTCCAATATAAACTCTTATCTTCAAGATAACTGCATCTTGTTACCAGCATGGCAGGATTTATTTCAAACTTCTGTTATCTTTTCCCTATAGAAAAAGACTCGATCTATATGAAATTATTAAGGAATAAAAAGAAAGAAAAAATAAGCAGACGATGCAAGTTTGGATGCCAAATTGGGGCTCACTGCCCAAAGAAACAGTTCCATGTATTTTCAGTTCTTAAATATACATGAGACAGTAGTATTGTAAACATTTACGTAAATTGGGTGCCTCAGTTTTTGTTTGTCCAACTACAGAATGTGGTGGAGACAACCACAAGTAGTTTTAAAATTAGTTTATTTTTAAATGGTCATTTAAAGCTATTCAACGGTCTGCACTTACTAATAATGTGATTTAGTAGATTATTGTGAATGAAGACTTCAAAACCTGGTAATTAGAAAATTTTTTTTGAACTTAATGATGTGTTTTCAAGCAAAGCAAAAGTGTTTCATTTACAGCATCCCTTTAGCATGTATAACAAATGGTAATCCTCTTTTAACCACAGTGCCATTTACCTCTTTAAAAAAACCCCCTGCCATTTGGTTTTGAACATACCCATATTCCCCATCCATCGCCTTCAGCCGCCCGCTTCCGCCATCCGCCCCGCCTCATAGTGAAGCTTCTGGTTAGGAAGAACAATGCTTGATCAATTAAATGTTCAGCACTCTCATCAATGGCATTTCAATGATGCATTACAGGCCATTTAAGATTATCACAAAGATTACATTTTTTCCAATGGGCTTCACTGAAGTTTCACAGCCAATCTAGAAATGCAAAATTTCATAAAATCCTACGTCCTCAGTTTTGTAGTAATGCATACTGTAGTTCCTGCTTAGGTATCAAAAGCCACACATGCACATTTTATTGTATTCACCCTGAACACAAAAAACTCAATGTAACATTCAGTTTTTGTAACAATTTATTAAATTCTTCCTGTTCGTTACATACCTATTAAAAAAAAAAAAAAAAAAGAGTAATAAGGTTCTTAAATACAACTGCTAACATTCATGGAAAATATTGCCCAAGTAATAAACAATCTTTTATTTCCAATTTGATACCATATACATGATGTGATGCAGGCAAACATCTCCTGGTATTAGAGACTGGATTAATTTCACCAATGAATTTACCACTGCTTATAAAACATCCAAGCACTTGTTGCTCCAATACAATACAACACACAAAAGCAAAAAAGCCAACAGCCATTTTATGGTCAATGAAAAGCCATCTGTCTAAATAGCCTAGGAAGATCTATAGTTAGTTTGTGATTTGATTCTTTTGGGTTTTTTGTTTGTTTGTATTGCTTAATAATAAATAAATAAATAAAACCAGCCAATTTGCAGTTTTCCTTTATGCAAGGCACTTATTTCTGGACCATGAGCGGAACACAGCAGTGTCCCCAGATGAGCTATTAGTTGGCTAGAACAGAACTCTTGGATAGAAAAAGAAATGTCTGGACTGTGGCCAACTGTTCACTGCGCCCAAGTGATTCACATTTACTATAGCTGCTGTAACACTGATTTTAAAACATTGATTAATGAAGTAGCATCTCTCACTTTCTAACCAAACTAGTTCTCTAAGTAAAACCGCTAGTTTGTCTTTTAGGTATATCAGCTCTCAGAGTCCTGTCCTCATACTCTAAAACTAAAAGTGACTGCTGTAGGTCTTCTATTTCATTAAATATTTAATTTATACCCCTTTAACCTCCATAAAACCCCACAGTAAATACACAAAAGGAAGTCAACTGGTTTTTTCCATCCTTGCCCCCTTTTGAGAAGATACCTATTCTCTGAATTACCCATAGTATCCAGTAACAGGGCACAGAAGCTTCACTCAGCCTCCAGCTGACAGTTGTGGATGGAAATCACAACACATTCTGGTCATTTTCCTATCCAGGCCTTCTACTGCATGGTTCTGGAGACTGCCTTATTTATCATATTACAATTCTGTTTCCTATGAACCTGCCTGAAAGTGAATTCTAGCTTTTGTCTCTTATATCCCTTTTGTCCTAGACTTACCAAACAGGTATACTTTGACAACCAGTTAAACCACCCTGGATTGCAGGCAGGTTTGACTGCAAAACAAGACGTAGCTGCAGGAAAAGTTTTTGTAAGTATGGTAATTTCCATGGACTACCGCAAATAGGCCGAACCACAGAATATAGTCAAAGCAGGTATAACTACCTTGAAAAGACAAGCTTCTGTTTTATGTTTCAGGACCTCTGCAAACACAGGGAGATCATGATGCACCTGGTTCTATTCTTATGGTTGCTGTAACTTCATACATAACCGACACATGCAAGTAATTATGAAGATTAATCACATGTCAAGGAGATGAGCTCTACACCAACAACCACAACAAAGCAAGCCCTCCTCAGACTGCTGTATTTTCTCTGTAGGTACCTGCATTTCTTATCTAGGGACCTATTTCCAAGACATTGGGCCTTCTGAAATTAATTTTCAGTGGTTTGGATTATACCTAATAGATACCACAAAACTCTTAAGGAGCACTGAGAAAAATGAGAGGAGATGAGTTAGATGGCCACATAAAATACAAAATTGACTTTTTCCCTGTAGAGGATGGTATATACTGGAAACAGCTTGATGATTTCTTTCATATGGAAAGTTTGTATTTTTCCATCAGCAGAAGTCAACTGTAATTCACATGTATCACTGCTGGCTAAGAAATTCTTGAAGAAAACAGAAAAATGAAAGTTCAAAAAAACAAAAAAAGCCCCAAACAAACAAAAAACCCCCCACAAATCCACAATATAAACGTCATCTAGTGTTTTTAGATACTACAGGTGTATGAGCTCATAAGAGACACCACAATTTTAACTACCGATTGCCCTTTCTCCCTCATAATAAAGGATGACAAAGTCTTCCAAGGTGGCTACAAAAAGGATAGAGGCTCTGTCTTCACAAGGAGCCACATGGAGAGGACAAGAGGCAATGGATATAAGTTTCACTAGGAGGTTTCATCTTGATGTAAGAAAAACATTTTTTAGAGTGAGAACAATCAATCACTGGAACACAGGGATATGGCACAATCCTTATCACTAGAGATTTTCAAGTTGCAGTTGGACAGGGTGCTAGATAATCTCATCTAGGCTTCCTTACCCATGAAAGGTTGGACTAGATAGTCTTCCAGTCTGGGCTGCTCTATGATTCTTAGTCCAGTAAAAGAAGACCTCATACAAAAATAAACTCTTACTCTGAAAGCCAAAGACTGTATGAAATGCGCACTCTAAATCATCACAACTTCAACCACTGAGAAGATATGATTTGATAGGTAGCTAACTCTGACCCCTAAACAGGAAACCTCCTGCTTAAACTGAAATAACTTATGTCTGATAAACTGAAGAACTGCCTTCACATGGGTAAGCTTTTCTGAAATCTTGAAACATGTTTAATTTTTATTCAGGAAGCTGGAAGTTGAGGATGAAAGATCTCTAGTCTAAAAGCCATTAGATCTGAACAGCAGAACCAGAGAGGCCAATCAAAATCAGAATCATGGGAACCAATGAGCATGAGAGATATCTTGCACAGGATATATTAAATCAGAGGAAAAGTTAATCAAGATTTTAAATATGCTCCTTGTGTCACAAAATAAGAAACGTAAAGATGGTATGATGCTCCCTCTATAGGAATCATGATGAAGGGATGAGTAAGAGAAATGCTTTGTAAAGAAACCTTGAATCGGGGGGTGGAGAGGGTGTGGGTGACTGGAAATCAAGACAGGGGACTTCAAACACCCATCACGAGTAGGCCAATTTCACACAAGAATTCATTTTTCTTGTAGTTCTTTCTTATAGTATCTAACTTTTTTCAGAACAGTTTTCCCTATTTTCACAAATTCAAAAGCACAAATTCACAGAGACTTGGTGAAAGCAAACCATCAGTTACTAGTTTTCAGATTATTTCTAGAGCTGGTGTACAGAGACCCACTGTCTAAAGAAAAGCTTTTCAAAGAAAATTCAAATGTTCATATTGTGGACCTGTTAACTCAAAGAAATCTTCAGCAATTAAAAAAAAATCCCAACAACATCTGAAACTCCACAGAAGCCTATAAAGATAAAAAATAGTATTTCTAGGAACAAATTCCAGGTTTTCAGAGCAAGAGAAACAACCTTTCAAGAAAAAAAAAAAAAGAACTTAAGAATTCCTGTGGTCAAAATTAGCATAATTTGGCTCTGTATCTCTTACTAGACCACATACAAATGGCAAAATCTTATCATTGTACAAAACAGGGTTCATTAAAATTCAAATTTTTATTGGACAATCCTTTTTAAAACTGAAGCTGAAAGAGAAATGAAGAGTTTTGATGTTTTGTACACCACTAGAGGTTCAGAAAAACTCAACACAGCCAAATATATATGATATATCCCTTTGCATACTGCTTCACAGGCCTAGCATTATACTTCCCAATTCACAAATGCTTAATCCTGTTACTAAAGACTGTTAGTCAAAGCCAGCAGATCAGGTAATGGAATGAAATATTAGGTGTACATTTTATGAATTCTATAAACATGTCTGTGAGTATGGAAGAGTTACAGAGCAAGAAATGTAAGTGTGAATGTTGATGTTAGTATTTGTTTTAATCTCATCTGTAGCACACACAGTCTGATGCATGAAGATTATTTAAAACACTTTAAATTCAGGATGGTGTGATTGTAAGGCAGTGGCTTTCCATTATCCTGGGCAGTTAAAATAACACGGGTAAGGGACCAACCCAGACCAAAGGGTATTATGGGGAAAAATGGTCAGGAGCACAGAATACAGATCTCAATGACTGTAAGAAGTGAACACACCCTCATGGGCTTTTAAATTCCAGGTCAGTACTAGTCCTGTCCAAACTTGAGTTGTTTCTGCCATGCTCTTTAGCAGCCTCTTTGCCAAGTATATATAGTGCAGAGATATTTTTGCTGCATCTTCAAGTAGCCAACTTGAAACTGGAAGAATATACACTTTATGGCTCTGCACTACAAGAAAACATATGAGTTACTTCCAAAGACAAAATGAGGTTGCCCATGACTCAACAAATAACCCTGCCGAAGTTGTGTCTAAATACATGGCATAAGTAATGTTTCATCCAGATGATCCAATTTTAGGTAACTGAAAGTTGCATGGAAGTACAACACATCGTAACAGCCACTTTGCACTTCTGACCAGAGTAGATATGTTGTCAATGTCCTCTAATGCAAAAAACTTGATTTAATTAACATGTTCACACACCACAAGTCTTATTCTTGAAGGTGTAACTCTAACAGAAATAGGGGTCTCTCAGGCCACTGCTAATGAGTATCAGAATCTTTGGCTTGAACTGTAGATTGAACCCATCCCAGCTCAGCAGGGCTTAAAAGTTGTTTCCATTGAGCGGGTATTTTGTGGCCTGTTTGAGTTTCATGCATCTACATTCCAGCTCCCACATCAAACTCACCACTCTACTTGGCACTAGTCTGCAAACTCTTTGAGGAAAGAACTGTCTTATGTGTTTACACATTTCTCAGCACAAGAGAGTCCTATTCTTGCTGAGTCTTCTGGAAAAGAACTGCTGCTAAAGGGTATGAAATTGTTTTCTACAACATATTGAAAAGTTCAGAATCCAGGAGAACTTACACAAAAAAAAGTTCAAAAGCTTTTTTAAAGATCCTATATGCTTAAATGCCTGTAGCTTTAGACAATTCAGAGCTAACACTGCTGTTCCCATATTAAAATAAACTAGTTACTATACTGCAAAGCAACTGAATTTTATTCTAGGTGGCAAATAAGCTCTCAGGGTGAAGTTTCGTAAGATGGTTGAGTCAACTTGATGGCTGACTGCCTCCAAAAATGATGGTTCTGTTTCTCAGCCCCTGCTGGCCTAACAGGCTTTATCCCTTCTTCCCAGCTTCTACACTGCTTCCGAGCTCACATGACCCCTATGTTCACATTGGTGCTATGCGCAATTCAGCTCACTAAAAAACCAGAAGAATGACATAAAATTATGGGTTAGTTAGTATCCTGCAAGTTCAGCATGAACTGACTTACAAAAGCATCAGACAAAGCCAAAGCAGACAGGCCAGAAAAGAGCAATGGATGGGATCTTAAGATTATCTTAGCCATTTCTAGCAAACAACTTTTAGGGTCATAGTTATAACTACCTGCAGTGTAAATACAGATATAGAGCTGCAATGAGCTGCCTACTCTTCACTAACCAGAGCTGCTTATGTGGGTTTTTTTTCCCCCCCAATAAACCAGAGGGGTAGGCTAACTCACCTTTTCCATAGAATAAAGGTTTTAAAAGAAAGTTACAACGAAACAGCTCCCCATCTTAGGCCACATATGCCCATATGATACACACTCCTAACTACAAGCACCTGGTGTTACAGGGCCAACAGGACACTTGAAACATTAGCTGTTCTCAAAAACACCCAACATCACCTGCACCTTCTGTGAGTAAACCTAAGAGTATAAATTAGGAAAGAACAGACTTTAAAATCTTGGGCAAATTAAATATTAGACACAAAATAATCAGCATGAGAAATTTAGAAATAGCATTTTTCTAAAACGAGCATCCATGGCATTTGCTAGAAAGGTGAAAACACCACACAACTCACATAAAGCATGGGAAAAACTCAAGTCTTTCAGAATCAACTCCTTATGTATAGATGACTATTCTAAAACTGTATTCTGTGCATACTTTCATCTGAGCTTGACAGAAAGAAAATGATACTCTGACGTTCATTTCAAGCACTCCTTCAGGAGGGAGTTTCTCCAAGGGCAGAAACTCTTTGCTAAACTAACCCAGTTTCCAAACTGACTACTTTTGCAACTCAAAATGGTCTTTATTTCAGATCAGACTCATTTACAATCATGGACTAACTACTTTACACACATGTAACAACTAAGAAACATAAATTTCTTTTGCTGGCTAAATGCCACAATGACATAAAGCAGTTGCACAGCAGGTAACCATATGAGAGTGGTACAAAAGTGCTTATATATTTTCACAACTGATTTGGGAGTCCAGGGCAGTTGATTGTTTTAATTGTCCCAACTTGAGGAAGCATGAGCACAAGGCCCAAAAACCAGCATCACTGCATAGTCTGCACCAGCTTTGAGTGATCTGTTTTCCAGATACCCTCTTTGCTTTTATACATGGCATTTGAGATGGTTAGTTCTTTGAAAAATAGCAAGACAGATTCAATTTGAGACCAACTGTCAATGTTTCATTCCCCTCTAGGAATAACACTCAGTGGCAGCTACAGTCCATTTAGAGCTTGTCAAAAGTAGTGGTTTTACTTGGTTAAATTTTTCTTCTGCTTACAGAGGACCCCAGCCTTCACTTTCAACATTTCTGCATTTTTTGGTTAAGTCATGACCTCCCCGGCCCCTTCAGAGTTCCTCAGTGATTACTGGCTTTTCTTCACAAATTTCCATTGCTATATGTAACCATGTAGCTCAATTCACGTCTTAATTCCATTATCACCTCTTTGACATGTCTGCTCTTACTGCCACAGAACACTGTCAAGTTTCAGCAAACTTTGACTCGCTTCATCATTTCTTTTCTGTGCTTAAATTCTTTTGGGGCTTCAAACACCAAGAGGACTTAGCACATTCACAACCTTTATGCCAGCTTCTAAATGCTTAGAATCCAGAATAAAATCCATTAAGTAAAATCAGAATAAGAGGCATAGGTCGTGGAATTAGGACTCTCAATAGCAAAAATGGATTGTAAATTACCAAATGGAAGTTCTCTCTTGGACTTGAATATCTGAAACAATAAACAAGATGAGTTCATGCACTGGGTAGTCTTCCTTCAAGCCCCTCTGTTTAGTTATCTACAGTATTTGAAAACAGAGAACTGTATTACTCTTTCCTTTGAAAAAGAAGACTGGGATCTTCATTTTCTACCTAATAAATCAATGAACTTGTTTAGGAAGTTTTTAGTTTGTGCACTCAGTCTGACAATCCAGTTCTGCAACTCCTGCCTTACCCAAGCAGCGTATGCAGAGGCGTAGGTCAAGAGTTCAGTACCTACTGACATACTGACATTACTGAGCATAAGTAAACCATGATCCCTCCTCCCAAATAATGAGAAGAGCTGCTGCTGCTGCTGAATGATTTAAGACTTTCTAAGACTTCCTAGACACAACTGAAGGAAGCAAAAGGAAAACTTAACAAGGCAGGAAACATGGGTAAGTGGAGGTATAATTATTCAAAAATAAACAACTGGAAAACTTTCATGAGGTGATCAAAGCAAGGAATCTGTGAATGTTCTGTATTTATTAATATTAAATTCAGAGGAACTGTACTTGTGAAAACCTCTGACATATACTACCTTCAGATTCCCCAGACTTCAGGCCAGCACACTGGTGAAATCCTTCAGAAGAGACTACATATTTTTGACAGATTTTATGTATATGTTTGGCTGTACACATACACATGTTTATCTCTGTGTGTGTGCGCACACACAAGTACCTGTCTATACACACAACAACCTGACCTTTGGTGCTGACCAATTTGAATGCTCGCTACCTAGATTAACCACTTTGGCAACAGTGAATGGCAAAGAAACAAATCCATGCCCTGGGCCAATGCTTTAACTAATGTAATGAGAAGGCATGTGAGGTTTAAAAAGGCCAAGTATACCTGGGTCAGAGCAATCCCCAGAATCAATACAGGCTGGGGGATGAGCAGATTGAGAGCAGCCCTGAAGGACTTGGGGGTGCTGTTGGATGAGAGACTGGACATGAGCCAGGGGTGCACACTTCCAGGCCAGAAAGCCAGTTACATCCTGGGCTGCATCAAGAGGACCGTGGCCAGGAGGTCAAGGGAGGTGATTCTGCCCTCTACTCCACTTTGGTGAGACCCCATCTGGAGCACAGCATCCAGCTCTGGAGTTCCCACTACAGGATGGACACAGGCCTGTTGGAGCGAGTCCAGAGGAGGGCCACCAAGACAATCAGAAGGATAGAACACTCTTCCTGTGAAGACAGGATGAGAGAATTGGGTTTGTTCAGCCTGGAAAAGAGGTTTTGGGGTGACCTTATTGCGGCCTTCCGCTGTCTGGGAGAATACAAGAAAGAAGGAGAGAGACTATTTACAAGGGCACGTAGTGACAGGACAAGGGGGAATAGCTTCAAACCGAAAAAGAATAGGTTTAGATCAGATATTAAGAATAAATTCTTTACTGTGAAAGTGCTGAGGCACTGGAACAGGTTGCCCAGAGAAGCTGCAGATGCCCCATCCCTGGGTGTGCTAAGGATGGAGTTCTGTGCAACGTGATCTAGTGCAAGGTGTCCCTGCCCATGGCAGGGGGGCTAGAACAAGATGATCTCTAAGGCCCCTTCCAACCCAGGCCATTCATTGATGAAGTTGGTATTTTTTTAGGAGACATGCCCCAGGCACTTGTGCCTTGTGGTCAACTCAATGCTATTACTGAGCAGGTATTTATACAGCCAGGCTTTTCAGAGAAAAAGAGATAAGGTATCCAGTTTGCACATGTTAGATGACGTCAGATACTAAGGAGGACCATCTCTCTACTCATATATGGGCAGCAAACCCCTAAGAACTCAGTAACTCTACCAGCAAAAGCATGATGACTAAAGATTTGGTAAACATATAGATTTTCTGTTCATAGCAACTTTTCAATGACATTACTTAATTTCAACTGACATTGCATAGTCAAGTTCCCACATGTTTTCCTGAAATTGCCTTTGAAACTCTCAAAGATGCAGAATCTTTTTTGAAGTAAAATCTTCACAACATATTGCTTCTATGCTTAGCCCTGAAGTTTTGAGTTTCTACTTGAGTTTTTCTACAAATTTCATTAGTCTGTGGATATAACTTTTTTCATCAACTCAGAGCAAGACTAGGAAGAATCAGATTAAACAACTAAGTGGAGAAATTCAAATAAAAGGAAAGTTTTTCATCTGTTGCCTAGTTTATTTGTAGATTCTCTGACACTGGAGACCAAGGATGTTAAAAGTCCGTATTGGTTGAACAGATAAATGGAATAAAAAGACATCTTTTTTTTGAGGTAAAAAACTGCAGAAACTCAGAATATAAAGGGAAAGTATCTCAGTATGCTCGTTTATTATTACCGAGGCAAACTTCTGATCCGATCCAATGTATTTTCAAGTTTCCTCCTAGATTCAGAGAAAAATAAAAAGACAGAGCACAGTGGTTCTGTGTTTTCCAGGAAAAATATAGTTTTAAGTTCTTGGGGCAAAACAAACACTCTCTAATTCTTTAGGATCCTTAAACTCAAATCTGAACTGTATTCTTGGCCTGAAGTGGTTTTAAGATGGTATTTTAAGTACCTGTGACATCAAAACAACAATGTTGCACTGCTGCTTAGTGGAGACAAATTGATACAAAATGGCCATAAGAGCTAAAACAGTTTATCCCAAGCAAATACGCTTGTAGAACTTGGGTTAAAAATCAACAAAGAAGTTACAGGAATCATTATGGAGGGGTAACGCTTAAAATTTCAAATCAGCCAAAAATTACAGTGAAAAGTCATTATCCCTACCTCTCCCCCAGTATTGTTTCATAAAGAAGATTCTTGGAACTGCTTACCAAAATAATGCAATTTCAGCAGGAAAATCGAGGAAATACTGATTGAAAAGGCACTACTAGAGCCAAGTGCTCTCACGTTTTCTGAAAACAACAAGCAGATTCAGAAACCAGGAAGAGTATCCTTTCAACACAGATCATTATTTTAGTTCTTTACTTCAACTGGAAGTTGCACTCAACAGTACAGAATGGTAAAGTACATTTAGTCTACTTGGAAAACTGCACTAATCATTTACCTTACATGCCACGGAGTCAGGGGCTTTCCTATTTGTAAGAATTATCAGCAATTTCATTAATTCCTTTAAAAAGCAACAGCCTCTAGGTTTTCCAAAATGAAATATAACCATTTGTCCAAGACGCTGACTCATCATGTCCTGAACTAGCAGCTGATCTGAGTCAGTTCAAAAAGATGAAGTCATGAACATGGTAGACAGAACCTTATTTTACTTGGGATATTCACTGACAAAACAGAAGCTGACAAAAAATCCTAGCAACAGCCCCCAGGATCTTGCCAAAATACACCACCTACCTCACCCTGCCAGACGACTGCCAATCTCCAAGTCAATACAGAAAAACCTTAGAGCAGTTCTTGGCCCTACTCTGTGGAGCTTCAGCACTACTTTCTTGCTTTGGTATTCAAACCAATCCACCTGCATTTGCAGGAATGACTCTGCAAGGTACTTTAGCAGTGTCTTCTAAGCAAAATCAGCTTTCTCTTCTTCAGAACTACTTCATAAATTAAGCTGAAGAAATATGCATGAATTGAGGCAAACCAGATAAGGAGGCTACAACCAAGAACTCCTTTACACTGGATTTGGTTAAGCCATGTACAGGTATCTGGCAACACAAAGCAAAACTAAGAGAAGAGACAGAAGAGTTAACCACAATATGCCTTAGGCTTTATTTATGTGAGATACAAAACTTCAAACCACCAGCTCAGCACTATTAAATAGGCAGAATTCCAAGTGGGAGATCTGAAACTTGGAGATAGGAAAGGAGTCTGTCCCCATGTCTCCTGTCCACAAAAAATAAATAAAATATTGCCTTCCCCAAAACCTAACACTGGAATTCAGGGACCACCACCTGCCCAGGCATTTAAAGCAAAGAATATAGAAGATACAATCCTTGCTGTGAGTATACCAAACTAAAAGTGTCTCCTAAAAGAATTTCATGGTCACAGATTCATTAACTGCAGTAGCAGCAGTCCTTCAGTCAGTTTTGAAAGAAAAGCCACAGGAATGGAAGTTATCATTACAGCCCAGAATTTAAAGCTGCTCCGCACACTCACCTCTCTTCCGCTGAAGAGCGAGAAAGAAGGGTTTCCTAATTCTGATTTTTATCTTATGAGCACCAGCTACTCCACATGAAATACAGAAGTGAGGGGATCATAGACATAGATGGAGGCCTTCTTCCCTAAAAACATTTGTGTCTCCAATTAAAATACTGTCTGGTTTCCCCAAGAGAGCAAAAAGCTGCTCTTAGGGTAAAGCACTACAAAAGCCCACCTCTTAAAAAAAAAGACACTTCCACAAGCATAGTACATGACATGATTTTTTGCATCCACTTAGATTTGCTCTCTTACTTTCAACATTTTTTGTAACTCCACAGCCACTCTCATTTCTATTTGTTTCCAGTTTTTGCTCATCTTGCTATGCTTAGGTAAACACACAGCACTATCACCAAATTAATCTACATTGTATTCTTGAGGAAGGGTTCCAACATTTGGATATTTAGGTCCCTTGCTACATCTACCTCAGGCAGACATGCTGCTAAGAGCTGACAGAGATCTCAGTGATAATAATATACTCCTTTAATTAAAACAGAAAAACGTTGAATTAAAATAAAATCATTCTTCATGAAATAAACAATAGCTAACAAATTAAATGGGGAAAGCACAGGGCAGGGTCAGGCAAGTTTTTTTTTCCCTGCTTGCACTGAACAATGGATTTATTAAAAAAAAAAATCCGGATAATCATATTAATTTTTTTCTTACTAATTTTTTGACACTTAAAAGCAGATTTCATTCTCACTTTTTAAAATCTCTCTAGTAACTGAAAAGGATTATGTAAAGATTGAAAATTTGTGATGAAACTTCTTTCAAGAAGACATGGGGGTCAAGCGATCAGTAACGACTAATCAAAATTGGCACTCAGTTACAACACACTGTCACTGCATCAGAACGGACTGTGAGTAAGAGTATGTATGTAGTACCCAGAAAGATGGACTGGTTTGAAGGGCCCATACTGAATAATTTACTCAAGATCCATATACCGTACACAGAAAAATATACAATCAGTTTACTACTGAGGCTTGAAATATACCAACGTATTTTTCTTATTAGAGATTTGCTTTTAAAGCAATCTTTCTTCAAGTAGTTAAACACCAGTGAGTCACAAGGCAGGTGCCTGCACTGTGCCTCTACTAACACTGTCCTACCAGTGACCTCCAGTGTGACAGCTTGGGATTATTTACTAACAGGGATTTGGTATGTTACCCAGCAGAAGAAACGGACTGAATGAAAGACCAATATGGTGGGAATGGATAACATGCTTCAGGCAAGATGGCAAAGAATTTGTCAGAGATTTGTATCTCTGTGTAAAATGTCATAAAGATTAGTAGGACGGGACTATTCCAGAAATAAATTTTAACTGTAATCTCTTACAACTAATGGTAATTAGGCAACTGTTTAAACCAGTTCTATCGGAGCAACAATTGCATCTAAATGAATACAGAATTTAGATTATAAAATTACATTCCTCTGGTTTTACTTCTTTAGGCTACCATATAAAATTTAAGGCTGGATCTGATTTTTAGATCAAAATGCAGAACAAGCATCAACTCATCCTTTCATTAAGACAATCATTAACACAAGCAGAGTGTTCACAGTCCTGTCATTTTGAAGACTGTGACATTAATTTTAAAGCATCAGAAATAATGAAATGTTACAGCATACAATACACAGATTTTCTACCAAAAAAAACCCCTCCAACAAATGTGTTTGTGATACTGTCTTCCTCTCCCTTCTTAAGGTTAACATGCCATTACCAAGCATTTCCTATCAGGAGCTTTTTGCTCAGTATCACAGGTCAAGCCAATGATAACTGTAGAGCAAAATGCATCAAAATCATACGGGGAAGGGGTGAAGAAGCATCAGCGAACGCACCTGTCCCTCGGTGTTTGTAAGCACGGGCTTACTCATCAAGCACAGGTCCTCCCTCTTCCCTTCAGCACACCGCTTATACCCAGCGCTATTGCTCAGCAAATACAACTTGTCACAAACACGACGGGAAACCGCAGGCAAGATACGCGCTGCTACAGCGCGGGGAGCGTTCAAGGGGGCACGGCCGCGCCGGGGCTCGGGCTTTCCCACTCCTCCTCCGCCTCCAACCTATTTCCCTGCAGTGACCCCTCGGCGCTGGCAGAGCGCTGTGGCTCTGCCTGGGAGGGGGGCCCGTGTTGTGTCTGCAGCGCAGGCCCCATGTGACAGACACACGCACAGACAGACACAGACAGACAGACAGACACACGCACAGGTGCGGGGAGGGGCGGGTGACCCAGGCACGCGCACACCTGGCGCGCCCCCGCGGCGCCTCGCGGGCCGGGCGGGGGCGCGCCCAGGCAGGCGCGCGCCCGGGGGCCCGTTCCCCGTGCCCCCCCAGCCCGCGTCGCTGCTGCCCCGGCTGGGCTCGGACCTGCTGCGGTACCAGCGGCTGCTCGAGTGGCTGCGCCGGCCGGGGGGGGCCCTGCGGGGGCTCGAGCCGGACCTGGGGGCGCTGCGGGGGCGCCTCGAGCGGCTGCGGGGGCGGCTCGACCACCTGGTAGGTGCCCCCCGACCCACCGGGACCCCCCCGGTGCCCCCCGACCCCCCATACCCACCTGGGACCCCCCGGGAGCCCCCTGACCCCCCATCCCCACCTGGGACCCCCCGGTGCCCCCCGACCCCC
>JAWWTY010000001.1:87805363-87868857 GCA_035222235.1 Margarornis squamiger
CGGCGGGGCGGGAAGGGCGGGGCGGGGCCGGGCGCGAGCCGCGAGGGGCACGTGACGGGCGGGGCGGGGCCGGGCCGGGCGCGAGCGGCTCGCGCGCCTCTCCCCGCGCACTACGGGCGGGCGGCGGGGCGGGGGCGCCCCCTGGCGGCGTGAGGGGAGCGCTGCAGGCACCGCAGCCGCAGCCGGAGCGGGAGCGGGGCGTGGGCCCGCACGGCGTGGGCCCGCACCGCCCGCTGCCCCGGGACCCCGCTCAGGGAAGGCCGAGCTGCGCTGTGGTGGTGCCTCTCCCCCCAGCGGGCAGGGGGTCATGGCCCGGCCCTGTCCCTTCTCCGGATGGGTCCTGGCGGCTGAAGTGGGTCTGAGGCAGGTTCAGGCCTCACCAGGCTCACTCCTGAAGGGGTTTCTCCCGCAGGGAGGGCTTACTTGTTCCTCTCGCTCTCTGGGTATGGGAGTAACACCCCCTGGCTCCTCGCATGGGGTTATGCATTTTTATTTACAGAAACACAGAATGAATTAGTTTGGAAAAGACTGCCAAGATCATCGAGTCCACCCTTTGACCAGTCACCACCACACCAACTAAACCAGCGCACTAAGTGCCACATCCAGTTGTTTCTTGAACACTTCCAGGGACGGTGACTCCACCACCTTCCTGGGCCATCCATTTCAATGTTCAACAACCCTTTCCATGAAGAAATTCCTCCTGATGTCCAACCTGAACCTCTTCTGGCACAGCTTGAAGCTATGTCCCCTCATCCTGTCACTAGTTTGTCTGGGAGAAGAGGCCGCCCCCCCATCCCCGGCTGCAGCATCCTTTCAGGTGGCTGTACAGAGCGACAAGGTGCCCCCTGACCCTCCTCCTCTCCAGGTTAAACACCCCCAGCTCGCTCAGCCGCTCCCCATAAGACTTGTGCCCCAGACCCTTCACCAGCTCTGTTGCCCTTCTCTGGACACGCTCCAGCACCTCAGTGTCCTTCCTGAACCGAGGGGCCCAGGACTGGACACAGGACTCAAGGTGCGGCCTCACCAGTGCCAAGTACAGGGGGACAATCACTGGCCTGGCCCTGCTGACCACACTATTGATACGGGCCAGGATGCCACTGGCCTTCTTGGTAACCTGGACACACTGCTGGCTGTTGACCAGCACGTCCAGGCCCTTTTCCAGTAGGCAGTTTTCCAGCCACATTTCTCACAGCCTGTAGCACTGGTTCGGCTTGTTGTGCCCCAGGTGCAGGATGTGGCACTTGGCCTTGTTGACGGTCAGACAGTCAGCCTTGGCCCATGGATCCAGCCTTTCCAGATCCCCCTGCAGAGTTTTCCTGCTCTCCAGCAGATCAACATCCCACCCAGCTTCATGTCATCCATGAACTGACTGAGAGTGCACTCCATCCCCTCATCCAGATCATTGATAAATATATTAAATAGGTCTGGCCCCAATACTGAGCCCTGGGGAACACCATGAGTGATTAAGAGAAATGTGAGGGTGCTACTTGTCTTGCCTGGTAACTTTAAAATCCACTGTCCATTTCAATCCAGCCTGATGAAGGGATCTCAGATTCACCAATATGAAGTTTTACAAGTTTCATTAGAAAGAGCAGCAGTGACGTTGCATGAGAGCCCAAGGTAACTTACTTGCTGAGCTTTGTATTGACAGACAGCATGTTCCCATGCAAGGCCAGTCACAGCACATGTGGGCCCTTCTCCAGTCCTTCCTCAGTTACAGCTTATGGGAGAGCATTTGGGATACTCTGAAGTGTGTCCACGGGTAGGCTGAGAAGAAGGGAAGGCCACTTGTGTGGGAAGACATAGGGTATGTGGACATCCTTGTATAGGAAGGTAGGTGTAATAGCGGTATGGAAATGTAGGAAAAATGAGACAGAAATCCTTTGCAAAACCAGCCTTATTAATTGTGCTGCTTACATAAGGTTTATTACTGAGTTACTTGTTCTAATTCTGTTATATGCAATTTGTTTCATAAATGGCGAATAGCCCCAGTCCTACAACTGTGTTCACATAGATCTTCTAGGAGTCCTTGCTGATACTGAGCAGAATTCCAGGTTACTAGGACCACATCAGTTGACCCACATGAGCCCAGGGATGAAGCTGTACATGTCGGTCACTGTAAGACAAGGGCTTTTGTGGAACCTTCTTTTCTCCACCTGCATTGCCAGAGGAAAGCAACCATTGTCCTCTTCTGTGAAAAATGTTACCATTTCAAGTATTTTTATGCTCTACACTGCGTGATAAAATGAAGACCTTTATGAATGTCCAGACTTTTACCCATGGTAAGTTGCATACTGCTCCAGGTATCCATGTAGGATAAGAAAAAGTCATGTTCAGGTCTGTGTAAGTCAGTTGACAATCAGCTATTTTAGCCAGGTTGTTGTTTCTTCATTTCACTTGGAGAAATACTTATAGGAAACCTCCTAGCACCTTCAAATATTTGGCTTTCACTCAGTGTTTAAATGAAACTCCCATTCAAAATGTGGGTGTTTCCTGCTAGAAGGAAGCACTGACTAGAGTTTGGACCAGCTGTAACCTCTCAAATTTTGGAGATATTGTGACTGGCCAATTCCAGCCTAATTTCATTAGCAATTATATTACCCAGCCCTCCCTTCTTCCCCCCACCCCAAAAAAAAAAATTCTGAAAAACTCTTTCTTCAGAAAAGTTATGTTATCTAAAATATATCCATTTCACTGGGACAGCATTTTCTACTTTTGCTGAGAAATGTATCTACCAATCCTACTCTTTGCTGTCTGGAGCAAACTCTTAAAAGTACTGAGTGACTGGATCTCTGCATTATTTTTTTCTTACAGAGCTATCTCTCTAGGGGGCCGTTGTGGAGCAGAAAGGCAGAAAGACAAGTGGAAGAGGGATTAATGTAAGTTAGCAAGAACAGCTTTAAAATGGTTAGTCAATGATTATATTTTATTTTTAAATAGAAACTGACATATAAGCAAATTATAAGAGGAACCAACAATTATTTAGAGAGGCATGTGGGAACAGCTATTTTGTTTCCTGAAATAAAGCTGGGGTAAGAGTTACCAGTGAAAAAGCCTGCAGTAGCCATATTATACTTTCAGCAAAGAATACATATAGTTACACAAAATAGGTCAATATTAGATTAAGAAGAAACAGAAAAAGGAATTAATGTCAGAAAGAGGATAGAAATAGGGAGGTTTAGGAAAAGGCCCAAATATTAACAACAGTAAATTATCTTCTCTGTCTTGTAACATCATCACACTGTAATGCATCTGTACCAGTGAGCTCCTGAACTGACAGAGAAACATCTTAGGTTATAGGGGCCAGATTGGGAACAGGATCATATGCTTATTCACTGGTAAATATTTAGAGGTTGAAGCTTGGCTCTAAGTGTGCTGACTTCAGTAACAGCATTCTTGCGGTCTTCACTGAGTTTGGAATCCAATCTGAGGGTAGGGAGAGTGGCACTGTATTCTGTGGGACTGCAGTCTTAGCTGGGGCATCTCAGTGAGGTAGGGGTTATTGTTGAGCAACCTTTACCTATAAATCTCACTTTCTGACTCAAAATCTGCTCCAACTTACAAAAAGTATGTCTGATGTGATTTCAGTAGCTTCAACACAAAGGCATTTTTGCAGTTGAAATACAAGAGGCTCAGTGTCATGCTACTTGCAGCCTAATATGGGAGGTGTGACCGAACAGGGACTGTGGCTGCTATGGCCTCTGAAGGCTGCTATCATAAATATAGAACAGCTCTAGATCTCTTATTGTCAGAAAAGGCATGTGAAGCCACCGACAGATCTCTCTCCATGCTGATATTTCTGTGTATTCTTTCTAGTCTCACGAGTTTCCCAGAGTGATGTTGGGCTGTCATAGTACACACGAACATGAGGACCAACAGAGCGCCAATCTTCTGGTATTCCACAGAGAAAGGAGGAAACTTCGCTTTGGCTATTCCATGGCTTGCCATTTTGCTGGTGTGCAGGTAGTTATGTTTAAGGGGAAAAGTACTTCCAATTGCTTGGCACTACTAGAGCCACCTCATATATGGTAGAAGGCATCTTGCCACCCTCACCCCATTTCCAGGGGGACTCCGTAAGGTGAAGCTGACAGCCAGTTGCTGCTCTCTGATTTTACATAGCAGTCCCCTGCCTGCAGGTTCTGTAGAGCCCTCGCTCTGTGGCAGTGACAGGCAAATAACCGATTGAGATGGCTGCAATGGACCTTTTCCTTCTTCTGTGGTAGGTAGGTCTTTACTTCTCATTCTGTAGTTCTGTTTGAGAAGCTCTTGGAAGGGTCACCTGTGCTAACCATGCTGGTTGGGAGACTCCCCATCTCAGGTTCAGTTTTCAGCAGTAAATGCAGAGGTGCTTTTTATTCGGGCAGCACAGGAATAAGAATAGAGGGCACTGAATTCACCTCAAAGTGTTGGCTGGGCTCTCTGTACCCTCTCATACCAACAGGTTTCAGCCCTGTAATTCAGGTGTTTTTCTCCGCCCATCAGTCGCGATGTGCAGCAACTTATCCCCGAGCACACCCAGCGCCGCTGCCTGCGAGTCGCTCAGGCTGTGTCCGTGCCTGTGGTGCTGCCCTGCTCGCAAACACGTGTGTCCACACGCACCCCCTGCGGCAGCCACACACACACACACACACGTCGCGGGGTCGGAGGGGCCAGCCCTGTCCCGGGGGTGTAGCAGGACGGACGCGTGGCTGCCTCTGCCTCCCGGCAGCAGCAGGGAAGCTCCGCCGGCATCTCCCGGCGAGGCGGTGCTGCATTGCGGGTGCAGCCCGCCTCGCCCGCCCTCTTTCTTCCTTCTCCCTTCTCCCGCTTGGAGAGCCCCGGTGACACCCCCGCCGTGCCCCTGCCCGACAGGAATAGGTCGGGAGCCAGAGGGAAAGGAAACGTGCTCGCCTGCAGTTTCGCACATCTCTCGCAGGGTAGAGGTAATTATGAACGACAGAGACACATTTCACAACTCCTGCAATGCTGTAGTAACACAGCCTGCTGTAGTGATGCCCTAAATATTGACATGTAAAAGCTGCAGGATTATTGCAGTGGTTTCCTGACCAAGCACCATTGTTTCATGGTAACCAGTGAAACTGCTGCTGTAAAATCTCATCCGCAGCCTTTGATTGTAGCATTAATATGTTACATATCTTTAACTACACCTACTTTTTAACCATGATGCTATGTTTTCATTAGCTCCTAAAACATAATGCACTCAGATATTTTGAGGTAGAGTATGTTTTATTACAATTGTGATTAATTAGTTCTGCTAAGCACAGCTGCTTTTGCGCTTTCAAGAGTGAAAGAACCTAAAGATTTCTAGTCAGGGATAGAAACCTGTGCCTCCCTCATATGATTTTTAGATATCACGATAAAAAACGCAAAAAAACAACCAAACAAAAAACCCCAACCCCTGCAGGATAACCTACACTTGCAAACAATCTTTCTTTTTTCTTTCTTTTTCTTTTTTTTTTTTTTTCCTCAGCATGTAACTAAGAACAGTTCTGAAAGGATATAGTAACATAAAATCAAAACTTGCAGAGAGCGGCAGTCTACATTTGGTCCAGGCTTTAGGGGAAATGGCTGTAGGGCTGTTTGCACAGAAGGCATTCTCAAGGCAAGAATAAAGACCTGTGTAAGAAATGGTGGGAAGAAAAGCAATTATGAAAAAACAGACAAACCTGGAAAGGCTGTTGGAAAGAATCAGAGCCAACAGTTAGCTTCAGGCATTTTGCTGATGATGGAGCAATGTGGTGGTTGTGTTCCTGCTGTAGTCTACAGGACCAGTGGTTGAAGGGAAAGGTGTTACCTACAGATACATCTTCTGTGTCTTCAAACCGCCCAGTTAGGAAGACTTAAAAATGCTGGCCTGTGAGCCTGCATTTACCAACCTACTTTACTCCTAGTAGTCATTTTGGAGAGGTGCAATAGCGTTCAGAATGGAGCAATGCATCAGGCCTATTTTGCACGAAGTGTGGATTTACTGAAGAGTCTGAAGATTCCTCAGTCCTTTCTTCCTCTTGCTCATTACTATTGGTGGGTGCAACATGCTTAACTGGTGCAGATTCTGTGAACACAGCTGAATGATGAAGAATCCTCCTCCAGTCATACGTCAGGGCTGCATCTGCCCTTGGAACTAGGAAGAATACATAAAAATAAGTTTTATTTTGGCTAATTTTGTGCTGAAGCAGCCTAGGAAACTGCAGTGGAATTTGTTTTAGATGAAAATTGCACATCTGCAAAGATTTCTACATCATCCCAATAGTGCTCTGGTATTCTCCATTTCAGCAGTTCCCTCTGCAAGATTGGTTTTGTGAAGAGCAAATATACATGAATGGATTTCCACCTGCAGCACCATTTTTAATGTATCTGAAACTGTGGCTCAGTACTCAAAGATACTGTTAAATAATAATATACCATCCATATATAGATATAATGTGTGCATTTATTCCATTGACCTTTTATTTTCATAGTCTTCCTAGTCTAATACTCACTGATTGTAAGTTTTGCATCTCTACTTCAAAGAGAAATTGAAATGGAGTCCGTGATCTCATTTGCTGTAATTCTTATAGTTTCTTTATCATTCCCAGCTGAGCTTGGAGCATTGTTGGACATAGACGTTCTTACAGAGTTTTGCCTAAAGCAGGTGCTTGCTACAACACAGGAGGGTCTATCCAAAACAACAGTCACTGTTAGGCAACTGGATAAAACCTCAATCCAACAGCAAAACCCTAGGCAGGTGTCTGGATGATGATAATATAAAAAAGCTTAAAGCTCTGTCTCTCACCTAACTCTCCAATTTCTCCACATTCAGAAACATGGATCTCTTCTCCACAGCAGGAGGACTCCCTGCTGTCTGCAGGACTTTGCAGGCCCTTCTTCACCTGTTTACAAGTTGCATAGGAGGAGAGTTCTTACTCTCTGAAATGTTATTTTTCTGCTGTAAAGTCCAGATGTTTGTGTTAAGGAAGATGAAAGATTTTTCTCTTACAAGGTCAGTTACCTTCAGTTCTTTTTCCTTTTTCTACTAGGAGTCAGTATCTTCCTTCTCAGAATCATTTGAGATCTCAGTTATATGGAAGTCCATACATCTTACTTCCATTGAGTGCTACCAAGAGTTTTCTTTGTTGGCATTGTGACTAGGGTTTAAATGGATGCCATTGGCAGCATTCAAACAAGCTGACATATTCTGTTCTCTCTGCACAGAGGACAAGGCACTATTGCTGGGATTCTTCCTCTGTAGAGCCACAGGAGAGCTCAGCTTTTCCATGGTGGAAATTAGTCAGTGTGTTTTTTCTCCCTCTCAGGGCCTGAGGTACCTAAATAACAGTGAGTACCATATCTGGAAAAACAAGTTACACATTCTATTGCAACTTGCACTTAAGGGGCAGGAAAGATCCTGGGGTACTCTGGCATAGCTTTGCCTGTTATATCTTGTGGTATTTCTTAAGAATGTGAGTATTGAAAGATGCCACTGACATGAGTTAAGTGGATGTAGTGAATTTAGTGAATGCTGATACAGAGGATGCACTTGGAACCAGAAATGAAGGATTGAACTAATTTCTCCTAATTTAGATATCCACAGTTGAGCTAGCCTTGAACGTACCTATCTCCACTGACTGTACAGAGACCCTAGGGTGACTCGGTCATATGTAAAGGTCTGTGTTCTGGAATGTCTGATATTAACTATGATGAATCTTACTTGCAAAAGTCAGTGCTTCATATTCTCACTGTTTTGCCATGCATCACAATATTCTTACACTTTATCCTTTGGCTGTTCTGGGCTACTGGGAAGCACATTGTCAGCTCCTGAGAAAACAGCCTCTTGGATGGGTCTGGCCTACTCTGGGTCTCAGCCCAATGTGGAGTCCCAGAGAGAGTCAGAATCACCACAACACCTAGGGAAGGGATAAACAAGTAGAATAGGGATAATAACATGGGAAAAAGGGGACAGCATGTTACCAGGATGAAATGGCACAAATGTTAGAACCAAGCTAGTAGTAGAAAGTAGTGAAGAAAGTAGAAAAGAAAACTGTGCTGAGGCAAGAGGAAGGAAAAAATCTGGAGGATGTTTGTGATCCAGAAGAAGAGACTGGCCAATACAGGTTTGAGGTTTTTTGGTTTGGATTTTTGTTTGTTTTTTTTTTTTTTTTTGATGTAGACAGAGGCCTTTGCAATTCTCTTGGAGTGAATTTCAATTGCTTCAGATGATGAGATAGAACAAATCATACTTTCATTGAGGGAACATTGGAATCCTTCCCTTTTCACAAAATTCCTGTCTTACTTTCATTGGATGCAAATTTGCCAGAAGGGAAAGCAAGACTGAGGTGCCAGGCTGGGTCTGAATGTTATGACAGAGAAGGTTTTCAGAAGGTCCAGTGAATTGAATAATATTATAGATGCATGCTCCAGTCACACTCCTGAGTTCCAGGCAGTTCTATGAGACTGCATGCTGCACAAGTCATACAGCGGTGATGTATAGTACGAGTCTAAACCAGATTGCAGGAGTTTTACTGTTTAAAAATGCTGAGTATTGATTGTCACTGTTTTCCAGGAATGCTAACTCATCAGACATGAAACTAAGGGAAATTTGGCTTGGAGCTTCATTCTTTTACTAGAGACTAAAAGGAGGACTATGAAAAATCTTTCCACTTATGCCTGTGATGGATTCCTCTGACTTATATATTAATAAAGAATGCCACGAATGAGCAAAACTCTTTTCCTACTACTCTGTCCTATCAGAACAGAGGATATGAGTGTAGTATGGAGCAAGTCCTAATTTTTCCATGCTCAGAGGTAAAAATTATTTTTCAGAAATGCCGACCATTTAGAACTCCAGCTGAGTTTAAGAGTGTGAAAAGTTTGGGACAAAAAGTAGTATCTCCAACCACAGCCAAGAGCAAGTTATTTTGGCTGGGTATGCTGGTTTCCTGCCTGAGAGAGGCATAGCACAAATTATTTCCTCTCTTTGTAGCTTATTAAATATTTATCTATCTTTTGCACTCCTACCTCAAATTACCGTGTAAAAACACTATAAATGGTAGCACAAAGTGTTGTTTGAAACCAAGCTCAGTCTTTCCAAATTTGGCATTCAGAAAATCAATGCACTTTAAAGAAAAAGTAGATAATTTTACACATGGACCCTAAATCAGCTTCAAAATGTTAACTTTCTGAATGAACCGCTCTGTGGTCATTTTCCACATAAGTAAATTATTAGAAAATTTGCAAGCAATGCACAAGTTGTCTAGTTCTTCTGTTACCTGAATGTATCTTGGATAGGCAACTGATAATACGTCAAAAGTGTGTGCAGTGCTTTCAAGGGAAGACCAGAAAAGATCATCCAAAAGATTGCTCAGTCTGGGTAATCCAAGACTTTTTTTCTTAAATGCCAAACAAAACAAGTCAGGCTTGCTATTGCTCAGACAAAAAAGAGTTTCCAAGAGAACGCCATGTGGCACATGCATTAGCACAGCATAAGGCTTGCCCATAAACCCTGCTTTAAAAGCATCAATGCTTAGCCCACACTATTCTGGTGCCCAGTGTTGGGAAAAGAGTGTGTGTCCCCAGCTGACCCCTGCTTCTTACACACACATATCTGACCTTCCATGCCTGGGACATTTCCTGAGGGATTTCAGAACAAGTTCATAGAATCATAGAATGGCCTGTGATGGAAGGGACCTTAAAGATAATCTAGTGCCAATCCCCTTGCTGTCGGCAGGGACAACTTCCACTAAACCAGGTTTCTCAGAGCTTCTTTCAGGCTGTCCTTAAACACTTCCAAGAATGTTTAAGGACACTCTCACAGTAAAAAATTCCTTCCTAGTACCTGATAATGTTTGATATTCCTAATATCTAAATTTGAAGCTGTTCCCCCTTGCTGTGTCACTACCTGCCTTGTAAATATTCTCTCTCCATCTTTTTGTATTCTCCTTTTAGGTACTAGAAGTCTGCAATTAGGTCACCCCAAAGCCTTTGTGCTGGGTTTTCAGAAATTGCACTCCTGGGCTGAGAGGAAATTGATATTTTTGCCCAGAGGACTATAGCAGTGCTGGTTTCTATATGGGTGAAATCTCATTTTGTTTCCACGTTCCTCTTTCTTTTTCCCCTTTTCTCCATGTGCACACATGTGCAGACACACACAAACAGGACATGGTGTGAGGAGATGTGGCAAGTGCCTCTACTTCCAGGACTCATTGTGGGAGCTATGAGGTGGGCAGTGTATCTTGGTGTAGGCACACTAGATGTGAAAGCTGCAGCAAGCCCATCTTGGTCTTGGATCTCTGTTGTAAGACACTTGCCTTGCACTGTTCTCCAGTACAGAACCTGGGCTGGAAGCCATGCTTTACCTCAAGCAGCCTGAACCTAATTTTTGCCAAAGCTAAGCCTTCTTTTCTGTATTCTACATTCTTTTGCTGTATGAATGCTTTGCCCTGGGTGTGAGAAGATCCTGTGGATTCCCATGTCTCTGCTCCTGTACCTCAGCTGAGCATGTGTATGTGAAATCTCCACTGGCTGGATGGCAAAACTGGAAGCACAGAGAAGTGACAAGGAACAATACAAGCGGATTCAAAAGGGATTTGGATCATTTAGTTGATGAGCCAGCAGATGGCAAGTGCTGCTTGGTGTAGAAAATGAAAAGTAATTAGTCTGGGAACAAAGAGCGAATATAGGGAAAGAGTGTTACATCCAGCACGCTGATCAGACAGAGAAAGGGGTTACTGTGGAAAAAAACCACATAGAAACCATCACTTCAGTGCACAGCTGCAATAAAAAAGGCAAATAAGACAGTAGACCGATGGAACTGTGAGCTATAAAGCATCACAAAAGAGGCAATACTGTCCTCTGGAAGATGGTTATTAGGCCCCTCCAGACTACTGCCTGGAGCATGGGTCACTGTCTCAGGAAGGTTATGTTTGGAGAAAGGTGCATTATAAAGCAACTAAACTCTAATGGTTTCAGTGATTTCAGTTCTGAGGCAAAGTTAAGAGGCTCATTCTGAGGGGTCAAAGAGACCTTAAAGAAATTTAAAAATTATAGTAATGATCAGTACAGTTACCAGACAATACTCATAGTAATACAAGATTATAAGAATTAAGGAAGTGGTACCGAGCAGAGAGCAGAAACTTCACAAACTGCTGCACAAAAAAAAGAACAGTTACCTTCTGACTTCACTGAGTTAGCTAAAGTGGAATCCAGCTTCAGGAACACATAGCTCAGTCAAGGGAATGATGCACAATTATGGTACATGGAGCTGTCCTGTGGAACAAGCAGGAGGACAGTAAAGGTCCAGATAAAAATAGAAAAATGGCTTAGGGGAAGAATCTCACCCCAGAGTTTCAGGGTTTGTTTTTATTTGGATTCAGTTTGTGCAAATTCTTTAAACTGCATCGATGCCTGCTAACAGAATGAACAACCTTTGCACACAAGTCATAATGAATGTGAGTTCCCCAATCCACATTCAAAGAGAAGAAAAGGGGAAGAGAAAGGCAAACATTGCCCTGCCCTCTTGCAGAGCTAACTTCTGGTCTAGTCAAGACAGAGAAAAGTTGTTGGGCTGCTGCTTATGGAAAGCTGGGACAGCAACAGGCTGAATTTGAGGTCAGCAAGTAGTTTACCAGGCTAGGGAAGGAGGGGCAAACTGGAAGCCTGTGTACCTGCAAAAGGGGATATAAGCACTGAAATTGGGATGAAGTAGGTTTCTACCTGCATAGCAAAATTGTGCATGGTTGCGCAGGCATTAGAGAGGCACTTGAATTAAATTTACTGACGTGCTGTGGTGCAGATACAGAACTGCTACCACTGCAGATAGGCTGAGCTGGATAGAGACCATATCTCCTGCTTAGCCCTGAGGTCCTGAAGCTGGTATATATGGTTTAGAGCATATGAATTAACTATATGAACCTTGACAGGAGGCCTGGGCTCCTTTCCTTTAGCACCATGGCCAGAGAAGACAGTATATCTCTACTATTTTGGGTATAATGTCAGGAAATAGGAGGTTCATATGCACAAGTCTACTAACAGAGAGCTTGCTACTTATGCTAATGTCCCGATCAAGCTTTGCCTTTTCTGTAAAAGGGAATGCAATACAGTGAAAAGGAGCAGGCAAGACTGAACTTGACTTTGGGATGAAGTGAGGGAAGTAGCAAGCGTTGTCACTCCATGTCTACAAGACTGCAGCTGCACAGCTGTAGCCACCCTATAATAAAGGAAACTGAGATAAAAAACACCTTGTGCTGATTAAGTGCAGGTGGTGCCATGACTGTATCACTAGTGGAAAAATGCAGGTTTGAATTTGCTGACATTGTTGCAGTCAGACAAAGCTTTTCAGTATCTCTGAAGCTTATGTGGAAGTGGGAAAATAAAAATTGTGTAGTTTGTGTAGAGTGATGATCTGGCCTTAAAGGGAAACTGCTTGCAAAGAAGATAGAAGGACCTCAGAGGAAGATGTGGGATAATCTACCCTTATAGTAACCTAATTTTAATTCTCCTATAGTCAGGTACTGGCTTAAATCCTAAAAGCCCATCTTTTTATTTTTTCCAAAGTTTTGCATAATTGTTCTGACTGGATATTCCTGTGATCCATATAGTCATCCAATCCTTCTTTGTATCCTGCACAGTTCTTGACCTCAGTGCTTCCTGTGGTGATATCTTCCAGTCCAATTATGCATTATGTGAAAGAGAATTTCATTTGATCAGCTTTGAATACATGAGGTCTTCATTTCATTAAATGTTTCTCTATTCTTGTGTTATGCAGTAAGGCAGAGAGAAGTGTCAGATACTTCCCTAAAGTATTCGTTATTTTATTTTACTATGTTCCTTCTTATCTGTCTCCTTTCTGAGATAAACAAATCTTATTCCTTTCAGTCTCTTCCAGTGATAGTTCTGCCTCTGCCTTTACACTCCCCACCCCTCAACTTGCTCATTCTCATTCTTACTCTCTGACCTTCACTTGTATCTGCAGGATGTTTTAGAGCTTGGGAAGGGGCATGGACAGTATGCCAGAGGAGAATTCAGCACTGACTGGTATAAAGGGAGAATATTTTCTGCATTATTCACTGTCTTGTTCACTGAGTAGCTGAACATCTTGTTAGCTGTTTGGGTTGCAGCTGTACCCTGAGCAGATGTCTTAGTTGAGCTGTCTGTACTGTTTTTTAGGCAGTTGGTGCTGAGCTCATCACCTCAGACCTTAATTACTGTAACCAGCTCCTCTCTGGCATCAATAACATTCATGCTGTCTCATTTCATTTGGCAGATATCTTGCTACCCAGGAAGTCTGCATTATCCGATAACCTGACCTTATCTCACCTTCCTAAATCCTTTTTTCTACCACATCAAGAAGAAAGGTCTTACACTTAACTGAAAGAGGCCTTTTCATAGCTTCTTTTTGCTATCTGTCTGCTTTTATGCCATCCTTAAGCTATTCATGGCTTCCTTTTCATGTATTAGTAGTTTTGACATGCATTGTCCACACTGTCCACGCTGTCTCCATGGCCAGTCTACAAGATCACATATTATTACTGCTTTGTAGTCATCCAGATCATCCTAAAATCCTAGTTTTCTGGTAGTACCTTCAAGAGGCACTGAAGAGTAGTAAGGCAAGGTCATCTGGAATTCCTGTGTGGTATGTCTGTAAGATGTGCCTACATCTGAAAGCACAAGAAACATGAAGAAGGTGGAGCTCCCCTTGATAGTTAGCAGTAGGTGTATCCCTTCCAGTCCACTCAGCCCTCATAGATACACCGAGTTGTAGCACAGTCAAAGCAAATTTGTCCCTGCCACGTCAAAAGAACCATGGCTACTTCACCATATATGTTTGCCTCTATGTACTAAATGCTCTGGTGTTGAGGCCCTCATTTTCTGGCTATACTTTCTTGCTCATGTGTATTACTCATTGGAAAGTCATAGATAATTCATGTAGCAGTAGACAGTGACCTCCAGGGCTGTCAGGGGAGCCAGGCACTAAAGTAGTTAAATAGATTATCCCATTTCCCATCCTGTTATGACTCTGTGCAGAAAGCTTTCTTAGAGTTCTGGAGCTAAAGGTGTCTCTCTCATGTAGCTCTTGTGGGCTGTGGTTTTTGTATGGGAGCCCTGTTTGCAAAGTCCTGTCTTCTACAACTAAAACTCTGAACATTTTTGAAGCACAAAAGGGAGTGACTTTCAAGTGTTTCTCATTTTTTGAGCCTTCTTCATACTAAAGTACTGTTTTGCTGTGTTGGCTAGATAGACCCAGGTGTCTTTCATATTAGTATGTAATATTGGAAATGAATAAATTCTTGCAGGTAGGAATCTGTGAGTGAATTGGAAGTTGACTGAACATTGTTCAGGAGATGTCTGAAGAATATTACCTGGGAAAGTGCCACTGAGAGGATACATTGTGCTGAAATCCACAAAGTTTTTGTTTCTCTGGGCTTACATGAAAATGAACTGTAGCTTTATTAGGATCTGTCCAGTTAATGTTAGAGAAGGCAACTGGGATGGTGGATAATTTGCAACACTACTCATAACTGGGAAGACATCAGTTCGTGGAATCTTTTCTCTACTTTAATAGGATGTTCATAAATGCAATGTAATGTGAATGTCATCTCATCATTATAAGCCAGTTGTGTCTGACTCACATGTTTTAAATTGGCACTTGTAAGGTGAATGGAGAGGTGAATAGAATAGCTGAGCTGAAGAAGCAAAACCAGTTGGGTCACTTCTGTTTCTTTAGTGTAAAATTTTCAGAAAGCAAGCACGATAAAGGTATAATCAAAAGAGAATTTTGGATTGCTTTCAGGGTGCCAACTGCCTTCCATCTTCTCAAAGCACCTATTCATGCTTTCACAGGAGCTTTGTGAAAGCACATGAAGTGGGTATCACTACCCCTGTCTTATGTTTGGAGACAGACAATACACCTTTATCCTCTTCTTGTGGCCTTGTCTGGATGATGATGATGATTTTTGTGAGACTGACCTAAAGCAGCAAGCCAATACAAAGTAAATTTTTGTATACACCTCATTCACCGTGTTTTTAGCTTAAATCCTCTACTCTTGCAGTATTTTAGCTCAAACAATTCCATACACAGCAGAGGATGCCGTGTTTTGGTTAGAAATTATTAGCTCAAGCTAGTTACAGGACCTAAGCCTAGATACTTAAATCCCTCCCTATTCAAATTTTATGTTCTGATGAAGCAAGAACAAATTATCTGTTCCTTCTAAACCTTTTTATTAAACTTTTATTCAGCATTATGAAGAGAGCTATAAAAACAATCCACTGAGTCCAGACTGGCCTGGTTGCAGTCACTGGCAGAAGCAGATGACACCTTGTTTATTTCTTTGTGTCCCTGAAGTTTAAAGAACTCTTAGCTTCCTCTATTTTCACCAGTGAGTTTAGGATGCTGGTAAGAACTACTTTACTGATCACACCAAAGGACAATTAAGCCTAGTGATTTTTTTCCTGACTGCTGCTAGTATGAGATGTGTAAAAATAACATAAAGACGGAGCACACACACTGTGGTGGAACAGGTCCCAGGCCCTTGGCAGAGGGTGTACTGTGGCTGGTGTTAGGACTGTGGAGCCTGTTTCAGGAGTGGTAGTTTCTACTGATTGGATTTCTGTAGTCATTTTTCAAACACCAGTATTACAAAGAAGTACTTGGTCACAATGTGCAGCTTGGAGTAGGGTCTCTCCCTGAAAGAGGGCCTATTGAGGCTAAGGAAGGCTTGATTTCAGATTGTGTCATAACCTGCTATATTGACCTGAAAAAAACCAAGCAAATAAACAAACAAACCCAAACCCCTGTAACTATTGCCCCCTGGCTCCAGTTTCCTAAAAAGTGCACTTAGTACCCTGAAGAATACTTGCAGAAATGTGCTTTGCCTGATCTGGCTGGGTGGAAGGTCTTGTCTGGGGCCCTGCATTAGACGCTGGTGATTTAGAAGGGACTGGACGTTACTGCCCTGCTTAGGCACTGCTGCCTGCCTGGACCCAGGAGTTCTTCCCTCAAGTGAAGGTTCATCCAAGTCATCCAGATCCCTCCAGATGGTACATAGGATGGCCTGGGGCCTGACACAAGGTTTGGGGCCAGACACTTGAAATGATGGATCTTGCTTGCTACAACGCCTAAAACTTTAACTAGCCATAGCTGCAAAAGCTTGCTCTCAGTACTCCTTGAGAAGGCAGCAGTGCAAGGGCTGGGGATATCTCTTAAGAAAATCTGTCAAAGGTGGGTACCGTTTCCCCAGTGGCTTTCCAAAATGGGTATACTCCTTATGCTTAGTGTACAGTCTCTCTGCTTTACCTGGAGGGGTTTGTAAATCATAAGCTGTCCAAAGCACTGTGGGACTAGGAAATGTTTTTCTGGGGAGCAGGGGAAAAAAAAAAAAAGGAAAAAGAAAGATCTGCATCTATAGGTCTGTGTTCCCCATTATTTTAAACTGGGTGTAGGCATATGTAATCTCAAATCACGGTTCTCAACATATGTAACCTTAGCTTCTTATAGCTGATTTGTAATACTGGTTTTTGAAAAATGACTACAGAATATCAAATCAGTACAAATTCACACTGTCAGGAGTTGCATACCTGGTCCTAGGAGACACTGTAACAGTACATCTCTGCTGATGGGTAATTCTTTATAGGATAGAAGATTTCAAGCTAATAATCAATGCAGGCAGTTGGGTGGCCTGGCTTTCATTTTAGGGAACATGCTGCTGGTTCCTATTCTTAAAGAAAATGTAAGAATCACATTATTACGAATGTGAGCCTGACACAAAAGTGTAAGGATGACAACAGGGTCTGCATTTCAACAGGACTTGTTGCAACGTTTCCTTTTGTGTTTTGTCTTATGGGCTTGCACGTCTAGTGAACAGGATCGCAGCCTATTCTATTTCAGACTAGCAAGTACTATTGGCTGTGCATACTTTCCTCAAGTTAGGAGCAGAAATTCCACTAAAAATGCAAATTTTCTCCCTATTTTTTTCCCTGACTTTCAGTACACATATTCCATCTTCAGGTTTTGAGTTTTGTTTTTGTTTTTGTTTGACTATGCAGTTGGCTTTGATGTCATTCAAAGAGAAGCCCTGGGGCAGAATTTTTAGCAAATAACAGTTGAAAAGCCACGGTAAATTCTTCATTGCTCTGTGTCTTTATATCAAGACTGGGTGCCTTAAAAGGTTAGGCTTCTCTTTATCAAGTTATTAGCCTTTCATAAAGGAATCCCTTGATGAAATTTTATAGCCTGTGTTTTCCTGAGAAGTAAGACTAGATCATCCTAATGGGCCCTCCAGGTCTTTAGCTCGGTGGTGCCTGATTTCTTTCCTGACCTTGAATTGTGCTGAGAGGAGGAAGTTTAAGAGGAACAAGTCAGGAAGTAAAATTCTGCATGAATATTTTGCAGGCTTGCCACTGAGATGTTCAGGGAGAGAGGCAGTGCCAAAGCAAGGAGCTCCATTAGCTAGCAGAAGTTAATGTAGCTGTGTGGTATGTAGCACTGAACCAGCATTGGTGTGGGAGATAACAGTGGGCTCACCCTGAGCCTCAGTGGTCTTGGAAAATACAGCTATGTGTAACTGTCTCCCTGGTGCATGGTCTGTCGGCTCCTCAGCTGCTGCAGGCAATGCCTGGGGAAGCTGTATCCATCTTTGCATGATGGCAGTGCCTGGAGAGACTGTTCTTTGCCTGTTTTCCTGTCCTAACAGAAGTCTCCTGGCAGCAATGCCATGTGTCACCCATCATGAATCATGCCATGTCACAAGCCAGAGCTTCTTCATGAAATTCATTCCCCACCCTCAGCAGCAAATATCTCCATTTGTGTGCTTCATCATGTGATGGTTATGGTCTACTAAAGGCACAGTTTTGTGTATGGTGGTGAGTCATGGAAGTGCAGAAACATGGGAAGCTCATTTGTTCTGGTTTGCAGCTGAGTTGTTTAGCCATATCTGCCCCAGCTGTCAGATGCTGCTTGGGAAGATATGACTTTACCAGTAAGAAGTAGGAAAATGTCGAGCCTCTGCCTCCCCAGCTACTGATCAAGCAGAAGAAACCCACAAGATCCTACCACTTGCTAAAATGGTCATATTAAAACAGCAGCATTTAAGTTTTGGCCTAAGTATGGAATAAGTACTTCTAAGAGATGGCAATCCTATGTGGGAAGAAGTTGTAGGAATTGGGAAATAGCTGGTGAACAATGTGCATGTGTTTGTGAGGATAGAGAAGGCAGGCTGGAGAGTGACTTGGTGCTTGTATTTCTTGTGTTTTAATCATAATAGTGGCCTATAAATTGTGAACTGCTGCTCTGCAACTGCTGAGATCATGCCTGTCTAAGTCAGTGGTTTTTAGGTAGAGGAGTGTGTCTTCTGCATCTGCATAACGAAAAGTTTGGATTGGTGATGTGCTCATCCTGTGCCTCACTAAAATATAGCAGTGACCCTGCTCTCCTTTCCCTAGAGAGCAGCCTCCTTCCACATCTTTGGTTCTGCCAGACACCCCAGTTACATTTGGTACCCTGCTAATGAGATCTGCTTTGATGAACGAGCCTTTCCTCCTTCCTTGCAGGAAGGTTTCAAATGAGCTCACCTGCGAAGGAAGTGTGGATAAAGGTAGGTAACTAGGCAGGAGCACGGATGACAGCTGCAACACAAAACCAGGCAATTGTTCCCCCTCAGAAAAAGGTTTAAGAAAGAGACAGATGAGGCATAATTGAGACAGAAGGATGTTGAATTCATGGTTTATTGTCACATTAAAAAAGTAATATTACTGATGAATTAATATTTGCTTTTTAATATAAAAGTGCTTATTCTTACAAATCCTTAAGGCTCATTCTGTTACATTACAGTAGGATTTTTCACCATCCCAGAAACTGTGCTACATGAGTTTTATATGAACTGTGGACATAGCAAAATCTCCAAACAGTAAAATAAGTCATTAATAATTTCGTTGCCTTTGTATGCATTAGCCTGTTTAATTGCGTAACATAATTTAACATGAAAACAAATGAAAGCAAACTTTCTTGTATTTTCTAGTTTGACTTGGAACTGATCCCCAAAAGATTTCTATTTTGCTTGAGCGAATGGAACAAATACAATTGGTTCTGAATCTCAATTTTGACTTGTACAGCAAACGGGAAGGAGTGAGATAGAGGAGCATTACAGATGTAGCATTTACCCTATGTTTCTTACTAAAGAGGAAAGGAAGGACTACAAAGCACAAGTACCGTTTATATGTGATATATTTATTTTTGTAATGTCCCTATGTTGTACTTTTACTTCAGTAAAGCTCCCACTGAAGCCAATGTGAGTTTTGCCTGAGGGAGGAATAAGAGCGGGGCTCTTACAGGGAACATTTTACATTAAGTAGTCTATTACTTTTGTCTCACAATGGAAGAATGGAATAGGTGAAAGTTACTAAAGCTCTTGTTTGTATTGATCACAAGTGGAATATGATTTCTGGCATGTACTCTGTTACACACATAACAGTACACCATATTTATTTGTAATCATAATCAGAGCTGTATTAGTTGGATGGGCAGTGAATTTGCTATTTCTACTTAAATTTTAGGTATTTATTTACCGTAAAGACACTTTTCTTTTTTGTCAATAATTGGGTCAAAATGCAGCAACTAAAAAAATACCTAATGTAAAAGATAAAAATAATTTAAAGTATTCTGGAGCAAGGGGGGAAATGCTAACTGGTCTAATAAATAAGGCAGTTTAAAGCATTTGTGACTGCTACCATGATATATGTACATACTTTACAGCATAAATTACTGTACAGAATACTCTGTTTATTAACCTGTGTAAACAATATTGCCTGCTGCATGGGGAAATATTGTGGGATTATGGACAGCAGAAAGAAAAACTGCTGTAGCAGGATGGGGGAGGTCTCAGGTAGCACATCCTCAGAGAGAAACATGAGCGATATTTTATGAGCTGCAAACAAAGCCATCCCGACTTGAATAATTTTACAAAAAAATCTGCTGACGTTTGTTGCTATAAATGAAATATGACAATGAATCTCTGTGGTTCGTTACAAAAGTAATTCTAGTCATAAACTGGTCTCTGTGTACGTCATCTGGCCAGGGACGGTCATGTAGGAGTTCACTGCGTGAAAAGGGGAGATGGGGATGAGTTGCAATGCACCAAGATCTCACCATGCACCGTCTGCACTGCCAGAAGGCCCACTGGGAGGACAGCCTGGCTGGAACCCACCCTGGAATTGTCACACTGCCTCTTCAGCCACTGGTGCTACGTGCAGCATGGGAAATGGGCAGGGATCTCTGTGATTGTTGCATGTGGCTGGGGAAATAATGACAGATTTAAGCATCCTGTGATTTTGCCCACCCTGTACTGTCTACCCCACCTATTTGTTTCCCTCATGCACCCTCGCCATGGTTTGTTTTTGGCTTCTGCATGGTGGCAGCTCCGTGGAAGAGAGTCTCGGTAGGACCCCTACTGCAACACGGCCCTGGTCAGCGAACACCACTGCAGTCCACGTTTCCATAAATAACATGCCCAGGAAGGCAGGGAGTTGCCAAAAACAGTGTGTGTGTCTGTGTGCGTGCAGCCATGATTTGTTACACTCGTTATTGTCTCCATCTGCCATGGTCAGCAGGGAGCAATGTCCCTGCACAGGAGGACCAAGGATTAGCCTTGGGCTGCCTGGAGAGCAGTTATCTCACTGCCTGGCTCCTCTGCTTTGGCTCCTGCCCCTCCTGTTGCCATCCATGGAAAGAGACAGCCTGCGAATGGTACTGCAAGCACACCCTGACCTGGCTGCTCTGAAGCTCTCAATGCACCACTCCTCTTTTTGCCTCCACCGGCAGCAAGGGAAGCCAGCCCTAGGAGCTGCTATGGGACTGCTGGTCTGCAGGCAGGCCATGAGCTCTCGGTGTTCCTGTGTGGCCTATGGGCTGTTCATCACGGATAAAATTGTCATTTTCACATAGAGAATTGAAAAATGCTGCTGAATTTCCATTAAAAAAAGAGTAATATTGGCCTCATGTGGGCTCACAGCCAATCTCATCTCTTTCGTCATCTACAGAAAAACTGTTTCTCCTTGTTTAAAGAAAGCCAGCTCTACTTCCAGGCAACATATGGAAAAAGTGCCTGCAAGTGTTTAGTAAACTGTAAAATATATATTCTTGATATCTCAGTAACCTTAATAGAAGAAAGGTGCACATTCTGTTCTCAAGGAACTACTTTGGATTTAGGCCCAATGAATTAGAAAGATGTCAAGAGATGGTCCAAGTCTAAAATGTACACTTGAAATAGCCCATAAATGTATTTACTGCATACCTATTTTCCTGCCTATCTGCTCTCTCCCAACATGATCTCCACCCTATGCTGCCTCAGCTCATCCTACGATATTTGCCAATTTCATCACGCACTCTTGTCAGCAACAGGTATGACTGTAAGCCTGGGGTGGGATTTATGGCACCTCTGTATCTGAGCTCATCACCTAAATTCTCTTTGTAGCCAGTGGACAGAAACAAGCATTCCTAGGATGTGATTCATTGTGCTTATTTCAGACCTTCAGTACAAGATGAAGCAAATCCCAACTTCTGTGTTTAAATCAGGAGCTTATTTCTCTCCCATTTCACCCTCTCCTCCTATTTAACCCCAGTGAATTGTTACAAGGCTGATTGTGTGTCCTCAATTGCCTAAAGAAGGTCATTGCACGGGTGTGAGACTACCATCTCCTGCTGGTTCTACTGCAGGGCCATAAAGTGGCAATGCTCACTCAGGCAGGTCAGTAACACAATGTCAGGCCAAGGTGTTGGGCCAGGAGATGCTGCTGGAATCCCTCCAGCTGCACTTCTGTTTCACACAAGGTATTTGAGTAACCAGCACAAAGGGCTTTTGGTTCCCAGATTAATGGTCCCTCCCATCTGCTGCCTTTCCAAGCAGAGGAGAAGAGCTGTCAGAAATTGTGCATGGAGTCATCAGCGCTCACTGTCTCTTCCTCAAGAGGGAACTGAATTAACTTGCTAGGAATAATGGGATGAGGTGTCTGTCAGTCCCACAGGTGCGGTGGGAACAAGAAGAAAGCAGAAAAGTCCTGAGCTGCTTGAAGAAGCTCTGCACTGACTTTCACCTTTTTCCTGCAACTAACTTCAACTGTACCTTTTCCTGCATGTCACAAGCCCAGGCTGGGAGATGGAGTTGAGGAAGAAAATGTCTTGAACTGCAGGAAGATCCCCAAAGGGACCCTGCCATCCAGAGGGACCTTGACAGACTTAAGGAAAGGACTCGTGAACCTCATGAGGTCCAACAAAGCCAAGTATGGCTAAAAGAAGTTCCTACACCTGTGTTAGTCCAAGCCCCAATATCAATACATATGAGGGACATACTGATGGAGAGCAGCCCTGTTGATAAGTACTCAGGGGTGCTAGTGGATGAGAGGCTGGATATGAGGATATGAGCCAGCAATCTGCACTTGCAGCCCAGAAAGCCAAAAAAGCATGACCAGCAGGTTGAGGGAGGTGATTCTCCCCCTCTACTCTGCTGTCATGAGACCTCATCCGGAGTACTGTGTCCAGCCCTGGGGTCCTCAGTACAGGAGAGACACGGACCTGTTGGACCAGGTCCAGAGGAGGCCACCAAGATGATTAGGGGGCTGGAGCACCTCTTCTATGAAGACAGGCTGAGAGAGGTGGGGTTGTTCAGCTTGGACAAGAGCAGGTTCTAGGGAGATCTTACGGTGGTCTTTCCATACCAAAAGGGGATTTGTAAGAAAGACAGAGAAAGATCTTTAGCCAGGGCCTGTAGTGACAGGACAAGGGGTAACAGTGTTCAACTGAAAGAGGTTAGATTTGGATTAGATCCAAGGAAGAAAATTTTTACAATGAGGATGTTAGACACTGGAACAGGCTGCCCAAAGAATTGGTGAATGCCCCATCCATGGAAGTGTCCAAGGCCAGGTTGGATGGGTCTTTGAACAACTTGGTCTAGTGAAAGGTGTCCCTGTCCATGGCAGAGGGTTGAAACTAGATGGTCTTTAAGGTTCCTTTCAACCCAAACCCTTCCATGATAAATCTAAACTGCAAATGAAAACACGCCTTTTCAATAGAAATATCTTCCAGAACAGAAGTGAGAAAAAGAATAAGAAGGGCCTGTGCTTTGGTAAATGCTGTCTAGCTTGTTCCTGCAGGAAGTGTTTCCTTTCATGTCTGTTGACAGGGTGAGAATTCCATATCTAAGAATGCCAACAGGAGGAGAAAAAAGATGCCTAATGCTAAGGAGGACTTGTTAGTATTGACTGAATAACATGAACCACAATAGCAACATTTTGTTGATTTGACTGGTGTTCAGTCCTTGGTGAAGTGTTTTATTGATGACTTCTAGGCGTAATGGGTCAGAACAGAGCTGGGAGTTTGACCTGGGGATGCTGACTAACAATGCTGTGATTTCAGAAGGTAACTCCCTGAATATTGTGCTTCCAGTGCACCTCTGACTTCCCAGTTACTTGTAATACGCATCAGATATGGATTTTTTTATGAGAGACTTTTTTTTAATGTTTTGTTAAGCAACTAGTTCTCTCCGCAATGCACCATTCTAACAGAAGATGTTCATTGATTTGAAATCTATTTGCAGTTAGATTTGGAGTAACAAATTCTTTGAATGCTTTTGAAGTTGTAATGAGAAACACACTTTGTACAAGTTTCTTCCACAGAAACACAAAGTGGCTGAATGGCATAAGAAGATTTGAAATCCTTTGGATGGCTATGCAAGCACTTGGTTACCGTATACTATTTGTCCCATTATGTATGGTTGTGATCCTTGCTCTCCACCAGCATCAAAGTTATAGATACTCTGTGAATGGCAATTTCACCTAGGCTGTGACTCCCCTCAGTGCTAAGCACAAGTTTTATACACTCTGGCGCTTACATCAAGAGCTTACATGGTATTTAAGGATTTTGAGGGTCTTGTAGCTCTGGACTCAGGGGTGAAATTCATCCAGTGTACTTAGCAGTTTTTTCCATAGCTCTTCTACAGCACTTTCCTTCTGAGGATACAAAATGATTTGCAAACATTAATTAATTCTCATAAAGCCCTATTAGGCAGATAAGTGTTAAGTATCCCTGTGTTAGTACATATGAGAAACATGAGACCTGTGTGCCTTATCATCCATGCTGTTCACTATATTTGCTCCCAAAAAGGAATAAGTGCCTTGGGACAGAGGAAATCCCTGGTTTTTTCCCTAATTCTGTTGTTTTCCTTGGACCCTCTGGAATCCTTCAAGGGCAGAAGGGATGAGGCAGGGCTTCAAGCTACAGCATGTGAGATTCAAGCTACAGAGACAGAAAAAGCAAGGGTGCCTTGCTGTATTTGCTGCTGGTTTTCAGGGCGAAAGCAAGGCCCTTTATGCAACCTGTGGGCTACTTGCTCTGTGCTCCAGCACCCTGTTTGAATGGTAGCTTGGACTGCCAAAGCAGCAAACACCCCTGAAAGTGCAGCCATCCTTGTAGGCTACCAAGAGCAATAGAGCCAGACAGCAAGCGGAGACAGAGGAGTTACTTGAAGTAATAGCCCCAGCTGGATTCCACCCATCTCACTGAGGAGAACCATAGTCTTTTGAAAGAACAACGGAGCCTTGGATGCTCTGTATCTTAAGTGTTTTTCCTCCACAGAGCTTTAGTCAGATTAGCACAAACAGGGCCTAGAGTGACTTTCCCCACTTGTTAATTAACCTTAAGACCAATTTACAGCATGGCGACCAGTGATGCTGGAAATGCAGTCTTGGCCTTATTTAGGGCAAACGGCAGCTTTATGAGAGACATTAAATAGGCAAATTTTCACGCTAACAATATTGGCTGAGATACATTGCTCTGCATTTTTTGAGACAGAGTAAACATAAGATTATCCAAATGCTTTTCTGAATGCATTCTGGCAAATTTATCTATGGTTACATGCCTTCCCAGCCCTCGGTGCACAGTACATAAGCTAATGTAACAATTATAATTACGATACTGATCAGACCAACAAGGCCTTTTTAAGACATGAAAATTGGGCTAATTTCTTAGTTTCAAACACGTGATGTAAATGCTAACAAAAATACACCACAATGAGCGACATGTTAGGTCTGTGTCAGCCCAACTTCTGTTGTTACTTTAATTTTTTGTTGTTATGTATTTTTCAGTCATTGTATTTCTGTTGTGCCATGAGATTTTATTCTTTAGTTTGAGGATTCTCCCTGACTGGGGGAGGGAAATGTTGCTATCACTGTGAAAAAGAAACATTTCTTTCTGACATATTAAGCATTAAGAGGATTATGTAAAGGCAAGGCATATTGCAGAAGGAGATGTTCTTAAAATAGCTTTTACCATGAACCCATGACCCACCAGAAAATTTTGGAGAGTTAAAAAACCTATTGCTTGACAATCTTTTAATTTTAAAAAAATCTTCTTGTAAAAAGATCACGAAATTCATCCACTGTTATTTACATAAAATTCAACCTTTCCTGCTTAAAATCATGAATCATTTAATGTCATATCTGCGGGATATTTTAGGCAGACACCATTAATCCAAGTCATTTTGAAAATTCCAATTTCATTTGGATTAAAACCTACAACTAAGTCAGTGAATAGTATATACTGTACATGCTTTAAGGCTGGTGACTACTAGAGTCTGTGGGTAGATACACTAAGTACAGATTAGCCAGGCCTAAGTATATAGGGAAGAAAAGATATCCTGACATTTCAGTGATGTAGATTTGAATCGGTAGCCTCGAAAAATGGTTGAACATTTGTAGTACAAAAGATATACTATGGCACAATCCCAAAGGTGCATTTCATATAAATTAATTAGCTACACAAATTATTTTGACAACAGCTACTGCACTTCTGAGGTGATATGGCCGCTCAGTAATGAGTACTTCATGATCAATGGTAGGCACTAGTAATATCCTTCATGCTGAGTGACTTTTATTACTATTTAGATTTACAGTATATACATATGTGTTTGTATCTACACTTAGGGCTTGATCTTCTTAGCCTCCTTTACCTAAGGTCCTCTGTTCACTATAATCTCTTCCTTTGGACCCCTGTGGTATTTGGACAAAAGAAATAGGCAAACAAGGGGTTTGGATATCCTATTATGTGACAGGAAGGACTAGGCCTGACTTTTGGCCACACTTGAACCTCTGCATATGCTTTGCTCTTACCTGTCACTCATGCCACCATGGAATACTATAAAGGATTAAGGCCAAGGGACCTGTATGATCTTGCTCTATGTGAGGATCCTATCAGCTGCTCTGTATTTGTCCCATCCACCTGCAACCCATGGTTACTTTGAATCCATCCCATTGCTTTACCAATCCTCACTGATTCAGAAGCCCCTGCTTGTAAGCAAACTTCTCCCTCCAGGCATGATCTGGAGGAGACTGAGGGGAGACCTCATTGTGGTCTTCAACATCCTCAGGAGGGGACTCTTGAGGTGCAGGTACTGACCATTTTGTGCTTGTGACCAGTGACAGAACTCGAGGAAACGCATGAAGCTGAGTCAGGGGAGGTTTAGGTTGGATATCAGGAAAAGGTTTTTCACCCAGAGGATTGCTGAGCACTGGAGCAGGCTCCTCAGGGAAGTGGACACAGCACCAGGCCTGTCTGAGTTCAAGAAGCATTTGGATGATACTCTCAGGCAGATGGTGTGACTCTTGGGGTGTCCTGCACAGGGCCAAGAGTTGGACTCGATGATCCTGATGGGTCCCTCCCAACTCAGCATATTTTATGGTTCTACGATCCTTCTTGATTTGTATGGAATGACTTCTCACTTTCTCAAAAGGAACCTGAACATTGCTATGGCACAAAGAAGCCGGCACATTAGTGGACTTTTATAACAGATTAAAATGATTTGTTGTTTTCCCTGGAGCCCCAAAGAAGGACAGTCTCCTCTGGTCATATCCAGAACACACAGAGCATCTTTGACTCAGTGCCTAAGATTATTCAGTTTCTTAAGGTGGAGCATAAGCTTAACTGGACCAGACTTAAAAGTCACATGTACTTTTCCAGACCAGGACCTAAGAAGATGAAATGAAGTATTTGTTGTCACCATGCCACATTCAGTTATCCAATCAGCCACAACCCACTAGAGCAAATAGCCTGAAGAGTATTCTAAATAACCTCACCAAAATACTATAGATGCAAAAAACCTGATGGAGAGAAGGCCAAACCCTCTAATCCATTCATTCTGTTGAACCACCAGAAATTAAGGCTCAGTGTGCTCATCAGACAACAGAGATGATGCCAGCACAAACACTAAAACCCAGTGTGTTTTTCCATGGAAACATGGGTATTTTAGCTGAAATAATTCAATATAAGAACGATGTACAGGAAAGGACAATCATCTGCAAGAGACCCTTAATACTTGGAAATGTTACAACAGAACAGCATTAATTCTTGCACTTCTTTGAAGTTTCTTGACATATTATATACATACAAAGAGTTCATCATGATTAATAAAAATATCCCGATCTTAGTAAAATAAACATGCTTCAAAGTTCCATATTTGAAAATCAAATGCCACATGTGCAATAAAACTAAACTCCATTTAAGGCAAGTAATATATGTCGCTTTTAAAATTTCTCAACATTAAATAGCAGAAAGGGCTCCCAAACCCCCAAACTTATCTTAAGATAAACATCATAGGCACCGTCAAAGAAAACAGAAGCTAATCTAACTGGAATTTCACTTTCCTGATCTGAGGAGAAATCCCACAGTACCTTCATATGGTATTGAAGCAGCTGACAGAATCTGTTGCTACTAGTCTAGTAAATCTCGACAGACTTCCACAGCTGGAGATCAGGCAAGTGATAAACTGAAAGGCACTGATCAAGTTCTCCACGATACTTGTGACGAAACAAATTGTGTTCTTTCTGGAGTGGGTAACAGCCAGGATTAAGAGTGACAGGTGGACTCAGAGGTTGTGTATTTTGTCATTTGAAGGCAAGTACGTGTTCACACTTAAAGCCAGCCACACTCTAACACTCAAGTCCATGCTAAGAGGTGACCACAGCCAAGCTCAGGACTTCGGCGTGGGGGAAGTATCTGAGCACTGATGGGCACATAAATATCATCCCAGGATGGCTTGGGGCCGAGCAGTTCCTCGGTAGCTATCCCACTGAGCTGCTCCAAAGAACACAGTGAATGCTCTGAGTCTGAGCAATAGCTGGAGTTGCGGTAAGCAGCCTTGCCAAAAATCACATGTGGGGCTCAGGGTGCTCACAAGCCCACTCTTTACCATGGGGTACATGCAGCCTGCACTACCAAAGACATTTTACTGAGAAATCGTGCTGCATTGTTTGGTATCTCTTCTTCAAAAGGCAGCAAGGACCATTTAATCAACCATTTATATCAATGACTACTTCTACTTGTGTCTTCGATTGGAAGTGTCTTTTGTACTCACATTTCCTTAATATGTAAGTAAATTAGATTAGAAAACAATAAAAGGGTCTAGCTAGTGACTTGGACAAGAACAGTTCATTGGAAGTCACTGGAGTTGCTGATTTGAGTAAAGACTGCAAATCTCATTGCAAAAAAATGGTACTTCCGATACAGAAAAAGACCCCTAAATATGTGAAAATTACTTAAAATGAACCAAAATGCACTGAACGCAAGCACAGTTGATACGAACTGGCGTTGACCTTAGCTGACCCAAATTAAACTCCAATTATTGTGGGATTAATTCTTCTGGCATGAAAAACACAGCTTGTCAACAGGAACTGAAAACATCCCATAAATCAAGAAACGTTAAAGCCTAGTTGGGGATTATGCATGAAGAGTGAGAGGATTATGATAGGAAACAGTTCTTAGCCTGATGAGCAGCAAACTCAGCTTCCCAGATAAAGGAAATTACATGTAATGCTCCCATACAGCTTGGAAGAAAATGCTGCAAGCTTCTGCTTGATGAAAAAGATATGAAAGTCAAAATCTGTGGGATGAAGCCTTTCCATGCAAACCCAACAACTGTTATAAATATGTGTCTTTTTGTGTGTGCAGTTGAAATTAACACATTTTCTTTCCTAAGTGGATTGCTGTTTGCCGTATTTTTTCATTATCTATTTACTGTCAGTAACAGAGTGCAATTTTCCACCATGTCTTTTAAGTTCTTGCTATCAGCATATCTGTTTTCAGGCCTTTCGCTTGATACTGTAGGTTGTACTGTTGGTGAGGAGCTGAACAGGAGGTAAAGTTACTTAAAAAGAGAGGAGATAAAGAAATGCATGCAATTTGTTGAAACTGATTGCACATGAAGGAATGCTGTCTTTCTCCAATTTAATGTGGCTACACAACTTCTTTTTGTGCTCCAGTGGAGAAGGAACAGGGAGATGGCACATTAATACTGAACCTTCTGTGACGTGTCCATGCTCGCAGTAAAAATTCTCCATGTCTATAATTTGCCCTCATTCATTCCAGTTCAGGAAAGCCCTTGTGTATGTGCTTAAGCTCTGCTGAAGTCATCAGGATTTCAGTACAAGCTTAAAGTTAAGAATCTACCGTGAGCTTTCCTGAATAGGGATCTGTGCTTATTGCACTTGGTTCAATCAACCCATGAGATTTTTTTTTTTTGAGTTTTTCAGTACAAGAATAGAAAGGGTATGTTTTGTGCATTAAGATCAGTTCTTTGTAGTATTTCTAGTGTATGAAAATGTTTGGAGAGTGATACAGAACAATTCATTCTGAAGAGTGATACAGAACAAGTCAATCTGAAGAGACATCACTGTATATTGTACCTCCACATATGTGTCTACAGTCAGAAAAATTTTGCTCAATATCGAAGAAATATTCACCTTTGTTTGGATCAATGCTGTGGCTGACTATTTCTGTAGCACAGTGTCCAGAATAACTGAATTATCCATGAAAGGTATACTGTCCATGTGAGTGGCACACAGTCATTATGACAAGTGAGCACTATTCCGTACCCAGTGAAGTCCTTGCTGAGTGTACTGAACTAAATGCTCCATACTGCTGTGCAAGGTGATAGGTCCCATCAATGCATCCAAGTCGTTAAAAAAATCTACAGGGAAAGAAAAGATTCAGCATCAGAAGAGTGAAGCTTTATTTGCTACTTGTCACCCTTTAATAGATTTTATTCTCTTGCAAATTGAGTCAAGCTGAACATTTCATGGGAATGAAAGTTTAGTGCTGGTGAGATTAATTTTAAAGCCCTGTGGTTCATGATGTTACAGGCTGATGCACAACAATTTTCTTTTTAAAGAACAAAACAGTCAGTTCTTCAGCTTTGCTTTTCATTAATTTCCACTGAGTCTTGATAAAGCAAACAGATGCTGGGCAAGATTTATTCTGAGATTAAGGACAGCTAAATCAAAAAAGTCCACACACAAGTGTTTAACAATACATATGTGAAATGCTAGATATTTAAACTACCATGACAGAGAAACAGAAGCCTGTGCAATGTGGTCAACGCAGCCTAAGGAGTAATTTGACTAACTAGCCACTAGGCACATAGAATGACAGAACAATTTGGGTTGGAAAAGACCTTGAAGATCACCCAGTTCTAATCCTCATGCCACGGATAAGGACAATTCAGTTGCCTACTTAAGAGTCATGTAGTGCCCACCCTCTCAGGCAGTTGATATATACAGTGTGGACTGCAGAGTGGCAGTGTAGGTGTGGATACCTCAAACGGCATTGGGCAGCTGTGGTTAAACAAAAGAATTGTATCTCTGTCTCCCCTTCAGGGTGAACTGAACAGCACTTTGAGCTCTGCTGTTTGTATTGAACAAAGCTCCATCAACCGCAGTTGGAGATAAGCCCCCCAACTCATATTTACACATCCAAACTTAGGTGTCCTGTTTTGACTTGAATCCTGCCCATGTTCCTGCCTCAAGTACACAAATGACCCTAAAAACCAGGGAATAATTTGCCATCAAGATGCTGAGACATGTGCTCATGGAAACCAGTTCAGCTGAGAGAAGTTTGCTCTGAAGAGGGAGTGAGGCACCTCACTGCCATCTGTGTCTGCTCTGGATGAGGGAAGGGCCAGGATCTGTTCATTCCTTCTGCAGAAAGAAATTGTGCTCCTGTTTTTTGACATGGTCTGGCTAAACACATCCCATCCAGGTCCATGACTTTGGGGGCAAGAAGCTCTTTCTCTTCAGAATGACACAGATGGCAGTGAGTGCTACCCACAGCTATGTCTGTGACCTGTCTGTCACAAGTCCTGGTCAGGCAAATAAAGAAAAAAAAGTAGATTCTTCTGAGTGAGACAGCTATCAAAACTGCCTTTGTTGTCTGTTTTAGTACAGACTATGAGCAGACTGAAATAAAAAAACCCACCTCTGCAGCCCTACCTTGCAGACAGGTTTCCTATCAAAATAGTTATTTCCCTGATCCAAATCAGGTGAGAGTTTTCTAAAATAGTCCATTGCCTTGCCTTGCTCACCTCTGTTTTCCTTGGCCAAGTTGTCAGCCAGCTCCCAGTAGTCATAGCTGTGCAGGATGCTGTTGGTGATGCTGACGTGGTTGGCAGCCATCTGATGAATGCGCTGCGGGATGCTGATGATAGGAGATGGGGAAGGAGCCCCTGTGCTCCCCTGGGATCCTACAGAGCTGACTGGAGATGGGCTGGGGGACATAGGTGATGGAGTTCCAGTGCTTCTGGAAACAGATGTTAATACAATTATTTAAAAGGTGTTTGGATTAAAACCACCAGACTATCAGAATATAAGACACGTAAGAAAGTATGATTTCTGACTGCCAATCTGACGTAAGTTTCTGCGCAACTTACTTTCCACTGGCACCCCAAGGAGATGGGTTCTGGGCAGCTTTTGATGAATTCTGGAAAGGAAAGAGTAATTCACAATGCATATAATTTATGTAAGACTACAAAATGAAAACATTAAAGAGTGTAAAAGTACAGAAATGTAAAGAAAATGATGCAATTGCATCTCATGATGCAATAAACCCAGTCAGCGTAGTTTGGCCTTGTGATGAAGCAGTGCTGCACAACAGACTTGAATCATAGTCTGTTAAACATCCTGGCATAGGGGCTGATTAGCAAAACACATTAGTTGAAATGAAAAAATCCTGTGAATCCACAAAAATCCTGGGAATTCAGAAAAAAAAAGAGCTGAGGGGAATTTACTGGCAGGTTCCTGCCCATCTGACCTGTGGAAAAACTTCTCTCTCCCTAGTGCAGTGACGGATTTAAGCCTGGGCCTGTGAGAAAGGATCTAAAAACCAGAAGTCTAAGAAACCAAGCTTTGCTAGTCCATCCCATCCACAGCCTCATATTAAGCAATGGCCAGTCTTTGATACTTCAGAGGAGTTACCTCCTCACACTCTCCCCTGAAACTGTACATGCAGGTAACTGTGTGCTGGAGAACAACCCTCCCTTCCTGACAACCATGGGAGATCAAGTAGTCCTGCAGCTTGAGATCTGTTTATGCATATTGTTTTAAATGCAAGGCTGCAGGTGTTGTAAACTGCAGGATTCACAAGCAGTAACAGCAGTACACAAACTCTTGGTCTCTCATGGCTTAGGAAGGAAAAATGCTAATCGAGGGGCTTCAGATGTTCATGAATTTCAAACCCAGATTAATCCCCCAGGGCATTTAGTCTACAATTTCTGTTTTCCACCAATCACAGAACTTTTCCAAGAAGCTAAATTACTTTTAAACTTTATTTTATTCTTTTTAGAAGAGTTAACTAGCCATATAGAGATCCTGAGACACTATTTATCCTCCTTGTTCTCCTGTGTCCCGTTTCAGTCTTTTGCAGGCCTCACAGTTAGAAAAACAGACACTGTTTCACAGTTTTAAGATTAAATTTTCCTAACTTTAGTGCTAGCTTTTGGATTTTGTTGGTCCAATGCCAGCAAAACTGTACGTCATCTGCTATTATCAGTTCCATTTCCATATGCACAATGATTATATCCTCTCTTAATCTGTTCTGCACTAAGCTGGACATATCTCCTGAGCCTCTCTTCAAATATGTTTGCTTTCTCAGCTTTTGATGTGTCCTCTGAACTGTTTCTTGGGTTCCCACATCTTTCAAAGTGCACTCCAACACTGACTGTATTTCAGCAGTGATCACACCAGCGCTGTATGTGCCCTGGATTCTTCCAGCATTTTGACACTGGGCCTTCCATGTCCCAGGTAAGTGATATAAAAAATAAGCTTTAGAGGTTTGGGGTTTTTGTTTGTGGGAAGGGCTACGGTGTGGAAAGGAAAAAAGGAAAAGTTTTCATTTACCATCCTAAATAGAACCAGCCTGAGAAACCTTGGCATTTGTTCTTCCTACAGAATAGTCTGGGGTTTTTTTAACTTCCTTTTCTGATCTGTTGCAGAGCTACTGGCCTTCATCCTTCTAGTGTAATGGAAACCGAACACTTGTTATTTACTTAAAGAAGTGAAGGCAGGAAAAGACGGAAATCGAAGTGGAGTCAAGGATACTTCCACTGTAAATGAAACCAGCCCTGCTTTACTGTACAACTTTCCCCACATCTTTTTTCTCATGTTTTAGGTATATTGCTCTAGCTTTCTCTCAGTTCTGCACCAGAAAGGTGTGGGTATGAATTATGAATGGTGTTAACTTTTATGCCACTTTGCCAACTGCTGCCCATTCTCCTGGTTTCTTGATACTCTCATATGTGTCTGGCCCTGAATATCTGTGCCTTCTTTTTAATTCTTTGCTGCATTAATTTTTTTTATAATGGAAATAAAACACCTAAAAGGAGATTTAAATAATAATTTTTTCTTTTCTTTTCTAAAGGAACAGTGTGTCTAATTTCCCCTGCAAACGTGTGTGACAAGGTTTAAAATCTTTCTTTGATTGATAATATACGTGGAAGTTCTTAATGCAGTCAGCATTTCATGTCACTTGGTTTTGAAAGCTTTTAGATACCAAATACGAAAGGAGTGGAGAATTGGCTTGTTTTCCACTGAAAATTATAGCAAATGGATTTTTTTCCATTTTTACTTTCAAAGGTGAGAATACTTTCTAATATGAAACTACACTATCATTATATCAGCAGGAGCTCTGAAAAAAACCAAGCTCTTCTTGACTACAGCAGGCTGTAAGTCCATTTTATGTTTGCTGTGAAACAGTTTCTGTCTGCTAGCAGGAGACATTTTATATGGTTGAGAGCCTGACCATCCTGTTCTTAATGCAGCTATTCTCTGAACTGGTAAAGAAAAATAAAGTACTGTAATAGTCACATATTTCTTTCTCCTGAAATCAAGTCATTGTTAGAGAAACGTAACATGTTGAATTATATATCGCGAAATTTTTGAAGCAATTACATTGACTTCAATTTCCATTTGACAATAACGGATCTGTCATTTCCCTTCACTGTTTTCATGTGTTCAGAATCTCGTCATGAGCATTCGTGCTTGTATTTGAATTTTTTTTATTAACAAAATGTCATAGGATGGACGTCTCATTTTAAGGTTCCTCTGTCTGCAAAAAATCCCAAGAGATGAGCTCTCGGTTCAAAGACATATGGCTGTTCAGGTCCCCCAAGGCAGTTTGCCTTAAAGCATTTGTATGTTAATGTTTTATTATTTTTTTTTAAATTAGGATGACAAAGGCAAATTTTTGTGCTTGTATATCGAATGCTGGATGGATTGACTGCTAGGTTAGCTCCACCTGTAAGGTTTTGCTCTTGAGGTACTTTCCAGGGAAAGGCTGCCTGTCAAATAAAATGTATTAGATGACTTTGATGGACTTCCAGTATTTTTCAAAATAAGCAGTGTTTGGACTTGGTAGAGAGTGAAAAACAGAGACAGGGGAAGGGGAAGTAAAGCAGGAAGGGGAAGCCAGCAGTTCCAGGTACATGGCAGGCAGTCTATTTGCCCTCTGATGCTTCTGTACAACTCCCACTGAAGATAGAGTGGGCTGTTAATCAGTTCCTTGGGTAAGAAGATGTCCCATTGCACTGTCTTACCTATCAGTCCTGCTAAGTGGAAGCCCAGCATCTGAGGACTGACCTAAATCAAAGTCTTCAACTCATAGGCAGTTTAGCAGAAAGTGTAATCCTGGAGGGGATTTTTAGAGCAAAATATGCAAAACCTAATTGCAACAGAGCAGGATAGCACTAGACAGTTGACCAAGAATAATTTGAAAATACCTGTTAGTTAGTACAATAAATTTACCATCCTTTGTGAAGGGACACAGTATGTATTTTTGAAAGAGGAGCCCTTGTGAAGACAACAGAACTGACCAGAGATCAGATGTTGCCATGGGAGTCTCTGGTGAAACTCCACTGACTTCACAGGGGAAAAACTCAGCCCAGCACAGCTACTGTTTTAGTACAATGCTCTGTCTCCTGTAATGACACATTGATCTAAAACCATGCCATAAATAATGCACCTTGAAATACTCAATAAGCGCTTTCGAATACTTGACCGCGTGGTCTCTCTTGAGTCGGAACATTCTCCAGTACAGAAGGGCCAGGCAGCGGTAACTAGAATGCAAGTGAGAGCAGAAGGTAAAGAGTGACCCCTGAACAGAAATCCCAATGAATCATCTCTAATTCTTAAACTAACACAGTGTGGAAGGCTGACAGCACCTTGCTTACATTTTTTATCACCATTTTTTATCACCATTTGTTTGCAGTGTGTTACACTTTGCCATGGATTCATGAGCAGGGCTAGGTACTACAGCCAAGGCAGGTCACACTTACAAATGCTACCAGTGAGGTACTAAACAAACTGTACTCAGAAGGGTTTGGGTTCCCAGGCCTTGATTCTGACTTGGAGTCTGCACACCTGATCAAAGGCCTCTCTCATGAAAAGGTCACTACATCCTGGAACCCAACAAATGCATTTTTTTTGTATTTCTTCTTGTAAATGCAAAGACAGCATTTTGAGACGTCTTATCCTGGGACTTTATTACAACAGTCTAGAGCCTGCATAGTGAACTTGAGTTATAGTGGTATAGTTTGCATACACCCAGTGGTCTCTTCCAAAAGCTGGAGATGGCTGGGAAACAGGAAAACCTTGGACCTGCCCAGATTTCAGTGGTCAAGCTCCTCTGCGAGAAATCAGAATGGAGATTATGTTGGAGCCTGAAGGCTATTCCCAGGCCACTTGCCAATTTAGTCTGCAGAGGAAATCAGCAATGGACCAAAAAACTCAACATGCTGTACTGGAACTGTCTGCCCCCATGCTCCTCGTTAGTCTGCAGAGTGCCACACACCTCTAAAGCTATGTAATTAAATGAGACTAATAGCTATTGACTGAAATTATGTATCCCAATAGCTAACAGTCAGTATTCAGGACACACAAACTCATTTCTTTGCTAGTGGCTTTAGGTGTACCAGACTATTTTCTGAACTGAGAATCACCACCGCCTCTTTCAAGAGAATTCTGGATTGGCAGATGTGGGGATGCTCCCCCACAGAACACCACTTTCGAAGCAAAAACCTGGTGTATTTTGCTTTTCCTCTGGCAGCAGCGGCCTTATTTTTAAAATCACTATTTAGCCCTGGAGGCATCTCGGAGGAGCAGTAGGTGCCTTGAGTTCGCATGAGCGCTCCCCATCTCCCCGCGCCCAGGAGCTGCCCAGACCTCAGCGAACCCCTCGAATTCGCAAATCGCCCCTGAAAAAAGCCAGTGCCAGGCAGGGCCGCTCAGGCTGGCTGCCTGCAGCCTGAGAGATGGTGAAGTGCCGGCTGTGGCCGCTGGAGGACAGTGTCAGCCCAGCAGAAGCGCGGCGGGCTGGCAGCCGGCCCGGCGGCGCCGGGAGCAGCCGGGGGATGCGGCGGCCCCGCTGCCTCCACCATCATCACTCTCCCTCTGTCACCTTCACAGGTACAGCACATATGCAAATGGTGTCAGCTCATCTGCTGGCTGGCAGACGGTGAGTTAAGATTGCCATTCATCGCCCGGAGAAGGCTCCGTCTGCTTTCCCTCGCGCTGACCTTTCTGCTGCTGGAACAGATGCAGCAGCTCCCTGAATTTGGATGTGGTTCCTCACACACCAAAGCGCTCCAGCAGTTCTCAGCAAGCCTTCCTAATATGGCTTTAAATATTCTTTTTTAACCATTCTTTAGTCATTTTCCCACCTAAGCGTTTTTAAAGCAATTGCCATTAATGCATTTTCTGTGCGCCTGCCAATGGCACAGGAAACCAGTGACAGAGAAAGGGCATTTAAAAAAAAAAAAGTTAAAAAAATTGCATCTCAGTATTTTGTTCCTTTTTATACAAATGAATAATTAGGGCTCCTTATTTATGGAGGCTGAAGATGCATTTCATTTGGATTTTTAACAGATGGTTAATAGATGTTAAAAACACACTTGCTGATTGTAAATGTCCACTTACTGAGACTCAATAACCATGTAATAGGTGTTTTATGTATTAACTACATAGATATTAAATTAAAATTTGATTTTAATAACATTCTAGTATTTTACTAGCAATCAGCAACCATCCTATAGAATCTAAGATGCTTACATATATATCTAGAAAACTCAATTTAGTGGATAACCTAAGAGGCTTAATTATCCCCATCACCATACTGCCCTTCATATAATATAATTTATTGAGCCTAAAATGTCAGCCACAAAAGAACTTACCGAGCTATTGGTACAAAAGTACATCACTCATAAAAACAACAAACCATCAGGCATTTAAAAATTAATTACACTGACATACCATAGCCAACCTGTCACAGTCAATAAATAAGTATGAATTGCTTATTTACAGAGACAGAATGCAGACCTTGGTACAGTGATACAAGGGCTGGACCTTCCCAGAGCAGAAAGCATTCTCTTAATTTCAATAGAGAACATAATTCTATCTAGCTGCATCCAGCATCTGATTTTCAAGAACTGGCTCACTGCAGAAAAGAAGCCTTTTGAGGAAAGCTTGAACTACTAACCATAATGCTGCCAGCTGTTTGTCTTCTGGTGTGGCGTTGGGGCCTGAGTGGGTTTTTAGTCTCACTGCATACCTTAAGTAAAAGGGAAAAAGCCAACATGAGTTAAATGAGACAGCTTTATATTACTGATCAGAGAGCTAAGCTGGCCAATGCCATTTGGTCTGCCCCCTTATGCATATTTGCTCAAGTTACCAGACATACACCTGTTTTTTCTGGTTGTGTTTCAGAGCTATTTTGCCATTAGCGTGCCTCCCTGCACTCTCTGAACAGCAGTAATTCCTTTGAACATCCATCAGTCCAGAGGGAAGCCTGGTTGGTGAGGTGATGCCGTCCTACCGAAATAACCTGCGCTGCTGCGGAGACCCAGTTACACAGAGTTCATGCAGAAAGGTCCTTGGAGCGTTTGAAGGCAGACAGCCTGCCTGGAAGCTGCTGCTGACCTCACCCTGCCACTTCTGAGCGTGTCTACCCAGATTTGCTTCTCCGAGCAGAGCACAGCAGAGGGGGAACGTGTGGCTCAGAGCTATTTTTGCTCATATGACATTACATTCAAATTCTATAAATATTAAACATCCACAGAGGTAGTACTGCTGTTTCAAGAGTGTATGTGCTATGCAATCACAAATTGGTTTCTGGAAATCTCAGCTTCCAGCTGAATACCTGAACAACAGACAAGGTTAGGACAACACACAGCGCTTCTGGGCTCACTTCCAGAAAAATACCTGTTCTCCATAATTAGCTGCCTGTGATTGTTTCTTACCTTTGCTTTCAAACTTTAATCCTGATGTCTCTGCCTAGATTCAGTATGAACATTTTGTTTCTACAGGCATACCTAGCAAACCGCTTATTTTTCTGAGCTGCAGAAAGTGAGATCAACAGCAATTCACACCACAACACAACCACAGCTACACATATTATTGAAAGCTATGGATCTGCAAGCAAAATTCACTTCCAGAATTAGGATCATATATTTACGACCACGAAAGACAGGGCAGACAAAGAAAGAGAAAAAAAAAAGGGAAGAACTGCAGATAGGAAAAAAAAAAAAAAGGAGGGGAAGAATTCCAGTGAATGTACTATTCTCTTACAGAAGAAAACCTATTTGATTTTGTTCAATAACCTTCTAGTTAGAAAGCTGACCTCAATCCACTGAAACGCATGAGAAGACAGCCCTGAGTGGAATAAAATGCCAGTGGAATTATTAACATGCGAGGAAGTCTTTGTATCAACACTGAGTCCAAAATAATGCATTTGTTTTAGAAGCTTCAATTCCTTAGGAATATGATTAAAACTGAAAATATGTTGCTTCCTATGAACTTAATTCTGACGCGAGCTGCATGGCTGACTGTCCTAAGGAACGATGCCACAGTCACAGGCAGTGCAGCTTTCTCCACTAGTGTGTCGCTCTCTTGCAGAGAGTCCCTCAGCTGCTGGGATGATTTTGACCTTTGTTTTCTCTACCAGCACTGCCGATGATGTTAACTGTTAGTACCAACCATAATGGAGAAAAGGACTTAAGAGACGTATTTTCTTCAGAGGCATTGAATTCTACACTGTCTTGTTTGGAGAGCCATGAAGGTGTCTAAAGGTAGGGGCGGCTTTAGGGTGAGCTGGGCTGCTTCTGGGACCCCACTGGCTACATTAGGAGCACACACACCAAATGGACTTTCAGTATCCATTTTTCTATCACTGCTCATGTCTTCTTTCAGCTAACCTTTAAAGAGCAGTCTTAAACTCATTGCAACATTTTTCAAACTACCATTCCATGAGAATGGTTTGTTATTATACATTACTATTTTTCTCTATTGAGTAGCTTGAGACTTACATCATGAAACGACTGAAGTAGTTTGCAACTCAAGTAATATGAAAGTGTTTTTTTTTTTATTTTTTAATAATTCTTCAGAGTTTCCTGATTTAATTTGCAAAGACATCACAGATAACACATACACATTACATATGGCTGACCAGGCACTTATGAGGGTTTCACTTCTCCCCTTTTACTGTATGTAGGAAACTGTGATAATGCAGATGAGCATGTCTGCAAAGAGTAACCCCTGAGATCATCTCCTCCCTTTCCTACCTGATGAGTTCAACTGTTTCTGAATACATGGTATAAGGGGATTTAGATTCCATTGGGCCTTGTTCCATTGCATTTCCACACTCAATAAATGATAGCGCTGCTTCTGCATAATTCAGTGCCTTTCCAAACTTCTCCACCTAGAGGGAAAAAATGACACAGAAATAGTGTAATCATCAAGATGCGGTTACATTTGATGGGATTTTCTCAACATAAATTGTAAACTTGACACAAGTTGGTATATCTTCAGATTCACAATTTTTCCTGGGAGAAAGGTAAAATCCATCAAACCCTGTGCATGACTGAAAATCATAAGATACAGAAAGCAGAGCCGAAAAAGGCTCTGAGATGTTATTTGTTCCACAGTCTTGTGTCCAAAGAAGGATCAGCTCTGTCTAGGACATTCCTGACAAGTGTTTGTCAAAGCTCTTCCAGTGCTGGATATTCCACAAACTCATCAGGCCTTTTGTTCCAGCTTTCATTAAAAAGGGTTTCACGTATCTTTGCAGATGTAATTTTTTATCACTCAACAAAGAAAGGTAAATTAATATCTTGAACTAAGAGAAGAAAATTAAATACTTTGACTACTAGCTCATATACAAAGGCTCATCTCTCTTCTCCTGTCTTCTTTATCCCTACCATTTTCAGCACTGCTCTTCTCTTGTCAGGAATTTGCTTTCTATATCCTCTTTCAGGGAGTGCTATGCTCCCTCAGCATCTTCTGCTATCCTCCTTCTTTGCCCCATTTCTTCTCCTATTTTTGGTACTTTTTTGTGTGTGTATTTGTGTACTTATATGCATATATGTGCATACATATATCCTCAGTGAAAGTGTATATGCAAATGTGCACATAATGTTCATATGTGTACACTTACAAACCACTTATCTGCTCTAAGAATTTCATTTATGATGTGAAGAGAGAATCATACCCATACCTCTCTGTCCTGACTTCTCTCTCCTTCAGTCAGAACTCCTGCGGTACATAAAGCCCATTAATGGACTGGATGCATTTGGTTGAAATCTGATGCACACAGTGAAAGGTTAATGGACCTTATTCTTTTCCAAGGGATAAAGATTTTAAATAGTAACTTTGGAATGGCACACTGGCTTCAATCTATTTTAGGTTCTTATATGACTCCCTTTGCGATCATACCAGACAACTTCACAAACTTTTTATTGTATTTCTCTCCCTGATGCTCCAGTGCGGGTGGAAGTGCTATTATCCCAATTTCACAGATGGGGGACTGAGGAGCAGAGAGACTTAAAGTAATTTTCAGGCTGCTCACTGTAAGTGCCTATGTTAGGTAATGCAGTGCCAAAGTAGGAGGTGTTGAGTCCAGCAAGGTGATTCAAAGTGCCTGGAGGCACTTTGGCAATATGGCATTTCCTCCAGAATGCCTACACAGCCAGAGAAGGAGAGGAAGTACCTGCAAAGGGCAATTCACAGGGTCTAAGTAAGGTGCTGGTCCACTGTGTAGGAAAGCAGAATGTGGAGGATATTTCAACCACCTAATACTAAAAGGAGGCTATTTAAACTGTGTCTAGGTGACTTTCATGCAGGAAACTTGTGTCAGAGCAGAGAATAATGCTTGCAACCCCTTTTTCCGTGAGTCTACCATAAAAACATTTCTCTTCAGGCTAAGCATTTCCTTTGCATATTAAGTGATCTTTTCCATTCTGTTTAAAGCAACACACTAAAATGCACCATTTGTACTTCTCCACAATATTTTCTGATTTAAGACTAATTTTAAAGTAATATGGGACTGAATAAACCATAGAAATTTGTGCTAATAAACTCAGGTAGAATATAAAACTCAGTGTTAGTGTCCTAAATTAAGGGCCTGCCTCTGCTTCCTCAGCCTTTTTACATTCTGCATAGCTGAGAAAAAAGAGGTGAAGAAACAGAGGTTCTGAGCCACCTTTCTTCTTTCCTGATGGTGTGACAGCAAAGTGTCTGTCTGACAGAGCAAGGCAGGAATACAGCTACTCCCACCTGCAAGACAGCCACACTAATGCAGGGTCCCACTCCATGTACTGCTGTCCCAGAGACCTCACATTGTTAGGGGCTGTGCTGGCTTATCCATGGTGCTGGACAATGCAGCCTCAGAGAAAGGTGAGGGACAGCTAAGCAGAACTCTCCTGGAGCACTGCATACTTCGTTGCACCCATTTGTTTGGAAAGACAAGTTTAGTACTCCAAATAACCTCAGATTTCCCTTTTCCTTACTGGCTATGGTTTTAGACAGGTCAAAGCTGGGGCCAAGAATCTGTTTGTTGCAACAATCTGTGCAACAGTCCTTTGTGTGCTAGGTGTTCCTCTAGGGTTGCACAGATTCCTTGAGTGCTTCCAACTATGTTGGGAAACATCTGCCATGAAACCAGGATTCTTTTGGCACTGAAAAGCTAAAGCTCGTAAAAAAAAAAGTCACAAATCCCTCAGCTACCAGATCAGTTTTAGAGATGCAGTAATAGGACCTAGCCAGCTACTTAAACTGAGAAGATAGGTATGCGGATCCCTCATGCGGCCCCCATTACTATAGTTACTAATTAAAGCAAAGGGATAAATGGAAAGTTTTATTTATCCAGGCCTTTATCTCAGTAAGTCATTATTTGTTAAGTCATAGTTTATTGGGCTATGAACATTTGATTATATAAACATTTCTTAATTTAACAAGCCTAGCCATCCTTATAATAGATTTTATAATTACCCCAGCAATACTGCACTGATGAAGAAAGTACATTACAAAAATAATTTGGAGGAATGTAACTGGAAAGAAAATGTTCTCACCATTGCATCTGCTTTATGCTTCTTCCGTTTAGCCTCCTGCATAAAGTAATCTGCATTGCGTGGCCTACCAGGGGAAAATAAGAAGACATTTTATTATTTTCTGAAGTGCAGAATATTTTAAAGCTATTTTTTCCTTATTTTAAACCTGATTTGCAAATATTTTTTATGAAGGAAATACACTTATCGTGTAACCATGCATCTTCTATTTTCAAATTGCTGCCTGTGGAGACAATAGCATTTATGGCTGTTCTCATTCTTTAGAAGTCAGTGATTCAAAGTAAAAAAAGGCTAATAAAATGCATTTTTATGGATTATATAAACTGCTTCCCAAATTAGTGCAGTTCTGATCTGCGAAACGGATATAAGCATTAAGTGAACAAGATATTCTGTCTTCTCTTCTCCCTGGAGCCTGCTTACCTCTTTTTCTATTCCTCTCTGTACATTGTTATTTGCCTTGGCTTCACTGTCCTCTCAAAACAAGTGTGTGTTTAATCACTCCACTTTGAAAACACACAGTGAACCTGCTTGCCTCCACTGCTACCATCTCGTTCTTCTCCCTCTTATCTGTAAGCACGCTGAGAGCGCTGTTTACTTTTGCGGCCCGGAGTTCATCTCTGACTCAGTGCTGGGCTGCCTACTGCAATTCCACCGGCATTCCTAGGGCAAATTTCTCCATTGATTTCTCCTCAAACAGATCTCAGAGATTCCATCCCTTCCTTGACCTACCTGACCTGCAGGGCACAAATTCAACTTATCTCCCTGTCCTGAAATTCACAAGTCCATTTGTGATCCAGGCTTATCTACTCCCATTCAAAATGAACACAAACTGATGTCTCCTTGTCATCACCTCAGTGAGTTCCTCGTGGCTGAAGCAAATTTCTTCATCTCCACCCACAAGCTCTCCCTATGGTACCTTTCTCAGTCACTGTGGAGAATAGCCATTTGCCATGTCATTTCAGACCATAACCTTGCATCTGCAGTCGTTGCCTCTCATAAAAGTCTTCACATATCCTAACCCTGCAGATTCTTCTGGGCTCATATAGGTGGGAGGTGACCTTCTTCTTTCTCTGCTTAGCTAAAACATGTCCTGGTTCTTGTCAGCTTATATTGTGGTTAATGCCACATCTTTCTCTCTCTCAGAGAGGGAAGTTTTGCCTTGTAAAACAGTTTTCTTAGGATTGGTTAGTGTTATCCCTTTATCCTTATCTAGACAAAATGAGATATTCCTGAGTAGTCTTAGTATGAGTTCTGATGTTTTTACCATTCATGCTTTTAAGTGCTTGGTGTTGTAAATGATCCAGTATTATTGCCACTCAGCAATGTGTTCTACATTAACTCTGACAGGCACCTCAGCTTCACAGAGCTACTCACTTCCCTCCAGTGGGATGGGGGAGAGAATTAAAAATGTAAAAGTGCAGAAGAGTAAAAGAAAGAAAGTAAGAAAACTTGTGCATTGAGACAGACTAATACATAAAGCAAAGCAGAACAAGGAATTCATTCACTGCTCCCCATGGGCAGGCAGGTGTTCAGCCATCTCACAGAAAGTGGGGCTTCAATGTGCTTAACAGTGACCTGGGCAGATAAATGCCATCACTTTGAATGTCTGCCCTTTCTCCTTCTTCCTCTCCATCTCTATCTGGCTCTGTGTGTCTGAGCATGACACCAGATGGTCTGGTCAGCTGGGATCAGCTTTTCCAGCTGTGTCCCCTCCGAACTCCTTGTGCACCCTCAGCCTGCTTGCTTAGTGGGGTGGGGTGAGAGGCAGAAAAGGCCTTGAGGCTGTGCAAGTGCTGCTCTACAATAACTAAAGCATCCCTGTATTATCAACACTGTTTTGGTCATGGATCCAATACACAGCACTATAGCGGCTACTATGAAGAAAATTAACTCTACCCCAGCCCAAACCAATTTGCATCCCTAACTCGGTTTTCTTCTTGAAATTGGGATTTCTCTGCACATGTGTTCAGCAAAATGTTTTGTGTCAGTCAGAGAAGATGCGGATCTAAAAAGTGAAGTCAGTGGGATGGATGAGTAAAACATTCTTGATGATAGCAGTAAGAACATGCTCAGATCCATAACTGAGATTAGTGGGGTCACAGGGGAGCCTCTTGATAGAAGAGGACAGCCATGTAACTTCTTTAAGAACATAAGGCTATCTGGCAGTGTGTTTACTTAGCCTGTTTCTTTCTACTGATGTGCACACAGTTTTAAGGACATTTAATTGCATCGGAGAAGGTTAGTCAACCTTATTTTGAAGAGAAGAAAGGCTAAATGTAACTAGATAGAAATGAAATTCGAAGTTTGGCTAATTTAGAATGATTTCTGTCTTGAAAAACTTGTTGATATGAAAAACAGTTCCTTTGTTCCAACTTTCTTTAAAATATTATTGTCGACAGAGTGAAATTTCACCTCAGCTTACTCTACCTGTTAGGTCAACAGGATCTCTCAACCTACTGCAGCTGCCACTACTTGTTGTGCCCAACAAGATGCTAACATTATCTTAAGAAGAACCATCTGAATTTGGTCTTGGTCAATTATGAAATATTACACATTGAAACAGTGTTAGTTTCATATAGAAAAATAGCTGTGTTGTCAGAACCACTGAAGGAATTCTTAAAAAATGTTCTGTCTCTCTTTGTCTTGTGCACTGACCTAGGTAAGATGGTTTACTATAAAGTATCAAAACCCAAAGCAAACCAGAGCAAATGAACAAACCATTGGTCTCATACATCTAAAATGATCAAAAGTAATGAATGTTTATATAAGCCTTTCAAACTCAGGTCATTAAAATACATCCTTTTGCTACATTCCCTCCTAAATACCACCCAGCACTGTATGTCTAATTTCCTTTTTGAAGCATGGCAAGAGGCTGTAAAAACAATGTGAGATAACACAATGTAATTATGGTTGACTTATTTATAAGTTAATTGTAAAACAGTTTTCAACTTGCAGCAGGTTTTATTCTCCCAAGTTATGATTAGCAACGGGGGTATTAGCATGAACATGAGCATTACTGAACCAAGCAGCCTGCTTTGAGAGCCCTGCTGAGGGGCGGTTAAGTATAACACAAGAACTGAAGTCATCAGTTTTACTAAGTCCAACTGTTGTTTGTGAGGTCTAATATAAAAAAGGGGAAACTATTAAAATGTCATTTTAAAACAGAGTACATATATATATTCTCTATGTGAATGTTTAGGTATTTCCATAGCAAAAATACAAAACTGACTTAAAAATCAGGGAATGCCTAACAGAAATTAAAATGCATTGGGAAAAAATGGATAGGGTATCATAAGCTTCTTAAACAGAACTTGTTCAACAGTGTTAATAAACATGCCAAGTCAAATTCTGGCATCTTTATTCCATCTATGAAATACCATTCTTCTATTTATCTCTACATGTTAATAACTTTTACATTCAGATAACTAATGTGCATGTTGGGTGAAAATGGGAAGCTGAAATATCCTATAGATTCAATGTATGTTTTTGTACATTGTATAAATTTCTTCTACAATTTCAGTAATGAAATAGTTTCAAATATTATGCCATGAAGCAGAAAAAATAGGAAAAAAAAACCTCTTCTATGGGCTCCTTGAAGATAAGAGGCTGCCTCAGCTCATGGACATATGAAGACACATGAGAAAAATGATGCATAAATAAATTATTGCACATTTTGTATCTATGAAGTTCAGAAAAAATTGTTAATCATATTCTGATTTTACACACTCTGAAGTTATAGTGCCTTAGTGACCAAGAACCTATCTCTGTTACAAAGGTGAAGGTTCATCCAAATTTCCTCCGCATCTTGGCTTATTTAGTTACATTGGTGATAATCTCAGACTGGAAAATTTGCAGGCAATCTCACTGGATGCTAATTTCAGATACTCTGTGTTATGGATGAGAGGCATTTGGAGGAGAAGCAAATCTGTTTTCCCACTGATGAGATTCAGAAAGGTCTGTGGCTAAAACCCTTTTCAGGTCTTTGGTCTCAGCTTTGCAAACCCCCTGCAGATCACAGCCTTGTTACAGCCTGAGAAGAGAAAAAATTTCCACAGAGTTAAAATGGTACAAGGCTACTGGTTGAACTGGAGTGGCTGTGAGGAGCAGAAGCAGCACTGGAGTCTCTTTGTTAGGTTTACTAGTCATGAATGTAAACTGAAGTTCCAAGGAAAGTCACTCAGTGATGTCTGGTTTTCAGAAAATTAAGTCAGATTCTTCTTGTAAGTTATTTACAACTGTATGAAACTATTGGCACAGCACTGTCACTCCAGACTTACAAACAGAATTCAGACCCCTTTTTAAAAAGAGAAAAAAATTAAAAAGAAGTCTGACTTCAACTTAAGGGGTAGAAACAAGTGTTTTATCTCTATTAATAATCTAGACTGCACAAGAAAGTCTTTTGTTTCTGAATATCTGATTGTTGGTGCTTTTAGAAATATAGTCCTCTTCAACAAAGCCAAAAAGCAGTTCTAATACACTGCTCTAATGTATCTCATATATCTCTCTGAAAGGCAAGAGAAAGAGCGTAAAGCATCAGTGCCAACTAAGTCAGGCCGCTGGTGAATTCTCCCTGGGATCAAGTGTCATTATGTGAAACTGGCTGCTCTCGAGGAGAATTTACCCTACTACGCTGATTGGGGAAAGCAATCAAGTACCGCTGGAACCATTTCAGCGCATTCTCAGTCAACACTAGCCAGTCACCTAGGCACTGCAACAGAATCCAGCCTTTTACAGAATAACCCCCCCAGGGCTAGATCTGATAGTACAAACAAGGCCAGGCTTCCTTTTCAGCAGCGGCATTCAAGCCATTTATGACTTTGACAAGGGCAGCCTCAGTAGCATGGCTGTGGCTGAATCCAGGATGAAATTTATCAAACAATCCGCTACTGTCCAGAATTTCTCTCACTCGCCTTGGCACCACTTTCTCTGGGAGCCTGTCGAAAACCAGCGGGAAAGGCAGCATTTCCATTGCCTGTTATGTTGTGCGGGAGCCCAGTGTGAGGTGAGATGGCTGCGGGCATCGTAATTACTCCCCTCCCAGAAGCAGCCTTTCAGACTTTCTGGGCTGTTGAACTCCTAAGAGTGGGGTTACCATTACCCAGGTGAAATGCTTCTGTGTGTGTATATGTTTATCTCATCCTATTTAGCTCCATGCCATTGAAGTGCATCTTTGCACCCTTTGTCTTTTGCTGCCTGCTTTGAATTTAATTTACTCCAGTTTAGCAGATAATTGCAATAATGTAAACTCATGCAGTAAAAAAAACGGAAGAGAATCAAACAAAGTGAATCAATAAAAGCCTTGCTCTGTGCAGTAATTTATCAGTACCTACTGCAAAATAATCTCCTTGGACTCAGAGCACGCAGTGGTATTTACAGAGTACGGTATAGCTTAGGCTCCAATATACAATTTTAATTATAACTGCATTCAAACCCACATCTTTCATCTAATTTTTATATTTTATATGAACTAAATACTAAACTATAGCATTTTCTACCTCATTTACATAATCTACCACTTGTACATTATTTCTTACTGTCGTATGGTGCTTTATGAGGATACATTAAAAAAACCTAATAAAAGTTCAATTAAACATCATAAATGTAGCCAAGTGCATATTTTAATACCCTTCAGAGATAATACTGCTGAAGTGTTATAAAAAAAACCAACCAGTGCTCCCTCAGTGTACAACAATTGCATGTAATAAAAGCAGTTTAAATCATAATTCTAAATATAGGACCAGTTTCACAACTTTAGTAGTCTAAACCCAGAAAAAGTGGGTGTGTTGGAAAGAACTAGAACAGCGAAATGAGCGACTTTAAAATTTGGTCAGAGCTAGGGGCAAGTCAGAAGAAACTGGCACAGTCAGGGTAAGCCCGTGTCCATTTCTGAAGCTGTGCCAGTATGCCTTGAGCTCTCACTCCAGAAGGAGAAGAAAATCCTGCAAGATCAAGAAAACCATGTGAAGTGAAAGGCAGGTGCACTCAACCTTGCCTATCTGCTGTTTCATACTGGGACATGTGTCAGGACTTTGTCTGAGATGCTCGGTCACATGCAAGGGTGTTGTTTTTTGGGGTATTACTATACAAAATAGTGCTTTCCCCTGATGTATCATGGCCTCCTGCCCATTCCACAACTTTAAAATAAGTGCTGTTTTACAGGATATGGCACTGCTGTGTCTGAGGCATGGCACACACAGTGCACACAGGGTGGGGGGCAGAGAGCCTATGGTATTACACAAAGTGGCTACCCAGCTACAGGAATCTCATGCTCACTCTGGCAGACCCAGCAGGTCTGGAAGTTCAGCAGAGGAGTATGCAAGTGGAGAGGGCCAGGAGAGTATTTGGGAGCCATTTAAATGACAGTACTATAGGCATTTCAGAAGACAGGCACAAAGGATCTCATTGGAGTCAGGCCAAATGTAAGAAAAATTTACTCAGTCACACAACTACTGTCTTGTTGGGTTTAGTATAACAAGGTCAATGGCTTAGCTTAGATGAATAGATGAACAGTACAGATACCTAGAGAGGGAGTTACTGTTGCAAAAAAGAGCAGACAAAATTAAAGCCTGGCATCTAACTTAAATGAAATGCAGAAGGATAAAATAAGTGGAGACTCCTATTTTGGCAAAAAATGCAAAATCCCCCAGACTAACCATGTCAATGTAGTGAAATACAAGAGATCATAAGAATGAGTCAGAATCTACTACAAATTCCTGGGTATGACCCAGATTCATGACTTACAGATCTCCATGTGAAATCAATATCCAGACTAAAACATGCAAGGGCGAAGTGTACAAGTGAAGAGAGAGGAATGAAAGAAGTATTCACAAAAGAGATTTAAGTTCCTGTATAAAAAGCAGAGGGAGAAAACACTGCATCCTTGCAGATAAACTACAATTGTGTCTCTTTCAATGTATGTTAAACAGATATACTGAAATAAACTAATTTTAGTTGAAGATGGAGTGAAAGCCTTTATAATCAGTTCTAGGGAGAGAGGGCAGGATTACAGCAGTCCAGATCTATTTTGTTTTAAAATCCCATGGAATGACATCTTGAATTCTTAAGAAGCAGCTAAAAGCCGAAGGTTGAAAGACCTTTCTGGGAGAGGGGTTATCTGGCAGCCAGTTCTGATGAGGGAGGAGACAAGGTGCGGGTGAAACTGCTGGGTGACATGAACAGGGTATCCACACTGAAAGAAGCAGGTGATCCTGAAACAAAGACCCTATCCAGGGATCCTGTCCTGTGAAGCCTGTCTAAGAAACTTCAGTAATCACAGGATTTGAAAGAAATCACAATCAGACACTAAAGACCAGGTAAACATCTGATAGGGGCTTTGAGAATTCATATTCCTCATGTGTGTTAGGTTATCATAGCCCCTCTCCAGCTTCATAACCAACTGTTTGCTCTCAAGATGAACAGGGTATTCCCAGGCTAAAAATGAGTCTGAATAGTCTGTGATTCTTTAGAATGAAGAGGTTTTGATCATTTGCCCTTGTGGTTTGTTATCACTGGAAGATGAAAATATGCTTTGTGTGTTGAAAGAATGACCAGGAAAGCAACCAGGCTTCCCTGGAGGATCACAACTTTTGCACCCTAGGGCCATTACAGTGAACCTTCTAGTTCAAAAGGGAAAATTCTGGTAAAAACAGACTTGAAACACATTCTTCAAATATATGTAAAGGTATTTTCCACTGTCACAGGGACAGCAGAGCAGACTTGAGAATTAAGTCTCAAAGAGAGGCATCAGAATAACTCTTACACACCAGATCTGTGAATTCTGGCATTGAGAGTGATGAAAACCCACACTGCTCTGTGATCCAGCACAAGTACACAAACACTGGGATGGACTTCTAGATATTAGAAGAGAAACCAAACCTAAGGAAAACAAGTTCTGTCAAGTAGCAGAGATGTGCTAGAATGGCAAACACCATGGAAGTTAGCTGAGACTTCCCCATATTCAGCCTGAGACCTATACTGCTCAAAGAGCTGCAGGATTTGGAGGGTGCTCATCATCTGCTGTAGGCATCTGCTCATTGCTTACCAGTTGCAGAGGTGAGGAAAGACTGGGAGAGACTTGCGGGAGATACTGTCTTCTCCCAGCTGTGAGATTCAGCTCTGCTGCTGGGACCTGGAGGAGAGTTTGATGAACCTGATTAGAAGATCCTTGTCTTGCTCACTATTATGAATCATTGTGGACTGAAGATATTTTCTAATCTCTCTGTAGAGCAAGAAAAAGCTACATAAAAATCAATTTATGCACGCAAATCCTCTTCCCTGAGTGGCAAAATTATTAGAGACTATTTCAGATCTGAGTCTGTCAGTAAAAACATTCCTTGGCTATGCCTGTGGAAGTGAAACAAGCAGGGCAAGGATACCATCTTTACCATTTGATCATCCATGCTGTGTAATTGCTGATACTCACTCTCCCTGGCATAGTTTTGAGCTCAGTTCCAGACAATGCCTGGGCACAGTTGGGGGACAGCACAAGCCAGGGACTGTTCTGAGGAGGCAGTGAATGTTCTTTGTTTTGAGAAGTGCAGACAGTTTAATCATACAAAGATAAGAAGTGCTGAAACACTTGCCCACAGGAACAGAGGAGGGGCATGGATGTAGTGTGTAAGTTCAAATGAGGTCCACAGCTCTGATTTTCCTCTAATGACAGGGAATAGTGGCTATAAATTCTATACTCTGTGAAAATCTCCTGCTAGAGCTGATTAAGCATCTGTTTCCTACCAAATCGAGCTCTCACAAAGTGTCCCTATAAAGGAAGGGGGTAGGTGGTCTTGCAGAGAACAGGCAGCTTAATAATCTAATCATGGGAGGCATGTCTGGCATGGGAGACACTGACATGGGAGACAGTGTCTGGCATGTCTGATGTTATTTTATCATGAACAGTGTACACATAAGAAAATTCAGTGCCACAAGTAAGAAACAAGAAGAGACTGGAATGGTCAGACGATGTCTTGAAATCCCCCAAAGCCAAGAAACTGGGAGCACTCCAAAGTAAGCATATGAATTTGTGAGGAACTTAGTGTGTAGATGTTGGTCTATCCAACCAGTGATTTTTTAGATTGTTGATGAGAAGAAAGAGGAGCCCGGTTCTCTTCCTTAACTAGTCCTCAGGATGTGTTCAGCACTACAAAAGTATCTCTAAATACTTCAGGAGTCCCTGAGGCATTTTGAGCAATGCAAAGTGAGATCACTTCCAGATGTTGTATGGGAGTCACAACCCAAGAGCATCTTCTCCTTTCCACTCTGGGAAGGAAGAACAAGGAAGGGGAGACATCTGAAAATGAGACACTTGGGGTTTCAAGCCAAAACAAAGAGATGTGCCAAGAAGTTATTTTTTGAGCTCTTTGTGAGCTCTCTGCGTAACATCTTTACCATGTGACTATTTTCTGGGTATATGGTTTACTGTTTGACAAACAAACAGAGGAATTCTACCTCACCACAGGATATGTCCCTTGCACAATACACACTGGTGGGTGTGTGTAGCACCGAAATCCATAAAGGTGAAACAGACATTCAACAAAATATAAATTAAAAAAAAAAAGCGCTGTAGAAGATGTATTATCTTGCTCCTCTAAGGCCAGATAAAAAGAAAAATAAATGTAAGTGAAGAATAAACACACTCCAAGTTTGAAACAATAACCCACAATGCAATAAAATAATCCTGAGGAGCATAATCTGATTTAGCCATAAGGAAAACTGGGAAGCTGGGGACACTGCTCTTTTTTATACCACATAAGCAGTATTTTGAGGAGGGTGTGGGACTGTGCCCTTGGGCACCCACAGCATGTCTGTGCTTATCACTTCAAGGACAATAGACTTTGTTCCTAACTGCAGTTATTGGGAATTCTATCATTCAGTGAAATTACAGCAGGAATCAATTCGGCTTGAAGCATTACTATGTAGCCTTGAAAATACTCTCTTCATGGAGTCAAAAATGGCCAAAAATGCAGGATATCTTGGTAAGAATTGCTATGGGAAACAGCATTGATGTCACTTACATATGAGGCATGCTGGGCACCTCTAAGCATATCTAGAGCCATCAGTAAACAATGGCAAACCAGGTGAAGCAGAATTTTGCTTGTCTTTTGAAGACTGTTAGCTATATTTACTGTTATCCTGCAGTGTTCGTGTATACAGCACTCTGCCAAGCAAGATATACTTTTTATTGACCTACTTGTGTTCCAATTTATTGCTAGTGACAGCTGTTGTCAATGATCTGGAGAAAATAAATTGAGAATAAAGGAAAGAGAGACTGATTGGTCAAAAAAAATAGTTGTTTTAAATCAAATATAAGGGATTTAGTCTTTTGAAAACTTCAGACTCTGATTAAAATTAAGACTTTAAAGCCATGGCTGGATTACAGTAATTCAGAACTTCATGGATTATGAGATGAAATACTTCATAGGCATCATTTTGGACAAATGCTGCCATTAGGATTACTACATAATTTAGACCTACTGTATTGCATTTCTTCAAATCCTCTGCTGTGGTAGTGTACGAATTTGAAAAACCCTGGTTGCCATGTTTAATTTGATCCTTCTAACACATGAGTCAAATTTGTTGACATTTAACAGCCAGTCTAATCTGCTACATTTCAGTGACTTCTCTGCACAGCAATTTCAGAATCAAGATCTAGTACAGCCGGTATTCTGGTGGTGTATCCCAGATACAGGTTGTGGATGACAGCTATAGTACTTGACAACGTCCTTCCTCTAGTTAGCACAACAGGCATTTAACTGTTTCTGGTTTTTAAGGGCAAATTAAGACATTTGATTCAGTGTTTTACCCTATTTGGCTTTTTCGATTTTTGTTTTTTTTAATGGTCTACAAGTTGCTTGGGGATATTCTACATGGAAGGCACTATACACTAACAGTTCAATTGTATCTCTCTCTGAAAAGTTGAAACAGTTTTATTGGAGACACCTGCCAGAGAAATCACTTCTATCACTAATGGAGAAAGCACTAATGGATAAAAGCCTCTCAGATGATAGAGATGCTGACCAAAACAGATCTCCTATGACATTATCCTAGGGGGAAAATGAAACAAATCAGTTCCCCTGTTTTTTGTCAGCATCTTGAGGGAAGATCAGATGGAGATACAATAGTTCTGTTGCAGTTGTTTCTGACTATGTTTCTTTCTAATCCAAAGAGATGAGCACATCCTACAATTTTGACTTTTGACTCTGACACCTTTCTGCCTTGTATGTACATATTTAAACTGCAGAAAAATTAAGCAGTTGCAAGTAAATTATACATGATAAAGTATTTTAAAAGATACAATGAGTTATGTAGTACTTCTAAACAGTTTCATATTCCTCAATGGATATTGTTAAATAAACATACTGGAAGAGTTAAAAACATGGAGGGAGGTGGAGAAAGAGGGAGAATAAGGATATATACACAAGTGAGAGTTTTCTCCAAGAGGCAGAAAAACTGATCACATTTATTGAGCTTAAATCTGCTTACAACTGCCATGAATAGATACATAAATTAAGGTTTCTTTTCTTGACATACAAACCAGTTACATCCTTTTGAAATCCACAGGAATTATTTATACTTAATAGTAGGAAACCTGGTTTCTATTTGTGATAGGCTGCTGCCTCTCTAGTTGCCCTTGAGACCAGATAGTGTGAACAAACATTACAACAACAGCAACAACAATAATAATGCTTGTTAATATTAAAAAATCTCAATTCTGGTAGAAAGCAGTTCCTGAGAAAACAAGGTTGTTATCCCAGGATTTCCTTTGGTATAAAGGAGTTAGAGATGTTGTAAGTGAAAGTCTGGGAGTGTGAAAAACATGTCAAGGTCACACAGCTTAATGCTCCAGGCAGTTTGAGGCATACCTTGAACAAAATCTCTTCTACAATAGCCCAAAAAAAATCAGAAGTAGCAGCAGCTGTCAAGGCTCAGGGATGCAAAGTTCCTGTATGACCTCTCCCCTTGCTCCAAAGGGTGCACAGGAAGATGCCTCTGTCACCCTGCCTTGCTATGGGTATGATACATTAATAGTTTGATGTGTGCATAATTAATACCAGTGGCACGAGGATACTAATAAAGTCTTAATGGCCCTGACCTGCCTCATGTAGGCTCTCCTGCCTCTGCCCATGGGCTAAAGAAATCCATTTAAGCTCAGGTCTGGGCCTTCACTCCCTGTCCAACTCATTATAAGTGTGCCCTTTACAGCCTTTGAGAAACCTGGTCAAAAGCGGATGACATCCCCTGCCTGTGGCAAAGGGGTTGACACTAAATGATCTTTAAGGTCCCTTCCAACCCAAACCATTCTATGACTATAATTCTATGAATTCTACTATTCTATAGTTAGAGGCTTAATTTATGATGAAACATTAAGGAGTTTATATAGTATGTCTCATTCATTTCTCAATGTACAGTAAGTATTACTGTAATTCTGGACATGCCTCAGTTCCTGTTGGACAAATTGTACTTTTCTTTTTAAATACAGAAAATTATATTGTTTTATTTTAAAGTCATCTGTACTTACATATCATCAAAGACAAGCTTTGTCCTTCTGCAGTCCCTGGGTGTGCTGGACAGAGGTGACCAAGGCTCTGTTTGGGACTGTGGCTTATTGCAGAGAAGAACATTTTCTGAATTGATGTGAACTGCTTGCTAGACAACAAACAGTAGATAAGACATTGAGGAACTGGCTACTAACTTAAAAAAAGTACAAATAACAACAAAACTGTGTCTTTGCATTGTGTTGTAAATTAGAAGTAAGTTTTCCTACTATTTGAGCAGGGAATACATACAAGTGTCCTGTCACCAACAGCCACAAATTCACAGATAATACTCTGATCACTTTGTAAAGGGCTTGAGTTTTAATATGATATACAGAAGAAACTGAGCAGCAGTAACTAACAAAACACTCTGAAACCCAGTAAGTGAAAGTATCAAAGAACAGATCAGTTGTGGTCATTTAGAAGATCAAGTTATATCTCCAGTCTTCAGCTTCCAAACTGGCATTGTACCTTGCCTCAGAAGAGCAAGAACTCACATTTTGACTTATTTCACGCCGCGTTGCTGATGTGTTTGTGTGCTAAGAAGGACCTTGTAGCCCAAGGTCCAGGCTTCTTTGTGCTCTGGGCCCCCCGATCATCTTGCAAGACCCTCCTGAACCCTTCGTCCTACCAAGCGACCCGCTGTGTTGGGCTACTACATACAGAGAGGGCCCAGGTTGTTTTTGGTTGATAACCACTGCCAAAAACCACTGTTCTTTGTCAGGTGACAGACAAAAAGGCACCAGGGAAATGGGAAAAGAGTTCAAATGGATAAAAGCCCACAGTAGGCAAGCCTGGCTTGCAGTTTGTGACAGAAATTTGAAGGACCTGCCAGTTAGATGCCAGATGGAAAGATGGGATAAAATAAAGCTAACTTTAACATTTTTAGTTCATGAGCTCTCATCTTCTATATGGCACATCCAGATCAGTTCAGCAGGCTAAAGTTTTCAGCTGAATAACCAGATACATAAGAATTTTATTGCAAAGGTTGTTAAATGTTGACCAAATGGTGCATTGCTAGGCTATGCAGAAAATCTCAGTGAAATGCATTTGCCAAGGGTGTGGGTCATAAAGCAATCACCCTTTACTTTTGATTTCCAACACATTTGCCTCTCAAGAAAATGTAAATTATTTTCAAGATATCCAGTGAAGAATCACATCATTTTAATTCTGAATGGGTTATAAACCTATAAATTTATGTTTTAGGAGATAAAACGTTTAAAAATTTGTATTTAATGAATGAAAAATAAATGAATAACTATAATATGTTAAAGGTGTTTTTATTGGAATATTTTACATAATTAGTTTATTTCAATTTACCAAAAGCATCTCTAAGATATTCTTGAAGCACACAACTTATGATAACTTGTTTTTGAAAAAGTGTTCAAAATTAAGATTATATTTACTACTTCCTACTCCACTCTCAAAAAATAAATGTATTTAAGTATATGCATATTATACTTAACAGATACTGCGGGGCCATTTATCCCCCCAGTAAAAGTGGCTGGAAGAGACCACTGCTACAACTCAGGTAGGTTGTTTACCTAAAAGTTGCTTAGGCACTAATACGTAGGCTTTTGAAGCCTCTTTTATATCAAATAACAAATACTGCAAATAGATATATGATAAAATATATGAACAGCTTTTGTAGCAAAGAGAGGAGCGCGGGCAGAAGAGTGTCCTAACAGCTTGACTAGATGGGTATCAAGATGGGTACCCAGCAGTGGGTATCAAGATGATAGTATCCAAATTGCTTCTTCTAGGGATTTCACACGAAGCAGAACAGTGTCATGGGAAGGATGTGACAATATTCTGCCCTTGATCTTCTACCATTGGCGTCCTGTAGGCCCAAGGGTATGGTACGATTTTGAGAAATGAGAGAGACACAGAGAGAGAGAGAGATGGGAATTCCCTTAATCAAAAGAGCTAACAGGCTCTTTATTCCAGCATCCTAATCACAGAACACATACATAAATGGGGGCAGCATCCACTCCTCCCTCTCTGTCCTCTGAAGGCAGTGACCACCATGCAGTGTAGTAATACAGGCTTATGTGGAAGAGTGCTCCTGGCACATTTAGCGTGGAGCAAGACTCTCCAATAAGGATATGAATACCTGCGCTCTCATGGAGCCGAGTTGTGAGGCCAGTGCTAAGCTGTTCACTGTTTCAAGTAGGATCTGAGAAAGTTTTTTCTAAGACAGGTAGGAGAACTTGTCTGCAGGCACACTCATGGTTAGGCAGTGGCAGAGTAAGCCCTTATACAGTAGGGGCCTCATGCCCCATGAATGCAGGGCCTTGCATCATGCCCAAGCAATGCCCTGGAGGCCTACAGCTATTCGTTTTGGGCCATTAGCTTTTACCTTTTGCTTATGTAGCCTTTGTTATTTGCCCGTTTTACAGCCTGTCCTCTTTCCTTTCTTCTGTGCCTTGCTGAGCTCCAAATCGAAAAAGATGAACTTGGAAAATAACATTCATTATTACAAATTTTTTTTGCATAATGTTCTGCAAAACTACCGTAAGACTGCAATAAAAAGTGAAAAATATATTGCTAGGCTTTATATTGTGAACAACAGTATACACTTACATTGAAGTCTCCGGGATGTGGCTGCGACTGGATTTCACCCTTATGCTTTTTGCTGGAGGAGATGGAAGGTAATAGACTGCTGCCATTAGGTCTGCTGGAGGAAGTTAAATCATCGTTGGAGTATTTGTGTTTTGATGCATCAGAGAGGGGAGAGATGGGTGACCGAAGCATTTTCTCATTTTTATTTATTGGTATTGCCAAGCTGGAAATGGAAATTACAGTAATGGAGTGTCACAAAGCTGGCTTTGAGAAAGGTAAATGTTTTATATATTACCAAAACTTTGAATTTAAAACCTGCTGGCAGGATAGAGTCTATTGGTATCTGGAAACAAGCTTACAGTATTGGGACCAAGAGTTCATTTACAAATTTGTATCATGTTTCTTCTCTTTCCCTTCAAGGCAAATTGTAATTCTGGAGTTTAATATAAAGTCTGTATCAGAGTACTTGAAAAAAACCACAGAGATAAATGACCACTTGCTCACCATTTCTTAAGGGATAGCTGGAGACAAAGATTAGGCTCTGAAGTGTAAGTTCAAGTTATGGAGCCCTATTTCACCATTACAGGTGACAATTTATAAGCCGTGGCAATAAAACCATATGTGAACTAAACCAGGAAATGTGTTTAAAGATGACTGGCTTGTCTTTGTGCTCAATGCCCAGCCTTTGGTAGCACTGTTTGTACTAATCTAATACAGATTTTGAAGACAAAGAAAGACAGACTGGTAGTGCAGACAAAAGGAAGCATATGCAAACAGTAAATGCAGAGAAATGCAAGCTGCTCTGTCTCCTAAAGCAGAAAGCTACAATACAGACAGTATTTTCAGCTTTCATTTATTCAGGAGGAGCTTTGGATGAAGAGAAGTCAGACAGACCATAAAAATATGCCCAGAAATAAACTTCAGATGCACTGATTTGAAGAAAATATTTAGCTGAAAATCTTAAAGCAACACACAGAAAATGCAAGTTTTTTTAAGGAGACAGTTGGCATTAAGACTAAAACTGCAATTAAGGTCAGAAAGACTATTTTAACACTATACCTTTCCCTGTCACATTCCCCTTTATTCAGACTATTACTTTTTATGGACAATTCCCAGTTCTTTATAGTTACTGTATCAGACAATATACACTTAATGGAATTGCAAAAAAGAATACAGTAAGAACTATACTTCATCTCTGCACATAATTTCAGGGAACAGAGCTAATTAAATGTGCTCTTATCATACATTTGTCCATTTATCTGGCAAGTCTTTAAAAACTAGCTGTAAAAGAAGTCATGAATTGTAATTCAGAACCTTTACTATTTCACAGCATGTAGCACCTTTAGAACACTGTGTCAACTGTTTTGCTTTAATGACCAATGCTATTTACAAAATCAAGACTCAGGGTGTGTAAGATAGACAACTGTGCCCTTCTTCTTCCCCTAAGAAAAATAAGATCTTTAGCACTAATTTGAATGTGCGGGCTGATGCCGTCATTTCTTTTCCTCTTTTCAAACATAAACCCATGCCCTGGCTAACCATAGTTATACATCACTGTCAAAGTGCAGGTCTGAAGCATCCAAGAGAAGCCACAGCTCTTTGGCAGTGTACCCAAGCCTCAAAAGCTTGGCCCTGAGCTTGCAAGGAGTATCTGAACTTTGTAGTTGTGCGGCACACCTTCTACACAGCTGTTGGCACATTGAGTAGGGCCCACCTAAATGTCCTTTGAGCAGTCAAAGTGCAGTAGCACATCACCTCATACTGAGAAGACATGCAACCTGCAGAAAAGGACAGTCTCAAAGCTGTCATCTGCTGGGAATGCTCAGGCTGTGGCATCAGATACAGGTGCAAGATATTTGGAGTATCTCTGCCTGACCCTTGCAGCCTTTCTTGTCAAACAGGACCTTACTCAGTCTGCATCTCAGACTATACTTCCACAGTAAAAAATGCTCATGTCTGTAGGTGGTTTTGCTCCTCCTTTGCTACCAGCCCACAGCTGTGCTGCCAAAACTGTCTGGGTGGTTCTACTGGGAGATGAATAATAATACTGTGGCCAAAAAAAAAATAAAGGAGAGAAAAAGCAAGAGAAAAATAAAGTGGAAAAAGAGGAAAAAGAAAAGGAGAGAAAAAAAAAAGAAAAAGAAATAAAGAGAGTTCTGGTTCAAACAAGTTTCTTGAGTGTATTTACAGAAGACCCTCACATCTATGGTCGTTTAACTGGAGAGGGGATGTGACAGCATGAACAACTGTTGGTTACAGGAGTACCAGGATGTCCTGATACCTGCACTGCTGATTTAGCAGTCTCAGTAGCCCTTCCTTAGCTGTGGGAATATTAGCCTTTGATATCATGTCCTACACTAGCACAAACCACAGAAACGTCCTGGAAGCAGAGCAAACCAGGAAACAATTAGGAAGCAAATATACATTTCAGACATTGTTTCTTTAATATATAGTTGCTACCAGAAGTACTGAATATAATGTTAAGAAAAACACAAATTATTGTCCTGCTTCCTGCAAACACAGAATTAACCCTGTGACACAGCAAGCTATGACAGCCATGCTGCTCTCTGAAAAAGAACGCAATGCAAAACATATGACACTGCAGTAACAGCAATGGCATGCCTGCATGCAATCACCCACAATCAACCAAACTGTTCTGTGTATTGTTTTCACTTTATGAAACATATGTGACATGTCAGGGCAAAGAAATTGAATGCATATTTTTGAATAAGCACTATATATATTAATTTTCTCCATGATTTTTTCCAGTATTAATGACAAGAACTGTTCAAGCTCATCATTGATGTGTACAACAGAAAAGCCTACTACAATAAATACAAATATTCTCCTATTTTTTATCAGTTTTGCCTCAAGAGATACCCCGATATTACCAGAAAAATGATTTAAAAAACCCAACATACTGATGACCAGCATGTACCAAGCAGCATGCAGCTGAATTCTGAGAAGATGCATGTCGAAGTTTGGCTGCTGGAAGCCTCCAGAGAAACTCAAGTGTGATTGCTCTGACACTGGTAAGGGTCTGTGTGCATAAACCATGCCAGCAAATGCTAAATATTCATCTTTTGTTTCATGCCCTATATCACATTTTAAAAAGTCCAAGTTCCTTGTCCTAGAATGCATACTAATTACACAGAATGGAATGCCTGTAATCTCAAAAATAGTGGATCTCAAAGATATTCTGGAACAGAGTATTTCAGGCATTGTCATGAATATTTTTTCAATATTTTCCACAGAACTGATACATGATTCTATTTATACAGTCAAACTTTGAGCTTGAAATCTGTAGGAGACTGTAAGGAAAGGGCTATAAGATAGTTGTATATGTGAATTGGTAGCTACAAAACAGTGTTTGGGACTATGTCTCAAGACAATCACACTGCTCTAGCTATAATTACTCTTTCCATGAGCCTCACACTGGAGCTCACCACTTCTTTGTGCAACAGGACAAAAATGCAAGTGCAAAATATGTCAGGAGCTACTAACTTGTTCATTAAACCTGAAGAATGGAGAATGCAGTGGGTAATTTTTCAACATAAAATGTGGTAATTAAAAAATATATCCTATTAAAGCCAAAAATAACACACGGCATTAAAATGCAACTGTTTGTATGACTCAGTGGTCAATAAGAAGGAAGAAGCTTACCTATTTTCATTCATACTGCAGTGATTTGCTGTGGTGATGCTGTGGGCAGAGGCAGCTAATCGTGAAGAACTCTCTCGCTCTAAGTGAGTCTTCTTGATGTCTCTGCACTCTTCCTCATTCTCACACTGAGTTAAGAGAAAAGTGGTAATTTTGTAGTTTTTGGATTTATTACAGGTCCAGAAATATTTCCACAAGTCAGGGGCTGGTGGTATTTTCTGTCATTTTGTTGCAAATCATGATACTTTGAGTATATACCTAACATGGATCAGAGATTATTGGTCCATGTCTTAAAAAACCAAAACCTAAAGAAGTAGTATGTAAACAAAGGTGCATAATATAAAACTTGAATTGTTTCCACCACTTCCCCACTTGAACTAGGGCTGCTACCTTTCAGATAATAAAAAAAGAAAAAGAATAAAAAAAATGAAGTAAAACAATAGGGAAGACTGCTTTAGATAAATGGTCCTCAAAAATACACAGATCCATCTGCACATATACAGTAGCTCAGAGGACAACACATGACTGCACAGGAAAACTGTCCAGAAATTGAGCAGATGGCGATTCCAGTTTAGAGTCACTTTTGGGGTCAGATTGGTACAAACATACCACAAAGCCTGCCTGGTGGACAGCTGTGGCCATGAAGTGGAGGGAGTTTTCTCCTCAGCACCCGAAGGTATGTAGGAGAGGCAGTGTGGATGTGATGTGAGCATCTACTAATACTACAGAGCCCTGAGGGGAAAAAAGGGGCCAACAGGGTGTGGGGGAGGCAGATTTCAGAACCAGGCTGGTCCCAGGTCTCTGTGAGTGCACCCCACAAAGCCAGGGCTCCCTGCTGGGACTGAAGGGTTTGTCTCTTGCTGACAATTTGAGGGGAAAAAAGATGCTGCCTCTTCTTTTACCGCACACGCAGTGATACCATGCCGACCATGACAAGAGCAGATAGTTGTCCCTTTGCTGACCTGAGCATAATTTCCAAATGCTCAGTTTTTGAGAGAAGCCTCGGGAGAGAAAACTACCCTACTAAAAAGGTAGTGCTTTCGCTAAGGCACGCAAAGGCATGTGCCAGCAGTGAATGCTGTCTCCAAGGGGCTGTGATCCCTCGTGGTCAGGAGTTTCATCACCTCCTGGGATGGCAACTCCCCTGGGGAGGGTTTGGCCGGTCCCTGCATGGCGAGCAGGGACAAATCCCCGCTCTGAGATGCTGTCCTGGAGAAGGCACCGCCACCGAGCGCTGGCTGCGGGCCCGAGCGATGCTGGCCTCCCGCTGGCTGCAGGCTCCCCTACCCCTTCTGGCCCGCCCCCCGGCAGCTCACCTTGCGTTTCCTTCTAGATTTCGGTAAACCCTTCTCTGCGGGGGGTTCAGCACTACTACCCTGCGGGAGGCTGGCCGCCTGGTTTGCTTCGGCGCTCATGGCCAGCGGTTCTTCGGGCAAACGCTCTGGAATCCTGGACAAAAGAGCCAAGTCAATGTTGACCCACAGCGACTTTACCTCATCACTGTCTTTCAGAGGAGACAGGAGCTCATTCCTACCGAAAGGAACCAGGGTGTAAAACTGTTCCTCCAGCTCCTTTGCTATTTCACTACTAGTCCTGGCATTAAGGGAGCCGAAGGCGCTGCAGCCGCCGTGGGCTCTGCCGGCGGGGCCGCTGCCCGCGTCCTTGGCCCTCGGCTCGGGCCCGCCCGCCTTGGCCGCCCGCTCCTCCCGCTCCGACTCGGAGCCGGACTCGGAGGACGACGACGACGACGACGACGACGACGACGACGACGACTCGGTCTCGATGAACTCCTTGGATTTGGGCGCCGTCCTGCTCGGCCCGCGGGCGCGGCGCTTGTCCCCGGCCGCGGCCGAGCGGGGCTCCCGGCGGTGCCCGGCTCTGCAGCCGCCGCCGGCGGGCCGTGCCCGGGCCGGCTCACCCGCGGCGCTGTCGGGGCACCCGTGTGCCCGGGCCGGCTGCTCCAAGCCGGGGCCGGCCGCGCTGTCCGCCGCGGGGATCCTCTCGGCGCGGCGCGGCGCCTTCTTGCCCGCCGCCCGCCTCGGGGCCGCGCCGTCGGCGGCGAGCGGGGCCTTCTGCC
>JAWWTY010000001.1:87868985-87920336 GCA_035222235.1 Margarornis squamiger
CCCTCCTGCCGCTCGGCCTTCACGCGGCCGTAGGAGGGGTGCGCCTCCACCGCCGCGCCGTCCTGCTGGCTTGGGATGGGTGCCTTGTGCGGGGTAACCTTATTCAGCCACTTGTCCAGCTGCCACTTGTTGGACGAGGGCGGCTCGGGCTGAAAGCAGAACAGATTGCAAGGCGCTTAGTGCCGAGACCCCGCCGCCCGCGCCCCGGGGGTGCCGCAGGGATGCAGGGACGGCGCATCCCTCCGGGTACCACCGAGGTCTTCCCGCTGCCCCACAGCCACCCCCAGCCTGCCCAGTCTGCCCCGACCCCCGGGCCCAGGGGGGATGCCTTTGGTCTCAGACTGCCGTCGGGAGGGGGGATGGCTTCTGCGAGTCATCACTTCCCAGGGCGATTCACACAGCACTACTGGCCTTGGCTTTGCTGGGAAGCACTGCCAACTTTCCGCACAGAAAGAAACGTAATGGCCATAGGAAGGGATGAAAACAAGGTGGGGTGCAGCTGAGGCTAAGGGAGGACAGCTAGCAGGAAAGCTAGGAAAATGTACTCGGTGTCCTGTGCCATCACAGTAAACACCGAAAGTATTTAAAGCGCCATTTGGTGGGGAGTTGGAGGGCTAACCAGGCGGTTCATCTAATCTGCCTTGTATTGACTTTATAATCCTGTGAGATCCCACAAACATTTGTTGTGTGGCGGTGCTGTCAAGTGCTCATTTCGTGAGTATTGTGTGGCTGTTAGTTTTTCTCTTCATTTCTGTCACAACACCATCAAGTTATAAGAGAGCATCTAAAACATAATGGTGTTTGGACAAGGAAGAAGTGGGATAATCATGATTTCAAATGTAACCACAGCTCAGACAATGTTGTTTCAGAACAATGTGCGAGTGTTTTCTAGTGCTTATTGCAATCAGTAATTTGAATGTAATAAAATGAAGAGGAAAGGGAAAAAAACCCAAAAGAAATAAATGATGGAGAGACCCACCCATAACATAACCTCACAGACATGAAATTCTCTTAATTTCCTCAACTGGAACCAAAATTTAATTCACTAGGCTACTGCATATGAATAATCAAAAAGTGTGTCATGAGTCAAACATGAAAGCCATCAGTGCTCTGGAAGAAAGTTTGCTCAAGAGAGAATATCCACAGTCTCTAACTTAAAAGAGTCTCTTACTTCTTATTTAAAGTAGATGCCTGAGGGCAACACAGGTTTCCTGCACAGCCAAGGGCCCTTCCAGAATCACCCACTGAGGGTTGTATTCACTCTACATGGAGCAAAGGCTCCTAAAATAAGCAAAAATATTAGACATTGGAATTCATTAGATAGGAATATTCCTTCTGGCGAAAGTGTCTAGATTACTCATTACTGAGCTAGCCAAAACCTATGGGAAGTTAGCTGGATGGCCTTAAGTTTATTTCTTTTAAAGTTACTCCCTAAAATCTTACATGAGGAATTTCTTTCCTGACCTGTAAATCTTGAGAATGGATGGTCAATATTTCTCTTGGATGAAGCTGCAGTTTTACAACTCTTTAAGTCTTTATCTAAAGTGAACAACGCTTTATTGCTGTTGAAAATACAGATAGATTTGTTTGGTGCCATTCATTGTGCACATACTGAATTTACTAGATATATAATAAAAGGTTCACTATACGTGCAAGTCTTTCATGTATATTTAAGAAAAGGACATACATCAGAAGTACATAGGGAAAAAAATACCTCCGCCTATAAGTATGGGTTAGAGTGAGTGCCACTTGAAAGTTCAGAAAATTCCAGTTTTTCTGTTACATCCCATTCTGCCTCTTTGTGTTCCTTGTAATCCTTGAAAACAGCAGTTCACCAAATATGGATTTCAAGGGATCACAATAAACCAGCAGAAAACAGTGATTAAGTGCTACAGGGCAATAACCTGGCAGTGCAGTACTTTCCTAGAATGGTATGTCTGCTATTTAGGCAGAATAACTATGGTCCGACTAACCAATTAGCCAACTAGGAACTGATTTTGTCAGGAGTTTCTGCTGCACTTTTGGGGTTAATTTAAATAAAAATTCAAATCCTTGTGGCTGCTGAAAAAAACCTTAAGACCTGTCTGCTAAAAAAATCCCTTAAGATGCATCTGCCAAAAGTAAAATGCCTGCAACCCATCAGGTAAATGAAAAGAATCCAAATTTAAAAAATCAGAATTTTAAAGCTTTTCTCACTAATTTTGGGCCCTGATACAGTTTTGGAATATCTGAGATTGTCAATGTACATGAGTGATGCCAATTCATTTTTGGAAGTAATTTATTCAATTGATTGTTCTACCTGAAAATTACTGTACTTTGAAATCAAGTTAAAAAAGAAAGTACCTTGTGATGGAACAAAATCATGACAGCCAAGAATGAATAGCAGGCCTGGTAAAAAAAGGGATTGGGAAAATTCACTTGAAAGTTTTTGCCAGTCCATTTTACATGTCTAATTGTAATTATTTGTGGGGAAAAAAAGATAATCCCTAATTCCCCAGTCCACATCACCCCTCCTAGTATGTCATATACCATTCTTTGGAAGAAAAGTTGGTTTCCTTGAATTGGAAATTTTTCAGCAGCATGTAAGGATGGAAATATATATAAATATATGTATATATCTAGAGTACTCTGACACCTGAATGCTCTCTGCCCTTTGGTTTTTGTGTCATTGAAATATGCTGCCCCTAGGGCCTTTTACAGAACTGGGCAGATTTAAATTGGGATAATGGCAGTGGTGCCCAGATGGGCACCAGTAATAGGAATAACAGTCTGTGATCAGCTGACTTGCAATTAAATACAGGCTTGGCTTGAAAACCCAAACCAGAGAACTTAACAGGACAAAGATAGTTTCATGGATCAATGCACCACAGACATACACATGTACTAGGCTTCATGGAGAAACATAAGGATGTGATACATTTCCTTAAATATTGTGGGTGGGTTCATCTGTACGACATAGACACCTATACTTCAGCTAGTCAACAAGTTCCTTCTCCAGCCAGTGGACTACTCTTCTAGGGTGTGAAAAATTCCCTCTTGAAATAGACATCTGATACAGAACAGATGAGCTGGGCCCTAAAAATGTCTGTTTTTCTCCACAGACTGTTAAGGGGAGGCTGAGGTGATGAGCAGATGTAGGTATCTACAGCAGAAGTGTGCAAATTTAGGTGGGATGACTCCCACACAGCATATCTACATATCTTAGATCTCTCCAAGGCTGCAAGTGCAGCCAGAGGTATGAGTGGCCTATATCCAAAAAGAAATTTTTGTCAAAACACTATCCAGAAACACATCCTGGGGTAAAGGGCTGTTAAACAATGTCAGTGTAATGGGGTCACTCTGTGCTTGTGAGGGACCTAAGGTGTGGCTAATATGTGGTAAACTTGAAGCATGACACCAATATCACTGAGAGATTAGACAGCCTGTAGTATGTGCACGGATTTAGCCCACTCTGGGTAGGACTGAGCTGTCTGCCATTCTTGCTGTCTACTCTGCCCATTGTAAATCCCCATAGTAATTTATCCTTATGGTAACTTGCTTGTGCTGTCCTACTGTCAAATACTTCATTGAGGGCAATCCCCATACAAATCTGGTGCTTTCTCATTATATTTAAGGCATAGACGGCAATGATGATGAAGAAGAAGATGATGCTGATTATTGCTACTACTTCATTGCTACTATTAACACCGCTGCTAGTGCTTTAACAAATTAGAACTGGAGATTCCCATGTGTTAGGCATGGTACACATGTACTGGAAGAGCTGGTTCTTGCCACAAAGAGTTTTCTCTGGAGGGAAGCAAGAGTGTAGTAGTCTGCAGTCTTGTCAACAAGTTCACTGGACAGCTAAAGCCCATGAATCCTATTTGCAAAGATAATGTCTATAGTTGGTCTAGTGATAAAATCCCCTTTTCTTTTGTTTATGTGAATCCTTGAAAAGGGGGAAGAAACTTTAATGGTTGTGAACTATTCACAACAGCAGAGTCTGTAAAGGGCATTGCAATCTGGTACACGGGGCTGGTGGGCTCAGAAAAGGGCATCTTTGTCTTCTGCATTGGTTACTGTTGAGCCACCACTGATCCTTTGTCCCATGTGATGGCTTCTCTGCTTCCTTCTTGCCCATTCCTCCTTCTTGTCCTCCCTGCATACTGGGAATTCATGGTTGTATAACCAAAGCCAGCTTCACTGAAGGTCTGTGGGATAATTCAATGGAACAAAGAACAAACCCCTCAAATTCTTAGCTTTAGAAATGTAGTTCTTTCTATAGACTAATACCCAAGTTCTTTTCTACCATCTGAAATAATTGCAAGGACAAGACATCATTGTTTTCCAGATTCCTCATTTATGGCGTTAATTAAAGTCATTCAAAGAATTCATGCCTTCAGCAAAGAAACAGGAGATAGAAGCCACAGACCCCTATTTGTAATTTTAGGTTTGGCAGTCCACAAAACTGTAACTACTCACATTAATGTCTGAGGCACCTTAATTTGTCCACACCACTGAAACTAGCCTGAATGTTGTCTCCTGTTCTAGCTCAGCAATTATTCTTAGTTTACTGCAGACATAAAGTGTAGACAGCTGAGCTAGTCACTACAGGCTCTAAATAGTCAATGGAAAGAAACAGACACTTTTAGGGTGCAATTCATCTAATCTACTTTATATGTATGCTTTACAATGAGCTGCTTTTACACTCTAGGCAACTGCATTTAGACACCTGAGGACAACTTCAAGATCTCAAAATGAGATGAGGAAAAAATTACAGAAGAAATGAAACAGCAATTGAATTGTTATATAACCTCATATGCGGAAGGTACACTGTCCTAGAAATAAAAATCTCTGAGTTTATGCATACAGTATTTCAGATTATGGGGGAAAATAAAAGAATGAAGGTCGCATAATGGTTTGCAGATTTCTAGATTAAGTTCCTCCCAACCTGGAGACAGGGAGCTTCTGCTGAACATTGTGCTGGAGTACTCAAGTTCATTGTCCAAGAATTTACCAGTTAATGCTAAATCAAAAGCAAAGATGTATTTATCTTTTTTGTCTTATCCAATAGATTAAATTAATTTTAAGACTAGGTCTGGAATTGAGTCTGCTACTTAAACTTAGGTGGACAGGGCCTTCCTTCAAAGAGCCTCCAAGGACCTGCCTCTTTCCATTTACTGGGTAAGAAACTGGAATATACTTTAGAAAGATGATTTCACTGGGTGCATAAGTGTAAGTTAAAGCATTTATGCAAAGCTGAAAGGACTTCCAAGTCGGAGACATCACATAAGCATGTTTGAACTTGTGCCATCAGTCATACAATAGGCCTGGAAAAGCAATTGCCCTTGAGGAAAACACAGCTATCCTACTTCCCGGGGACACCCTGACCCTACCCATGTGTGCCAACTCCCATATCCCATCAAGGGATGAAAATGGCTGATGAAAACCACTGCAGCCATCACATTTTTGAGTAATTTACATTTTCGTATATGCATGTTTCAGACAGCATGTCCTAGAAGACAAACCACACAAATATAATGCAAAGAGACAAGCAATCTGTTGGAGTGGTGTGGCTGTTTCGTGACAATGATCACTGACAACTCAGGCTCTGTACAAAAGTACTTCCACAGATCTCGAGAGGATATGTATAAAAATGCTTAAGAGAAGGCACTTCCTCCATGTTTCCATGACTCAGTCCTCTGCTCGACTTTATGAAATCCATGACCTGCCTCAGTTAATTAACTTCCTGCATTCCCTGAGGAACTGCTGCTCTTTGGTCCAAGCAGCATGGGTATCTGCCTAGATAGTAACCACTCTTCCGTTCCTGGGTTCTATGCTTCTCCTCCTTTCATCTCATATTTCCTTCCTCTCACAATGATTCCTTCTCTTTCTTCTCTTTGTCCCTTTTCTTACACCTTTTGAGATCCCACAGAGAGAGGAGAGACTGAGTGTGAGATCTCTGCACTATTTCCAGCGGGGAATTAGGCAGAGAGAGAACAAGGTCTTAAGAGGTTGGACAAGAAAGCTCAGAATGGGAAATAAGACATGGGGTGCAGCATGAAGGGACACAGGTAAGAGAGACTGGAAGGAAGAGAGATGTAGGAAAGGGACAAAGAGAGAGGGGAATTAACTGGAAATGGATCTGAAAGTACTGTGAAGGAAAGACAGACAGGAAGGTAAGTGCTAAATAAGGAACAAAAGTGACAGAACGTGAGAAAAATATATTAAGGATGTTTCTGGGAGTGCTGCATTTTGCCTGATTGGAAACATGGCTCCAAATAATCAAGGAAAAGATGAGGAAAGGTTTGCTATTTTTTCAGTGTAATTTTTTTCAGGGTGACAGAATAGGTGAGGTATAGTTTTGGGGGGAGGTGTCTGGTGATTGGATGCTTTATGTGGAGCAGGAAAGTACACTGACTATATTTCATGCGTATTTACGATCTTGCCACTAGATTTTTGAATATTTTTACATACATTAATGTGTGTGATGTGGCTGTGGAGCTCATGGTTTAATTCTGAAGGTGTGTATTGACCAAAATATGTAAAAATGTCAATCCTGGTAGAAAAGCAGAGCAGAGAAAGTAGCTTTGTTGTGTCTGTTGAGCTTTCTGCAGAGGTGAAAGCAGGTAGTGTCATAGCTTAATTGTAGTTTGGCTAGAGCTTGTCTACATGTGGAAATTTTCAGTACTAGCTTTCCAGATGACAAGTTTGGGCTCAATGTTTTGCACCATGAGTAATTCAGTTTAGTCCATTTTGGAGGCAGATTAAAATAAATCACATAAAGGCAGCAGTAGCAGAGAATAATTCACCTGGAGAGTGAGGCAAGGGAAGCGCGTGAGTGAAAAGCAACTGTTTTGCTTTAAAAATCCACCCTCAAACTGATTTGATAACAGCTTCCCTTTGTAGCAAAGCCTTTAGTTCCCTTGCAGTGCTGGGAGCCCACATCAGGACTTAAACACTAAGCAAGCCATTGCTATGGAGGCAGAGCTGCATAAAACTTCAAACAAGCTGTGAGCCTTGCAAGGTGCTCCACTCATCTCCAATTTAAGGAAAATATCACAGGGTTATTTCTTTCTTCATTTTTGTTTCACCTGCCCCAGGATCCCCTGTCACTCGCATTTCGCAGCATGCCAGGAGGAGGATCCCTGGGCCTTTCTCTTCCATTTTTTTTGTACATCTCCCCACAGCCTCCTTGTGTTGGTTTGACTGGGAAAAAGTCTGAGTGGGTGTAGCAACAGAGTGCCCCCTAGATCATAAAGAGCAGAAACCCTTACCTCTGGGCTGGAGTAATGCGAGGGCTTGCTGCCGTCACTCTCGCTGGAGCTGCTTTCGCTCTCTGAGTCAGACTCTGAGCTGGTCTCGGATTCACTGGAGCTGCTGCTGCTTGACCCCTTGCTGGAGAGTCCCGAGGCTCGGGCACCGGGCTGTGGCACCACCAGGCTGCCAGCCCCACACACAGCCCATCCGGGAGGAGAGAGGGAGAGAAGAAAACAGGAACATGAAAAAACCCCCACATGTAAAAACCATGGTGTTTTAGGGAGCATACCTCTCTGAACACCTGTGAGCTTGTCTCTGCTGCTAATGAATAGTGAAGAGAGTTCAACATTACATTGCTATAACTGCGGGGAGAAAACTGTGGGGTTACTCTCATATCCATTTAAATCCATAGCCTTTGCCATCTCTTCTTCATCTGAGGGAGGGTCAAGTTTTCGCTTTAGCTTATCTCTTTTCTCATTCAACAGGCGTTTTAGGATATATTAAAAATACCAAATATTAAAAAACAGAGTACAGAAATCAGTTTTACACTGTCTAATGAACACTCAGCACATAAGTGAAAGCAGGAGATTGAAAAGGTGAAGAGTTGAGAAATGGTGTTGAACCCCACACTACCAGTCGTAAGTAGTAATAGCAATAACCATAAAAATAACAATAATAATACATCTTCACTGGAGCTTTCAACCCCCATCTTCTGTTTTGCACACTTCTTCACCCACCCATAAAGGATGTGGTTACCTGTATATACCATCTTGATATTGACAACTCAAGATCTAAAACTCTCAGCCTGCAAAAACTCAAAAAGCTCAGGCTTGTGTTTTTGTATGTCAGCAGTGCAGTGCTGTCAGCAGAGCTACTTGCCTTCTTAAAAGTTATGTTTGCATGCAAGTGTTTGTATTATCAGCCTTGGCAGCAGAAGAAATGTATATTTTCTTGAAATAGTTGACCATGCATATTAAAAATATCACAGTCATAAATACGTGAGTGTGAAATATCTTATTAAGTCATCCAGCTTATTCCCCAGGCAATGGAAAATTGTTCCCTATAGCAGGGTGCATTTTCTAGTGAATTGTCCAATTTGATTTTAAATTACTTGAATGCAGCTTTTACTTTTACCCTTGAGAAACTTCTCTGCAAACCAACCCGAATTCCACTCTCAGAAATTTCTCCCTACATTCAACCTGAAGTTGCCCTTTCAAAATTTATTGTTGTTACTTATTATTTCATCCTATTACTAATAGTTACTATGATAAATTATCCTCCTCCCTTTTTGGTTTCACATTTTTGCAGACTGTTTTTCTGCCCTACTTCAGTCATCTTTCAGACAAGGCTTTACACATTTACGTCTTCTGATCTTTCTTCATAAGTCATTATCTCCAGGGATGTGGGATCATTTTTATGGCTCTTTTCTGAACTCATTCCAATTTGTCTATATCTCTCTGATAACAGAGTGCCCAAAACAGAGTGCAGCATTACAGATGGCTTCTCACTAGGGCCCTACAATGAAGGGCTATTACCTTCCTGCTCCTTGATGCGTTGCTTCTGTAAACATATATCTGAACTGTGATGGAATGTATAGTCCATTAACACCCCTACCTCTCTTTCAACACTGCTTTCTCCAGAATTCCTCCACTGATAGCTACATTTTAGATTATTTGCTTCCAGGGAGATTAGCTTGCGTTTTTTTTTCATACCAGATCTCATTTTCTTCTTTACCACACAAGCTTCTAGCTCCTTTTGATTTATTTCTCTGCCCTCTAAGGTGTCTGCAGCAACTTCTAATTTAGTATCAAATGCAAACTTAATTAAATGGTTATTCACTTTCTTTTCCAGCTCGTTAATGAGACCATTAAATAAACCCCACATGAAACACACCGGTACCCTAATAACCATCTCTTCTCAAATCCATTCACTGGTGTTTATCATTACCCTTGTTTATGCTCCATCAGTCCAATATTGTGGCTAATTCAATGTGATCTTGGAGATGCATTTTGTGAGAAATAATATCTAATAATTAATTACAGTTCTGCTATGTTGCACCTAATGAATTGTCTTTACCTGCTAATGGTACTTTTCATTATGGAAAAGAGATACCTGACACCTGACACAAGCCACGTATGACAGGCAATTTCTGGGGCTTTGAAAAGAGGCCAGGCCATCAGAGATGCAGTTTCAACTCCACAATTCCCCATGGCTGCACACTTTCTGGCCTTCTCCTTTCCTCCCCTAACATATGCCAACCTTTCCCCTCTGGACCACCTGTCTTGCACAAGCCAGTACTCCCACCACATTGCTTTTATTTGCAGCACCCCCCTTGCCTTTTGCTAGGAAGCAGCACAGCTGCCCATGGCTTTCTTGCTTCAGAGACTTTCTGGTTGCTTGGGGAATCATGCCACTGTTGGGGAGCTTTCTGCACCCTTTAAAGTACAGCGGGGCCAGGCAGTGCAGAAAATCTCACCTGTGATCTCACCTTACTAATTAAAAGCAAGTCAAATAAACAGGAAAGGGAGAAGCTGACATACATTTTTATTTTTGATCTTTATTTCCATCCATGTAACCACTGGACAGTAGAGAGCGAGGCAACAGTAAAAACGCATGCTCTGTCAGGATGGGTCAGTGCTATGCTCATGGTCACAGAAGTGCCTGCCAGCTCTGGGGAGGCAAGAGGTCTATCTGCATGCACAGGCATTAAACATACCCATTACAACTGACTGACTTTAGAAACTTTTGTTATTCATGACTTCTTTTGTCTACTGATGTAGGCACGGTAAGGACACGATTTTTGGGCAGCCATTTGTGTAACACCATTAAGGCACAGAGATGACCGAAACAAACAGCTGATAAACTTGTAAAAAATTTTCCTTCCTGGAGAAGGAAAATCAGTATTTTGTACACAGCTTTGGGACAATGCAGCTTTCCACCTGTACAGGCTGTCCACTAAACTCTAGATATAAGCTGCTCACTTGTATTAACAGACTGCAGTCAATCCCTTGCTAATAAAATAGTGAGAGCTACATGAAAACCATTAGGATTAGGTTTTGTGGTCTTGAATTTCTTTCTTTCTTTTTTTTTTTTCTTCCTCCTTAAGAGAATATGAAAAGGTAACTGCCTTTTCTGATAGTGGAGCTTAGGGAATGCTTTCAACAGTGTCCAACTCTGATGGATTTCCAATTCTCTCCACAATGGCATTGTGACTGTTGTCTGAAAAGTTCTTCAGCATCACAAAACATCTGCACATTTATGCCCTGCCCTTAGTGACTCTGCTTCTAATTTTTAAACCATAATTTTTATTTGGCACTGACTGAAGTATTCAGAATTGCTATACAGGGGATGAGGGGGAAAAAGACCCATGGTAATATTTCTTTTCTGTTGTGACATAAAATGTTTTTCTAGGCTGCTGAATAGAAATTGTTACTACAGCCATAGATATAAAATATAACTGTTGAACTCAAACATCTGGAAATCTATGTTTGCTGCTCTAATGGTAGCCCATATACTACAAAAATTAATCATTACAATATTTTCTCATTTATTCTGATACTGAAGTCTCCTGTACCCCTTCTACCTTTTCCATTTTTAAATATAGCATATTCTTATAAGGATCCTAATTATACCATAGTGGCCAGGGTAAAAACAGTTACATCTTTCTTCATGCAATTTTTTCCTTTTTTTTTTTTTTTTTAATTGGTGACTTCCATTTTGGACTGTTCTTTCTGAAGGGTGTAAGCAAGATCATGCAGTCAACCAATTTACATTTTAATGACTGTGGCACATAACATTCATGCATATTTTGCTACTGGCTTATGCCCCAGAATTAATTACCACATCATAAAAGTTGTATTTTTATTTTAAGGAATTAAACAACAATTTGGGTAAGAACCACTTATCTTTAAAACTCTTGATCAGAACATGCACTCTTTGACTTAGGGGAGAGAGTAAATACCTCATAAAGTTGCCAGAAGTTCAGTAATAAGATCAGTTAATAACCAACACAGCATCTGAAACTTCTGATCAGGTACCTCCCATCATCCTGGTTACATGGAACGTGGGCAACTAAACACCATGCAAGTCTCCAACAACCTGTTTTCCTGCACTGTCTGGTGGACAACTCACCCTTCTAGGAAAAACTGCTAGATACCTCATAGCCTCAGTTTTTCTCGTATGTGCATGTTCAGAAACACAGTGATTTGGGGAGATTGATACTTCTTTCCTACGCAAACTAACTTGTGATTCAAGTTGAGAGGTGGAACCATCTCAACCCCTGGAGAAGCCTGAGAGGTTGTTTGTGGTGGGGCCAGTTATGAGCCCCACTGGGCTGCATGGCCATGGCCCTCCTTTGAATGGCACCAAGGTGGCTCGAACATTTATGCAGGAAGGTGCAAGTGTTTGCTGTTAGGTCAGAGGAGACAGATTCCCAAATCAGATTGCTTTGGTGGCCCTCAGGGGACCTCTTTAGGTTAATCATGCTGGATCCTACTCCAGGGTTCATATTAAGCTGCTGCTTACAGCTGCACTGCTTTCCATGGTAATAAATCATGGTGTTGAGCACTGGCCACAGGAAGTTCCCAGGTGGCTACGCACATGCTGTATTGCAGGAATTCAGTCTCAAAGATACAGCACGGGTAAAGGTACAAGTAAAAGCAATGCAGTTCTTTACCAAATGGCAAGTATTCAGTTAGAATATTCAGTAGATTCAAAAGAGAAAAATATCTCTGATGCTAAAGAATTCATGATTCCAATTCTTTACTGTGTTACAATGTGAAGGCCCTTTATACCTACTTTACACAGGCATAAATGATTATCAAGAATGCAAAGCAAGGGAGAATCAGGCCTTGGAAAATTGACTCAGGCAAGGAAACGTATCAGAGTAAGCCTTGGAAATACTTTTTCAGCCACAACAGAGGCTCATAGAATCACAGAATCAGTAAGTTTGGAAAATACCTCCAAGATCATCGAGTCCAACCTTTGACCAAATACCATGATGTCCACTAAACCATATCATAAAGTGCCACATCTATGCTTCCAGGGATGGTGACTCCACCACTTCCCTTTACCAGTTTTTCAGTGAAGAATGTTTCCTAAAATCCAACATGAACCTCCTTGGCACAACTTGAGCCCATTTCCTGTTGTCCTGTTTGCTAGTTGCCTGGAAGAAGAGGCCGATCTCCACCTCACCACAACTTCCTTTCAGGGAGTTACAGAGAGCCATAAAGTCTAGCCTGAGACTTCTTTTCTTCAGAGTAAACAACTCCAGCTCCCTCAGCTGCTCCTCACAGGACTCGTGCTCCAGACCCTTCTCCAGCTCAGTAGCCCTTCTCTGGACATGCTCCAGCACCTCAGTGTCCTTCTTGCAGTGAGGTGCCCAAAACCAAACACAGTACTTGAGGTGCGGCCTCACCAGTACCGGGCATAGGGAAAATGCTTTAGATTTTAGAGAGCAGTTGGTCTGTGTAATTTCCCTTTGTAAGAACAGTATCCAGAGCTTTCTTATCAGAAAGCTCACTGACACTATAAGACACTATCTGCTGCATTTGTTTTTGTGTCTGGAGATGGGACACTACTTATCCAGTGTCTTCTGCACAGCTGTGATCACCTAAACTATTTTTCTTCTAAATGTCACCCTATGGTACCATCGATCAAGTATTGTGCAACTACCAAGTAGCTCTGAATCTCCATAGGAGAGAGGAAAGTGACAATTAGTGAGAAGAGCTGACTTGAATAAAAAATTGACGCTATTAGGGATCACACTGTCAACACTGAGAGGTAAACGTGGAGAAGGTGATCTGAATTTGTACATATCACAAACATATGAGAAAATCCTAAGAAAGGCTGTATGAATACTTACAGTATTTGGAATATCCAGAAAATCTATCACTGGAAGATCAAGGCCAATTGTGGGAAAACAATACTCTGAAACAGACACCAGTCCCTTGGCTGGTATAAACTGTCATTGCTCCATTGATTTCAATTAGGCTACACTGATTTAAATCTGACAGTAAATCTGACCAAGAACGCTGAAATGATATTTCAAATTCAGTCATGAAAACATAGTCCGTAATTAAAAGGAGCTCTGTTGGCAGAGCCCCCGTTTTTATTCCAGATTAAAGTATCCAAAACACCACTTCCTTCTTCCTCTGGAGCCAACCTAAAACCCATTGAAGGTCTTTTACCCAAAACTTCTGTTGCGAGAAGCAAATTCCACATGGTGCTTCCTCAAAGCACTGACTGAGAACATCGTGCCAAGATCTGTATAATTATCTCTGCTGCCTGGCACTGAAGATATTGCATGTCTCCCCTGCACACAGTAGGGAATTCCTGTCTCAATAATTGTGAATGAATCACAGAGTCAACAGAAATGCCCACTTCTTGCTGCTGCCCCTGTGTATTTTTCAAATTCTCTTCCAGCAAAGACATGTGAAACATGCTTACCATGGGAATCTGTCTGGATTTGCAGATCAGGTCATCCTGATTGTAACAGAGCATATGGGGATATTTTCTCAGGCAACTGTAGAATGCCAAGACATAGCACCATAAGGATAGCCTACAGAATGACTGTGGACCTCATCCATTTGTTTCAGGACAAAATCATGCTGAGAAAGGGAAATGATACCATAAACTCCAAAATATGCACAGAGGACAGCTAGATACCTTCATGGTTTAAAATACCAGTATGAAGGCTGGTTCTACACTTAACATTTAAAGGTGAGTATGGTCATAGAAAGCCTTGGGTTGGAAGGGATCTTAAAGATCATCCAGTTCCAACTTCCCTGATCTTTAAGGTCCCTTCCAACCAAAGCTCTTCTATGATTCTGTGCTTCTATGATAAGGAGCCCCTGCTCTTTTTTTAGGTCTGCCCTGTCAAGTCTGAATGACTGACTCAGTGGAACCTTATGTCAGTGTGTTAGATGTCCTTCGTTACTCTTTCAAAAAACACTTGGATATCCTTGTTCTGAAGTCAGTATGAAAGTAACACAGATTTATTTTTTTGTACCTGTGCTAACCATGTGCATGAAACCAATTAACCACCTGAGTTCTTTACACTTGCCAACTGCAAAAATTACCTATCATTCACTAACAAGAAAAGGCAGCTAGCCCTGCAATGGTCTGCTGTTCGGACCTGAATGCAAAAAAATGAGGCTGAATGCTTCCCTTTCTCCAGGTAAACGATTTCCCAGGAGTCTGTTAATATCTTTAGGAAACAGAGAAATGTTTTCATACCTCATTCCTGTAATGGATGAGGTATGAAATGGGAGTCATGATGAGTGAGAGTCCTGGAGGTTGTTTGGCTTGTCACAATATATAACGCTTCTGTGAAAGCACTGCATTACCTTAGCAGCACCACCTTTGCACAGCTCAGCTAATAAAGCACAGCTGCCAAGAAGAGAGTTCATAGACTCCACCTATATTTTAACACTGTCCTTGGAAGTTGCTTAAATAGTTTGTGCTGACAAGACTACAAGTATCATCTGATAATGCAAACTGAAGGTAGATCAGGTCTCTCTGAAGAGAGTCAGGTGTGCACTGTGCAACTGCAGCTTAATTGGCAGAACAGTCACCAAAGAAAAACAAATTGATATAGGAAAGGCTGTTTAGAAAAGCAAGCTATGAATCTGATGCACACACACACCCAAATAACCCTCAAAAACATTCAGTCTGGCAAGGGGCATCTACCTAAGGTCTGGTTGATACTGGAAGAAGCAGAATGACTCAAGCTCCCACCTTGAAGGAGTATGATGGGAAAACCCCCCAAAAAACCCTGGCTAAAAAAACCCTCCTAAAATAAAATGCTACGTAACAATTAATAGTGACATCTCTGTATAAATTGCTCTGTCAGAAGGTACCAGGGTATCTGAGATGAAAGAGTCCAGTAGACCTGGAGCAGCATTAACGTGGGGATGAAGTGATTAGTCAGCAGGCTGACAGCTGTGCTCGGAGCCTGGTGCCAGATTCCAGTGTCTGCTTTCCACCGCTGCCAAGTGTTTGCTTGTCGCTCCAGATAAATGGAGCATCAGCAGTGTTTTATTTGACCTGCTCACAAGAAAAATAAAGCAACTCTGACTTCCTCGGTGTGTTTGTCGTTGACCTTGCATCAGCTGAATATGAACAGAGAGAATCCCTGGTTCAGGAAAGTTAACTCTTTAGTAGAAGAGGAGTGATAGAGTCTTTTTACCTTGGTAGTTTAATTAGTATCTTAATGTCTCAAAGTACAGTGACTTAAAAAATGACAGGCATAGTCTATGTGTCCTACATTGTCCTTGGAACATGGCCTTGGACCAATGGCCTGGAGAATGATGAACAGCTTTGAGAATGGTCCGTCCACAGCCACCCTTCTGCCTCACGTGTGAAATCAGGAAGCAACCTCTACAGAGACCTTTTTTGAGGGGGAAGGGGGGTGGGGCAGAAATAAATTGTAAGTGAATACAGTTGTTGAGAAGATTCAGTCATACAACCCTGCTTTTGATTTCCCCCTGAAACTAAGGGGGATGTACCCCAGAAATTTATTTTTTTTTTCTTCATCAGCTTGGCCATGTTAAGAACTTCTGTTGTCTGGTTTAGGCCAGTTTGTGCTACTAGCTGGAAATCAGACAGAGTGTCTTTAAATCATACGCTGGAAAGGGAATGTAGAGTACACACTTTTTTGGACCTTTAATGCCCTCAGTGTTCTTCATCGTGGCCAAGAGTGACAACCACACTCCAGAAGCAACACCAGTCAAAGGACTCTCTTGGGAGACATACCCTTTCCTCTTCTCCTCTAGGAATTTATCCCTCACATCAGAACAGAAGGCCCAGAGAAGGTGCAAGAAACATAAACAGATTTTGCAAGAAGGAAAAGGACTCCTTTCAGCACTTGCAGATGTATAGTACTAGTAGCTGAAACTGTGGTCAGGCATATTTTTTCCATATCCAATAATAGTGAAGCTTTAGATGTCTTTCTGGCACTCACTGGTTGTTTGCAATAACCAAGTGCATTTTTCTGGACACTGTTGCTTTCCAATCTTTCCTCTTTTTCACCTGTCTCCCCTTCTCCTCACCTTGAGGAAGCTCCTTTCCTTGATGCATCAGGAATTGCTGCATACAATTACAAATGGTCTCCAGAGAATGTGAGTTGATTTGCCCAGAGGAGATGAGATTGCTGAAGTTCACAGAGGAAGATAAGCTCTGTTCCACTTCCCATTACATGAGTTCAAAACATGCCCACATTTCACTGGTTTACCTGATAAGCCAGATACAGAATAGGCGCTCAGAGTTCGGCTGTCCAAAGGTCTCATTCATTAGACTGGGCTAATATATGTGAAAGTAAAGATGTTATGAGGTTCTGCACAAGTTCTTTTGGTTGCAGGGATGCACAGGATCTTTGGTCACTCAGGGTGCTGAAGAAAGACTCCTGGATTGATGGCATTTGATGGCATTTAAGTGAGAGGAAGAGCTCCACAGGGATCTCTGTTTCAGGAACATATGACAACAGGAGGAGAGATCCTTGTGCTTTAGCAAAATAAAAGATTAGGAAGTTACATCTGAAATCAATGAAAACAGGAAGAAAGGCTCTAATTTAGGGTGGGGGGAATGGAAACACAAAGTGTAAAGACTGAAAAGGACCAAGGTGTGTTTAAAGGTCAGCTGAGTCGTAACCTGACAATCTCAACCAAACCAATTTCCTCACTTTGTGGATAAGTAAGTCGTGTGAGTCTTACAGTCAGGACTCTGCCTATTGTGCAGGGCTTAAAAAGACTTAAGAAGAATGCACCAGAATTAAGTCAAGGGGAATGGGACCCTCTTGGTCAGATCTTAATACAGCTGGCCAGTGAGGTAGAGGATAGTGAGTTTGTAGGCATACAGTTTCTATGCCCTTAACTTGCAAGGGGACCTAACTGCTGCCTAACTTCAGCACGCAAAAGTGCTCTCTGGAGATTCCTACCTCTCTTGATGGGCTAGAAGGAATCTAGGATCCTAAGGATTGCTTAAACTGTGTGCTTGCTATGCCCAACACCTTGTGCACTGTGATCTGTATGGGAAGAAAGGGAGGTTTAGTTCAGATTCCAAGTCATAATTTTCCTTTCAGGGTTCAGTCACCTCATTTGTCCAAAGGACTAGGAGTGGTACCCAGTATGAAGACCTACATCCACTCCCAACTCAGTACTCCACTATTTCATTAGAGCACTATCAAAAGCTGATCCCTTGTCAGATTCAATGATATCAGTACTGCCTGTCTCAGGAATCGATCCTTCACTAACATTTTGAAGGTGATTCCAGCAGTTTAGTCTTTGGTGGGACAGGCTTCAACCCACTGAGAGAGATGTTACAAAGATAAAGGTAATTAAGCACTGCGACAGATCATCAGTGAAGATATGGGACATCGGTCATGGTAGTTCCAGAAACTAGGCAAAGGAACAACGCAAAATATTCTGTGGACTGGCATTAACCCACTGTTTTCAAAATGTCTCACCAGGGGAATTTGTTACTGCTTCTCTGGAAATTAGGCTGGGTGTTGCCTTTTTTGTCTCATTTATTTCCTAAAACATGAAGTATATATGTACTTCTATCCAAGAGAACAGCAATTTTTGCTTGTGAGTGACAGCTTCATCAAGTCACAGAAGAAAACCACGCCAGCGCAGACTAGAAAATCCTCATCTGCACTGGCCTACCATCACCTTATTTCAGGATGACTGTTAGCATAACTCATGTTGTGGCTGACCACTGCAATGAACAGCCTTCTGCAGTCTTCAGACAGTCACACCTCGCTTCAGCACAGCAGTCTTGCCTCAGTCAGCAGAGCCCTGGATATGGTTCTGCCTTGCAAGACCTCTCGCTAAGCTCTGAGAGTCCAAATACAGATGAACTTGTGCAGATAAAATTACTAACTACCATAATGGCTGTCCAAATGGGTGCAATAAATTTCAGCATGAGACAAACTCTCTCAGGTTTTACTGACTCTTAATGTTGCTGCTGCCAGCTTTAGTGTTACTCTTTGACTCAAGCCATATTCTGTTGTCTCCCAAAGGTCTTTTCGGCCCGTCAGCTCTAATCAATATGCTGCCTTGTGAAGGAGCTTGTTTTAAGTAGGTTTGCTCACCATAAAGAACCATATAAAGAAAATGTGACTTTTACTCCTTGTCAGCATATATCACTCCCTATGCAGAGCAGCATTTAGATGGTCTGTTAGTTGAATCCAAGTGCTCTCTTTTATATGTTTCAAGAAATGACAAATGCCTGGAAAAAATGCATAGTTGTTCTACAGAAGATATTAGGCAGACTCAGGAATGGCAAGCAGAACAGCTAATAAAGCCCAGAATTGTAGCAGAGAGGATGTTAAAAGCCAATTAGTTTGAGATTATTTGAAGACTTGTAAAAGGTTCTTCTGTTCTCCTTTCTGATGTATGCACAGTCTCTTTTCCAGAAACATCCCAAACTATTTTAATATGTTTTTAGGAAGAGTTGCCTAGGTTATGCTGTTTACATATTATTGAGATGTCAGTCGGTAATAAAAGATGTTTAAAATGAATGTTCAGCTATTGAATATTGGCCTGTGGTGCAGCCTTAGGTTTTCAGGGGTCTGAGTCACCAGGAAAAAAAACCTCCCATCCTGACCAGGCTCAGGCTTTTGATCCCTTATTCTGGTTTAGTAGTATCAAGTTTTACAGTTTGGATAAAAGTATCCAGAAATGCTCCTAAAGAGCAGGAATGGTCTGTCTAGTGAGGGTATCAGGATCTGACTGTAACACACCAAACACAGTGCAGATACTTCATGAAGGATTTTGAAACAGAGAGCTGTCCCTGTTACTAACCTTTGCTGTGCCTTCCTCGGATATAATATGGCCTGTGAAAAACTACAAATAAGTATTATATGCACAAATATGTAATTGTTATGAAGAGTTATATAAATTATCATTTACAATTCAAAGGAAAAATCAAATGTGAATTGCCTCTTTTTCTCATCCATGGAAAGCAAACTTGAGGTTTGTTCAAGCACACACAGATGCTGAGGGTAGGAAGAAATAAATTTCCAAGTAAATATAATTTTATTTGCTTTATTAATCTAGAATGTGGTACCAATGTGTCTGGACTCAGTGGCTCCCCAGCTGCACTCTCCTGCAGGATGTTATCAATCCTTTATGTCTGTGAAATATGCTACCAACTAGTAGAAAAAGCACTAGAACCATATGATATTTTAATAAAAAAAAAAATTACTCCTAAACAATGCTGTGTCCTAATGTAGTTAAACATATATCTTCCAATGTACCTTTCAATCTATATCTCGTATCTCATGTGTTTTGTTGTTCATTAACCACCATGAATCTTTTTAGGTTTCCTATGAATTTACAATAACACTGAGGCATGCCTAGGTACCTTTGCCTATTCTTCAATGCGTCTTTTGCTCTCCCTGCCTCTTCCAGTGGGGCAGAAAGGAAATGCACACATGATAGTGGGGAGAGGCTACAGGGGCAGGAGAAATACTGCTCGTTGGTGCTGCTTCTCCTGCCCAGTGGTACAACAAGCTCTTGCTGTCTTCTTTCTGCTCCCAGGCTAACAGTCTCTTTCTGACATTCTGGTCTTACTGCAGTGTCTCAAACATGCCTCTGTCTGCCTGAGGTGTTGCACGGTCTGGGCTGTGCTGTGTGAAGCAGCGGCCTCTTCACAGCATGAATGCAATGAATTTATGTTTAGCAGAGTGATCCAGCATGGAGACTGTTAAAGATGTAGGAGTCAACATGTGTCAAGGATATACATTCAGTGCTTCTTGAAAAGTGTATCGCATCACCTGCCTGCAGATGGGAAACAGCTGGGGGAGAGTCTGCACAAGAGCTCTGCAGAGAAGACAAGACAGACAGATTTCCAGGAGAGTATGATTTTCCATAGTCAGTGCAGCAAGAAAGTAACTCTTGGGGATTTTTTTTTACCACCTCAACACGACTCTAAATTCTGCTAGGTAAGCTTCAGCTTGGGGAGAAAGATCAAGTGTTGGGTCTTTGCCATTAGCTTAGGCACTAGGGGAAAGAGCTAGATGACTTTGTTGATAACTAGCTTGAAGACCCCAACAGGCCTTCAGACAGTTTTATTAATCATAAAACTCACTAAAAATGGCCAATTCCTCAGGGGCAAAGTAAAAACAAGACCTCAGAAGAATGAATCAGGACAGGCATCTCTCCCATTCCTGATAGTGCTCTATTCAACATTCTGTGCAGGGAACTGAAAGGGAATACTTAGGAGTGACACTCCTGAGCAATATAACTTAATGCTTTCTCAGGGAAGGGGCAAGCTTCCTTATGGACTCAGATTGCAACATGGAAAATTACTGATGGCTTTGTGTACAGCTGGGAGACACTGAACTCCCAGCCAGTTGACTCAGAGGCATGTCACATTCAGAATTAAGCAAGATAGTTTTCCCCTTTGCCTTTGCACTTGGCCTTTCCTCTTTCTTCCCCTTGGCTCTCCCTGGATCCAGGTCTGGATCCAGATTCTTGCTCTGGAGAGACATGGAGCAAGACCAGCAAAGTGCCATGAAGATGAGTCAGGGATTGGAACATCTTTCACAGGACAAGAGGCTGAGATGACTGGGATGGATAAATAGCTGATAGAAGGAAGTACAGAAGACAGAGTGGTGCCCAGTGACAGTACAAGAAGCAAAGGGCACAAATTGAAATACAGGAAGCTCCATTTAAATATTACAAAATTATTTTTTTGTGCTGTGAGGACGGTCAGACTCTTGAACAGGTTGCTCAGAGAACCTGCAAAGTCTCCATCCTGGGAGATATTCAATACCCAACTAGACACGGCCCTGAGCAACTGCTTTAGCTGATCCTGCTCTGAGGGGGGGTAGGACTGGATGACCCCCAGAGATGCTTTCCAGCCTGTCATCCCGTGACTCTGTAGGACCAGCTCAAATACCACAAACTATGGTGCTAATTAACGTGATAATGTGATAACTATGTGGGCACTGAATGGTTTCTGAGCTCCATCTGGCCATGAGTGTCCCCCTGATTCATGTTTAAAGTTCACTCAGATGACTACGTAAGTCACTGCCCCAACTTGAACGAAGTGTAGACTTGGCTTTGGGCACCAACACTACAGCTGAAATGTGTCATCTGTGTATCACATGTTGGCAGTTTTACCCACTACTCCATCCTTTTGCAGGCTACTCTGTGCTTGTCAGAGTACAGTGGATGCAGGGCAGGTTGTTAGGTTCATTTGCTGCATTTGGTGTGTTTTACCAAAGGTGGAGTATGCAGCAGCAGCAGCCACAGGCTGGAGAGCTTCCTTCTCCTTCAAACATTTCTGGATCTCTTTCTGAATGTGGTCAGCAGTGTCTGAGGCAGCCCATCAGGTTATGCTTTATATATTTAACTGTACTTTACAGCACTTCCCTTCTTCAATAAAACTGTGGTGTTAGGAGATTGCTTTACATTTTTTTGGGAGTATCTCTCAAGTGCAGTTGTCTGGCATCACTGCCCAGAGCAGCTGCTGACAATGCCAGTGCACTGATAGCTGCAAAATCCCTCCTTTCTGAAATCAAGAGCAGAAAAGATCATCATGAAATAATGGACTAATGTGCCCATTCTATCTATACTGCTCATAAATTACATTTTGAACCTGGCAATCGCAGGGTAATTAGGAGGAGAGTAGCTTTGCTGCAGGAACATATATTTCCTATTCTGCTTGCCTGACACACTCCGGTTTAATTTTTCCTTTGTTCACTCAGCTCAGAGAATGGCAATTATGAGAGGTGATAGCCCAGTGGCAATTTCTGAATCGTGAAGAGACTTAGCACAGAAATGAGTGGGGGAAAAAAAAGGACAGGTATCACTAGTAATTAAAATAAATTTGAATTAAAGGGACTATTTCAATAATTGCTTTTTGTACTATAATTGTCTCTACATAACCTATGAATTACTAATACAGTGAAATAACACCTCTGTGGAGAGTGAGCTTAAAAAGACAGCTTTCCTAAACATGTTACCTCATCAGAGAGAGACAGGTAATGTTTGGGCAGACCTTTTAAAATGGTAGGTGATGCCATGGCTCTGATCACTAACAGCCATGCAATTTTTAAGCCCTCCTTCCACTTTTGCCCCTGTCAGAGAGGCACAGGAAACAGAGCAGGAATTCCCATCTCGGGTAGCCAGAAAAAGGTTTCACATTATTAAAATAGATGATTTCCTTCATCTAAGAGCCTCTGAGGAGCATAAATTACAAACAACATCAAAGCAAGTGAAAAGTTTTAGAGCAGACTGTCAAAGAGGCTGCTGGGGTTTCCCTGGTAGATTTCCATTTTTAAGGAGTCTCAGCAATTTACTTTCTTTCTCAAAACAATTCCATATGTCTGTGGATTATTTACGGTTGTTTTGATTTTTGTTGTCAAGGGTTTTAAAGAAACAATATCACAATTATTTAACATGGGGAACTAAAGTTAGACAGAGAATGCCTGCAGTAACAAATTACTAGGATGATCTCATGGACTAAAACTTTGCAGACTTGCTCTGTACTCCCCAGGGCTAGACTAGATACAAAGAAAAGCAGTATAGACAGCTAGAAAGTAAGTCTGATGCTGTACAGATAGAGCAACTAATTACTCATGTTGCCATCACCAATCTTACAGGATGGCAGGATTTTACCAATGTGGCGCAGTAATAGGGGCTGCAAGATACACTAGCTCAGACTTGAAGTAGAAGTAGGAAAACTTTGTTTAATCCATCTGATAAAAAGCACAAAGGCCAGCTGTAGTCTCGGATTAAAAGTCATCAGGGCAAGCTGTGAACTGATTCATATTAGCTTCCTAACTTAAAGAAGTGAATATTGTTAGAAAAGGCATGGAGACACTATGTGCTGACGAGGTTATTAGCTTGTCCTGAGGAGGTGGTGCCTGCTGCGTGTGGGTTTTAAGTGTTTTCCCTGCAGGGAAAGGTTGTCATTAGTCACAGGGACATGCACCATGCAGGAGGCTGCTGTGTCACACCTCACCTGCAGTTCCCGCCTGCAAGGCCATGGGTATGTTCAGCAGCAACCTACAAACTAGACACTCAGCTGTGCTGACCACATCCAGGAAAACAGGCTCCAACCATGCAACGAAGTAAGCAGAAAAAAGGATGGAGCTATGAGAACCACTGCCACCTCTTGGGATCACCAAGTAGGAGATGCCAGTTTTAAGCTCTGCCATCATGCTGACCTAAGGTTCTGCTGTGTTGTGTCGGCAGCCAGCAACTATGTGAAATAAAGATCCTTAGGGAGAAAGGACAAGTCCGAACACTTTCTTTTCATTTAAGGAAAGGATCCCTCTTTGTTTCACATGTGTTTGAATGCACAGGTGTTTGGACAAAAAAGGAAAAAAGGAAAAAGGTGTATATTAATTGCTTGCAAGCCTAGCAGCAAATTCCAGATTCTTGAACCTGTCAGTTACTACTGCTGAATTATTCCAAAAGTTATTCATTGCTCTTACTTAGCAATTATTCAAGAAGTACTTTCATAAATGTTGCATCAATAATTCAAAAGTTGCAACAGCATATGATTTCCAGCATGACCTCTGATTTGAGTTTGATGGCCAGGAGAGAATAAGAGCAGAAGAATATCATACATGGTCACTATGTGACATGAGAAGGAAATGCTCATGAGTTCCTTCTGATGGGTGCACTTCCCCAGGCTGAACTGTAACAGCACCAGTCCTCCATGCACCACTGGCAAGGACTGATTGCCTTACTCAATGCCTCATGTTGACTTGAACAGTTGTGAGGAGCTTGGTTGAAACACAAACTGGTTTCTCTTCACTTTTTCCTGATGCAAAACTAACTGGATGTAGTTCCATCTCATGTCAAGCTTTTAATGTAAAGCTGATTACCTTCTGCATCGAATGTGTTTGTTTGAAAACTCAAAGCTCTGATTCATTGGTTCAGGTCTCCATTGTGACCTTGATTTGATGACTGTGCTGTCCACTGTTAATTAGCTTGTTGTGGGATGCTAATGTGTTTTACATTTGGTTGCTTGTTTTTAGTATACAGGTCTGGCTTATTCATTCCAGTTGTAACATGAGTCATGTCAACTAAAGACCTATGTAACTTAAATAAGGTAATTCCCATGCATGTGGCCCTGCAACCAAATAAATAACTCTATCCCTGACGAGACCATATCAAGATTAAAACAAAGATATTAAAATGCTGTCTCAGTAAGCGATTAAACTAAATTAAACTAAAAAAAATCTCAAGTTTGCAATACTACCTTTAGCAGGCCCTCTACCAGGTGCAAGACAAACCTAAGGCAATAACTTCCTAACTAAGCAAATCCTGTTTACATCTCAGCTTTGGAAACATATGTTATTAATTTTAACATCAGTTGCCACGTGGGCTGGGTGTCACTTCTGGAAAAAAAAGTGTGACTTTTGGGGGTAATTATTTTTTCAGCACAGGTGTAGAAACTGCATTTGAACACTGCAAACATTCACAGAAACTAAGCTTTGACTCAATCAAACTGCAGCCTATGACAATCTGAAAACAGTATCAGAAAATCTATTCTTTCAGGCCATGGTATGGCCTTAATAAAAAGTAGTGTAGAATTTCTTAACAGAGGCTCATCTTTTCTCCTTCTAGATTTTACCTTTCCTCCATGATGTCCCTTTTTACACTGGCCAGACTACCCATGTTTCACCTCTTCTTCATTCTTGCAGCTCCTGATCAACCAGAGAAATGACTGGTGAGTCAATGCAGTTATGGAGTTCACAGTTGCCAGTCCTTCCCAGCTCACCTCCTAGTTCAACAGATGAACACTTGGTGCATGATATCTCTGTGGAGCTCAACTCCAAAGCAGCCAAGAAGAGCACTCTGACAGTGTAGTATGTGTTCTCCATATGTGGCAGTGTGATTTAATTTGCCATACATTCCCTCATTTAATGAGAGAGTTGTTTTCATAGTTTGCTGTAATATATTCAAAAAGCTGATGTGGTAAATGACTGGCAAATGAACAACTCAAACCAGATCCACAATTTACTGCTAATCCATAGTCATACCAGTCTTTTGGTCATAAAACCAACCCTAACAATTTGGGTTGGGCAAGTCTGTGGTAACTGCCTGGTCTAATCAATCTATAAGACCTTACACAGACAGAAGACAGCAACACAGAGTGGACAATGACAATGACAATGGCTCTTGTTAAATGGGTAATGCTGCATTTTGAGCAAATTGAAGAAAATAATAAATTACATTTCTTAGAAAATGCAGTGTTGGCTCAGATTAGCTAACTATATTGAATGCTGAGGCACTCATCTGCTTCAACAGTGTCTTTGTCTGCACATATAAAGAATATGCACAGGGATAATTCAAGGCTTCAGGAGGGGGGCAGATGTGCTTGCGACACAAGGGAAAAACTGGATAATCAGGTGTCATTCTGGTGCTTTTCATCAGCATTAAATCCCTTTATAATCATTTCAGAAACACATATATTTTTACACAATACTCATAGAACATAAGCAGTCTGAGGTTAAAATTTGGTGGCACCTCACAAGTAGATGACATGCTAATACAGAAAATGGTATAGAAAGAGAAGCTGAATCAGAGGTCACAGTACATCTCTATCAATTAGGGAGTGATAATCTCAGAGAAGTGTTTAGGTTTTGCTGTCTTCTCTCTGGGTCTGCACAAACAACTTTGCAGTATTTGCTTTCCTCTTCATCTATATTGCAGAGAGGTGCTGTGCTGTGAGTCCCTCTAGCAGGAGAAGGAGGAGGAAAGCTGAGGTGATTTGACAGCTGGAGGAGCCCAAAATTAGGTTCTTCTCAGAGCTCCACCTTTCAACATCCTTATTTCAAAAATGTAGGTTACAGCTTTCATGTCAGGCGACCAGCATTTTTATTTTTCTATACACTGGAGCTCTTTCCACAAGTCCTGGGAGGTGTTTGCATGAAGGGTGTTCACACCAAAAAGTTTCAAACTGGAAAAACGAGTGCGCTTGTTAGTAGGTTCAGCAGACTGGGAATCTATCAGGCTTTTACAAAACTGCTTATTTTCTGAGTCTTAGCTCTTTCAGCAATTTTTTTTTTTTTTCTTTTTACTGAGCACAGGACAAGCTCTATCTTATTAAGAGAAAACAATAGGGTGAGAAGTTGGAGATTGCCAGGAAGCCTGGGAAAGACCGACGCTCAACTGAGATTTCATTCCATGTTTTCCTGTTGACCTCACAGGCTCTCAACACAAGAGCTCCGAGTACATTAAAGAAAGGCCACAGTCTCATTTGGTCCTGTGAACATTGGCAATATGTTATGGGGACAATATACAAGCTTGAAAGGCAAAAACCGCAGCAATGTCCCCATGCCCTGGAGGTTTTGTCTGGTGCAATGCTGTTTAACCAGAGCACTGTGAGGTTTTAAATGGCCATATGAGATTTATAGTAGGTCATGACCAGATCTCTTTTCAGGGCAAAGTTTGAAAAGTCCATTTGTCTCAAAATGTAAAAAAAAAAGTCTGGTAATTCTCCAAGGTTTTTCCTCTTCCTTCAGGCAACTATGTTTGCCTGGCCAGAGTTCCTAAACCCTCCCAAAGAGCCTTTTAAAGTGGGAAATATTGTCCTAGTGTTTCCTATCAAAGGAATAATACTGAGGATACAAATATTTACAAACCCACTCTAAGCCCACATGGTCAGTGTTAAGCTTATTAAATTTTAGAACAAGGCACATCATGACCTTAAAAGAAGTGGCTTCAGGAAATCAGTATTTGAGGGCACTGTTACCAGGGAAGAGCGATGGTGGTTGTGGGAGCTGAAGAGCAGAGACTCCAGGTGCAGACAGAAGTCCCACTGTGGGGCCAGAAGCTGAGGGGCAGCCCTGGCTGGGTGGGGGCAGTGCTGGTCCCCAAGCTGCTGCCCAGCTGGGCTGTGTCCCACCACGTCTCAGCAAAAGGTGGACACTGGTGTTCGTGGGGCTCCAAAACACGGCAATGGGCTGGGCCCCCACTACAGCTGTTTCTCCGTTGTCACCTTCCAGCAATGGGATCCACATGTGGGTGATGCTTGGGTACCCTCTGCTGGACTTCAGTGATAACAATGCAGGACAGAGGGACTTGACTCCTGCTGTGTGGCCCTGAGTCTGGGGGCAGCTGGGGGAGACTGGTAGGGTATGGGGGTTCCAAGGACCCCAGTGGGATCAGGGTGGTTTTGAAGAATGGGGAAAGGGCAGACTGGGCAAGCAAACCAGCAAGACTCCATGACAAGCAGCGAGAGGGGCTCTGGGACAAGGTCCCCTTGGGAAACTTGGAGAACCAAAATCATGGAGATCTGGTTCCAAGTGGTGCAAGATGCCTGTGATATAGGCTCCATGGTTTTCCTCTTGTCTCTCTAAAGGCAACGTAGGAAGGAAGACAAGAAAGGTGGGAATGGCAAGCAAAGTCCCGCAGGGCTGCTGGGACCCAGGGTCTGGCTGCCCCCGCGCCACTGCCTTTCCCGTCAGCAGGCATCACCCTCCTGGGTACGAAACAACACAGACCTCCCCGGGTATGCCTGGCACCAGGGCCACAGCAGGTCCTCGCCAAAGCACATTAAAGTGTCTTAAAGGATCATTGCAAAGCAAAGAATTTACCTGGCAGGTTGCTATGACTTTTCTGGGGGGATTTTTATCTGCTGTGTAAATCAGAATCATCGGATTCTTTAACCCTGCCCCCGTAATGTGGTTTTTTTTTTTTTCATTTGACAAATTATTCATTTAGAGCAGTTATGCTTGATTGTGCCAGTAAATAATAAGTGAGAGCTATTTGTGAATTATTTGGCTGCTAGATTTCCACAGGGCAGGGTCTATTCTCCTCTGTGTCAATGTGTGTGTGAGAGGCAGCACCTCAGCATGAAAAAGAGTTTGTGCCTGAGTCAAGAATGAAAAAACCCTTTAAAATCTTGATAGCAATCTAAAAGAGGATACACTGCTATGCAAAGTAAATTTCATTAGATATAAAATACCTACCTTTAAAATAAATAACTTTCTTTTTTGCAAAAATGACAGAAGATTGCAGACTATATTAAAGATAATGTGTCACATTTAAATCACCCCATGGAAAAATACCTAATTTAATATAAGTAATTTCTATTTATTTCTTCCTTTCAAAATGATATAATTTTCAGGTTATAAAAATGTAATGTCTGAACTTAGACTCTTCACACCTAGTTTCAATCCAGGCCCAATTTTACTTCTAAGTAAGTTAAAAACACATTAGAGCACAGAGTCATAATATGATCTGGCCCCTCTCTGACAGCAAAAAGGGCAGCCTACTATAAATAGAGTTCTTGAGAGAAGGAAAGTCTTCCATTTTGAGATGGATTTTGAAGTTTCATGCCATTCCAGTCTGGAACAAAGCTCTCCAATTCTGAATTTTCCCATGAAACAGAACCTCAAAAGAAAGCAATAATAATGAAAAACACAGCAGAAAGTGTTTGCTCTGATATTTGTAAAGAAAAGGTCACCAGACAGACCTCCTGGAAATGCTGAGTGAGAAAAAAACTTGTAACTTTGGAAAATGAGCCATTTGAGATTTTTGTGTCTCAGTTTACATCAGAAAAGCTCCAATGGTTTGGGAGCCTGAATACTTTCCCTGCAGCCCTACTCATCAGGTTGCCAGCAAGGGTGTTGGGGGAGCTGGTAAACAGTCAGCTTGAGTTGAAGTGGAAGCATAACGAAATCCTCATGTCTAAACCACACACAGAGTGTGTTGCTTTTATAATAATTCACTTGTGCGACCTTTGGAAGAACAAATAGGTAGTGATGTGAAATTCTTTATTTCCAAGGTCCTGAGGTCAAATCCTCAGGAAGTGAAAATTGGGATAACCCCACTGAAATCAGTGAAGCTGATTTCATTTTTTTTGGGTGAAAATCTGGTCACTGAAGTTTAAAACAGACTCCAAAGTGTACAGTCAGTGTAAAGTAAGGATCATTGCCAGTGTGCACCAATCAGAGTCACTGATGAACCACTAAGAGAATTACTGTGGGACTCAAAATATTAAGAACAATTGTAGGATTCAAGCTTTCATGTCATGCAGAAAAAAAACACATATCTCGATCAAACTAAACCAGAAACTTTTCTATTTACTTTTCACATTTACCATGAAAAAATGCTCCCTGCTGCCACAAACTATATGGGAAAACAAAAAGGTTTGCATGCAAAGCCAATTTGTCAGCATTGGCTGAAAAGTGTATAAACATACCTCCTTCTTCTGATGGCTACATAATAAGACTTCACATGCATAGAAAAAGTATTCCTCTTTAACCAGTTCAAGCCCAACAGCTAGGTATAACATTCCTTGTTCTCCAAAAACTCCAAAAGATTTCAGTTTGGCTTCTGGGTATATCAGAAATGTGGGGTCAAGTCCCTGCTTTGGAAGTGCTGCAGGGCATAGAAATTCTCCAAAGTGGCCTTGCTTCAGTATCTAGATTTCAATGTGCTGTGCAGAAAGCAAGCAAGCAAGCAAGAAAGGAGGTTTTAATAGAATCACAGAGAAGTTTGTGTTGTAAAGGAACCTTTAAAGGTTATCTAGTGCAACTTCCCTGCAGTGAACTACATGAATCTGATCCTTTTCTCAGAAAGTTCTGGTTGTGAGTCTTTCCCAAGGCTTTCTTAGCCAAGGACTCCTGTAGAGATACTACGAAACACGCCTGAAACCTTTCAGCTGTGATATTTTTCAAGATAAAGCACTGATACAAGGTTTGATGGATCACACTGAGCTATAGGGCCCTACTGGACTGCTGGTGTACCTTCACACCAACATACATGGAATAGCTAAGTGGGAAAAAGCTCTTCCACCCTAAGAGCTCCATCTAATTTCACAAATGTTGCAGTTTTTTTCTGGGAGGAAACCCAGGCTGTTCAAAGATCACACATTTTCTTTAACTGAAATGCAAGAAACCTGGAACACTGTGAACCATTCCTCAGTGACGGAATAAATCCAACTCTTCTCCAAGTGGAGAGGAAAGTACAGAAGTTTTCCTTCAACATACATCAAAATTGAGGCAGTCATGAACAAAAGGAGGAGACATCTGGAGGGAACTGCACAGGGGAGCAAAGTATCTCAGATCACAACAATATGACTCCTTGCAGGAGCATTTCAGACCTGATTCAGCCACAACTATTCCCCATGGAAAAACCACAGGATGCCTCTTTCTTTATACAAACTCATCCTATTTTTTTTCCTGCAAAGAAACTGGGCACAATTCTGCATCCATGTAGCATCCTCTTCACCTCACAGAGAGCAAAGGGCCAGCCAAGGTACAGATAGTGTGTTGTCCCCACTGAGGCCTCATCAAGACGTTGTACCGAGGAGTTCCTTGCCCATACTGGGCACAAGCACATCTCTTTGGTGGGACTGGCTTCCTGCAGTGCATGACTATTTTACCCCTAGCAAACATGGCCTCCCTTTTCTTTTTTGCCTCCACTGTTGCCAGTCTCAGAACAAAATCAAGAGCAAGGAGAAAATCCTATTGAATCTAAAATTAAAAAATACAGAGAGCAGAAGGCATGTAGCCTTACCAGTGACAAAGGCAAACCCAGAAGTTCAACTGAGATTTCTAAACTATCTTTGCAGGAATGCAGGAAAAACCAACTGGAGCAAGCATGTCATCATCCATGGGGCTGATGCCAGAAAACCCCATTGTGCCTGGCTGATTACTGAACGATTAAAGCTTGAAGGGGGGATCTCCTTCCATCTGCTGCATGGACTGCTGCCTCGCTCAAAGGGAACTGAAATTTCTCCTTTACATTGTTGAACCTGCTCTGGAGACTCCCCAGACTAGAGCTAGGACACAATTCGCAAATATACAGGGGTCAAAAGTCTCAAGCTAGTGTCATGTAACTGGACCAGGCTGAGGTATAGCTGCTTTCAGCTTTTTTAAAAATAGAGTGGTAATGAAAGTGTGGTTATTTGTGTGAACAGCGTGACCAGTTTCTGGCTCTTGATGCTGCGTAAACCCGAGCTCTCTTCCATCAGACTGCCAGGAAATAGATACAAATGTATTTATAAGATTTCACTTTTTGCAGCATAGCATTAAAAATAGCACAATATGTCACTCATACTATAGGATTCTCTGTTCTCTTATCCCACTGCTGAAGTAAGAAAAGTATAATGTTATCAACTAACTGTCCTCCTACCTCTTCCAATAAAGCAAGTTTTAGCTACCAGAATTGCTATCAAGGTTAAAATCCCTTTTGTTTTACAACACGTTCATTGCCTAGGAGGACTTTTATTGCCCAAAGGGCGCATAATGTTCAAATCTGGCTGAAATATCGTAAGTAATATCAATAATAAGGAAAACAGAATTCATTAACAAACTCACTGCCCATAGCTATGTCCTCATGATGTATGGAAGTGGTCTTTAGAGCATCAATTCCACAGTACTTTAAGTCAGTGCTCCTTTGGTCCACACTTATGGAGATGGACAGATAGGTTAGGCAAGATTATGCCTCCAAGGGTCATAAAAATATAGAAGCTTCCCAACTGCAAACTGATTTTTCAAAGACAATTACCTGCACAATTTAGCTGGATGGCGACATATGCCTTCCAGGTTTCATATTGCTAATGTTTATTTTCTCTTGGATTGTTACTGTTTCTCCTACTCTCACACTTTCTATTTTTTGCCTCAGATGCACACATTAAAAAAAACACTCCTACACTTCTTGTCCTATGTGATTTATTCCCAAGAAATTAAATTACATTTTTATAAGCCTGTGTTACCACAAATGATAGCTGAAGATTTGCTGAAAAAATTAATTCCTGATCTGTTGCCGTGAAGCTTCCTCGCTAGCACTGTACTGACTCCGTCTTTCAAAACCAGATGGAAGCAGTCCAACAGTATGATTAACTTCTTAGTCCCTGCAATTTCCTATTGCTCTACTTGCCCTAGATTTCAGGATTGACCTCCTGCCTCACTGCAAAATGCACAGTTGCTCAGTTTGATAAATCACATGAATACTTTTTTGATCACAGTTATCTACTATTTACTACATACCCAGTGAGGTTAATCATATGCTGAGGCACTTCATATGCTGCACACATATCCACTCTTCTTCCCAATAGCACTTTGCATATTCTTCATGCTGCCAGCCAGCAATGGGACCTGTTTTCTCCTTACTAATATACGAAAGACCACAGATATACACCTTGCCTCTTTTCCCTCCCACTTTCATTCTGTAATTATCCACACACTGATTCTTAAAAGATGAAGGAAGTAAAAAAAAAACACAAAAGCAACAAACCCCCCAAAAAACCACATGAGAAATTACTACTCAGACCTTTCTTCTAGCAGGTAGATATTTTTCAAAATGTGTTTTTGGGAACCAGAACTGATCATCTCCCCCCAGATATCTTTGGGGAGTCATTGAGAATGCACAAGGTTGCTCACAGGGAGCTAGGAAGTGTTTGGTTGTCATGATAGCAGAACACTATCACTTCCTTGAATAAAAACCCCGTATTTTCTTTTTCTTTCTTTAAACTCAAAGGAATTTCAGTATTTAGGGCTCAAAATTTCTACAGTTTCCTGGGACAGCTCTGCTCCACGTTCTCACACAGCAATACATCCAAATCACATCTTCACTGCTATGGTAGAATAATTCTAAAAAAAAAACTAGCAACAGTCAAGATAAGGGAAAACACACAACAGCTAAAAGGTGAGTGCTACAGGTCTTGCTCACAAATTAAATCATGGCAAATGGAGTCCCAGTTTTACAGAGATGTCCATTCATTTTCACTTCAAGCCATCTACACAGGCTCTTCTTCTAAAACCCCTTTTCACTAATTCCCAACATTTTCCAATACTAGAAATAGCATCCTATATACAATATGTATAATTACTCTTCCACCTTCAAGTCCTGTAACTAGCAGGACTGAGAGACTCTAGACCATGCCAAGCAGCAACCACCTTTTGCTACCCTATACTGTGTGGGAGGGCTTCAACTGTGAGGCACTAGCATTTCCAAGCAGCCAAGTTTTCACGTAAGGCATAAATGATACATCCATATATTCCCTATCACAGGTATTCCCCTCTTTCCTCTCAAAGATAATCCAGAAAGTTTAACCAATGTGCTAATGCTGTGAGAGCTGTGTGTCTGCTTCTGTGGCAGTGAGCACTGTGCACGTATGCTCTTCTCCAGCCAAGTTTTCTGACTCCTGTGGAGCCCATGATCTCAGTTCCGTCATTCTCTGCTGGGATCCAGATCAGCTGTCCCAAGCCAAGGCTTCCCCTTGGCTGTCGCTGATTGCACAGACCTGTCACATGAAGCCTTTCTGGCCAGCCAGCTCGCTGAGTCACTCACTGATAAGCTGATCACATAGCTTCTCATGTGGAGAGCTCTCACAATGTGAAAGGCTATGTTATCAAAAACACCAGTCCAACACAAACATTAAGTATGTGAGTGACATGAAGCACATGAATCTTTTTGCTAGCTGTCACTGGACTATTTACTTACTTTAGGGTGTCACAAGTTTAACTGCTTCACATAATCACAGCTCAAGCAGATACTTGAGAACAAGAAAACTTTGGCGCCATCCAACAGAAGTTTTAAGGCTGCTTGGACAGCTGCCTTCCCTGCCTTAAGTGATCTATTAAAAGTCTAAATTGCCTCTTTTTGTTGCCTTAATACTTTACAGGCAGTCCCTCCCCAGGCCTCCTAACCCACATAGTGTATCTCAATGTGGCTTTGTGTAAAGAAGAGCCATGCTATACATCAAGCCTGTGGATGCTTACAGAGAAACGAGCCGGATTGTCCCAGGTCAACCTTTTCTATTTCCCTTGCAGCTGAGTGCTAAATGGATGCATGCACCCAGAAGAGGTGATGCAGCAGCACCTCTGCTTGCAAATGTCTCTCCCCGCACAGATGTGAACCTCCCCTTCTTCTCATCTCCCCAAACCCTTCACCTTTCCAGGGAACAAGGGGGAAAACTTGACTGCTCTTCAAGATCTTGAGGGAGACTGCCTAGTCCCATTAGGGTAAACCAGCTCACGGCTGGCACGGCCTGCATTTTGGTGTTCCAGCCATGATCAGACATGGAAATGCAAAGCACTATCCCTTGTGCCTGGACTGAAACTCAGACAGGCTGTGTAGCTCACCAGCCCTCATGAACGGGGCTTGTCTACACTGCCAAATGTATGTGATGAGGTGCCTTCTCCATGAACAGCACAAGTAAATCTAGAAGGTTTCATAGCTGGTACTTGACAGTTCAGGTCTGGACAACATGTATATATTAACCAGGTGCTGAGCATAAGCTAGCAAGTTGGGCTTTTTACATGGCTTATCAGCTGGGAAAGGCAGGCCTGCCAGCACAGCCGTGTGGCTGCTGGAATGACTGGGGTCAGCTCTCCCTATACCTTACGTGCCTGCGCTGAGATCCACATGGGCAGGGCTCGTGGGGTCTGCCTGCATCCTCCAGCCTAAGTGCACAGGGAGGAGAACAGACCACGCCTGTGAAGTTAGCATGTCTCCCAAGTACCACCCAAGCAGCATGGTGAAGGAGCTATCTTTCCCTTGTAAATTCAGTAGTGGTACAACACTTCCCTCTAAGCATTCAAAACTCTTCAGCAGACCCACTTGGTCTACGCTCCAGCACAGAGAAATAAAAGCAGCCAGGGGAATAAAAGTGCCCTAGGACCACTGTAAATCTTTACTTCATGGAAAATCTTATCTTGCACATGAATATGAGCTGTGAGTAAATTTAATGTGTGGATTAAGTACTGTGCGGTCTCCCTCATGGTGGGCTTTTCAGCCTAAAAAGAACAAAAGAATAATAATGAGTGTTATGTTTGGGTATGATTGCAAACAGCTGTAATTTACAGCTGGACATTCTCCATTGCAAATCTATCCAGCAAGCAAGTGCTTCTGGGTTAGTGGAACAGACTGCAAAAAAATTAGCTTTTAACTTCAGCCTTAAGGTCAGAGTTCTGGAACCATGGGAGTCAATAATAAAATCTATTTAGCTCAGCGGGATTAAGCAGGTTTAAGACCTGGCTTAACCACACTGCTTACTGTTAAATAACAACAGAACACACTGAATATTTTAGTTACAGACATTTTTCTTCATTTGAAAGCTACTCAGGCAGTGGGTATGAGAGTCAGACAATTGAAAATATGTCAGCACTGTACCATTAAGGTATATGAGTTAAGTTCTTGCTCTTCTCTGTGCTAGAAACTGAGTAATCTGTAGAGTTAGACCACTTTACTGGAGAGCACAATAAAATTAAAACCAAGCTGTGCTGTATAAACACCGAGGGCTTTTCATGAGAGAATGAAAAGCTAATGAGGCCAGTGCATCTTTCCTGACAAAATAGTCAGTGCATGTGCAGAACAACCTGTCTTCTGGAAGCAGAAAAGCTGTTTCAGTCAAGCTTCTGGGTCACTAATCTTTGTGTTTGAACATAAATCTGCTGGGGGTTACTGTGTCATTCTGAAAACAAAACTGAGTGTGATACACTACAGAAATCGATGGCTACACGTTTAAAAACTCTTTTTTTGTTTGTTTGATTTTTTCCCTCCTCTTTTAGTTTAGCTAACTGTTACCTCTTTAATAAAACCTTAAAGTAAGAACTGCAAGAGCACTGCCTGAGAATATTTAAAAAAAACTGGTCGAAATTACTGAAAGCTTTATGTAAGCTGCCATCTCCCTTGGTACTGGGAAATGCTGGTGTGTGACTGGGAGCTCTTAGTTGCTACTAGGACACAACTAATGAGCAGCAGTATCGCAGGCATCCTTGCTTTAGCCAAGAAGAGACAGAATCTGCCATCACAGTGTGGGATTTTGGCCTCCTGCCCTCGTGTTCGCTCGCTGCAGTGAGGTAATGGGTGGCAGGGAGGCAAACCCCAGGGTGCACCCCCAGCCTTCCCAGCACCCCCTCCAGAAGTGGGGGGAGGGTGATGGTTAACACTGAAGCCCTATTGCCCTGAGGATGAGGGCAGCCTGTGTCCACCCTCACCACCTTGAATGAGGTAGGGAACATCTACCCACCACCACCACTTTTCTTTCTAGGGAAGACAGAAAATGAACTGTGGGGTTTGGGGCTTGTTAGTTACCTCCAGGGACACTTCTCTAGGAATGTTCCTCATTCAGCCCAGGGGAAGGATGCTGAAAAAAAATCCCCATGTTTCCTCTGTTCAGGGTATTGTCCCCACCAAGTGCAAAATCTGCTTTGCCTTAGGGGTGAGCTTGCACACCTTCAGGGAGAGGGGCAGAATGCTGACTCCAACTCCTCTTTCTTTTTGCATTCATTCCCGTTACAGCAAATACTTCTGTGCCCCATAACCATGCCAGCAATTTCACCCGCATCCCATACATTTCACTGGGGATTTTTTTTCCCTTAAAGGGGGGGGCAAAAAATTCTAAACAAAACGGTGTTTGTAAACTTGGGAAGGGAAGGTCGATAATTTTGGCGGTCTTAGCCTCCAAGCAGAGAGAAATGTTATTCATCCATGCACAACATATAATTCAGCCTAAGTGACAGGCTCTGCTCTGGAGAAATCCTGGCCTGAGCTGGCTTCCAGAGTCAATTACCGCTTATTCCCAGGGAGGCGGGGGGCTGGGGGCCAGACGGAGCAGAAGGGGCTGCCAACAAGGCATGGGGAAATTTACTCTGTGTCAGCCTGCATGACACAGTACCTCATTTGTGGAAAAATGTAAATCTGCTAGTTCTTTTTCACAGGCACTAAAATGTACAGTCTCTCCTCCCCCTTCCCTCCCCTCTTTCCCAAAACTGGAAAAGAAATCAGGGCCGTCTTAGAAAGCTACCTTATATTTCAATCAATCCTCTTTCATAAAAGTCATTTAAGGTAAATACCTGTGCAGACCTACAGCCCAACTATAACATTTACTATGGCCCAAATCCTGAATTCCTCACTCATGCAAGTGCCCCATTGAAGTTAATGGATTTTTGCTTGAAAAAGAGCTGAGTAAAACCTGAACACTGTCTGAGGATTAGGTCCCCTGCTTATCTGCCTGGAGCACTGCTGCGGTTCCAGAAGTGAAAATTTTAATTAAATTCCTCCAAAATACCAATCCCTTAAAACTTAAGGGGTAAAAAAAGGGCATTGTTTTTGTGCATAAGACATGCAGAGAATCTCATCAAAAGAAGTGTAATTCCCAGGGAAAGGATTTGGAAAAAGTCAAAAGAGAACATCTCGGAATAAATGAAGTACTTATTGCTGAAAAATGAGCTCAGATATATCTCAGCAAACTCTAAAGCTCAGAATTTACTGCATCATTCATGCCTTCTCCAGTAAGTTTCTTATCTTTCGTTTGGTATCACAACAAGGGATTCTGCATACTCTGTATGAAATACAACAAGACTGTGATTTTTGCAGTAATAAACTCTACACATGCATGACAAATCCAAGCATGCAAAATGTTTAACATCCCAGTTCACAGATACTTTGGGGACAAAATCCGATTATGAGTTATATGCCACAATAAATAGGGCTCAACGTTTCATAAAGCAATTTATAGTTCATAAAAATGACAAAATGTACCTGTCAGAGAGAACGCGGAGAGCAGATCTCTGTGCTGCCTGCTGGAAGAAAGGGCAGAAATGTTTATTTTATATTCTGACTTGAAAATTACGAGCACAATCAACACTTTAAAAAATGCGTTACACACATTTTTGTCATGTGTCCAAAATGTTAAAGTACAAGCAAAGTAGCAGAGAGTCTATAGTCAAATGGGCATTCCAGCCTAGTAAATGTAAGAACACTTTGTTTGAAATGCCAAAACCCAGAAGATTGTCAAAGCACTGCACGGTACTTGAGGTCTGAACTACTCATTTGCACAATTTTTTCTGTGGGTCCCTGAAAACCCGCCAGGGCTCGGTTCTCTGCTTTCCCCTCTCCCCGCTTCCGCACTCCCACTCCCTCTCCTTTACCATTAGTCTCCTCCCATTCTTCCACAGAAACAAACATCACATAATTGGTTCCTTTTGCGATGAATTATAAATTTTGCAAAGCTTGCCAGAGCTGCTGCAGACTTCTCATGAGCGCTGCCATGTTAATCTGCTGGCAACGTTTGCCTACACAGTACAGGATTGACTTGTTGCTGGTTTGCTCTTCAGTTTTTGCCTAGTACAACTCTTTGGATGGGGTAGGAAAGCATGATGCTTTTTCTGGTGTTAACCAGCAGGTCTGGGAATAGAAATTGTAGCCTCTCAAGTTTAATAGGACTCCCAAGCCTATCCCTGAGCTAGTTTGCCACTTTATTATTATTATTCTTTCCCCTCCTTCAATCACTTCAAGTGGTGTGATTCATGGCTTCGGCACAGTAACTGGCTGCTAAGCAAAGATGAAATCTGTAACGTTTTGAAAATCTGCCTTAAAGTCTCCATTCTACTTGGAGCTGTCCAGAGCATCCTCTTACCAGCCGTACCTGTCCAGGCTGTGCCTCACATGGCACAAGGGACAGAGAGCGAAGCAGTACGGAGACTCAAGGGTTGGGCAATTAAACATCACTTTTCTCAGTTACCAGTAAATACATTTTGAAACTGTTCTCCCTAGCTTCTCAGGCTGCTGGGGGCTGTATCCTTATTCCCAAACAGGCTTACAGGCATCCTGCTCAGCAGCAGAGAGCACGGAGGTAACCTTTCTGGCTTGTCAAAATGTTGCTGAGAGGCTGCAAAGAAACACTTGATAAAACATGACTTGTGGTTGCAGTTACATGCCATTTCACAGAAAGCTGTGAAAAGATCCCCAGAATGGATTCCTGAAGATCTGACAGAAATGGGAAGAGTTTCCAGTAGATTTTCGAATCAGTATTGGTGCTCTGTGACCTTTCTGGAATAACTTGTGCCTCCTGGGTTCCCTGGGGAGATGTAGGTTGCTGTGTATTACATATCAAATTGTCAGACGACATGGTGGCATGGCTTTTAGGAGGGCTTTTCCTTAGTGCTGGCTTTCTGCAGTGGGCAGACAACCTGTGGGAAGGGCTTGGAAGAGCCTAGCAGCTCAGTGAGAGTGTGCTCATGGCATAAACACATTGTTTTTAGTGTTTGGAAAACCATATGGTGAGTCTGGTATTTTTCACTGTTTCCAGTAGGTCATACTATTTGCATGCTCTTTGGATACAACACCATCCATGCCATCCAGGCCAGTGAGTCCAGGGCAGGCTTTGAAGAGAGTGGCCACTCTCCAGTCCAGTGGGCTGGCATCATTTTTCATATCTCCTCTGCAAGGGGCTTCTTAGGACAATTTCATCCCACTTCTTGCACACAAGTGCAGTGGAGACCCAAACCTTAAGCAGAAGAATGACTTACGGATTAAACTCTTCTTTAACACCCTGGGCCAACACAAGTTCCTCTCCTCCCACACCTCATCACCCTCACTAGCAGGAAGCTCTGTCCATTTTGAGTTTCAAGCTGCGCAGCTTTGATGCTGAGGCTTGCGCTATGTTACACATTTGCCTGCAAAACTCAGGAGCCTCCTCTCACTGTCAGAGCCCTTTTCCATTGCCAGGTTGTGTAGACACCATTCAGGTCACTTTTCCTTCTCCTCTCCCACCAGCAGCCAGGGCTAGTCTTTCCCTCACAGGCAGCCGCTACGTGGCAGTGCTGTTTAAGCCACTTCCCATGTTTCCTACTTTCAGGCCACCACATGTGCTCATGTGGTTGTGCAATACAGTAAGTTGAAAAACTGATCCAGCTGAAAAAATAACAATTTTTCTTCACCTTTTTCCCCCCCTCCTCATTTTCCCCATGTGATTTGTAACCTGGATCCCTTTTCTGAGCTGCTTCCTCAGGGAGAGGGTGTCACATCACAGGGTGCAGTGTGAGAATGAGAACAGGATCATGGGGCTAAGTGCAGCGAAGACCTTTGCTGCTGACATATGGTCATGTCCACCAGCAAGGTTGCTATCACCTGACATCACTTCCACTCCCCTCTGGAGCTGCAGAGCACTCCTGGAGCAAGGCACATGGTGGCTATTGTGGCCAGAAGGCACTGAAGGAGACAGGCTGCTCTGTAGCCACAGACCTCATGGACATTGCAGAGACCTCAAGAAAGCAAAAATGGACTTTTATGACACTAAAACCCCCTAAAATGGGATGTAGGGCTCCTATCACTGTCCTATTTCCCCCAAACCCCTACTTTTGAGATGGAGAACTGCTGGATATTTTCTCTTCCAGGCTTGAGGAAAGCTGCCCTCAGGAGAGAAGAGGACGCTTGCCTTGACCCATTTGGTGTGCTAAATAAGCCAGGACACGTGGTGTGGGACTGCAGCCTCAAGTGCCAGTCTTCAGTTTCCATTTTGGTGCATCCAGTTGCTGACAGCTTTGAAAAGGTGATTCCCTTCTGGGCAAGAAAGTGGGTTTGAATGACAGGCAGAGCAGCAGCGAGAAGTGTGCAAGTGCTTTTCAGTGAGATCATTCTACTTTTCAATTACCCTCTCATTTTAAGTCCTTTAATAAACATCCTTCTTCGCCAAGGTGCAATGCAGATTGCAGGGGCACCTCAGTCTTTGCCTGGTGGTCACACATTCTCTAAATGAGACTATTGATTTCTTTCTTACAGTCTGAAAATACAGCCGTGTTTGATTGCATATTTGTGTGACCCCCTGAGTTGGTAATGTCCCCATTTCTCAGTGATGGGGGAATAAGATCCAGTCACAAGTTTATTCTTCCTCCCTGGAGAAACAGATCTATTGCCTGCAATGAAAGGCAGTTAGCAACTATCCGGCAATTTTAATTCTAGCCTATATTGCTCCCCTCTCCTGAAGAAAGTGAGCTGTTGTAATTAAAGATAGTTAGCAGTTCCCTAGCAAGTATAAATACTTGCAGCCACTAATTACAGTCTGTTCTCCTGTTCCCCTGCCACAACACTGGGCTGCTCAACTTAGGGGGAAATATTTGCCCTCACTTTTTGCTAATAGTTTTTTTGTGACCCCATTCAAAGTCCTTCATGAATCCCCACGGAGGGTCATGACTCACAGTTTGAGAAACTTATGACTAGAGGAACAGCTTTTTGTGATTTATTATATTTATAATATGCTGATATTGCCTATCTAACAATGTAAGCAAAAAGGTGGTACTTAGTATCATATACTGCCTGCATGACTATTTTTTTAATAGCTAGATTTTGATTGTGCTATTTAATTTGCATTTTATTTTACATCGTTAACAACTTTACTGAGGCCAACTCATCATCCATCAAGAAAGATGAGAATATGTTCTACAGTCTTTATTATTCCTGGAAGTAAATGACTATGCTGGTTACAGAAATCTGGGATAAGAAATAAATTTGAAGTTTGATATTGCTGACAGAATTTAAGTATCTCCAAGACTTACCACTAAAAAGTGCTTTATTGGAAGCTTAATATACTCTTGATAAGTGGTTGAGTGTGTTCACCAGCAATGAACATCATCCTGAATTTTCAGTTCTTGGAATCAGGGGGGTTACTGATGGAGGAAGGTTCTCCTCAATATGAACATGGATATTGGAGGCCAACTCACCACGTAATAACTTTAATGCTGAGTAGGAAGCAGGGAAAAAAATAATCACTCAGGTGACTCAGGTATTTGGGCTAGAGAAACCAGGCACAGTAAATGAGATGAATTTAGAGTTACAAATTGCGGGATACTGGCTGGTTAGACTTCTTTGACCCCCACCTGAGTGGGCTCAGATACATTTAGGGCAGCGTTTCATTGATCTGCCTACAGTCCATTAATGATTCACAGAAGATTACAGACGTACCCAAAGACTACTGGGGCAAAACAAGTTTTCAGCCAGCAGTAATCATGGTCGGGTTCTCAGTCTCCAGAGATTTCATCTCCTTTCTCCATCCCTTATTGCAATGAGCCAGAGCTTGAGAACATATTCAGGTTTCAGTGTGTGTTAAATGAGCTACCAAAATTAGCTTGAAGCGTCACGAGTTGCAATCTGTTGTTGAAGGGAAATCAGAGAGGAAATTAAATACTTTTATTGTAATTGGGACTAAGCAGTGAGCAGAACGGGTTGAATACAGCTATTGAGATGGAGATACAGGAGTGTTAAGAGTGGTCCCCAGAAATACCTTTCTTTATTTTTTTTTTAAAATTTGTTTTAAAAGAATTGTTTTATAAACTGCTGGGTTCATAGGCATTTTTGGATAAGCAACAAATGAGAGAACTACTGAAGTATGTTCTTCTGGACTTGAAAGACTGTCTTGGAGGTACTGCAGCCTGACTGTGGATGCATTTTCCTATACCTCACCCATGACAGCTTTGGCAAATAAAAGCCAATGAATTGACTGTTGGCAGATTCAGACTTTTTGCTTTCCATTTTGCCTATCCCGCAGATGAACTGCTGTTATCGTGGGAGAGCTCAGCTACAGCGAATGTATGGAGTTACATGAGCTATACCAGAGACTTCACTGAGATGGCACAGGTGTTAGAATTTGAACCATTTCTTTGGTGAAGTGTAGCAGTATGTGCTGCCTGATCATGAGTAAATCGCATTGCTTCTGGAGCATTTTGTTTGTCTTCCTTGGGTGGTAAGTGCTGTTCTGGAACTGTGCAGTGAACCATTTATGCTCTAAGTCAGCAGCTCTCATATTATCAACCACCTTGTCTTGGACTGCAGTTAGTGAGCTGCAGACGTGCTTTTTCCAAGCCAAGGTTAAGGAAAGATGTCATTATTTTATACTGCTATTTGGGAACCAGACCAGGAAAAACACTTTTATATCTGTCTTCTTTCACATTTCACTCTTCATATGTCTTCCATGTTGATTCTGTTCTAATTTCCTAAGGTTTTGTTTGTTCTAAGCTTAAATGCAGTTTATTCCTAAGCCAGGGCAGCCAGGAAGAAAGTTTTGTGAAGGGCACAACCTGACTGCATGCCATAACTTGGGATATAGGATTCTCCAGAACTTTTTGTCTGCTTCAGATCTGGATGCTGTTGTGGACCCAGAGCAAAACTTCTGGATAATCCTCTTATGGTGAACCCACCTCAGTCCAACCACAAGCACAGTTTTTCATCTTCTGTGCTAAGATGTGTGGGTAGTCCAACTCTGTTTATAAACACCCTCTTGTGCTGGAAGCTAGACCTTTGCATATGAGACAGAGCTGCCTTCCAGCCTCAAAGCTCCTCAAAGCTCCATCGTAGGTGTTTATAGACTGTGATCAAATCAGCCACTGGCCCTGCTTCAGACAAGCTCAGCTCATTGTGTGGGTATCTTCCACTCCAAGGCATGCTTTCCAAACGTGTTAAGCACCTTTCTCCCTCCTCTTGAAGCATTCTCCAGTTTTCGGTGCTCTCCTTGAAGTGTGCAGAGCTGCACAGCTTTGCAATGATGCTCTCATCAGGGTGGAAAACAGAGGTTAATGAAAACCTCTCGCACCTATACAGACTTGCCCTGCTTAAATGCCCGTGAGTATCTTGTGACCACAAGAAGTTGCCCGAGGAGCTCAGGTCAGGCAATTTCTCGTGATTCCTAACATGCCTTCTCTCACTGCATTATTCTGTATTACTCACTGTTCCTAGGGGCTTTGTTTGAGGATTGCTTTCGAGTGTGGATTTCTGAGGGATTTAAAATCACTTGTAAACTGCAGCTTGAGTGTTTCTCTGTAAATTTGCAATATAAATGTATGAATGTGATTTTCACTGTCTGGTTCATATTTGTTTAAGATTTACAGGCTGTAAGATTTAAAAGGGTCTCCCTTCCTTCCCATTTTGAAGTTGGTTATCATCAGAGCCACATCTTTTAAGAAACTGTAAAACTCCTTCTGGATTTCATGATTTCTCTGGGCCTTTCAACACCTTAGTATCAATTTTTCACCTTGGAGTTTTATTATTTTATTTTTGGCATATACTGTTCTTTATCCTCTGCTTTGCACATTAATCCTTATTAATCTTCAGTGGCAACACAGTCTAGTGACTTGAACATGGCACCTGGGAGTGAAAGACCCAAGTGCTAATCCTAACTTTGCACCTGACTTGCCATGTGGCTTCAAATAAGCCACATCTCAGTTTCAGTCTCCCTTGTCAGTTCTACAGAGATAATAATTCTTGCTTAGCCCTACCTAAATACTTCTCAGGGGCATTGTATCAAGCAGTTAATACTTGTTAAGTGATTTGAATCTCCAAACTGATGTATAATCAGCATGGGTATTAACCATACAGAGAATTTTGCAGATCTGTCAATGTTGAGTCTTCTGTCCTGCATCTGTTCAGATTTTTCCTGCAGTCTGGCCCCAACAACCATGGAGGGCTTCAATGCAGATGAGTTAACTTTAATCTTTTTCAGTGGAGATGAGCAGAAGAAAAATCCTTGGTATTTTACGTTAATGAAACAGTTAATTTCCAGTGCCACTGGGGGAAGGTCTCAGTCATGGAAAACCAAGCAGCAGTCACCTTGGAAAACCTACTCTGTCTCCACAGAAGTAGTCTCCTTATCCAGGAAAAAGTAACTCAGTTGAAGTGCTGCTTGTACTTAGGATATCACAGACAAAAATTGTCTGTGTTGTGCCACAGGGTTTACAAGATTTATTGGGAAGTCTGAAAGCTCAGAAATTAAAGTAGGGTTTTTTTTTCCAAAAGTCCATATATGTGAAAACAGGGGAAATACAAGCCTAAATTCCCTAAATAGTGGTAACTCTTTCCAGGGATGTGCCATGTCAATCAACTATGACACATTTGCTGCTACCCAAGTATCTGCTTGGATTGTGCTAGGAATAAAAAAGAAGATGGGATAACATCCTAGGTTGATTGAAATCAGTGTCTAAACTCTTACTGACCTCAGAGGAGACAGATTTCATCCTAGGTGCAGGAGAAATTGTAGCAATGGTTCCTCAGTCTCTTTTTCTTAAATGTTAGTTTTGATGGATTGGCTGCTGGCTCTTTTTACTTATTTCTCACAGTTCTAATATAGCTGCTACTCCCTTTATAATGCCCTTTCCCCCACAATTTCTTTTCTTCATTAATTCTCTTTTATTCCTTTAATCCCTTTCCCCTTTTGTGTTCATTTCGTTTTCTGACGTGCTCTCAGCTGCCTCTTTCTCTGTTTCTGCTGTCATCCATCTCTGTGCGCCACATCTCTTCCACACAGCTCCTCATGTTGACACCACTCCAACCCGAGCTAAATTGTCAAGGAGAGCAAAGCTCATGGAGAGGCTGGGAATCTGTGTGTGCATGCATGAGTGAGAGATACAAACAGGGTGCATTTTCCTCCTACAGCTTTTAAAAGCTGCAAAATTGCAAACAGCACTAATTTGTGCTCTGAATTATTTATGACTGCTGGTTATTTAACCATTCTCTTAAAGGCATGCTGGAATCAATTTGCCTGAAGGCAAACAGACACTCTGTGGGCACATTTGAGTGGTACACAGGCTGGAGGGTTCATGGGAGACTGGGACTCTGGACAGTCCAGAGATGTGGGATCTAATCCTTTGTTACGTCTCAAGTTAGCCAACACTGCTGAATTGATGGCACTGGGATATGTTCCCACCCCAGTCGTAAAAGACGCTCATACAGCAATTCCAGTTCACAAGGGGGAAAAGTGCTAACCAAAGATTTCAAGAAGATGGGGTTAAGTATGTTGCATTAGATACAGAGAGAAACTGTTAGTCTTGGAAAAAGGTGACGCCAGTGTAAAAGGGCAGGCTTTGGAGATTTACTAAAACTCAGCTCAGTCACAGCATTCACATTAAGAGACAAGGAAGATGCTCCTGTACTTTCAATTTATTTTCTTGTCTATTTTTTAGAGGTTTGTTACTGAGGAGCATGGAGAGCAGAGTGCTGTGTTCAAATGTCCCAAATTTTGGGCACGTCCAAGAGCCAAGCTGGTCTCTAACCTTTTTCACTGTCATTCATGGTGGTGGCATTCAAATTTAGAGCTTGAACCTTCCTGCCAGACATTGAATCTGATTTTGTAAGATAGGCAGTGACGTGAGCCAAGTTTGGCAGGACAAGACTGAGCTCTTATTTTGTTTCATCTGACAGTTTCAGTGAGGCAATCTTGGTCTTCTTGTCATGCCTTGTGGAAGTGCAAATTTAGATGTCACAGAGATTTTAAAATAAGAGCTGGCAAACCACAAAAAAGAATTTGGCTCAGATGGCTTAAATCTTACTCTGGATTCTAGTTAAGTTGGATACCAAAAGGATCGCTTTGCTAATACACAGGAAACAATAGACTTACCAGAATTAAGTAAGGCTGTTACAGTGGCTATTCCTCCAGTTTAAAAACACACTTATGTTATAGTGACAGGGGCTGAACAGAAAATTTGGATTAAGTAAAAAACAACCTGAGGTACTGGCCATTCTTTTAACCAAAACATAATTTTTCCACTTTTTTTTTTTCTTCTCTCTGATTTATGCAGTTTTGGTTGCAGTCAAACTTGCACATAGCCAGACTTCATGAAATAACTTTTTTGTGCTCAGTGGAGTGAGAAACTTCTCGTCAGAAAGATTTTTTTTCCTTCAAGTTTATCAGGCCATTTTTTTGAGAGAAAAAAATCATTCGCAGAAATTATGCAGGCTCTGTGCTTTTTCCTTTCTTCCAGGGCTGAATGTTCTCCTTTATCACTCATTTCCCCTTCTGATCAAGCATCAAGTATTGCACGGATGAAGAGGTGAATAAAAGGGAGCACAAAACTAAAATGACTTAATGTGGTTAAAATATTTGGACATGGCATATGTGAATGCAATTAGCACTGTCTAAAAGTAGTTCTAATGATGAACAGGGCTATGCAGTGGTGTGTTTTAATTTTCCCAATATAACTCTTTTTTCTAGATGTACCTGCCTTGGTGCTCTGCTCAGCTGATCTTTGACTTCAGAAAGTGCTGTCCTAGCAGGGGTCTTACAGAAAGAAAGCTTTGCCTCTTTTTCAATTTGTTTCAGAATTCATTACTGATGTCTTCAAATTAACTGGAATATTACATTTCATATGTAGAAGTACTGCTTACAAAGACTTTATTAAAAATTATTCTTCCTGGAAGAAGGCAGATGCATGGCTATTCATTTCAGGATAATTTTTGTTCTTCTGCTAATTGTCAGTCCATATCCAGAAGTGAGAGGGAAAAGTCCTACACATTATTACACAGATTGTCTTTACATACATTCTTTCTCACTTGTTTCTGGATACCCCTAAAGAAATTACACAAGATTTTATGATTTAAAAAATAAATAATTTCCTAATGCTATTTATACAGGCACACACCCACACCAATTGCCACTGACCATGTAGATGGACTTTGGTCCTGTTGCAATGACAGGACAGATTTAGCTTGTCCTAAATGACTGTGCTGCAGACAGTCCTACCAGAAAGATGCATTTCCAGTGATGAGCCCTGGTAACACTCAGGGTGTATGTGACGGAAAAGAAATGTAGGTACGTACATCCCCAGAGGAGCTGCGGGTGTAACTCCAATTAGCATCAGTTTTTATGGCCCAACCATGGCCAGGGTGATGCTGATGCATGGACCGGTCCTCCAGGGCCAGCAGCCCACCCTGACTCTCCCTAGGCTGCCATGGATGGGGGGGATCTCTAGGAGAGCACTGGGCTGGGTGGGCTGCCATCACCCTGTGGGGCTTTGGGTGGCGAGTCAGACTAGGATGGCAATACTTTTCTTTTACTGTCCTGAAGCTGTGAACTTTCTTGAGGTTGCTCTTCCCCTGAGGTGTCCTACGAAATGACACAGCTTTCTGTTTGTCTTGGCTTGCCTGTGAAGGGGCTGGTTTTGCTCACACCACTCAGGCCCTGCAGGGTCAGTCTGTCCCTGTCCCTTCTTGAGGAGGGCAGCCACTTGCACACAAATGCTGCCTGCTCTGTTTCTTCAGTGCAGGGCACGTGAGCAAAATTAAGGAACCTGAGAGGACTGACTGTTGCCTCCCTGTGCTCTCCATGAGGGGGCATTTACCTGCTGCTGCAGGGCCGTAGTCATATTACCCTTTTTCTTTGAAAAGAAGAAAGTACTAAAGTTGTATCTTCCCTTCTGAGATCAGCCGGGGATGGAGTGCAGAGCCATGTCCCTGGGAGTGTGTTCTGATTGCTTCTTCAACTTCTGTTTATACAATTTTACAAAATTTTGGCAGGAATCGAGAGCACATACCAGGGTGTTGGCTTTTATGAATCCCATGGGATGTGAAAGTCAAGCTGACTCGATGAACTTTGGTTACATATTCCAGACAAGCACAATGACTCTATTTATTCAGACTTGGCAGCCAGAATGCAGATTGACTCTGTGGGTAATAAATTTTCACAGCCACAAAACTTCAGCGGCAACCAACCTGATCCTGCACAGAAAAAATGCACACAAGGAAGCAGACTTGGGTTGCAAAAATATGCTAGATTATTATTCCATGTATGCGTACCAGTCAGTTAATTTATTTGGCTATTGATTGACATAAGTTGCACGAATGATGCCAGGGATCTTTTTCCCCTTAAAAGAACTACGTTTGTTACAAAATGTTCATGTTGTAAAAGGACAAGGGGAGGGGGGGAGTGGGAAAGAGAATTGTTCATATTACAACTGACAATCTCTTTTTAATATTTCACCCAAGACTGATTTAAGTTATCCAGTGACCTCTACGGAGAAGAGCAGGGTATTATAATGGGGACTGTTTCATGTGCTATGCCACACTTCAAAGAACCAAAAGGCAATAACCACTACAATTCAGTACTCTGAACAATCTTAAGTACAATTTTGACATCTTCATGCTACAAAGTTTCAGATGCTTTCTGGGAGAGATGATGATGAAATTATTACTCTATGTGTTATAAATCAAAATGAATTGGCTCTTTAACTTGCAGATTTATGTTAACTACCTTGGTATCTGTTAATTGCATGCTCTTCAGATATTGATTGGGGATTAAAAAGTGTATTTTCTTCAATCTGTGTGGTGTAAAATATGCCAACAGGAAATTTTCTCTCTGCATATTAGATCCTATGATCACTGCCTGTAAAATTGAAATGATCAGTTTAAATGGATAAACTATGCTCATTAAAGAGGAAAAATACATTTATGTAATTAAAATTAAGAGACTAATATGTGTGGATAATATAATTACTGTGGGTGCACACACACTCAGCTCAAACCTAGCCTTTTTTTCTTCTCCTGGTTCTGTGAATCTCTCTACCTTCATTGCTGGTACAGAGGGAAGAGTTGTGAATGCTTTGCCCACTGCAGTCTCGAAACTCTTAATCATGTCTCTTGTCTTGCATTTGGCCTCCCTCATCCAGGGCTCACATTCCTTGGGTCAGTCACAACCCTCCAAACGCCAGCCCTCGGAGCCAACAGAAGCACCTGTCCCCCTTCGCACCACTTCAGAAACTTCCTGTTCTCTGACTGGCAATTTCAGATGTAAATGCAAAATCTCCTCCAAAGTTTTCATAGTCTTTCCCCTAAACTTCCCCATTTAGAAATCAGCAAAATGGAAAGTTTTCCAGTTCTTGTACAGCTCACCTTCAGCTCTTTAAGAAACTGGACTACTCGAATGAGTCTGATTGCTCAAAGGTTAACTAATTACATGAGGAATATATAGGAATGTCTTGTGTACTGTTCCTATCCATTCACCTTTGGTTGCTTTCTTTACTCTTCCGGAGCTCAAGAGATAGGAGATTAAAGAGCCTCTGAGTTTGAAAGTAAAAGGAAGTGAGTTCTCCTATTGACATTTAAACAAAGATCCATGTTGTCATCTGAGCATTTATTGGCAGAGAGGATCTGTGTTATTCTTTTTTGGGTCTATTTCCTGCTAGGTGGATAGAAATGTAGTGTTTTGTTTATCCAGCAGGCATATTTATTTAGGACTGTTCTTTAAGCAAACATGCAGGTCTCTGCTGAGATTCTGCAAAGCATCTCATAGAGCAGGAGTCATCCTGTGCCTCTGGGAGATTTTTGTCCATAGAGTCAAGATAGAAAAGGAATGTGACTAGGAAACGGGACCAAATAACTAAGTAATCTCCAAAGGTTGCTCATGCTAGGGCCTGTGATGATTAGAAGAGAGTAATGGGATCTCAGCCCTGCTCTTTACTGTGCAGGTGGCAAGCTTGGCTCTGCAGAGCTTATTTGAGCACCAAGGTGAAAGACCCAGGCTGACTCAGCTGCACCTTAAAGCCCTGGTCACCAAGTGGGGACCTTGTGTAGCACACGTAACACTGGGCAATCCAAGCACATGGAAGATGTTAAGAATTACAAGTCATAGTGCTAAACCAAGGGTCCCATGTGTGCATGCCTGACTGGCAGTATTTTTCCACAATCCCTTCTCTGCCTAAACCTACTAATGTTCTTCATGCACAATAAACACTTTCACATGTCCTTTTCTGCTTGCTGTAAAGCAAACCAGAATTTCATCTCTCTGGCTCTGCCAGCGTGTTCCACTCTGACATCCATTACTCAGGATCCCATCTCCCTGCCTAAAGGACAAGCCATCTCTCCTGGCCACCACCTTGTCCCTCTCCCATCACCCAGCCCCTCGCTGGAAGCACCATGGCACCTTGGTGTGCTATTGCTATTCTTCAGACATCCCTTCTGTCTGTCACTTTACTTTGCCTTGTGCTGTCTAAGAGCTGTATTTTAAACTATCTAGACAAGCAGGAAGAATAATTAAATGTGAAGTGTTTCAGGATGAAATATGTTAAACTGAAAGAAATTGTATAAATATGTAAATAATAGAATCTGTATGCTGAATCTTCTTAACACCAAGAAGTTTTGCTCAAAATAGATGAAACAATGGTTTAGTATAAGTATTAAAAAGTTTTGACTTACCTGTTGTTTGGAATACATTGTAAAATAGAGACATCTAATAACAAGTTAAGAGAAAATCCTGGAAGAGCTTCATGCCTGCATATCTAGAACTATTTGTCTAAGATCTTAAATTTCAAGTCTAGATAACTCTAGTTACCCATGACTGAAATAATCATATTTGAAACTGGCATGGTTTAGTTCCAGCCAGCAACTACGTACCATGCAGCCACTTGCTCACACTCCCCACCCCAGTGGGATGGGGAGGAGAGGAAGAAAAAAAAACTGCAAAACTTATGAGTAGATATAAAAAAAGTTGAAATAAAAAAAAAATATTATAAGAATAATAATTGCAGTAAAAAGGGAAACAACAAAAAGAGAAGAAATAAACCCCAAGAAAGGACAAGTGATGCACTCTACAATTGCCCAGCATCCACTGACTGATGCCCAGCCCATCCCTGAGCAGCCATCAGCCCCTTCC
>JAWWTY010000001.1:87920496-88246335 GCA_035222235.1 Margarornis squamiger
ACTGCTCAGCAACAACTGAGACATCAGTGAGTTATCAACATTATTCTTGTACTGAATCCAAGCCACAGCACTGTACCCGCTACTAGGAAGAAAATTAACTCTATGCCAGCCAAAACCAGGACAGAAGACTATGTCATATCCAGATCTGGATCCATCTGTGAGATACAACCAGGGATAGCACTGCCCTCATAGGCTCTGGTGAAGGCACAGGACATGCATTTCAGGGCAAGAAGGAAGGGAAATGGCTCTAGGCCTCTAGTCCCCAACCAAATCACCCATGCCAGGATTCTGAGAAGAGAGCATGGCATAGCATTGCTTGGCAACAAGGCACTCAGCTGGCCATGGGAAAGTCAAGATCCAGCCCTATTCTACTGAGTTCTTAATTATTTAGACAAAACATAGCAATATTTTAAGGAAAATCTGGGAGACATCTTCCACAGCCAAAAAAACCCAGCTCTCCTGACACATGGAAAACTATGAGTGGCATGCCTGCTGCCAGTCAGGTAGTCTGAGCTCTTTAAAACACAGGCAATTGCCCTAATTGCTGTATTATGGAGTGAACCAAATGCACAGCTGAGGCTTTTTCTCAGTTCTCTTTAGCTTTCTTAGCAGGCATGGGCTACGCCGAGACAGAACCAAAAATGCTGAGAGGAGAGGCCAGGGCTTGGGGAATGCCAGAGGCAGGTAAGAGATAAACAGTCCAGCAGCTAATCCCTGGGGTCAGCTCATGATTGCAAAAGCTTGGACTGAACCCTTAATCCAGAATTCCTGTTTCTCCCCTCCCTGGCTGCACTTTAAAACAAAACAAATTCAAATCAGAAGGAAGCTGATACAAAAACCTTCTGGGTTGAATCAGGGTAATAAATCAAGAGCAGTGCTGACTGTTCCCGACCAATCCAGCAGTTAGCACACAGAGACTGGCTCCAAGCAGCAACATCTGTTACTCCAGTTACAGTACTGCCATGTATTTTGATAACCTCTATGTATGCTTTGAGAAAGCATTAGCAAAATATTTGCAGTAGCTCAGTCTGGACACAAAACATGCTACAAATGACATGTTAGTTGTCTGGTGCTTACCTGGTCATTCTCTTCTTCGTCACTGCTTAACTTGAGGTCATCTTCTAGCATTCTGGAAAGCAAGCAGTAGAATAAATTATAAGCTACCAAAATTCTTTAGATCTGATGATTTCTCAGAGCTACTGTAAACACTTAAAAATTTAAATGGAAAGAAATTACATTTTATCCCAATAACTCTGTAGTTGTGGCACTTTATAATTTTTTCTTATCCAGTTGCTATCAGCTAACATCTTAATTAATTTCCCACTATTGCTGCCTAAAGGAAAATGTTTACTAGAGTAATAATGGATTTTGCAAAGATTCTTGCTATTACAATCACTGACAAGCAATTTTATATGCTAAAAATAATATTTTTGATGCTGACAGGTCAGTAATCTCTCAGAAAGAAAAAATTCTCTCCATTTGGCTTTGAGTTTACAAAACAGAAGTAGATGTTTACACTGGCAGCACTGCAGCACAAAATAAGGTTCACTGATGTTTCCCAAAGGCCACTTTTCTTTATTGCATGTTTGATGTAAAACTGACATTGACTGAAACAATTAAAACAAAAATATATTGTTTCTGCACAGGAATGTCCACAAGGATTTCACTGTCATGTAAATACAGAAAATAATGCATCTTTTCTAATGGGGATTTCATACTCCCCATATCCCTTCCTCAGTTTGCTGAAACTGGTTCACAAAGTCTGTTTTTACCTCCATGCATTTTTTTTTACAAGCTAAGGTTAGGTAACCAGCAGTTAAAGGAATTGAAGAGGTGCAAAAATTTCCCCTAGTGCTTGAAAGGTCTTCAACAATGGGACCTATTTTTAAAAAGTGCCTCTGTAATAATAGTAATAATTCAGAAAGTTGCTAATTTTTCTTGCATTCTGGGTAAAACCAATCTGTAATTTCATCTCGACTCCAGTAAAAGGCTTGGTGAGCAATTCAAACACATCCTGTGATGTGGGTGGTCCCTGGAGTGTAAATATCTCAAGAAGACATATGTAGTAATTTCAAACCACCTCGTTGTACTTGTGCCTAGATCTTCCAGGAGTGTGCCTGAAAAGCATGATTCTTACATGGGCAACATGGTGTGCTGTGTTTTAAAAGAGCACCGAGCCTAACCACCCTCTCCTCAGCTCCTCGCTGTATATACAGTCCCTGCCTGTTGCTGCTCTCACAGCTGCTTCCCTATTTCCCCACGGCACTTTTCATGGAATGTAGGTGTATGAGAACAGAACTGGGGGTCAGAGCAGAAACTCCTGATGGTTCATCTCATCTTGCTTTCCCTCCCTGCCCCCCCCCACATTCCCTTCTACTTGTGCCAAGATTTTTCTTCTGCAAAGTCAACATATTGAATTCAGCAAAATCTCATTGCAATGCAGACACCTCAAATATATAGGACAACCACTGAGTTAGAGGGACTTGACAATCTCACAGCAGGACTTGCTATGTTTTATCTGGAAGTATGTCCACTTTTAGGGAAAACCTCTCTCTGCTATCTCCCAAGTCAGTAAAAACTCTGGTGGCAGTACCAGTGTAGCCGCTGACCCAGGTAACAAGCCCTGCTGAAAAGTGGGCAAACAGGATAGGTATGATGACACAGGACACAGCTCCCAGGAACTAAACTTCATCAGAGAAGCAAAGCTTCCTGTAAACACCGCAAGATCCACACTGGCTTTGGATTCAACACTTACAGGGACTCAAACAACCTTATAATTGCTTATTTTTTTAGTTAGATCTGCTTAAGGCATTCCTGAGAAAACAGTGCTTGAAAATAGAAAGCTCAGATCTGAGATTGGGCACTGTGTGAGGAAATCTGCACTGACAGGGATTTACCCATAACGAGGTGTGCTTATTGTGTGAAAAGCAGAACTGCAGGGTGTCACTATCTGCTCTCCCTTGAATTCAGGTGCATCAATTTCTGCTAGTGATGTGGTAGTTAAGAATATTATTTTAGATTTAGCAACTTAGTTCTTCTCCTAAATGGAAGCTAGAAAATCAAAAACATATAATGAAATCTTCCAGATAATTCTAGGTATTTATTTGTAATCTGGATTTTTGTATTAACACAAAAAAAAAAAAAAGTGTTTTGTAAGCCTGTGATTAGAAGCAACTAAGATGATCTTTGAAGCCTTTGGGTTGTGTGGAGGTGTGTGCTGAGAATGCAATCAGGTACTCTCCACACAAAAGGAACAAGAAACCACAGTGCTGGCCCATCAAACTCTCCTTCCTTGTATGTTTTAGTCTGTCTTTATTTTCCCTGTCTGTTTCTCATTTCAGAAGCACTGCTCTCCAAGAAAAGCACTGGCTGCCTGGGGCTCGTGGCCCCTTTGAGAACTACCATCAGCGTACAAACAAGCTCCTAACACTGGGGATAAGAAAAAATAATAAAATCATCATCATAAAATGGTTGCTTGCTTTTTTCCCCTAGAGTGAGATCTGGTTGGCCTGATCCATGTATTTGTCACAAGGCTGTATCAGGTTAAGACAGCTTGCCAGTGACGGGGTCTACCTCGTAAAGGCAGGAGCTGTGCAGGTATAACCTCTGTGCCTGGAAGTCTTCACTGGTTCCCAGACTGCTTTCACTGTCAGGTGAGGCCCTCAGCCTTCATCTACACAGCTACAGCCAGAGCAAGACACACTGTCACCTGGCAGGTAAAGCTGAAGTTGTCCTGGAGAGGGACACTCTTTGGACACCAGGGCAGGTCTCACAGCCCAGGCTAAAGCACACCTGGGGGTGAGGAGGGGGTGTTTGTGTTACAGGGATTCCAGTTTGCAGTAAGTATCTCAAGCAGGCTAGATTGATTTTAAGTATGGATGTTTCTGAGGAACGGTTCTGCTCAACAGCTCATGAAAACAATGATGGTTAAAAGGAAAGGTCCACAACTGGACAAGGAGATCCCACTGGAAGGGAGGGAGAACAGAAGAGAAGTACTTTCAGCTCACAAGAGGTGTTATGTTCATTTGTAATTTATCTGAAAAGCCCTCTGGCACAGATTCAACATAGAACTGCACAGCTTTGGTATACCCTGTGTTATCAGAGCACTTCAGATTGTTTAAATCAGCCCTTGCTCAGGATGGGATTTCTTTATGTACTCTGGCAAACTAGTACAAGAATGGACAGACAAACACATACAAGCTGATGTGCAAACACAGCCTTTTCAAAATGGAATATTTATAGCTATTTTCTGTAACACTTTTTTTCAGAATACACAAAATCCAGGCCAGTAAGTGACATCCTCTATGGGCTTTCAGATTTTTTTAAATGGACCTGGCTTTGATGTACTTGGACACTGGTTAAAAAGTAAGCAAATATAACTTCGTAAACAAAAGCTAGAAAAATGAAGTGGTACTCAGCAGCTCTGAAAAACACACATCACCACCTGGGGCTTCTGTACTTGAAAGGAGTGCATATGGTCAGGAAGTCAATTTGCAAACCTAATTACACATTTTTAGTGAAATCTCCGTGAGGTCGTGGAGGCAGCGAGGGGTGGAAGGCTGAGGCGGGAGCGCTCGCTGCACTCTAGTTAATGCATTTCTTCCTTTCTCCACAAAGAACGTGACAGGTAGAGACATAATGAAAGGAAATGAGGATGAGTTTGGGATATTGAGAAACGCCTCAGCAAGCCAGCTGGTTTCTTTCTCCAGTAACCAACCAAGTGGGCTGCAGCCTGGGGTGATGGGCCACTCAGTTACAGTGGAAGAGAAGGGAGGTATGTGGGGTTACTTACATGCAGTGGAAAATAGGAAGTCATCTAGAGGGCACTGATACCCAACATCTTACATGCAGTGGAAAATAGGAAGTCATCTAGAGGGCACTGATACCCAACATCTCACAATTTCAGTGTGACTGTGTGCCCAAATCTCCTACATAGCTTATTAGAAGGTCTGACCTGTTTTGTCTGGGAGCTGCTCACCACACTGGTCCAGCAGGGTACAAGGGGCGGGGTGGCCATGTGGGGCACTACAGAGGGACCCTGTGGGACTTCTGCTCATCCCAGCATGTCAAAGAGACAGGACTTGCACCTGGTCAGAAGTATATGGGGTTTGGGATGGGAGGTGTCCAGGAACCACCTTGCTCAAACGGAATAGTTGAGACTTGCAACTTCACTGTTTTGTTTGTCTGCCATTTTCTCTGATTTGTTGTTGTTGGCAAGTCAAGTTCCAGGCAAGCAATATGTTCAGCTCCAGCCAGAGTTCAGGAGACAGCAGGAAGACATCTAGTTCCCTCTGGAAGTTAACATCAGAGTAACAACAAATTTTAAGGGTGAGGGTAGAGCCAGGGCAGAAGTCAAAGGTTTCTGAAAGAGCTGGAATATTCTCTTTTTGAGAAGAAGGAACTGCTGGGGAAGATGCTCCTAATGGTGCAGTGTCTGGGGAGGTGGCCTTCAACAACCTGCTGGGAATCCACTGTCACACCTGGACCTGGTCTGAGACCTTTCCAGCATAGCCCTACTTAAAATAGCATCTATTTTCTTCCAGGGTGAAGACATACCTCCCAGGTCAGGAACTATGCTTCCCCATCTGCTGGTGCACTTGAAAGAAGGAGCAGGCATCACACCTTGTATTTCACTTGAACCTCTGATAAATTTCATATTCCTTGGTCTAATGTATTCTTTCCTTCCCCCCTGCAAATTACTTATTGAGGCATAAAACTTTCAAAAACTGCCTTTGTGGTTTTATCATTAGAGAGATTCCCTTTTGGCACCTCAAGAGAGGTTATACAAATGAGGGGCAAAACTCTATGTCCCTCTGGTGGTCTGAGCTACTACACAAAATACGGTCTTTCTTTATGATAATTTTGATAATTAGAGCAATCAAAAAAATCAGGATGGGAAAGGAAAAATATGGATAGTAGTTAAGTCGTTAACACTAATGCTTTAGGAGAGAACATGCCAAAGGTTTGCAAGCCCAGGGGACAAATATATATTACGTTACAATTGTCATTTAAATAAACTGAGAAGTCACCATCTTTGCAATTTGTGAAAGATCTCATTAATGTGTTCCTCTGATCAAGTATATTGTTTCATTTTAATTCTAGGCAGCATCTCAGTCAGAATACCATGTTTATTACAGACTTTTGTGATTTCTCCTCATTATGTAGGAAAGGAACTTCAGCAGTGGAAAAATAGTTTGATTTTAGCTGAAGAGGAACCCCACTAAGCAAAGAGTTGTGATGGAATACCAAAATCAAATAACTAAGTGCTCATCTGAGTTTATGCTACCACAGTGTTTCACTCTGAATGCTTTTGGAAAATTATCTTATTTTTCAGTGCACAATATTGGCATTTTCTTTTCTTTCTTTCTTTCCCATAAATGCATAGTGATCTTTCAAGAACTGGACATTAGTTTGGATATTACCCGAAACCCAGAAAGAAAAGAGACACTATTCTAAGTAGGAGTACACCAGAAGGCTTTCAGACTGGCCCCAGATGTTTTATGTCACAACCAATGCACTGATATAGGAGAGGAAAAGTAGCCCTCCACATTGTAGAAAAACCAAACAAAACTTTCCCAGAGGCACGGCACTGCAAAACTTCTAACCCCTGTCCCCAGCAAAATGAAAGGGAACACCAGGTGGGAATATGCCATTCCTATCCAGACTGTGCCCTTACGTCACTGCGATTGTTTTAGCTATGAGTGCTCACGTATATAATACAACTTAAGCTCCAATAAGACAAATGTACCTTCAGTTTCTGGCTGTCTTACATTGCTTCCTAAAAGAGAAATGCAAGGAAAAATATGCCGGGTAAGAAGTACAGAGAACTCATAAGAAACAGATGAACATGTTTCCTTACTTTAAAAAACAAAACAAAACAAAAAACAAACAAACAAAAAAAAAAACCAGAGAAAAAAAGGGAAACAAATGTTGTTCCTACTACCTTGGTTACTGCACATAACAGATGGCCAGTTATATTCACTACTTACCTACAGCCAGAACAAGTATTTCAAATAGCTTTGTTTACTAATCCTAAATATAGGAGTGGCTGGTTTCATACAGTAGTAATTTTTAAGTAATTAGATTCTCACTGCTGAAATTATTTTTCACTCTAGTGCTATAATTGATGCAAATGTTTCACTTTGAAGAAGCTCATGCATTTATATAAACTGAAAAGTGTAGTATTTACTTGTGCTTTATAAGAAATAAAGTAAAGGTTGTGGACTGAGGTAAACAGCTAGATCAAGAGCATATTTCGTAAATCCTGTGATAGAGCTTTCAGCAGACTTGTAAGACCACTGCAAGTACTGCTCGCATAATCTAAAATTCACTCTAAATATATGGTGTTTAAGTTGCAAAAATTCCCCAACAAACAGTTTGTGCAAATTCTGCTACACAGAAACATGTAGGAAAACACGATTATATAGAATACCATCAAATCTAATTAAAAACAGAGGGAGAAAGCTAGTAAAATCAGGCTGGTGAAATATTAATGTACTTAATGCTGGAATGAAGCCTATATATCAATGTGAGATTTAATTCCAGAGCGCAGAATTTAAATGCCTGAAAAACGGACTCAGTCTATAGAAATAGAATTAGCAATTCCAATAAAAAATAGATCCTCTGAAGGAAAAGTTTTCTGTCCTTGGCTCGAATCCATCTAGGCTGGTCTGCACCATTCTCCAAAACCATTTAAACTGGCTAAATGCTCTGCTAAATTCCCATTACACTGATGGCCTTATTAGAAATGCAAGGCAGTCCTCTCTGAGGGATACAGCCATCACTCTCTCCTATGAGCAAAAGTTGGAATAAGGTTCCCTCTGCAGCAGCTGCCCCAGTGAATGACTGTGTTTGCCCTGGTGATGTTTTCCCCCTCTAAAGAAAGCAAGAACAAATGCAATTGAATCATACCCTGAATTTTCTCACTCCTTGTCAAGAGTGACGAGAGTGTCCCACAGACCACAGCACTTCCTGAGAATGATGCTTGGGCAGAAGGACCCAGAGTAACTCCTTAAAAATGGAAGAAATTTAGAAAAGCAGGGAAACAAACCCATGTGAGCCCACTCCCCGAGCAAGGAAGCCACCTAAAAATGTATGAACAGTGAGAAAAAGGAAAGAGTCATGAGTGACATCCTGGCAGCTCACGTATAAGTAGTCCAATCACTCTGAGGGCTTATGAAAGTTTCATGGTTAATCATGCTCTGTGTGCCAGAAGGAAACACATTTGAGGAATAAAAGTTTTGAACGTGCTGCTCACGATTTTCTAATGGATTTCTTGTGTCCCTACCCCTGCTCCCCCAAGGCTCTCTAGGGTGTGATTAGCAGTTATTTACTAATGCTCTCTCTCTGATTTCCGAGCAATTGCTGATGCTGCCATCCACAAAATATTCATTTCAAATGCAAAATGAAAGAGGAGTGCATGAACTACACTTCTGCTGATGTGTCAGCCACTGTGGCAGAAATCCTGGGGAATTTAATGTGTCTGAGACAGAACTGCCATTGCCAAATCTCCCCACTGAAGGTGCAGTATCTGATTTTGTACTCAGTGATTATTTCCTTACAAATGGTCTCTTACTGCCTAATCCCCAGCACTACAAGCATCCATCCTCATGCTGGAGTCATGATGAGGATGACTCTAGAATACACATTTGTATTCTTGTGCTCCCTTGCAAAGGACCACAGTCATCTCTACAAGGCATTTGCCAATGTTCATACAGAGGTCACAGTAGTGTTTAACCCTGTCTTGGTGGTGGGGCAAAGGAAATAAGATCATTTAGTCTAGAGGTTCTCAAACTTTGCTGCATTGAAACAGGAAGTGTCTTGCATCATCCAGGCAATGAGGTCCATGTCCGTGTGTGATCCTCTGGGCCCTGCCCTGCCCTGCCTGCCAGAGCCTCATGACATATCCTCTGTGTCAGGGCATCCTGATGGCACTCACTTCCAGCTGTCTGCTCACCTCCATCTTATAAGGATTTTCAGAGTTGCAGCTTCACAGGGTACAGTCTCCACTTAAAAACGGAGTCAGGGTAACATTCCTTGTTCTGGGATATACAATTTCGTGTTGGTTTCTTTCAAGCCTCCTTTGTTTAAGTAAGGCTGAATTATTAAATTACTCAGATTATTTGATAACCTGCTCTATCCTCACTGTTTCTTTCTCTGTCATCCTCCAGAAAGTTTCATCATCTGTGAATATAATTTATACCGTGACCTAGTTGCCAACACCTCACAGAATGAAATGAGCTCTGGTTGATAAGAACTTACACTTCTTTCCTTGAAAGTAAAACACTGAACACAAATAATTTTGCTCTTATCCTTCAGTTCCTTAATGGTATTAAAGGAAAGGAAGTCTGTTTGGGCTCTCTCCAAACTTTGAGTGGTGTAGGAGGGGGCAGGTGACGTGTCCTTAAAACTGACACTTTCTTCCTTAGCCTTTTGGCATATTACACAGCATTAGCTGTCTCCTGGCATTTACCCCACATTTCAAGGTGCATCACAAATGATCCTAGATTTTGCTAGCCCATGGTCTTCATCTCTTTATGGTAGCATGGAAGATCTGAGGCTCATGGGTACTTCTATCAGGATAACTGATTTTAAATAACTTAGTGTCTCTAGACACTGTTCAGCTTCCTGTCTGTGTAATATGCAAGCCTGCTTTTTCTCATGTAAAAAAATATTTATTGACTTTAATATTGTTACAGCTTTAATATTTCCAGCTAATAAGGGCCTATTGCTAGAATTTCTTTATTGTTGTTCTTTATATACCTTAACAAAATCCATGTTCTCATTGTCCTTGTACTTTCCTTTAGTATCATCCTCTCCTTTTATCCATCTTCAGTATTTTACATTTTCTTTTTTAGACTGATTGTTACATTTAACGTACATGCATTCATGTTACATACATCATAAATTTCATGTCCATTGTGCAGATTCTTTTTCCTTTCTAATTACTACTTTTACTTCATCATTGGAGCTGAACTAGCTTTCAGCACAGTTGGTTTTTCCCTTGATTGTGGAAATGCAGCCTGTTGCAACCCTAACAAACTGCTTTAAAAAGTCCAAAGTTCCTTGTTTCTAGGTTTTCTACTCCATTAATTTCTGGTCAACAATTTCTTATGCTTTGGGACACCAGCCTTTCCTTGTTGGGACTGTCCTTTGTTTGTCTAGCTTGGACATAATAAAATCATGATCTGGTTCACACACAACCATGTGCTTCCCATCCAGTGACCAATTTATCTCTATTCAAAGCAGAGGTGAGAATGTCTGGTGAAATGTCCTCAGTGCTAGAAAAGTGCCACAAAGACCATCCACAACTTCAATTTCAAAGCTGGCTATGCTGGATCTCTGGTGATACCTTCCAAACTAAGATTTCTGGAATCTCCCAATCAACCCATCTTTGCTTTAGAGGTTGGTGCCAAGGGAGCAGCTTCATCCCCTCTTGTAACTGGAGTTGATATTCAATTGATATTCTGACTCTGGGATGAAGAAGAAGATTATTTGATATCCTGAGCTGGAGCTTCTTATGTCAAGAAAGGCTAGAGAAGGGGAGGAACAGGCTAATTCTGTTGCTCCCAAAGGCACATGGCTGACTGGCTGACACAGAGAGGCTATTGCAGAATATATACATGGCACAGGAACATATGGGAACTATACCTCCTCCATTCCCTCTCTAGCTCCAGCCAGTAGAAGCACATCTGTGAAAGAGACACCAGGACCCCCTAAGTTTTCAGCATTTCCTTTCAAATACTTTTCCTAGCCATTTCCTGGAAAGTCACTATATGCATTTTACTCAGTCCTGTCTGCGATACTTATAGCTTCATTTAGTTTTAATATAGTTATAAATGGGCTGTAGCGGCCTGCTTTTTTTAATAACTAAGTAAATGAAACCCTGTCTGTAATAATAAATGAACTATCCATCTGGGAGGCCTCCAGTAAAAATTTCAACAGGTATTTATTGCTCCTTTATGTAAACAGTACTCTGGACAATGCAAGTGATTATACTCTCTGTCAGCTCTGACAGGAAGGAGACAGTATAGTTTTGGACAAGGTTCCATAGTGTACACACTGAATTTAGAGATTTATTTGACTAGATGGAGAAAAAATGATTAAAGCAAGCAAATAAACAGAAAAGAATCCAACTGGCTACTGTGAAAGGAAGCATTCCGTTTCATTTAAAGATAGGGTTGTAACGATAATCTGTAGAAAACTGACAGATCCATAGTGCTACAGATTTCTCACAACTCCAGATGATTCACAGACACCTCCCTAAACAATCCCACCCCCTCAAAAGTGGAAAGAGTTTCACCGTAAAATCAACAATTTAGAGGCTTTAAAATACATTGTACCCTTATATGTTCTCATGGTATGGAAGAGCAGTGCCCCGGGAGAATCCCCAACTGGAGTGCAAAAGACTGAAAACCTGGCAGTCACCCCTTCCTCTCATGGACACTGCTGTTCACACACTGGAAAGGGCAACAGCACGACACTTTTCAAGTAATGAAATTTTAATTAAAAAAAAAATCTCATTGCCAAAATCATATTCACTCCACTATTATATCCTTGCTCCTAATTACACACCATTACATTCCACTGTTGTTGAAATAATACAATGTCCAAGTATATTGTCAAATAACTAATTCAGTGTGTGGCAAGGGGGGGGGGGTGGGAGGGAAAAAACAAGGGACAGAAAGACCTAAAAGCTCATGTATGGCCAGGGTCATGTGCCATCACCTGATGCTGAGGAGTGAGCTGTAACGAGTTCTGAGCATTAAGGATGTAGGGGCTCTTGTGATTTTTGTTGAAATTTCCAGCCCTCAAATTTCTACAGGAACAGGCTTAAACTTCTCCCATGAGCATGTTTCTCTGTGCCTTTCATTTTCAGTCAAGCTAGGAATTTTTTCCTTACGAGACAGACTACAAAAGGAAAGCCAAGCTCTCCACCACACGCCAGGCAGCATTCTGCCTCAGGGGGCAAATGGAGCACTGCTCGCTATGGGCACCTGCACCCTGCAGGCTTGGCTCAGAGAGAGGGGTATCTCTGCTCCTGGAGGTGCTACATCCATGGCCATGGTGTTTCCAACAGCTCTAGTAAGCTTAGCATGCTAACAGACTTAACAGGAGATAATGCATTAGTGATAGTATTCTCTTTACTCCTCTCTGCTTTTTGATGTATTGCAAGATGCTGAAAGGGGAAAAGGTAATCCCAACAAGGCAGACATCTCTGAACTGACAGGAGTCCCACCAAAATACAGGAGGAGTTTTCAGGTTTGTCTGAGGCTGGGCTGAGGGAGGGAGGGAGGAAAGAGGCTACTAAGGCAGCACCAGGACATGGGACACAGGCTCTGCAGGGACAGAGGAGCTGGAGGCAGGTGCTGGCACCTGGGGTAAACTTGTGGCTGGGAACTTCATTGCTGAGAGAAGAAAACACGTGTGCAATCTGCAGTGGTCAGATAACTCCTTTGCTTCCCATGGAGCCGCACTGAAGGGATGGTTGCTCATGTAAGATCCCATTAATTCAAACTATACTGTGCAGCTCTGGTCAAAGTGAGCATGCAGGGTGGTCCATGGGCTTCCAGGCACAGACTCTCAGCTGCCCTGGGGTCTGATGGCACTGAGCACTTCTGGCCTGCTTGTTTCACTTTGAGATAACCCCTTCTAGGATTCAAAAAGGGGAAATTCCTTTTCCTTAGAAATAATCTCCTTTGGACATTGCAACAGCAGAAATAATCAAGTGAGGGCTGTTCTTTCAGAGAGAAGAGTTTCACTCCCAGCATTTAGATCCTGTACATGCTGTGCAGAAATACAGCACCTGGACTCCAATATATATGTATTAAAAAAAAATAAATATTTTTTCCTTAAAAACACTCTTTGGAAAAAATTACGAAGTTAGCTCTCAAACAGTAAACCACACTATATCCCCTTTCTAATGTCTCTTTTTAAATATACACCAGGGAACAACTCCCATAACTCACTCGACGCACACTATCTTATGAGTTATAGGTCAGTCCTCTATGCACAGTATGTGTTGCACTTCCACACAACCTTATGAATTTTCCATCCCTCATCATTCAGACTATGTCAGAATATCTATTACAAACCCTTGTTTGCAAGAAGGGCTTCTATTTTCTCCTTTCATTTTATCACTGCTCTTAAATTTTCTTCTGGACACCGGGTTGGCACACTGGCAGTACCATGATGGCAGTTTCTGAGAAAAAGTTGTATTCAAAAATCGTATGTCAGGGCTGTAATGTCACTTGCAAAGAAATACCCTTTTTTAACTAACAGCAGTAGTGTATAAAAATGAATTAGACAAAATCATATTCTGATTGCCAGCTTCTACTACCCAACTGCTAACTACCACAACCATCTTGTAAAAAGTAATCATCTGGAAGTCTAAATGATGTCTGATAATGCTTATTGCCATCCTAAATACTTGGAAATGTTGAATCATCTTGGGTAAAATGTCAACAATAGTTTTTCACAAAGGAGCACGGACAAGACTCTAGAGTTTTGTATGAGGGCTTTAGAGCTGAGGAGAATTTTACAACAAAAAGTTTTTCTATCAAGAACAGTGTGAGGACCAGTCAAAATGCTTGGCAATTGCTAGACTGGAGCAATATTTTCTCCTAAATAACTAAAGAAGTTTAAATTTTATGTAAAATGATCAATTTCAACATTTCTGAAATGCTATGCTTTCATTTTCTTCTTTCAAAAACATTATTTCAAAATCTGCTTGTATCTAGTTCTGTAACAAGGCTCCCCAACCACCTTCCGCAGTGAGGTAACTTAAATGAAATGTATTTTTTCTTCATTTTGCTGAGAAAATAAACACAACTATTTTTATTTTCAGTTAACCCACATGATTTTATTGTATCAAACAAAATATCAATTGCCCATGCTAATTCAGAAGTTAATTTAATCCAGTCTGCAAAGCCCTGAACCTAGCCTTGTTTTGTTTCATACAGATCCACAAAGCTTACTGGCCTCTTTCAGTTTTTTCCCACTCAGTTAATTGAAGCTTTCAGTGAAATATTTTTTTCTGTCATGAGCTGTCATATTGCCATCAATAAAAGCAAACATTGATAGCAGTGTTGTGAGGAAGTGTTGGTATGAACTAAGTGCATAGGAAATGGGTTCTCAGATAGTTACATGACTGAAATGGAAGGATTTGTGATGCTGGTTTATTTATTCATTTATTTATTTGTTTCTTTTAAACAAGATAGGAATGAAGACCACTTGCTTAAATCTGCTCCATTATAAAACTGGTTATTTGGTTTGCATGTTTGGTATTTGTATCTGAGTTCCCAGGAAATTAATTCTATGTAGTCTCCCACAGGATCTACCTACAGCCTCCACCTTTCAAAAAATGGTTTTAAGTATTACAGAATCACAGAATATGCCAAGTTGGAAGGGACCCACAGGGATCACCAAGTCCAACCCTTAGCCCTGCACAGGACCATCCCCAAGAGTCACACCATGTGCCAGAGGGCATTGTCCAAATGCTTCTTGAACTCTGTCAAACTTGGTGCTGTGACCACTTCCCTGGGGAGCCTCTTCCAGTGCCCAACCACCCTCTGGGTGAGGAACCTTTTTCTAATACCCAACCTAAACCTTCCCCGGCACAACTTCAGGCCATTGCCTTGGGTTCCACATAGAGAGATCAGTGTCTGCCCCTCCTCTTCCTCTCACAAGGAAGTTTTAGACTTAAGTTGTTATTATTTGATTTCAGATTGAGTCCAATCAAAACAATCATTTCAGAAGTACCTTTGGGTGTGGAAATAAAATATGCAGGACTTAATACTGACAGAGCTGTGGGTAATTATCTGTTTTATATTTAAGTAAGAATAAACCCTACATATAATACCACATTAATTTAGTACAACTGCAAATATTTTGTGATCAGTATCATCTCTGTTTTATGCAATATATATTTAAAAAATCATATATACAAGAGACTACACTTCCAAAGAATTCAATTCAGCTGTAACATTTTTAATATTCAAAAGTGGATCGTCTGAGCTAAATGTATTGGGTTAGTTTCATCATCAGTGTCACTACAGTGAAACCAGTTTCATCAACAATTAATTTATCCCACTCCATTACCTTCAAGGAAAACGATTTTTACTGATAAGAGGAAAAACTTCAGATGTACATGTTATATATCAGGCACTTAAATATTTTTAGTGCTGACAACAGCAGAGATGGCTGATAAAAATACAAAATAAAAAAGGCAAAATGTAGGAGACTGACAATAAAGACCTTTGAAATATTTAAATGACTTCATAGAGGTTCTATAAACCTGTAGACTATCTCCAGCAGAGTGTTTATTAGTCTAAAGAAATCACTGTGTATTTTTCAGTGTACTACAGAAAGGCTTTTCCTGTTCCAAAGATGCAGCAAACAACCCTCATTACATCTTTTTATAAATGTCTCCTGCTTCAAGTTTATTTGCAATTTAAAGGAGTGCCAGGGAAGAATAGGGAGTTAAAAAAAGGTCTGCCTGAATTTTCTTATCGATACTTTCCCCCACCCTTCCTTTTAGCTGAACACCAAAGCATGAGGACCTACTCTCCCTATTACCAGTATCCTTAACTAGTATGAAATAAGATTCAACCTATCAAGACAGCTACCAATTTATTATCAGGCTGCATTCTATTGCACTATTTTCTAGTGAGAGAGCTCTGTGTAGGTTCCTGAAACCCCTGAGGCCAAAAGTAAGCAAAGTCGTGATAATTCTAATTCAATCAGAGAAATTAAATCAAGGCAAAGAGATACCCTGTTTTTTAACACAGTCACGCTGTTCAATCAGATTCTGAACTGGGAAGGAAATTCCATATGCTGATGGGAAGACAGACATTGCCTCTGAATTGCCCATGACCCAACATCTTACACTGTTCAGTCTCTGCTTCACCTTTGGAGCCTGCACTAGGAGGAAATTTTAAGGGAAAGAAAGTGGAAGACAAGGTGGGAAGATGAAGATGTGCCAAAACAGTATCTTTCTCAGTACAACAGTATCTCCTCCATCAGAGCACAGCAGAGTTACTGGACCAGAATATGTCAGCATTCAAGAGCCAGTAATTCTCTGGCAAACACACATTCCTGCCTGAAATGGGGCAAGTGGGGTTTATGTAAAGAATGCATTCATTCAGCTGCAAAATGCTGCAAATGAAAAATAAAATTGGACTGGACGATTTCAATTTTTTCCAGAAAAACTGGTAACATTTGGCCTATTTTTGCATTTTAAATCAAAAATTGATTATTTTAAACTACATGCAAAAGATCATTCATTCTTAAGAGGGATTTGTTATATTGCTCATTTAGAGTAGGATTAAATTAACTTTTATCACACTGGAATTGTTAACTCTTGATGTTCTTTACCCTCATGTGGTTTTTAACTCCTAACAGTCTTTGGTTTGGGATGCAATTGCTCCTTCCATTAGTTTTTGTGGGAGCTGAAACTGCACCCAGAAATGCCCTTTAAATACTGGGGGTTTGGTGGAGTTTTGCCCCCAACCTTCTAAAAGCCATGACAATTCTCTGCTAATAATTACCATGAGATACTAAAAATACATTTCAGCAGATGTAAGAAGAAGCAGTAGATAGATGCCTTCTGCACCCCTGCCTGGGACTGCTGGGGCTGTGCATGGGACACCAAACACGGCTGGGATGACGGTCCCTGACTGTCTGTCAGCTGGGGGGGGTTCTGCTGCCAGCACAGTGTTCTGGGGGGGACTGGGTCTGCCCCCAACTCAGCACCAGTATGGCTCTGTGACGGGGCAGGCAGTCAAGCCCACCCAAAATCGGACACAGCCAAAAGCCATACTCATGGGTGTCCTCTGTCCCAGTGAGAAGGGAGAGGTGAAAATTAGCCTGGAAGGGTGGCCATGCCCTCTGGGTTGCTCTAGGGTCTGGTGGCTTGGGAATGAGAGGGAATGGTGCCCACAGCTTGCAGCAGCCACCCTTGCACAGGTCTTGGGGTTACTTTAGCTTCTGAAGCAGCTGAAATACCAAGTATGGAGATTTTGTCCCACAACCCCAACTCTGAGGCTGACAAAAGGTTAAATGGGGAGAGAGAAGGTGACCTTTTCCAGCTGTTTGCAGCTGAGGGTCAGTCCCTGAGGAGTTCTGGGATAGCACTCAGGGCTGGAGTGAGGGACTCTGTCACACATGGGCCAAAGAACCACACTGGGGCCTTCAAAACGTGGAAGATTCAGGTGAAAGCACACAGAAATGAGTGTGTAGCTACTTAACAAAGAACACGGATATTTAGGACTGAAAGCCAGCCCATAGCCCCGTTTTGAGGGTTCAGGCACAAAAGAAGCCTCTCACAGCTTTGCTCTGACACTGCTCCGGAGCTGCGAATGCCCTCCAATACCCAACATCACAAAGAGGTCAGGGAGCAGGTGCTGGCACACCCTCTGGGGTGTCTCTGTGTGCTGGCAGAGTCACAGTGGTCACACTGGCCCTGAGCTGCTCTCCCTCCTCCCAGGACTGTGCTTCATCTGCTGAGCAAACAAGGAAACACAGGAAGGAATAAGGAGGGGGGTACTAGCGAGAACTCACTTTGTTGTTTTAATTATTAGCATCTTTGTTGCTCTTCAGATGGTGATGCTGCTGTATTGCATTAGCTCTCTGTATAGGTAATGAAGGGGAGCTGTATACTGTGAGCATTAGAGCAACAACCCCAAAGAGATTTAGGGGATAAAAATCATAATACACACTGAAAAATAAATATATGCAGCCTGGGGCATAGAAATATGTGTTTTCTTTAGAATGCTGATTAATGTTGCATCAAATCATAATAAAAATAGCCCCTAGGGCTCATTTCCCTATTTGTAAGAGGGTAATAATGATTAGCTTTACCAATGTTTGTAGCAGGCTTTGAGGGGGATCGTATGTTCAAAAGAAATACTAATGACCTGTAGAGGTCATTAGTTTGGGGATATTCTGTTGGACCGGCACCAAATCTCCTCTTACTCCGTCTAACAAATCATACAGCAAAGAGTGGACTTTCATCTGTACTAGCTTCAGGCATATTTGACATTACTTAAATGAATGTAATTGCAAAGTAATTTTATTCCACTGTTTTATAGTAGTTTCCCTACTCTGCCAAAGGCAAGACTGGTGAGCCCTTGAAGGACAGGAGGCTGCTAAGAGGGTTATATTTTGTCAGGACTTCTCTACTTCTCTGAACCAGAGGACTCACTCACCTCCTCTTAGCTAACAGCCCATCATGGTGGACAACTACCATGAGCTCCACCACTAGGCAGGGAACCTCTGATTTACACCACTGCCACTTGGTCTGAGCACCTGATGAGGTGATAACTATAGCAGGTCTGTGTGACATGACTATAGTCCTAGAGGTAATTTCCTACACCTTATTACCACACAATAATGGCCTCTTAACAACCAGGCTAATCAAGAATTAATGAGGCACTAAAACACTTTAAGGAACAATGAAGGATTAAAAAATTTCTCTTATGTGTTTTATTTAAAAAGTAATTAATTTAACAGTTACTGCCCTTACTTTGGAGTAATATAAAAAGTCTTGGTACTTATCAAATGTATCAGTTGAAAAGTTTTATTCATTTATCAGTTATTTACTTATGTGAGGTTGCTCATAACGCAAAGAGAGTAGAACCAGATTTGGGCTCTGTCTGCCTCCCTCACATCCATCCATTGGTCTGCTCAGGCACTCCCTGGCTCTCACATGGGAAGCCTGTTTGTCCAACAGTGAAGTACACCACCAAAAATGGAATGAAATCAACCCAAATTAGCACTACTGCCAAAAAGAGATTTTGCATTATCTCTGGAAGATAAACTGCAATTTTTTGGTTTTTTTGGTCCCAGGAAGGGAGGGTGCACTTCAATGGGGAGCCATCCTTGACAGAAGTGTTTGAGAAACTCTGAGTGAAATAAGTAGGGGAAAAAAAAGGAGGGACAATTTACGCTACTAAAGGACTTCATATCAGTGACTCCATGCTGAATTAAAGCCTGAAAATATCTGCCTTTACCATCAGCCTGGAAGGGATAATCAAAACAAAAGCATGTTCAAATTTGACTTATTTTTTAAAACTTCCTTCTGTGGTGAAAGGGTAGAGGATGTATACTGGTTTGCTGAGAAAATCCCCAAATAGATCATTCTGTGACAGATAACAGTTATGATTATTAATTCCACTGCTGACATTGAAATTACACTGATTCCCAACACAGTGGATGAGTAAATAGCACATCAGAAATTCTCAGATGCTTTCACGTTTCCTATGCAATCAAAAAAAAAGAACTCCCTCATTAAATAATACACTCTCTGAAAAGGCAATTTGATTAAATAAACCAATCTGCCAATCATGCCTAAAGTTATAAAAGGAAAACATTTTGTAGCTAAGTAAAACTTTTCTCCATATTAATCTCTCTTTTTTAAAATATTTTTTTCTTGTATAAGTCTTAGAAGAATGGAAAACTATGTGCCTCAAAGAAAGACTGGGGCAAACCCTGGACACCTGACAAAAGAGCTAAAAGGTAGTCTTTACCGTGAAGCAGAGATGACATGGTGGAGAAATCAAGGGAGAAAGAAGAAAGGAGGCAAACAGCGACATGCACTAATCCAGAAACCCGAGCTACTGTGGGTGGATTTGTATTACATATACCTCTTTATTTCTCTTCTGTTTTTCAGGAGACATGGGGACATGTTTTGCAAGGAAAAAGTGGAAAAGGGAAGGGCCAGCAGAAGTGAAAAACAATATGAAATGAGGCTGCAGTTGGTGAATCTTTACAAAACCAGGGCTGGGATGGTAGGAGAACAGCAAAGAAGGTGCAGCAAAAAAGAAAGAGGAAGGAAAAAAACCAGGAGTGGTGAATGGCATGGGATAGACAGCAGGTAACAAGACAGGGAAAGACAAATCAGAAATCATCCTGTGCACTGGATCTACGGTGCCCATGGATACTGGAGAGTGGGCAGGGATGTGGGGCTGCAGGGGTGCTCCCCATGTTTGTGCTGCTGAGATCCCCTCTGCCCCATCCACAGAGCCTCCACCACCAAAGTAGCAAACACGTATTCTCCTGTAGCAGCAAATGAGGCCACACATTACCCAGCTGCATTACAACAACACTGGGGTTAATTTTTCACACTGTTTAATTTCATCAATGCTGTGGGCTGGGGAGAGGGGAAGAGTTGTGCAACATGGTGTGATGGATGGAAAGTTTCTGAACGTCACTATGTCTCGTGGCCAAAGATGGGAATGGGGTCTGGCGGCTCCCTTGCCTTGGCTTTGTGAGGCAGCTGCTTCTTAGGGCATCAAATACGTAATTAACTGAGCTGCAGAATTGCAGGGTAAGACTCATACAGTTCCTTCCCTGATGGAAGAGTGTCAGCCTGGACCACGCTGTTCTTGGTGAGTCTTTAAAGCTAATGCAACTCATACAGAAGATATTCTTTGAAAAGAACCGGAGATTTATTTGGATAAAACTCTGAGTGGATGACAAGTACATGCAAAGAAATAAGATGAGATTTTAATTTCTCTCAAGAAGTAAAACATAAGCGGCTTGAGCAGGAGGCATTTGCTTTCCAGCTAGGCACCAGGGCTTTTATGTTCTTCAGCGCACAGAAAGGGTTGTTCTTCTCATAGTGAATTCATAGCTCTGCAATGTCATTGAGCCAAATTGGATCATGCTAAAGATATACTTGGCCATTTCTGTTAGATAAAAATAAATCAAAATAATTTTAAAAAGAGGGCTGTTGCTTTTTATAATCTTTCCACAATGCCTGAAGATGATGGTTATTAAATCATCCACCTACTGTTGTCTGAAGAAAATATATGCAAATTGGGAACAATATCAATATTATAGGTCCTTCCACAAATCTAACCTTTAGCAACCAGCTTTGTGCCCATCTCCCATTGTTTATGTATTACATATGTCTTTGTATTTGTTTAGTCTTACGTATAATAATGAAGCTCCTAAAATCCTGGCTGACAAGTCTTCTTTTACCATACCTCTGATCTTCCCCTTTCTTTATTCCACTGTTTCCCAGGCTTCAGAGCTGGAAATTCGGTCCCTGACTCCTGCCTACTCAGCATCACTCACAGGAGGCTGCTGTGGGTGCTGCTCCTTACAGGAGCATGCCTGCCACTCTTAGACAGTAATGAAACCCATGGAAAAGGCTCAGGGCGAGGTTTCTTTCTCTTGAACACAAAGCCTGAAAGAGTAAACCTTTTCAGAGGAGGAAAGGACGTCCTTTCTGAGTTGACTGGCCCTCTCCTGACGCCAGTGCTGGACTGCTCGCTCATGGGAGCTGTGCTGGGATTACTGCGCTGTGGGACGCGATGGTCAGCGTGCCAATGGCAGCTGTGAGGGACGTGGAGAAGAAGGAGACCTCCACCCTGACAAACACAGGTCCTTCTTTTTTTTCCCCTCTGTCTTTCTGTGTGCAGTCACTTTGCAACAAGTCCTTTTTCAATGCATACAAGTCATCCTGCTTTACTGAGGGTGCTCAAAGTAAAGCAGCCTGCTCTTGGGGACGTGTTATTTAACTGAACTGGAGATGGGCAGCACAGCATAAGCACCAGTCTAGGCATCCACAGGAATTCTCAGTCTTTCAAACAATAATGCTGAAAGAAGTCCTGCTGGAAGGCATCATGCTTGTCTATAATTATTTATGAGATCAAAACCTTACTCTGTGACAGAGGAAAACCCAGGGGTTTTTAACAGTTTGTGGCAAAAGGCTTCATCCTTACTTCCACAGAGATCTACAGAAAATGCTGTTGCTTACACTGATTGCAAGTATTAGAGTCTGTGTCTCATACTACATTTTCTGTGTAAGTTAAAGTGAACACATGTGAATTTTATGTGAGCAGGCACATTAATTTTTTCTTAAGTCCAACAGTTAAAACCAGTATAGACCAGAGTGACAACAAATTTATTTTTGAGGTTACGTTCTGTGTTGTTCTGGGGTTCCCAACCCCAGATCTTCTCCTTGCTCCCTGCTGTATTTGGCCTCTGTCTGAACTACATCAAGATGGGTCGCACGTCTGGGCTGCCTGCCTCATCTCCCTAGGGCACTGCAGAACAGAAGGCCCCCTCTACCCTCACATTATAAATGCCACAAAAATTGGCCACCAAATGAGGTACAAAAGGGTAATTTCCTCACTCTTTGTCTACATCACAATATTAAATAACATTAAGAGATTATTTGTGCTGATTTGTCTGCTTTCCTTTGATAGTAGGAAAGCTGATGTGAATGTAAAGGATTTGCACTCCTAATTGCACTAAATTCTAATACAATTTAATACACAGTAAGTCCACATGTTTATCAGGTAACAAATCAGTCCTGTTTTAATTCAGTATACCTGATCTATCACACCTCCTGGAGTGTATCTCTGAAGAAATATGTCAAGAGATGCCTTCTCTCTACTGACAATTGCTTACAGTTTATGCCACGAAAGGGGGAATCAGCACAAATGAATCCTGACAAAATATCTTACAAAACTAATAAAAATCAGCATGCAGAAATGCTAGCTGTAATTGCACTATTTTGCCATAAAAGGTCTGTGGGCCAATCAAACCATGTGGTTGGGTTTTTTTCTTTGGAAAAATTTAGCTTTTACCTTTGTAAGTCAGTAGTAGAGTTGCCTTGATTTTGGAATGATCAGTAAGTATAACCCTTTTGAATCTCAGGAACAATATACCTCATCCAAACCTTTGTCCTGATTCATCTCCAGCTTTGATAGCTTCAGTGTGTCACCCTGCTTGCTTGTCAAATCTATGACCAATTCTAAATTGCTGATAAATATATTCCACATCTCTTTGGGAAGATGAAGCTTGTCTGCATGCTAAACAAGGAACAGAATGCAAAAAGCCAAGATACATGCTAAGATATAATATTCTCCCTCTTAAAATACCACAGGTGAAATGATAATGTGGAAATATTCTTACCCGGAGGAAGGCAGGCTCCAGTTGTAGCTTAGCAAATCAAAGACCAGAAAACTTGCTTGCAATAACATCCTAACAAATCCAAAGAGTTATTTTTTCCCCACTTAAAAAATATCCACGCTCTGACTTTTAATCCAAATCCAGAGATGAAGGCAGAAGAAGTTCAATAGTTTGTTTAGTTAGGTATGAAAAGTAATTTGTCATGAAACTGCCAGCCTGCCACTGGTTAAAAAAATGATAGCTATTCATAGCTGAAGAAATTAGGACTTTTCCACACAGGAAAATTCATCATCATTTCAGGTTTCAGTATCTTTTTGTATTTTGCATGGCAAATAAAAAGTTGTCCACCAAGTTTGAAAAGCCTCTTTTTTTTTTTGAGTCGGTCACTCTGTGGGAGAAACAGGCGTTTGTTTAGATTCCCTTAATTTGCTCTTCACAGTCATAAAACAAGTAACAGCAAAATGAGGGAGCTTCTCATTCAAAATCTCACTTTCTTGTTATTAAAAAAATGTATCTGTGTATCAACAAAGTAGAAAACTAAGGCTCTTCAAATTCCAAAATCTTTCCATTCCTGGACAAGCTTTAGTGTTCAAATGTTAATAGGATGCCTGCATTAGGAAAAAAAAAAAAAACGACCAAAAAACCCCCCACAAAAAATAACCCTAAAAAAACTTGGCTTGTATTCAGACTCAAGAGTCTGTGAAACAGACTTTTTCCATACTATTACCTCAGTCTTAGGATTTCTCTTTTGCAAAATGTTAGTTATTTCTCTTGGCAGGTGGCCAGAGCCCTGTATCTCTCTTTCTCCCCCTCTCATCCTCCTCCTCTCCCCACCCTCCAGGCACACACACGCACCTCTCCTCTCCCCATCACCCAGCGATTCAGCCCTGGGACAAGGTAAGCCCCCCCTCCTTTGGCTGATGGGATGTAGTGTGGGGAAAAAATCAGGTTACAACACCCTGAAAGTATCGAACGCTCCCAATGGCTTTTCTCTGCTTTTGGACCCATTTTGTTTCGCTTCCCTGCCCAAACCCCCTGGGCGAAACCAGCAGCCCCCTGCACCCAGCAGTGGTGGTGCCCCCACCAAGCACCAGCCCCGGCAGGTTTCAAGTTGCAGCAGCTTTCGCCCAGGGTAGAGAATTTCCAAAATGTGTTACCGTGGCAACCAGGAATTTTAGCCCAGCAAAAAACACCACCATGCACACTGTGACCCCAACGTGCGAGATGCTGAGCTTCCATTTATCATTTTCTCCAGAGGAAAAATACTGAGCGGGGTCGATGGTGTCTGCCTTCCTGAAGGCATTTCCAGCGAAACAGCCTTCTTCCCAGGTATTCACATCTCCAGATTTTCCTGGCAACCCCTCTTCAACCACCGTATTCCAAGCTAATATATAATACATACAAAATTCCTAATTAGTCCCTTACAAACAACAAAGTCCAAGGAAAACAGTGCCTAAGAGAAAAATACTATGCTTTTGGTGCAATACAGGAAAACATTTCCTCAAGCCTGATGATATTTTAGCCAGCTTTATTCTAAATAACATTAAATGAACACTGGTGATACAGAAGCATTTTTCGACTTGGTATAAAATTAGAAATAAAGCCCAGCTATATAGTAGGTTTTCCAATGGGACAAAAGCTCTTGTTTCAGAGGGAAGATTTCTCTTGCACAAAACCACTTTCCCCTTCAGCTTTGAGCCAAGGGTGGCATATAAAAAGGAGGGCAGCTTCCCGCAGCTAATTATTTTTCCCTACAGCATGCAGAGTACAGGTAGATAGTAAAGGTGAAGGTGTTACACAAGAGGGCTTGTATCAAGGGTACTTTATAAATAAAACTCTGCATAGAGCAATAAGGATGGTTAACTCAAGCTATTGGCTATATCTGGTAAAAGAGAGGGATAGAATTTAAAAATAGGACAATGAAAGCTCTATTTCACCCCATCTAAGTCAAACAAGACTCCGTAGTACTTTTATTTAGCATCCACCTATCCTCATTTCTGTTGACATCTCAGATAATCCTTTTTTGGTCTGACTCGAAATCAACAGAAGCCAAATTCTGTCCCAGGAAAACCACAGCTGCAAATAAGGTCAGATTCGGCTTGTGTTTTCTTTCTAAACCAAACAAATCAGCTCCATCTCATCTGCTTTCGGGGAGATCATGATTTCAAGGTATTTTTGTATGACTTTAGGTGCTATTTAAAGGTTTTTTTTAACTTGTATCATCTTTGACTGCTATGTCTCTATGTTTTTAACATGGCAAAAAAACTGACCAATAATACCAATTTATTCTTCCTTCTTAACTTTGTAAACCTTAAAGATAGATTCAGTCAAGATCTGCGTGAGCAAATTTCTTCCAAGAAAATGTCTTTATAGCATTTGAAGAAAATAGACTTCTTGGTATCAACTTACAATAGGGTTTTTTTGTGAACTATCAACAGCATGGTACACTGTTAACTAAAAAAATCTGTGCTCAGAAAAGGTTAGGAATTGGCAGGAAAGGTTCACATCAGCATTTTGACCATACCGCAGTGACTGATGCTTCCCACAGGTGAAATCACTTTGTTTCTAGGAGAGGGAAGTTATGGTGGAATTATATTTTTTAACAGTCTATATATTTAAAACACAGAGAAATGCTCTGTACACAGGCTGAAGGTAATTCTTCAGGGGACAGGACAGAAAAACGAACTTTTTCATGGAAATTTGAGAGCTGAGGAGGGTGCTTTAAAATTTTAGCTGTTCTTGCTGGACTGGCTGAGCAGAGTGACAGTCTGGCAGTGTTAGGGATTAGCTCTGCAAGCCAAGGCTCAAGTAAACAGGTGGAATAGTGCAATGAAGCCAGCCTTCTTCTTCTGCCAGAGGCTTAGTTCATAGATAAACACCAGACTTTCACTTCTACAGTTTTCAAGACCTCCACTGCTCTGAAAAACACTGCTTTCATTCATCATACTAAGGAGTTGTTTTTTGGTTGTGGTTGTTTTTGGGTTTTTTTTTTTTTTGTTTGTTTGTTTTGTTTTTTATCATGGACTGCATAACTTCTCTCAGAAACATCACAGATGTATGTTAAAAGCCATTGACACACTGATGTCTGCAGAAACAATAAATTTCAAAAATTAACATAAAGCATGTCATTTCACATTGTTTACCATCCCTTGGAAGTTGTGCTTCTCAGAGGAGCAGGATCATCTGTGGCTCATGAGTGAGTTGATATGCTCTGTGACAGTCCTGGATAGAGCCCGTGGAGTTACTACAACAGGTTTCACCAAATCACTGGTTGATGTGCCTGCTGCAGATGTCCTTGCCACCTAAAATGCCCACAGCTTCAGCTGTGAAAGTCTGGGAAGCTGCCCTGGTATCTTAATCTGAGGTCTAAAAAGTGGATTATATTCCATAAAAGTTTGGGCAGCCCTTTTTTTGAATTGACTTCCTCACTGGCATGGATTTCACCCTTTCATTGTCCTCTAAATCCATCTGTTAGTTATTTTCTGGTTCAATTGACTTGAACCATCATGGGCCTTTTGGCAAACAAAGAGAAGGATATTGAAGATGTACTGCTGGAGGGTTTTTTTCCCCTCTGCAGCCTGAATACTTTGTCCCTTCCCTATTTGCCATCCCTCCCTCCAGTTCATCAAGACAAAGGCCAAATCCTTCTAATTTACATTGTGTGATCCCTGTTCCAAGATTGAAACTCTGGAGAGAGGATGGGGAAGTGGAGATGGGTCAGGGGCTGCCACTGCTTGGCAGGTCTGTGGGCACCTGGGAGATGGCACCAGCTTCTGCTCTCCTTCTCTCTCTGCACCTGGCACTCCTCAGGACATCTACCACTTACTACCCAAGTCTGACTTTGAAAACTTAAACTACTGCTCATTTCCTTTACTGTTCTGGGTGAGTAACCCTCAGCCATTTTTACAGAACATTACATTTCTCAACACTTTGTACAAATGTTAATAAGATAGTCTTCATGATGGTCAAATTATTTTAGATGGGGGAAAGTCAAGGTTAACTTAAAATAACTTGCACCAGGCATTTTGGTGAAGTGAGGTGGGATTAAGGCTACTCTTCCAACTCCAAAGTTCCATCAGGTTGCAGTTCATGTCACAGTAATACTCCCAAGTTCATATCACAGAATATTCTGAGGTGGAAGGGACCCACAAGGATCATGGAATCCAACTCTTAAGTGAATGGCCCATACAGGGATCAAACCCACAACCTTGGTGTTACTATCATCATGCTATAACCAGCTGAGCTAAGCTGTTGCCTGAAAGACTTAAGGTCAAGACCATGTCAGCCAGGTGTGAGAGGTCAAGCCCCCTGGGGACTAAGAGCTGGACAGAGTGCTGACAACACTCGCTCGAGCTGATCGCCTGCATTTGGGACTGGCTGTCTGTTCTCTGCAGGCACCTTGTAATCCCTCTGCCTCAGTCTTCCCATCTGCAGAAGGGGAAAGAAACCAGCAGGAGTTTTTGGCTGTTGAATAGCTATCTGTGAGTCACTCTGAAGATACAAGGGGAAACACAGAACAGAAGAAGAAAGAAATAACAGGCAACACTTATGCCAATACAGACATGTCACATCAAGCAAAAACAACAGTGATGTTGCTCCAAATAGCCACTTCTTATTTCCCTCCTGAAGGAGAATCAGGGGGGTGAGAATGATGAGGTGTTGGATGGGCAAGAAACTGTAGCACTAATGTCTGCTAATGGGCAGCTTGGAAGCTGCTGAATTTAGTACTGTTAATGAAGATCACCCTGAGCAAACCATTCTGCAAGTGATGCTGGGGACCAGTGCAGGGAAGGAACAGAGCCAACATTTGTTTCTACCTGGCAAAAGCAAACAATCCAACACACAATGTGGTTGCTGTGATTCTCATAGAGTGTAAGGAAAGGATAAAACCTGCATAACTGCCATAAATTATAAAAGCCTCCCTCAATCTTGGTTAATTCTCTTGTAAAAAGGGAGGGAAAAATCTGGAGCAGCTCAGCATGAAAACAATTGTGGGAGGGTTAATAAAGAGACAGCACTGAGGTATCTAGTTGCTAGCCCTGATATCATTAAGTAAGTGCACTAGAAATGTCGCGGTAAATGCACAGCAGTGAATCACAGTCAGGCATGATTAACCTTGGGTAGTCCGAACTGGAAATCATTTACAAACACAAAGGTACTGAAGAACATCTCAACAGACATTGAAAGTCATTCCAAGAGCAGGAGTCATGCCGAGCACTTTGTGTATGCATGCCATTTTTTAATTATTGTCATATTTTGCATGTGGGAGGACAGAGGATGGAAGATCCCAGACCCCTTGCTCATGGAGGAGTTTCTATGGTACTGCAAGGTCCTCTGAAACACATGCACTAGTTGGAATCACTTGTCCTTGCACATAAGTTTTTTAAAATTAAAAGTTCTAGTTGCAACAATCCAAGGCTTACTGAAAGGGCACAGTTTTTGCCAAAGAAAGACTAACATCTTATAAATGCAAATATTAAAGAACCAAAGAGCTCTCTTTCCTTATCCATTCCCCATTTCTTAACACAGCCCTCCAGACTGAAAACTGGCAAAACCAGGGTCGGGGGGGAAAGGATTTTAATAAAAACTAGGTATTTTTAACAAAATCTGTGAAAGATTGTTGACCCTTGAAAATCTGCCCTCTTATCACAAAACCAAAGGAACAAAACATTGCTGGATATTTCTGATCAGTCCAAAAAGTATAAAACTGGTGAGCAAAGCTGTAACCATGTGATCCATAGAGAGCTATATATACTGAGTACAACAACAACAAAACCCCTTCAAAACCACAATTCTCATGGCTTTAAAAGCATTCAATTGCAAGGAACATGAAACAACTGGGGAAGACTCCAGACAGCTTAACACCTCTGTATCTTTTATTGCAATTCTTCAGTGCTAGCTCAGGTGATTATTGTGCATGCCAAGGCGGTGATGGCCATAGGAATATCATGCAAAAGGATACAGCTCTGCTTAGATTTCCTTCCTGCTTTCTTATAAGTCTCATTTTCCTAAAACCATTGGTTATCCTTAGCATTGTAAAAAGTGCCCTTATTTAGCTGCCTCATTAGGACGCTGCATCAATTAATGTACATCATCTAATACATCCTAGTTTTTTAATATTTCATATTATTATCAGTGGAGAGCTGTGTCATACCAGGTCTCCCTAGGGAGTCGATGCACACAGGAAAGAAAACCCTCTGCGTAATGCCATTTTGCATGATTACTGCACTCTGAACAGACCACCACATGTTCTGCACTCTAGGTTTCTATATTTTGGGAGGTTACAGGTAGCACCTTCGGCCCTGGCGCTCCAGGTCTCAGAGTTATGTTTGTTTTTGAGGACTTAGCGACCAGTGGACAAGGCATGAGGAATGTCTTGAAGCGGAGACATCAGGTACATGCTTGGTGCACAAATGCCTCTGCCTGATTCAGGAGGGTAATCAACCTGTCCTCTGAAGCTGCATAAATAATGTTTGGATGGAAGCAGTATATCTGCACCAGGGATGAATTAACTGCCATTGAGTCATATAAGCTTGGCTTGAGTGTGTGGCTTGTAACCTGCCTGAGGAAAATAAAAAAGACATTTTCAAGAAAGAAACACTAATTTACTCCTCCCCATCTTCTCTGTTATTTTCCTCTAGGCAAACATGACTTACTTTGTGGGCTTTTTTGTTGATGTTTGTTCCATTTTCACAGGGAAACACTGATTCACAGTGAAACGAATTCACAGATTCTCCCGGTGAGGCCTGAACGTGCCATCTCTCCTACATCAATGTTGCTCCTTTTTAGCACCCCTGCCAGGAGATGCCAACTGGACTCCTTTCATGTTCAGGGGAGCGACACTTGGCAAGAAGGTGCGGACTTTTTTACCCACAGGTGTCTCTGGCAGCACTGGTGCCCCCTTGCACACCCCCGTGGCAACCAGTTGGGCTCTGCTGGACCTCTCGCCCAGCTGCACAATGGCATGGCCTTCTCCATGAGTGCAAGGGGAGGGTACATCCGATACTGTGGACAGAGCAGGCACATACGCTCACACATCCATGTGTATCCCCGCCCTGCAGGTCCCTCTGGCTGTGCATCGTCTGCACAGGTGTGGGTTGCTACACCCCCAAAAGAGCAGAGAAAGTCTTTATCCATGACTGCTTGAGATATCAGGGATAAAAGCCTTTCCTAGAAGAAGGTGGAAAAGAGAAGAAACATGGGGAAGGCCAACAGCAGAGTAGCATAAAGAGACCCGAGGCATCAGTGTGTGCCTAGGTATCAACGTGAGTTACTTTCCTTCACTGTAATGCTCACAGATCCAGCCCTCTACTGAGTAGTACGTACATTTTAGTTTGCTAATGGCTTTTACTTGTATCGCTCTCCCTTCTTTCTTGTTTTCAGTGTTTGAAGTCTAGTTTTCTCTTCTACTGTTCTCACTTTTGTATCTCTTTCTGAAAACGTGACGTTTGCAATTCTTTTTCCTACTTCTAAGCTGCATCCCTCTCATTTTCTTCCTCCTCGTTTGGCACAGTGCTTTCTAGTTTCCTTCCTCTCACCTCCTCTCTTTTCTCCTGTCTCCCTTTTCCACAGAATTTCTCTGACTAGAGGGGCCTCTCCTTCTTGAACACAATCATTTATCAACAGTAACCAGTTGTTTCTACCTCTAAAAATTGTTCTGGGAATCAATGTATGCTGTGGAATAGCCTTAGAATATAGTAACAGCTTCAAAATAGGCATTATAAATATACTAGATCTAGTAGAGAGCGCAGTTTCAGAAGGTTGTACTAAGATCTCTTCGGCAAGGAACTTTTCACACTAGACCAGATTCTGATGTCTGTTCCATCTAATACAGCCCACTATATGACATAGTATGTAGTCTCAAACCAATTCCATAACCAGACTGGGGTTTATCTCAGAAGCCATATTTTGGGTTCAGAGATACCACTATTGTGGGTTCAGAGACCGTACAGGATTTTAATCCGATGAAAGAGAAGAAAGGAACATTCCTCATCAACAGAATACTATCTAACTAGGAAAAAAAACCACTTTGGCGGACAGCTTATGTTTTACATATTGCTAAATATGAGCAAAAATAAATGTGTTCAGTTCTCCAAAATACCTCCAGATGGCATTAAAACCCTTCTTCTTTTGGTCTTTATTGCAATATTATTGTTAAAAATTATAATTATTGGAATAATTCTTTCACCATTCCCAGCAATGATACTATCAGAAGGCATAAGGCTGCTAGTACTTAATTAATTTAGTAAGTTTGGCTAAATATGCTCGCATACCATAATTACATTCCACAACACAATCTGCAGGACAAGCCATTTCTTACATCGGGTCAGATCTTTTTCTAGATTCATTTCCAGAAGATTTTTAATGCGTATTTGCAGCAGAAATCAAAACATCCCACAGTCAATCACTGTTATTGTACCTCCTTCTGTGAAAACTTTTGGCCATGTAACAAATGGTGACACCTTATGAGATTTACATGATATAATGCTCTGAATTTAAATAACAGGAATCAGAATACATAAATTATGGGCCAGATGTACTCTAAAATTCACATGACTGACTGTTACAAGAACTTCCCTTCCTCAAATGGGATTAAAAAGTTGAATGGTTTTGCAGAAATTCATAATGCTCCTGCCTGGTAGTTATTAAAAGAATTCACTTATCTCGCTCAGTTTGGGAGACTGATGCTAACTTGCAGCCCATCTGTTTCATAGACTGGTTTATGTTGGCAAAACAATTCAGTCTTTTGTATACTAGAGTTAAAAATGGTAAAAGCTTCTATTGTTGCACTAGAGTGAAGGTGAACACTGATATATTACAAGTGCCTGTTCCTATCTATTTCTCGACTTCTTTTGTTAATTCAAAAACATCAACAAAATCGTGAGAGACCAGAGATAACTGTAATTGGATTTCAAGTAATTCAGAGGTGAAGCTGCAGACTGCAGTCTTTTAAAATTACATCAGTACATCAAAGGCATATGTGACATAATGTTTTTTAGCAAGTGTGACAAACTCCAGCAGCATTAAGGTAATGCTGAAGCAAGGTTGTAAAGGCCAGCCTCGCACACCCACAAAAATAATCTCATATCTATTCAGTGTGATGTGCAGCCATTTCACTTGCAAATATCTCTAACTTACTAGCATGCCAAAGTTATAGGAATAATTAATGTTTAGTCGCTATCTAAAAAGCTGGTTTAAGAAAAGCATCAGTGAAAGAGTTTTATCTTAATGAAAACAAACAAATTCTATTTTGCCCAACAAATCTGATAAAAACACAGCTTCCTTCTCCAATCTTAAACGCAAATGTGACTTACGATGTATGGGTTGCGCTTTTCTCTGGGCTCTTTGGCTCTACATCACTTTTCCCTTTAAAAGAAAAGAAGAAAATGACATCAGAAATGGGTCAATATGGAAACTGCTCAGATGTGACAAGTCAATGTTTCATTCATTGCTAACACTGACCACTCTCGCCACATACACAGACAGCTGTGGAGGCAATCACAGGCCTTCAGGGGCACTGCTGGAGCATTTGCAAGCAAGGGGGTCAATCCTGACTTGACTTTTCTTGTCACTGACACACGTATTCTGTTAACGTCAGGCAGAGGAATTCCACACAGGAGGCTGCTTAGAGGACACAGACTTTACCAGGGACAGCAGACCTTGGAGCAACAGAAGGGATTTCTCTAGGGCCCTACAGCTCTGCTATTGAGAGTGTACTCCACACAATATCCACTTGCTCCAAAACCCTGCTCCAGGAACAATAATTATTTCATACAATGCAAAACAGATTCATCAGGAGACAGTGAGGCAGTGATTAGGGCACAATTCTGACAATGGATATTTTGACAGATTAAGGATGTGCTCTTTTGCTCCTGTAACTAGGAGCTGGAGAAGCCCTCTTTGCTGTGCTGTGCATTCTGGCATAGGCACTCAGAGTCACCCAAGCGTTTGAGAAGTTATCAGAGGCCCAAGGGATGCCTCTTCACATTTTCTTATGACTCACATGAGCCCTGGTATGTTGGCTTGTTATGATGCCCATCTTGGGTTCAAATAGATATATTTGCCCAACACAACTTAGTTACATAGCACAGATGGGGAGGCAGGTTGATGGATGGTACTGCTTCTGCTAAGTCAGGTCAAATCCTTCTCCCTCCTTTCTACCTCTCACCCCTCCATCAAAAATTAACCCTTACTCCACCAGTAAAGGTGATGTTGTTATCTGTAATTAATGTTCTCTGAGTAACCCAAGAGAGCTGCATTTCAGTGTAAGAGTTCTGTTTGGCTCTACCATGGACGTACAGGGTATGTCACTTTACTCAAATCACCTTGAATTCTGGACCTAGCTGCTGTGCAGCTGCTGCTCTTCTTGTGTGTGACTGGATGTTAATAGCTGTCTATACATGAGTTTATGTTGCCTAGCAGACAAGGAGGCACAGAGGTTGAATGTGACTGGTTAACTGATGGATGTGTTTTTCTCCATTACTTTTTAATGAGCTTTTTTAAACCAAAATTCATCTGTGCCTTCTGAAAAAAACATAAGAAATGCTTATGTTAGTCAGGCTGTTTTGGTGTTGCCTGATTTTCTGCTCTTTGATTTGAGTGGGTTTTGGACGAGCTCCTGGTCAATCCAATCCATGCACATGCATGAGCATTACATATCACCCATTTGCTGCTGACAAAGTGCTCACCCTCAGTTTCCACAGAGCAATGGCTGTAAGGGGCACCTCTGGAAAACCTGCTGTTGCCTTCAAAAGAGGCAGGATTTTGCTACCAATGTTATTCCACTGCTGTACAAAAGGAAGCTGCAGGACTTAGTCTAGACAGTGACCTTCTGGAAGTAGGTGTCTTCTAGAGGAGGTTCTGGGTATTGCTAATTACCTTGACATGTTCTTTTAGATCTCATCCTCCCCTCTGGTAGGGTTTGTGTCTACCCAGCTGAGGTGCCTAAACTTTATTGAACAGGATAGAGAAAGCTCTGCATGATTTAAAGGTCACCAATGCCTCTGTGGACTCTAGGGAAGCTAAGCACTTACTGTAGGAGGACAGCTAAAGCCACCTAAAATTTAGGCATGAGCAGGGCGCATGCACACAGAATGGAATACATCCACTCCATAATCTCTAGGTTGCTCTTCATTTTCAGCAGAGAAATCAGAAAGTATATCCAAATGATGAACTCTGGCTAGAAAGCTGTCGCTACAGTATATGTTTGTCAGCCTTAGGGTGCCTGGAGCACTGGAGCTCATCTGCATTATGGTAATTTGGAACAAGAAACCAACAGTAACAGTTGGCATATATTCAAAGATTTTCTATTTGTAACTTAGGCTTTTTCCAAGTTATGAATTATTACCATGAACAGTATTTTGTTTGAGTGTGAGAGGGAATATGAATTCCTGAGTGCTCTGCCAGCAGAGTTCACATCAGTTCTACTTTCAGCAATGTCTGTTAATGCAGCAACAAGGGAAACAGCATAAGTACTGTGAGGAAAGAGAATCTCTGTGATTTAGCCAAACTGGATATTAATGAATTAACCTACAGTAAGCATTTGCAGCTGCTTTTATGCTAATTGTCACTTAACATACTTCTGTGTGGAGGGTGAGGATGAAGCCTGTACAGATGGTAGAAACACATCAGTCCAGCCTATCAGAGTAGAAAATTTGGCCATTAATGCTTTGTCAGTTCTTACCAACTTTATTCTCACTTCACTGAATCTTAGAAATGTTGAAAGTGTGTATAGCCTCAGCATAGCTGAATGTCACAGATACGGTACAGATAATATTTTTGGATAAGCATATATAAAAGAGAATTACCTGTCACAACAACCCAGGTTTTTCATACTCAGTCTTGGCCAGGCTAAGATTTTCTCTTCATTTTTATGTAACCTGCCAAATGCATGCAGGTACCAAAGCAGGAGGCTGGAATTTGTTGAATTGTTAAATCTCTAGATTCTTCTGGCTTCTTCTTTTGGGTAAATTTGTGTCATCCTTTGTTTTTCTGCCTTTTTGGAATTAGCAAAGAACATGCTCATACCTTGCTATGGGACTGCTGTGGACACACCTTATTTCAGGTGCTAAGCACTGTGTATATCTCCTGAAACAGGCGTGTCTGTGTGTTGGTGGGTGTGTGCACACAACATGCTTCCAGAAAACACATGGAGGGAACCATCAGTCCACAGAACCTCAGCCACAGAGCTGGGAGTTATTTGCTAGTTTCTTCCTCATCTCACACAACTTCCTTCCTAACCTTTTTAGATACAAGCAAAAGACATGTGTCCAGATTTCTTGAATTTAAAAATAAATTTCAAATGCACTCTTGTAGGATTTCCCTGTCGAAAAGTGGGTGGCCAGAAAAGGAGCTCTCTCCTCTGAGCTGGAATTTCGGTGAATCACTCAACCTAACCAGGTCATGTTTCCCTCTCTGGGTAACAGGGATAAATAATATTTATTGTGTCGAAGTAGTATAACTTCAGCCACTATGAGTTTTTAAATGCTTCAGTTTCCTTGTGGGGGAAGTATAACAGAAATGCAAATGTTATCCATGAGAAAGACAATGTTGGCAGCTGCAGTAAAACCACTGCAAATGACAGACTCAAGAGCCACTCCAAAGAAGACACAATGCAATGGGAAATAACAGCTAATTGGGACTCTGAAGATGTGCATTTGGATAAAACAGTACACAGATCATTAGATTTCTTTCCCACAGACTAATCTGCTAGTATTTCCTTATATCCTGTATTGGGCTTGAATGGCAAGGTTTTGGTGATGGGGGGCTGGATACAGGGGAGACTTCTGTGAGAAGCTGCTAGAAACCTCCCCTGTGTCTGATGGAGATGTGCCAGACATCTCCAAGATGGATGTGCTGCTGGCCAAGGCTAAGCCCATCAACGAGGGTGGTAGCACTTCTGGGATAACAGATTTAAGGAGGGGGAAAGTTGCTGCACAAAAGAAACTGTAGCCAGAGACAGAAATGAAAATATGGACGAGAAGCAGCTTTGTAGAAGCCAAGGTCAGTGAAGAAAGAGTGAGGAGGTGCTCCAGGTGCTGGAGGACAGGTTCCCCTACAGCCTGTGGTAAAGACCATGATGAGGCAGGCTGTCTCCCTGCAGCCCATGGAGGTTCATGGTGGAGCAGATATCTACCTGGGGAACCCATGAAGGATGCCCAAAGGAGGCTGTGACCCCGTGGGACACCTGCACTGCAGCAGGCTCCCAGCAGGACCTATGGACCCATGGAGGGAGGAGCACAGGCTGGAGCAGGTTTGCTGGCAGGACTTATGACCCCACAGGGGACCCACGCTGGGGGCAGTGTGGGCTCAGGAGCAGTGTGATCCTGAAGGACTGCACCCCATGAAAAGGACCCATATTGGAGTGGTTCATGAGGAACTGAAGCCCATGGGAAGTACTCACACTGGAGGTGTTTGTGAAAGACCATTTCCCATGGGACGGACCCCATGCTGGAGAAGGGAAGAGGGTGAGGAGTCCTCCCCCTGGGAAGGAAGGAGTGTCAGAGACAAGGTGTGAGGAACTGATTGCAGCCTCCATTCTCCATTCCCCTTGCACTGGTGGTGGGGAGGAGGTAGAGAATTAGGGAGTAAAGTTGAAACTGGGAAGAAGGGATGGGTAGGGGGAAAGTGCTTTTAATATTTGCTTGTACTTCTCGTTGTCCAATTCTGTTTCAATTGGTAATCAGTTAAATCAATTTCCTTGAGTTGAGTCTGTTTTGCCCATGATGGTAACTGGTGAGTGATCTCTCCCTGCCTTTATCTCTACCCACAAGCCTTTTGTTATATTTTCTATCCTTTGTGCAGCTGAGGAGGAGAGTGGGTGGGCACTTGGAGTCCAGCCAGGGTCAACTCACCACACATTTGAATAATTTTTTTCCCAAATTTCCTTTGAGTTTGACTAACAGAACTGGTAGAGTCTGTAACTCATTCCAACTGTATTTTATTTGATGTTTTATTCCAGTACCTCAACAGGAAACCTCATGGATACAGGTCTCAGAGGTAGTCAAACTCTCTCTGTGACATTAGGAAAAGTGTGGAAGTGTGTCTGACAGTGACCCTAACTTTTGCCACCAATGAAGAAAATGTTTCTGAATGGGTTCAGCTGTTCTTTGGTTTGATTGCCATCAGCTGGTCAGTACCAAATCTGGCTTCCGCCCAGCTGCAAATACATGCTGATTTTGTTGAGCAGGATGAATGAGGAAATAAGGAGCTGGAGGTACTGCGATGTGGGAGGGCAGATGGGGCAATTGGAAGTGGAGTCAGACACCACTGGAGTAAAGAGCAGGGGAAAATTTTAAGGATGTGGGATCAAGTTCGTAATTCACAGGAAAGCGTGTTTCACTAAATCTGCAGAATAACCTATTTTATTCAAGTGTTGAAAGAAGGAAATACCAGCTATGACCAAAGCTGGTCAAATACTATGGCCTATGATGCCATTGCAAAGCTCTCAGCTCAGCTGGTGTGTTTGTCATGCTTGTGCCTTTGCCTGTGTTTGCATAGCCCTCTCTATTATGGCTCTTTTGTGCTTCCTTCTCTCATTACTGTATTCATTATTTTCTGACAGAACCTCATCCCCTTTGCCTTTTATTACTTCCTTAGTGCTGGTACTCGCAGCAATATCAAACCAATGCCAGCAATTAAGTGACACCACTGCATGTTTCTTCACAACATTGTCTTCCGCCTGCTGACCTTTCCCTGAAGAAGAGCCACACCATTTTAAAAGCAGGAATCTCCCAGCCTTGTCTCTCTGGATGTCTTTTCCCTTATGCAGTGGGTGACTAGACCCTTTCAAAGCCCTAGCTAACAGCTCAGGGTATTTTTCGTCTTCAGTCGCAGCCCTGCAATTTGCAAACAGGGCTCTCTGTTGGCTGACAGGTCAGGAAGCTAGCAAAATAATTCCTTTGGTTGTGATCATTTTATGTGGAGAGCAGGATAGGATCATGTATTTTTAATATGCAAGACAACATCAACAGCCATGAGAGGAGTCAGGGGAGAGGATTAATATTTTGTTTCGCAGAACAATTCAATCTTACCTTTCAATAGAGCTGCTAAGTTTTTTGCTCTAACTAAATGTAATTAAGTGCTGCTGATCTGCACCATGATTTGTAAACGGGAGTCCACTGAAAAGCCCTGACCAGGAGCTAAACAAGTACACATCACTCCCCTACCCACAATGCAAACCAAAAAGACCCATGGCTGTATGATTTTTGAAACATCATTTGGTGTTAGTTTGGTATGATTTATGTAGCTTATTACTGTGCAATGGCCACAAAATACATCATTGCCTATGAAAGATAAATGATAACAAGTGTTCTTGCAGAATTTTCTGGTAATCTGGGTCTGGCCATGCAACTAGGTCAACCCTTTTCTGGCCTTCCAAAAAAAGGCACTCTCTTGCCCTTTCAGTCTTTCTCATTTACACAACGAAATGGCCATAAAAAATAATACTTTTTGTTCTTCCCAGGCCACCAAAAGACCTGACATTTTGATGGCCACTCTTCAGTTTGGTTCTCCACATTGTGCCATAGCTGAGTGCTGCCTGCTGAGGCTCTGCACTGTTCCAGTCTGCTATTGGTCCCTTGCTCAGTTGCTTCTTTTTCATAGCCATTGTCAAGCCTCCCATCCAACATAGCCAGAAAATGAGTTGGTACTTACTTGTATTGCTGTGTCCTGTAGATCCCTGTTGTGACTCCTACAGTAATAACAGAAAAAAGGTAAGGTGCATTATTTTACAGCAATTTTTAGCTGCAATACTTGCTTGGGCATTACCTTAACAATAAAAACAGCATTGATGATTATTCATTTGGTTTCAAAGTAATTTTCAATTACAAGAATAAATTCAGTATTTCTTAGAAAATCCATTAATTCTAAGGCTTGTAAACTTATTTCACAACAACCTTTTAATGGTGCAATTCCTTGTATAGCTATTACAACCCTCCTGCTCACTATTCATTTATTGATCTGCCAAAACTCGTCTATTATAGTCTACAAGTTCAGATGAGAAGACAGAAGGAAAACCAATATTGTTTCATGGACCATTGGATTCCTGAGGTAGTAGCACAGCTGGTCTTTCCTTTTCTCATGTTGACATTGACAGCATCAGAGAATGGAAATACAGACTAGTTCTGGGTCCCTGAGATTACAAGGTCAACCTTGTATGACAATGGCAATATCTGTGAATATGGTGCAATAAATCAGATAATTTTTTCCTCACGTGCAAATGTTCACTCACTGTGTTTTACTCACAGAATTTGTCTGGATTCATAAAAACATAAAAGAAGCCTATAAATAAAACAGAATGCAAATATAAACTATAACAAAAAGATATTTAAATTAAGGGAAAAAAGAACTCTTTGCTATGGATGACAGCAGGGAAGGCATCCTGCATATAACTGCTTCTAAATAACCCAGACACACAGGCAGGAATGCCACCTTGTATACAAGCTGCAGATACAAGTGTAGCTAAGACTGCTCAGAGAGGCCAGGCACCCACAGCAACACGTGGTCATTATCACGGGGGACTTGGTGCTGGACCAGAACCCTGGTGCCCAGAGGCTGAGCCATGAGCCAACCACACAGATTATCAAGAAAGGAACTGCAAGTCCCCAGAAAACTCAAGGATGCTCCAACTTGGCCAGGCTGAGATTTGTGCTGCTGAGTCCCTCAAGAGCATCCCTCGCGGGCTCGGGTCCCAGGAGTCTCTTGGCCTCTGCAACCAGACACTGGCTGGACCAGAGGCTCTGGGGTCCTCAGGGCTCAGCTGATCAAAATCCCTCAACCTGCACAATTTGTTCTGGTGTCAAGGCTCTCCAGACTGCATGGCTTTGATCTGTAATTTCAATACTATAAATACACATCTGCAACTCACTTCCAACCTACATACCTGTAATGTGAGACATCAAATTTTTGGGCAAGTCCTAAGAGTTTCTACCTTCTACTACAATATGAAAAGATCGGTACCATGTTTCACATGCTGAGAATAATTTCTCAGTAATGTGAAACTGTGTAGTTTTGACAAATTGAATCAGTTTTTTGTGAATGTTTCTGACAAAGAGAAATTAAAGCCTGTTTTTTTTTTCTGGTGACTGAATGTAATTTTAAAAAGCCAAGATCAGTTTGCAGAGGTGAGGCAGTGGTATGTACACTTGAATTTAAATGCTATTCTTGTAGCCAACCACACTCCCAATAAAAGCAGACTATTAGAGCATGTTCCCTTTCCAGAATAGTGCATTTATGTACCTAGAGAAGTTTAAGGGAATACAGTAATTTTGAGGGAAATATCCTCATATTTTTAAAAGTGTTTGAAACTTCTAAACAAGGATCTTGCTTATGCTTTTACATTTTCATTAACCTCAGGAAGCATGCACCCTCCTCTTTAAATTCCTAGCACAGTATCTTATCTGTGCCATTGGCTATGCATAGTCTAAAATTTAACATCAGCAAAACATATGAGCTGTGCATATTTTCACTTTTCCTTTTAACTGATTCTTCAAAATTTGTTGGTTCTCAACAAATTAGTCTTAATGATAAAGGCTAATACAAATATGTCACACAGAAATACAAAATGCTCCCACTGAGGTAGGAAAAAAATATGACTTTATGAAACTTTAAAAAAAAAGCTGGTCTTAATTTCTGAAGATTATTGTCCAGTGCATTTGCTCCAGCTTGTTAAAATCACCAAGAAAGGAGATAGTAAATGAATTGAGCATGTAAAGAACAACATCATCGTGATAACTTAGGTTCTGCTGAGAATAATCACCCAATAGCTTTGTGACAAGACACCAGTTCTCCTGGAGTGGATAAATTAATTCTCAAATAACAAAATGATGGCTGATCCCATAATATCACATATACATAACCAGAAATAAAACACCTGATCAAACTTTCAAGACATTAAATCACAGTAAAAATGAAGAAAGAGAGCAAAGCAGGCAGCAGAATTAACAGCATTTTTTCCTGCACAAGAGAATGAATGCCTCAACATGAAAGCTCATTCACACAAGCATCAAGTGAGCTCTTATTTACAAATTTAATTATTCATTTAAAGTTTATTTATTAAGATGCTTTTAATAAAATTACAATCATGAAATGCCTGATCATTTGTACATAACAAAGTGTGGCAGAGATAGGAGAAAGGAAAGCACACACAGCCTGTCACATCACACACTGATTCAATTATCCTTAAGCTTTGAAAAACAAGAAATAAAGACACTGTCATTGCCCCTTCCTAGTAAATTCAAGAGTACAAATTAATTCCAGAGACAAAGAAAATTCAAAGTTAAGGATGAGAAGTAACTTCATGCCCTCCATTATATAAAGAACAGTTCCCTAATGGTGCTCTACCAGAATGCTGTACTTGGAAAGCTACTAGGCACTGCCACACATGTCAAACCTGACCCAGACTCTCCTTTCATTCTAGTGAATCAATGCAGACCGTTCACATTCATGAGGTCTGATTTCATATAGAAGTGCAGGATATGCACAAACATCCACTCCATTAAGTCAGCATATAGTTATGATGTTGGATACATGCTCATGTGCAGTTTCAAATGTGCAATTCTGTTATATTTGTTATATATAAATCTCAGTTATTCAGCTTTTATTACTAGACTGATTTCAAAACCAGTCCAGCTACAGTTGCTGTGGCCTTTGCAACTTTAATAGCCTAATTAATAAATTTCAAGTGTCAAGCTGTCAGATCGCTAATTACTTGAGTTGCAGGTTAAAAGCAGTGTGGCATGTATGCGAGCTAATGATGCTGACACTCAGTTTTTATGGACAGAAAAGTAATTATGATTTGCATCCTTGCAACAGGGTAGGAGTCCTAAAAGCTTCTCTTTTTCCCATTCCCAAAATGATGAGTATCTTTATGCTTGGGAACAGTCTCCTGCTAAAAGGCATTGCAGCCTACTTGCTCCTCTTGCTGCAAGAGTCATTGCAAATGAATTGAACTAATCTCTCAATACTGGCAGTAAGATTGAAAAGGAATTCATATTACCACACATGGCTTGGAGCTAAGAGATGAAGTTGATGCCCTAAATTTAGCCTTTCAGTCTCTTTGTTAGCCTTGGTCGCTACTTAACTGACAGTCCTGTTCATCTGAATAACGTGCAACCCACAATTCTTCGGTGTGGTCCTCAGGTCTTAGTAAGCTGGGACAGATATGTAGTTTACCTATGGGAAAGCTTCTTAGGAGCTATAGAGACTTGCCCTATGAAATCCAATAAAGATTTTACACCATGCTTTGTGAAAACCAACAGCTAGCTTACAAAGGTTTCAAAAACGTGTTTGAAAAATTAGGAAACCATTCTTTGCATTTTGGAGCCTGAATATCAGATGCCTTCTACAACGTGTGACTACGGATTCAGATTAGGCCACAGAATAGCACTGAATTATTTTAAAATAGAAGTGGTGGCTAAAATTACCATAATCCATGACCAGTAAGACAGGATTGTTCCAGGACTCTGGTGAGTTTTTTAAGGTACTTCTTCCCCATCTCACACAAAGCACTCTAATTTCTGACCATGCAGACTGCTCAGGCCACAATACAGTTGTGATGTTATTTTATCTACAAAAGTATGCCCATATATTGCTAGATGAAATCTTGTAAATCCTAAGCTCAAAAAAAAAGAAAAGGAAATTCTATTTTGGTAAGAGAATAGGAAACCACCCTGAAAAGGATCTTTAAAAATGAATGGTAAATTTCTGAAATGGCTCTGCAATTCTAACTTATAGAAAATTTCCCAAAGAGATGGATGAACAGGCAGAGAGAATATGAGAAAGTCAATATCAACCATTATTCATATATCTTTGCTTTCTGGTCTGTGGTTCTCCTATTCCTGTATTTATTGCAATGTATTTAGTTGTGAGAAAGTGCATCCACGATGGCCACACAGATACACTGACAGGTGCATACCTTGCCCAGGCACGTCTGTACACATGCCACACAAGCACACTGAGTGGTGATAATTGTGGCAGAAACTGCAGAGCTGCAAGCATCACTTCACTTTGTCACCCCTATTGGGCACTTCACCTGCTTGTAAGCTGCTGATCCATCTCTTTCCTACTGGACTTACTCTAACTTTACAAGCCTCTAGCGCACCTACTATCTTTAGTCATCGGTCTGCCTTCAGTGAGGAAATAGTGAGTTATTTCCTTCTTTTTTATTCATAATGTGCCAGAGATATTTTGGTTTACACCCCTGGTGCTTCAAAATCATGACAATCTCATCCACGGAAAAGCTGTTTTACTGTAGGCAAATGAAGTTTTCTTGGCTTTGTGGTTATAATTATTCCCTGAACTAAATTTTGCAGAATGGACTTAAAAGTTGCCAAAGGAGCTTGCTTTAACAGGAGAAAGACTATAAACAGCATCAATACCATCTTTCAAGCTTGAACACTTCATGGAATATGCTTGTGACATCTAAACAGTGTATGGTGACACAATGTGAAATTTACTGGCTCTTGCACAGGATAGCTGATTTCATTCCCTCCTGACTCACCGTGTATAAATAATGTGGCTTCCCCAAGCTCGTGCTGACGAGCTTTATCATGCCACAATACCTCCTCCCTGGGATACATACACAATAGCAGAGCTGGTTTTAAGGGACCAGTGGCTTTGGTCCCTTGGGGGATCAAATACTTCCCTGGAAAATGCTTCTCTGGCCCTTTTGGGCCAGACACTGGGCTGTCTGTCTCTCTAGCAAAGCTGCCTCTTGAAGGCAGGTTGGTGGCAGGAGATTTATGCCCAATCCTCAGCATCTGACTAGAGAGGCCAATGTAATAGTAAAGGTCACCTCAAGACCACAAAGGCTCCAACAAAAATTTCAGCTAGTGAAGCCAAATGACACAGGAGCAATGGATGCAAGGAGGAGCTCCCTGACTCTGAGCTGTATGTACCCTAAGGTCTCAGGAGCCTCAGCAGGTGCCCGCGGAAAGCACCACATCTGGACATCCCACCAGAGACACCCGTGGTTTTGGCTTGCAGTGAGGAACCTGTGACCCACACATCAGCATCAGTTCTGCTGCCAAGAGATATGCAAGACTATGTAGCCTGGCTGAGGCTGTAAACAGGGAAAAGCCAGGGGATACTGGCACATACTTCAGAGAAGATCATCAGCACATCATCAACCTCATCACAGAAACCTCACACACTTACTTAGGGCTTGTGTAGGACATATTGTGAGGGGCAGGAGGAATGGCTCTACATGATGTCTTACCTTGTTTGGGAACGGAAACTTGCTTTGCTCTGCCTTTCCTGGTGTATGAATAGCTGACAGTGGCGGAGGCCATGAATGGGTCATCTCCTGGAAAACAGTACAATTCAGCAAACTGTGTTTAGAAAGTCAATAGAATAGGAGACAATGATAGCATATCAGTGGCAAGAGTGCCTGGGTAGTGGAATATTTAAGTTATTGTAGCTTCTAGGAAATGCCCAGTTTTCATATAATCTAGACACTACATGAGCTACAATGACTTTTACAGACTCTTGAGAGCAGTTATTAAGCACCATTTCATTTTCCTGAATAGATAATGCATCTCAAGTGCAAGAAGTTTGATTTTTCTGACAATCTGAAAACACATTTTAATCACACAATGTATTCTGGCTGGTGAGACTAACATGAAGCATGGGAATACAAATTTCAGTTCATGACCAAGTAATGGGGTACACACTATGTGCTCATCACAAAATAGATTTCATAGACAAGGTCAAAATGATAAATGCTTAGCAGTTGTTCAACAGTTAATTCCTAAAATTGCCTTTTATCATTGTAAAGGAGCAGAGTAAGTTTCCAATTCCAATGTATTCGTGCCTTTCAGGACACAGATACGTGGCAAGCACTAAACAAGGTGTGTTGCACTCCATCTTTGTCTCCTCCCTGTGTTGTCTTGAGGGACATTTTTTAATATCTAGAGATAGGTCAGCTTGACCTCACTTGCATGCAGTCATCTTTGACACAGCTTCGGGTAGCAGGCAGACACATGTTCAATACTGTTATCATTCAAACCTGAATGAGTCAGTCTCCAAAGCAAGGGTTCTTTTGGGAAGGTGAAAATTAAACACTTCAGACAAGAAGTTTGTTAAAAGAGAGGCTTCATATTCCTCCTCTACTGTGGGATGTTAAGGGATGGGCATGTTTTTTTGACATGTTCAGCACCAACAGCTGTAATATTTGGTACATAGTAACTTAACAGAATTAATAGGAGAAGTAGTGCCAAGTATGACAGCCCTGAAGAGCTGGCCCATAAGTCTGAAGAGCTGAGGAGCAAATAACATCCTAACTAAGCAGGGAGCTTGCTGACAATATCAAGAGTTTGCCTGGCAGATGCTTTGCTGGGTTTTGCTGCCCTTAGCTGACTGTGGAATTGTTTCTCGGTGATGATATTCCAAGGAGTCACGCAGAGATCCACAATCAGTCCTAAAATAATACTGGAGTTATATTTCCATGACTCATTCCTTTTTAAAAAGAAAATGTTCTTGTTGGGAAAAAAGTGCATGTGAGTCTCTTGTCCATCCTTCCTCAGTGCTGATGGAACTGCTTCCTGACCCGGCACAGACTGAGCTGTGGCATTTTTTACATAGTGGAAAGTCTCTGGATGTTTTGCCAATGAACAGATCAGCTCTTTCAACACAGTTTATTAGTAATAAATGTCACCTTTAAAGCACTTTTGATAAACAGTTTATTTCCTAATAAAAACTGCATTCTTTTATTTTATTTGAGGCTAAAAAGTTACATGATTTATTATACTTCTGTAATCTATGTGCGTGCCTCTAATCAGAGCATCATCTGGTTTGCAGTTTCAGTATCCAAATTGCTTTGCTTTTCAGTTCTTTGAGGCAGATCATTCATCTTATGACTTCCTTATCTGATAAGTGCCAGCAATAACAGTATATAGTAATTTTTAATATACAGTAACTTCTTAAAACTCAGGCAACAAAATCCACAGGCAGTCAGATTGCTATTTTCTACAAGTATCTAGCACATGTGCTATTGTTTGCAAAAGATTAAGGAATTACGTATTGAGAAATATTCCAACAATAAAGGTTTATGACAATAAATTGACAAAAAGGAGATTTGCATTGTGGATATTTAACCTTAAGTCTGTGATTAAAAAAGTATCATTTTCATACCTGCTTTTCTCTGCTTTTCCCTTACCGGGACCATTTAGTTACTTTGTAGAAAATATGATGTGGTGTATATAGATTCAAGGTGTTTCCATAGGTAAAACCCCAGTCCCAACCAAAGTGTTTTTCTCTCCAAGTCGAGGTGCTGAGCCCAACAGAATTCATAGGAATGACTATGTGTCCCTTTCTTCTGAAGGACAATGCTTCACATGATCTCTGTCAGTTGAAGAATGGGGGCAGCCAGACTGGGAACACCTGGTGGCTTTGACCTAAAGTTATCCTACTTGTGAAATATTCTACTCAGTACTTTTGATTTCCATTTGCTCAAGAAGCAGGTCTTCCAGGTTACATGGCTGGTGACCCCCACCGTCACCTTCAGGGAAACATCTTCTGAGAAGTCTGCTATATGCCATGCAGAAACCAATCTGTTACGGGAGCAGCGCTCCTTCCTCCCACCTTGCTTGCCCGAGTCTGACAATGATGCCTTCATCCAGGGAAAGGACCAGAGGGCTGATTAAAAATCAGGGTGACCTTTTTTTTTGACATGTCAAAATCTTTCATTTCTTCTTTTCCCCAACATTATTTCTCACCCACACTTCAATGAAAAATAACCTTAATGGTCCTCTTCCCTTTTTTTTTTTTTCTCTAGCTAGCATCTCTTCTCCTTTTTTACTTTGAGTTGCAGTATATAATAATGCTTTCTACATAATTTAAATTTGATGTAGCCCTTTCTGACACAAAGATTTAGTAAGACCACTAATATCTGTCAGGGTTAATAATTGCCATTATCATGAATATCTGAATGCAAATTTGCTAGAATAATACATTGAGTTGTGATGATATGGTGTATTTATCACCACCCTTTGGAATTCAGACAACTATAAAATTAAATTGAATTAGGAAAAAATAATCAGAAAACTACCATGAAAATTATCCCAAACTACAGGTTGTCACCACTGAGGAGTGGTAAGATTTAAACACAGCAAAATATTTTTAAAAAAGAGAAACATTAAACTATGTGCACGGTCTCCTTCTGGCTGCCAAGAATAGAATTTCAAAAATCAGGAGAAAGGATTTACATGTCCAGCAAGTGTCAACATCTTGCAAGGTCAAGCAGAAACAGGTCCAGAATATGTTCTTGTGTCCCAAATCTCACGATTTTAGACTCTATCTGCAGATATTTGAGACAGATTAAAAATGCTAGTGGTGACATATGATTATATTAATTTTTTTTAGTACACAGTGATAAATGTTTGAAAATGGAAGCCCAAAGAGCAACTATTTAACTAACTAAACAGAAAGGACTCAACTTTTATTGTTAAAATTAACTTTCATGAAACAGTTTCTCTTCTCAGGTAACTTGCCTGTCTTTGGAGTTTGGGATTGGCAGTATTGGCATAAGGCACCCACTAGACTGAAAACTGTTTCAGTGGACTGATGAAAATTTAAATGTACTTGAGGTCCTCAGAACCTTCAAACTGGTGTTAGAATATTGATTGACACAAAATATTTTTGAAATCAGAAAAAGAGCAAGGTCTTTTTATGCATAAATCAAACAAAAAATAAGTTAGAAACACCTGGCACCAGAAAATGTTCTAGCCACTACAAGATGAAGGTCTAATTTAAAACCAGTTTTGATCCTTCTTCAAACATGATTATATTAAGCATAAAATTCTGACCAATGTTAACTAAAGAGAGTACTGAGAAGACATTTGGGTCCAGAAGTGGGAAAAACAAAGACTTCTGGATCACAGAAGCATTCCCTGACTAGACTGCTTGAAAATATGGATGAGCATGTGTGCCCAGCTGCAGGAAAGCTTCTTTGAGATGACAGTGACTGTCCTCCTCCTTCTGCACCCACATGCACAAGTGCAAGGGGCAGCTCTGAGGCCTCCTCTTAGTTTTTTAACTCACATTTCTCCTTGTGAGGGTTGCAGTGGTGTTGTTTAGCACAGACATCTTTGTGGTGGTGGTAGTGGTTGATGGGATGTTTCATTCACATGCCTACTGTAACTCTACAATTCTTCAACTCTATTCGTCTCCACTTGTAGTAAATCAGTTTTTACTAGTCATACATAAATGTCCAGTTTTACAAGCTATAAAGGTCCAAGCCTAGTTAATCTTATTCAACGTGCCAACTTGGCTTTTCTTCTTACTGAAGGGAAAACCTTCAAATAAAGAAATCTATAGTATTGCGTATCCTTGCTTCAAATTCAGTTTCCGCAGCAACAATTAAGTAACCAGACATTTCTTGTGGATTAATGACTGCTTGGCAGTGTTTTGTTTGGGGCTTTTAACCCTAGCTTGTAGGTAATTTTTCAGAAAAAGTACCATTCAGAGGTAAATAATAGTACTTACTCTAGACTTAAGGCAATTCTATTTATCTAGTGCCATCAATCTTGCTGTGTGGCACATGATACTAGGAACTGATTCAAAAAATTGTAATTAATAACAGGTAGGGAGATGGGTATCATCTAGATTTAAAGTCTAGCCACATGTATAATCTCGCTGTTCATTCACTGCCAAAACCAGAACTTATCATTGGGTCATTAAGAAAATTGACTGTTTAATCCTCCTCTCTGCTTGTGCTCACCTAGCCAATTTTTGATTAATAATATTTTGTCTCTCCACACATGATGATTTAAGAAATATTTGTAGCATCTCATAAAGGACCCTGTCAAATACCTTTTGAAAATTATTTTAGCTGACTCAACTTCATCCACTGCTCTACTGACATGTCACAGGAATTATAGGAGATTTGTGAGACACAATTTTCCTTTGCAAATATTCTGCTGGTTAGCTCAGGGGGACTGGAGAGGATCTCTCTTTGTAGTTACCTACACTGAAATGCAGATTTCAGGGAAGCATTAGATATATTTATTCAGCTGAAAGTCAAGGCAACGCAAAGCTAATGCAGAGCTTTCCAAGACTCTTTAGCAAGTGATCACAGGACACAGTGTGAGAACCTCTAATCCAGTTACTCTCCTGTCTTCATAATTTTCTTTTTTTTTCTCCGTTTTTTTTTTTTTTTTAACACAGGAGACTCTTTAACTGCTGTCAGTCGGCAAATATCCCTTTCAGTTCAGTGAAGCTACATTGCCACTAGCTGACAACATGGCTATGATTTTAGTGTCAAACACCCAAAGCAAAGAGTCTGACGCTGAAACTTTTGTAGACTATGTTGAAGCTTGACAGCATTTCACTATGGTAAGGTTCCTATCACCTGAAAAGCCAATTTTCTTTTTTAAAAATTGGATCCTGTGGTATCTGCTTTTGCTGCAACTTTTCTAACCCAAACCTCAACTGTACACCTATAAAATGGAAAGATAAAGCTGCTTCCTCTTGTTTCTTTATGATGTCACTTATCCATACTTAGAACACTTTTTCTTCTTCCTCATAAGCCCTGTAGTTTCCTTGGAGCAATGGATAATTCTCCACATTCTATCTGAGCAACTTTTATTTGTCATTACCTTTTTGACAGCATGTTAGTCAGAACCGTCACCATGCAACAAAGTATCTTACCATTTTCCAGCTTCTGTTGTTTCCTGGTTTACTTCCTTTCTGTCTACTATTTGTGCAGGTTTTAATTTATAGTTAATGTTTATGTCATGTGCGATGCAAAATGCTTTCCAAACTTGAGGTAAGTGACACGTGGTATCACCCACTCGCTAACTGAAGGAGGAAATAAATAAGAGAACAACTACAATCCCCCTGTCATGGTACTGAAATCGCAGTAAGGACACTGAGCTAGGTACCAGTTCAGTACTGAACCTCAGTCAACAGTTTGTTGGTTTGCCCTAGTCTTGCTAAAATGATTTCAAGGAGTAATTTTTTTTCATAGCAATCTGTTGCAAACACATTCTAGCACATTTCCTCTTTGGCACCATCCCAAGACTCTTCAAATGCCCCGCTGCTTTCTGTAATATGAATTCCTTTCAATAGGTTTCACTGGTATAACATCCAAAAACGTATGACAATCCTGGGGAGAGTGCTCATCAAGGAATTTTTTTGTTCTAAACAAAGAAATAAAGGCAACTCTGTAGCTTGTGACTGTGCTGTTTGTGCTGTGCTCGGTTCTTCAGACCTGCACAGATGGTCATCAGCAGAAACTGCTTGATAGAAACAGGACTCTGTGTGTGTGTGTGCCTGTGTGTGTGTGCACGCGCATGCCTGTGAGCTGGGAAGGAAGAAAGAAAAAAAAAATTAATTAGGCCCATGGAAGGGGAGAAGGTAAGAGATTTTGCAGCCTGCAGCATAAAAAGAATGTGTTCAGCATTAAATCTCCAGATATTTGGTATCTACAGAACTAAACCATTTCAAATTATGAACATTTGCAACGTGATCTGTGGATCAATTCACTCAGAAATCAGAAACGTCAGTGCAATAAGTTTCTGTTTGGAATATATTACATCTGCTTTAGTGGAACCATCCTGCAAATAACCTGCAACACTTAGTCAAGGTTCAGCAATCTAGGACAGATAAATGGAAAAGAAGGCTACAGCTGCTTACTTATCAAACTGACTTATTTAGGTCCTTCACTATACACCTATAATTCTTTACTACATAGTCTTGCAAATTTTAATTCATTTTTTGGGGGGATTAAATGACCCTTTAAGTCTAGAAGAAGCTATGGATATCCAAAAGAAAAGAAGTTTGAACTTAAAGCCATGCCATTTCTCTTACTGGGAAAGCAAGAAGGTACCCATTTGCAAGCAAACAATAGAACAGCATTTAGAGGATTTCCTTAAAATCTTTTAAACAGTCTCCCCTTAAATGAAAATGGAAGGACAAAATACCTGTTCTCAGCTAAGAAGCTATGCTTTTAGATGAATGCATTGAGCCATATGATATAGGAAACTGTCTGAAAACCAGCCTTGTCCAGGCAAGCTGAGATGATGCGGTTAATCAAGGTACAATCTTTATTAGTGCATTAACCTCCTGTACCCAAGGACTGTGGATCCTAATTCCTGAATTGCCATGCAAGACTGATGCAGCTAGTTTTCTAGTCTCAGTTGGCAGCAAGCTAACAGAAGTAGCTAATGAAGATGAATAGTTGCCTCTTGGGAGTGGGGGGAGGAGAAAGAGGAAAGGAAAAGACCTAGGATACTTCAAGGTCCAGGTCTCTGCATGATTTCAGATAATAATGAAAAAGTGTACACAGCCAACATTTTAAAGGCCTGTAACAAGCATGTTAATTCTATTAACAAAGCAATGCTAGTGGCCTCAGGCTTGCTCCGGAAACATTTCAAGAAGTTAAAACAAAGACTATTGAAAAAAAAAGACCAGGCCACTGTTCAGGGTTTTACTCTGGTTTTGATGGATGATTGTATTAATATGGACAAAAGAGCAGAGAAAAAAATGCCCAGAGCTGAAAAGCAGGCACATTTACTAAAGAAAACATTTGCAGTTTGGAGAAGACAAAAATACCATCACAGTAAATATTTATCAATACTGAAATATCTTTTCCACAAATGCACCTAGTTTTCTAATATAAACATCCCTTTAATCCAGACGAAAATACACAGCTAAATGCAAGGAGGTCATTGAAACAATTTTTGTGGGGGAAAAAATCTATTCCTTTTTGAAACCAGACAAATTTTTCAAGTTTCTTATTTTGTGGAAGGGTGGAAGCTTTCTGCTAGGTACATTAGTGGTCCTGGATCAAACCCTGGACAGAAGCTAAAATAGCAGGTCATTGGTTTTGTCACAGCACCAAGCCTGACAGAGTTCAAGAAGCTTTTGGACAATACTCTCAGGCACATGGTGAGACTCTTGGGGATGGTCCTGTGCAGGACTCCATGATCCTCATGGTTCCCCTCCAACTCAGCATATTCTGTGATTCTGTGAATTCTTTCTTAGTTTCAGTCTTTCATACTCTGGAAGTCATTTTAAGAGGACTGGAGGTACCACTAAGACTTGCTTGGGTCCTGGGACCCTGAGGCCTCACAGAAAGAGCTCTTTTGTGCATCCACAGTGGAGGTTCACCAGCAGGTATGAATTGGTATTTTTAGCTCAGCTTGCTCAGCCAACTGAGTGACTTTGTTAAGCTTCATGAACGGGGGTAACAGAGTGATGCATGTGTGCCCTGTACACAAGTTAAGGGCAGACATTACATGAAGTAAATACCTTGTGCTTGGGGTTTAAGGTGCTACCAGAATGCCTTTTGGCTAACACACCTGCAAAGGCTGCCAACTGTAACAAGAAGCAAGGAAGCTTCTGTTCTGTGCTACTACAACCAACTTGGTCAGTGTGAAAAGATGGTAGAGAGGGTAAGAAAGAAAAAAGTCAGAATTAAAGTATTAGAGGTTAAAATGCTGTCAAATGTAGCTCTATATAGTACAGCTCCAAGAGGTTTTGCACTTGTGACTTCTTAATGAAATTAGATTAAATGTGCTCCATTTACAGGTGAAAACTACACCAGGCTGGGACCTCAGACTGCAGAGCTTAGCATGAAGGCAGGGACTCTCCTTCCCTTTTTCCTGCCATAACACAGAGAGGTTCTGCAAGGCAAAGCAGTCTGTAAATCCTTCCCGGAACCTTCCATGGATGTGGCTGACTGCAATTAGCAAACAATTTTGTTTATGATGCTCTGACAACTTGGGGAATCTGTTCATATGCAAGTCATTTATTCTGAATGAGATTAAGAAATCAGTTTAGCACAGTGTGCTTCAGTGTATGTGAATTCAACCATCTGTTCTCAAGGTTGCATTGTGTGCCTCCTAGATCTGAATTGACAGGAAGATGTTAAATCTTGATGGCTTGTATTCTAGAAGCAGCACAGTGGCACAATGTGATGGCTGAAGCCAACAGCTACCAGTTCAGCTAAGAGTACAAAAGTGTACAGAATTGAACAGAGATTCGTGTACAGAATTGAACAGAGAGATTCACGTCCAGAAATGAAGAATACAATATATACATGTTAGACAGGGACACTGGATCCAGAAAGAAGTTAGGGATCATCAGAAGACAAGAAACTGAAAACAATCTCCCAACATCTCATACTCTTGTCCAAGGAGCTCAATCCATCAGGCTGCATTTGAAAATGGGCAAGCAAGTAGCACATTAAAACTGGTGAAGCTAATCCTGGAATAGCCTGTGTCTTTGAACACATTTCTTCAAAAACACTGGAAATTCTGAGAAGGTGAAAAAAAGGAACAAAAAACGATCATGGGTGTTTACAGAGGTCATCTCTGTTAGACCAAGTGCTACTATGCTTGATTTGCATAAGCATCTTCAGGGGGAAAATCTCCTTCTAACATGACTTCTAGAAAACTTATTTGTAGACAACTGTCAAGTGTCCCAAGGTAAAGAACCTCTACTCAACACCTTCAACAGTATTCTCAAGAGATGACTGAAAAAATCAAGGTTGTTCATGCTTAACAGAGTTAATGTATATAAAATTTCCAAATAGGTCTCAGTGGAAACTGTTGTCAGTTTAGAATAATAGAAAAAGATGAAAATCACTAATCTCATTAGTGATATAACATACATACTTCTTGTATCATGGGCCAATGGATAGAAGAACAAAAAGGCAAAGTGAAGTTAGGAAAAAAGGACAACTTCTCATGAGCTGGTGGTTCACTGCTCAGACGCAGTGCTATGGAAATGCCTGTCTTCATCTTTTCAAGTCATAAGCGAGCGAAAGGATGATTTTCTGAATTATATGCTTCAGACAAATACAAGATAATGGGCTCAAGACAGGGGAGAGTGGCTGCAGTTATCTGGCTTGTCACACAGGTCAGAACACTAGTCAGTCTGGGTGATAAAATACACCATTCAGACTCACACCTAAAATGTACCTAAGTGGGATTTTCTTGTTCTGTATTTTGGAGCTTCTTTTTCAGTCCATCAAAATCCTTAGCATTTATGGCTCTCATACATGCTTTGTAAGTCAAGAAAACCTGTGCATGCCAGGTACTGAACAGAAAAGGGTGGATTGCAAGAAAGAGATGTCCCATTGCATTTTAGAAAACATAGAAACAGAAGTTTTTTCTTTCCTTACATACCAGTAATCTAGGGCCTATAGTTGTCCCCTGCTACTTCTGAATGTACAAGCTTCAGATGCACCACAACTAACCTTGGGGATTTAACTGCGGGGTCAACACAATGGAGGCAGCTACCAAACCCTCTTGCTATGGTCAGCACAAAGACAGACTTTAGCATGGGGCACATCAGTGGACCAAAGATCTGGAGCATCCTCTGGAAGAGTGGGGAGAGGGAGGAGGCTGGAGTGCTATGTATTAAAATGTGAGGCTTGCCAGCAGCACAGGGCCTCTGGGAGTCCTTGTGAGGGCATTATGGACAGACAGGGAGCCCAGCCTGCCTCTGCCCACCACGCTGCTCTCAGAAGCCAGTGCCAGGGGCATGAAACAACACTTACCATTTCTCCCTGCTACACAAGGGGTGGCCTTTGGGATGCTGCCAGAGGCAAGCAGAGCTCCTTTTTCTTGCCTCAGATGTTCCTAGGCAATCTGGCATTTCTCCTTAAAACTCATTTTAAATTGTGCTTCTCTCTAGCTGCAAACACACCCATGGAGCAGTGAAGGAGACCCTACTGTAGCTGCGCAATTTACACTTCTCTAGTGTTTATATTAAATGCGTTCTTCAAAGCTGTTGTTGTCTCAAGCTCTGTCTGCTTTAAGCCTTGAAAAAGTATTTAGTGCTTATTATTTCCATTTCGTTTGCAAGGTAGTTTGCAAACCTGAATTAGGCATCCCAGGTATCCCTGTAACCTCATTAAGTACCATAATATTATTATGAGTTGAAACACATAAAACTGGAACTAAGGTTGAAATAATCTTGGGTCAGAAAGTTCCTTAAGAAAAGCCGTCTTGGCACAAATGGCACAAAGGGTGACAATGCCAATCGGCGACTCCACTTAGAAAATACAGTACAGAGTATGAAAAGATACACTGAAGCCTTAACTCCACTCTGAAAGCACTGGCTTCATCCCTTATACCATTTATTTCACTAAAAAGCAGAGTAACACTAGTATCTTACTTATTATTGTAGGCATTGTCTGCATAAAAAGATTGCACCAATTTAAAAAAAACCCCAAACAAACAAGGATTTTAAACCACTTTAACTGAAATCAAGTACATTTAGATTTATCTAATTAAATTAATGGAAAGTAAAGTAAAGAGATCTTTGAAACAGTTTGTAAGTACACTGGTTATGAAACAACTAAAATGAACTTCTGAAGCCCCCGTATGCACAGAAAGCCTACATGAAGTAGTGTATCACCCGTCCTCTCTAGGTATTCTCCACCAATGTTATACCAGACTCTCAGCTAGAAGGATATGAAAAGCGATGCTAACAAAAGTTTTTACAACTCTCTAAAAAATTACTCAATATGTTTGCCAGCAAACAGCAGGTGATTATGAAATTATAGGCTGCATCATGACAAAGGTATGCAAGCAAGTAAGATGGTTACAAACGCTTGTTTATTTCTGAGCTCTTAACTACACGATTTACTCATCCACTTTACAACCAAATTAACATTCTTTTGCTGACATTTCAAAAAATGAGAATATATATATTTTCTTTTTTTTTTTTAACCTTACAGAAATAATAGGGAAAAAATTAAAGTAACACATTAAGAAAAAAGGGACAAGACATACCATTGCCACTATTTAATTATGCTACCTATTAACTTTCTTAGCATTGGAAATTTAGAATATTGAAAGTCACAGAAGGTTGTTTTGTGGCAGCAAACATTAATTCCTTTTGATTTCTCTTCATGAGAAACATCAACCTGCAATTCATTGAAATGAGAAGGTTCAGATAATGTCTATGTAGCAATTAATACCCACTTAAGCCTTCAATGACTTTTCTACCCAAGCCAGGTTTTCTCACCTGTTAATTGAAGCTAGTCCTTTAGGTCAGTTCTTTTTCACTTTGAAAGAGTTTCTTGGTAAAACAAAGCAGTGGATTTATCTTTCAAAGCTTTAGCACACAAAGAAAACCATCAGAAAAAGGATCACAACATGAAGCTTTTTTCCCTACCAGCAGTAAAAATATAAACAGGAAAGACCCTCAAAATTAAATGGAGACAGTTGGAGATTTGGTAGAAGAGTACTGTAATCACGAGCATTTTGGGAGCCTGGAATTAAGCCTGGAATTAATCTGTGTGGGCAAGGCAACTGCATCCGAAGGGTATATGTGGAGAGAAGAAATGGTGATCTAGACATGATTCAACTAATCCAACTCTGCGTTCAGAATACCAGACATAAAAAATACCAGTGGTATGAAACCAGTTCACTCTCCTCAGTGATGAATTACATCAACCAAAGGGAACTTGTGTTACAGCAAGGCAAGGCAGAGCACCCTGCCAGGGGGTCTGCCGACTGTTCAGCAAATAGAAACACTCATAATACTTGTGCACCACACAGACAGAAGTTCTAAGATGGAGCATGTTATAAAGTGAGATGAGAAAAGATAAAAACTGTACTTTCAAATTAATCCTTTAATGCCAACTAGCAGTAAAGCAGTAAAGCTTTTAGTAGAGTCTGTTTGGTTTTATTGATAGGTTCAATGTGTTGGATCTCTATCCACATTTTAGCCTCGGTGCCTAGATTCACATCGCCATTGGTTTGTGGTGCTTAATCTCATTAGTGCAGCTATTTGTATTGATATACCCAATAAGGTTGCTAACACTACCTTAGCTAAGTATTATTTATTGTATCTGTATATACAACAATATTAACAGAGTCAAGCATCAGCATCGGCACTTGAGGGCACCATTAAATTTACCCAGTGTTCAGTGAGAGATTTAATGATGGATTTAATAGTATTAAATAGGAAAAAATGCCTTTGGCCTTTACATTCTCATTTAAAAACATATAAAAGAGTAGTAATTCAGGTAGTTATACTTCTTTCAAAGATTTTCCCTTAAATCATGCTCAGCAATATGAGATCAGCTGTACTTTGGCTGTTATTGTATCTTGACCAAAGACAGAGGCCCCATGCCTATCAGGATCATCAAACTGTTGGCAAATTCAGCTCAAGTTCCTATGACAAATATGTGAGCTTACTGCTAAAACAACAAAGACTGGTGAAAAATTAGCACAATGATGTTGCCTGTGATCTACACTACAGAAAACTGTGTTAGCAATGAATGTAAACAGAACTGTGAAATAACTGGACATTAGGTTTTTATGAATTTTTTTCCCAGGAAATATAAGCAGGTTGGAGTTTTTTGGGAGGATTGTGCAGCAGTGTGCCTGCTGAATCTTTTCATAGCCTTTAGCACCATTTACCTTGCTTTTTTCCCATCTGCAGATGTCTGTTACCAAATCATAGAATTGCTTAAGCTGGGAAAGACCTCTGAGATCATCCAGTCCAACTGTTAACCCAGCACTACCTAGTCCACTACTAAACCACGTCCCCTAGCACCATATCTACATGTCTTTTAAATACCTCCAGGAATGGTGACTCAAACACTTCCCTGAGCAGTCTTTTCAATGGACCTACTGAAGTTCTCTAACCCATCCACAAGAGAATTTCACTCAAGAAAGGCATGGGAATGGCTTTTTTATTCTGTCTTTGAAACAACTGCATCCTTCAGGTCAAAGAATTAGGGCTCAGTATGAACAAGAAACTTTCTCTATACACTGCCCAGCCAAGTCCATCTCCCTACATTCAGTTTGAAACCACCAATGGAAGGAAGAAAAATGCTGGAAGACAAAAATGCTCTCCCTATTACCAATACTAGTGACCAGAGGGTCATCTAAGCACCTTTGAGTTCTTCTTAAGCTTGGAAACTGTGGGACATATGTGCAGGCTCTCAGTGACTCCATATGTAGAACTGAATTTATATCACCATGAATGAACAACTGTTCAGTCAAAGGCTTTTTTTTAAACATATTTTCAGTGTCTGTCACAAAAAGAATTGTACAGTTATACTAGCAATATGAATACTGACAATTAAAAGATGACAGTAAAACCATAATATTTGAATTGAAACCAAACTTAAAAAGGTTTTTTTAGCAATTTTGGCATTAAAAAGAATATGGATCAAATCAAAATTATACTTCCACACATGTGGGTAATAACATTTAAAAGTAGATCCTTAGCAGCAAATCGTGCAAAAAGCAACAGCATCAAAAAAAAAGCCCAAATGACTGCTTATCAGGAAACATTCACATTTTCCTCTGAAATTTCCCTGCTTGTGAACGGATCTACTGACACAGATATTGGAACATTTTGAACAAACTCACTATGTAGCATCTCTCAAGATAATACACCTAGTCTAAAGCATGAGTTATGCAACAGAGACAAAGAAAGGGACAGGCCATTCTCATTTCTTCACACATCCAGACATGCTGGATTACATATTACAGAGTATCATATAAATGTGGATGTGTTTGATTCCACAATACTTTCCAAAAAATGGGTAAAATGTTGCTGACATTCAGCCACATCACTGGTGGGAAAGAGACATATAGGGTACACAGTTCACTGCACAACAGAAAGGGGATGGGGAGTAGGCTAAAGGAAATATTATCCAAGGATGAGAAGAAATCCCATTTCTTATCAGACAAGCCCCCAGGTCTCTGATGTCATTTCAGAACATGGGTCTTTGGCTATTACAGATATAGCTAACCTCCTTGTACAATGGAACACATGATTCTCAGTTTATCTATTTCAGAAAAATGAACCAATACAGAAAACCATATTCTTGTTCATGCCATTAGATCCAGGACTCCAGCATCCACATTCACACTCTCTTTTTGGTGCAGGAGACATTGGGTGGTCTTAGTTTACACATCTGTAAGTGTGGTGCGTATGTAATAAGCATATTTGGCACATTTATTTTGAATGATGAGAAAGCAAATTGTAATAATTAAAACAAATTATCTTAAGTGTAAGGTTTGTTGAGAAAGTGCCAGTACAGGTACTACAGAGCTGTCTTCGCTTGCAGTCGAGAATGAGATTTATTTTATTTTTTTATCATCTCTAGCAGCAGGAAATCCAGTTTGTAGACATTCCTCAAATGACTTTGCAGCACTTTGCCATCTTTGGATCAGATACTTGTGGAGGGTCTTTCAGAGGCTCTAAGCTTAACTTCTGTCTGTGGGTGCTCAGAGACAACTTGTGTTGAAGTCAATGGAAGCTAAATGCCCATAAATAGTAAGAAAAAGTAATTTTACTAGTGGCAGTAAGGATTTCAAAACGCTACGATTAAGCAAAATCCCTCCCTCAAGCTGGTTGATAAAATGACATACTTTTAAGAGACTGAAAAGGTTTATGTAGAATTTGCTCTGTTGGTTAAATAATACTTACACAGGTTTTTGCATGCCGATTATGTATCAATTATTGTATAATTGCATCATTACTTTAATTAGATTAAACTGCATAATTGGGATGCCTAATTACAGATTGAGGAGAAAAGAGGTAACTTACCTGACATTAACTGTGGTTCTTGAGGAGGGTTTTCCACAGATTTTGCTCCAGAGGCAAGTTCCTGGAGCAGGAGGCACCGGCTTCCTCTACAGTGACAAGACCTGAGGCAGCCCCAGGTGCACCACCCCTATCCAGACCTTTTCAGGAGCATCAGCAGTAGGGTTGTGATGGGGAGGGCATTTGCCACTTGGTACCTCACCAGTGAGGTATGTCAGAGCACTGGGCTTCAAGTCAGCAGTTAGGGAACACGGGTCATTGAGTCTGTCTTTGTGAAAAATCACAGTTAGTGTCAAGGAAGCTGCCCCTTTCCTCCAAGTGCCAGTCCACAGAGACGATATTCTTGGTTCACAAACAAACTGCATTTTAACTACAAATGCGGGATGAGAAATGCTACCCCAAAAACAACGGGGGGACAACTTGATCAGCACTCTGATTTGCCACTTGGAGCTGGGGACTTGAAGAAATAAATGAGTAAACAAAGCATTTGGAAGCAGGTCTGCGTACTTCAGCAAGCAGACACAAGTTGAGTTGCTCTGGAAGATACTTATATGAAATAGTAATACAGTACAAAATTTACTTGGACAGGGCTGCATAGGAATAAATTGACTTCTAATGCTTTCAGACTGGACACCTGAGCAGTTTTGAAGGATCACCTAAATGTGTCAATCCCATTCATGTTAAATGACTTCTTGTCACCCTACTTTGTTATGGTTGAACTAAGATTTTGGGGAAGACAACAAGTAGAAGGCTAAACTGATGGAGCTGGAGATGGATGTGAGACCTACAGAAGTCTCTAAAACTATCCACAGGTTGTGACATAACCTAAACACAACATTTCCAGTGCTGAGCTTATATTCTGTCTGGTCTTTATTGAAAGCTCTCAGAAGAATGAATGTCATAGGGTGGTAAAGTGACTATAATTTTTTCCCTTCAGATATACAGGTTTAACCGATTCACTTATGTACCTTCACATGACATAGCAAGAGCCTGAAAGGAAATCCGTCCTGAAGTTGGAATGGCCTGGTAAGGTGGGGAGACCTATATGGGAGAAATGCCTCTTGACAACTGAAGCTACAGCTATATAATTTTTGGCAAAGGGATCCAAGATTTGGGAAGCCTCAGAATCTTTTGAATTTAGGAAACAATTTCAGATGGGGCTGAACTTTGTCCTTCAAAGGATGAGGCAGTGGATGAGCAAATCATCAGGTCCTGGGTCTCTTCCCCATGGGAAAGGCTCCCTTCAGATTGTTGCAAACCATGTTGGAATGCCAAAAGGAAGGGTCCCTCCCAGCTAGGAACACAAGGTCTCTGCATCTTACCTCATTTCACGTTGTGAAACTACGCAATAATTGTGAATGGGAGCTCTAAAAAGTTATTTTCCAGAGTTTTGGTCTGGACCCCCTCAGCAAGGTGCCCTACACAGACCCTGGAAGAGCAGTTCCTTCCCCAAAGTGCTGGCAGTCCAAATAAATTATACGAAACTCAAGACGGATGCAGACAAAGAAAGCGGTATCAGGAAACATTGACTTAATTTTCACTAGCAAAATAAACTCACTAAGATTATGTAACAGTATTTTGACAGCCCAGATGCCAGTAGGCATATTTGCTATTTTCATTTTTTTTCCTAGAAGTATCACAGCACATTTAACAAATGGGCTTATCGAAGGCATCATCCACCTCTGTATTCTAAGCAAGAGATGACAAGCAAGCTGAGGACAAGACCAGCAAGGGCCAAGAAATGCCATGTTTGACAATATAGGAAAATGGACAATATAGAAAAAGTATCCCATGGTTTAGGATGGAGACTGGCTCAGCATTTCTTCTGTTTGGGTTTATTACTTTTTCTCTGGTAACTCCAACTGAAATGAAAGTGAAAAGACCAAAAACATTATGACATGAGCTGGTGAGACCCTGCTGTTGGGCTCCAACAACAAAGCTGAGAGATGTATTCTGACTGATCAAAGAGCTGCTGGGAAGCAATCCAGTCCATACAGTTCTTACATTCAGCTTTGTGGAGGGTTCTGCACTTGGCACTAAGATGTTTTGAAGAGCTCTGGCCAAAGAAACTTGGATTATCAGGTGTTGGCTGGTACCAGGTATCAAATTTGGCTCTGGTCCTGGACGACTAAGATTCACAGAAAGGCAACAGACAGGACTGGAAGATTCATCACAGTGGAGAAACAAAACCATCCTGATCCTGGCTCATTTGAGTTTTCTAAGAATTACAAGAGTCCAGAGAGTCAATGGGGAAGTAGAGAATTTACCGAAGTAAACCATCATGGGTTTTTTAATGAAGTGCATAGCAAATACAAATTGGTAACATGTCGCTTATGGGTCATGGTTATTTTTAAATCTACAAACCTCTGTAGGGCCCTGAAAAGCTGAGTTGATGGAGTAGGGCATTTTATAGACCATGCCAACTGGTGGCAGTCAGAAATATGCATTGTCTTGAAAGATGTGTCTACTTGACAATATGGAAAAAAACCCCTTGCTTCCCCAGGACCCAAATAAAGCATTTCATGGCTGTAACAGCATAGGACTAGGTTGCATGTCCTGGAGATGGGGCAGTGTGCAGCTTCATGCCTGCCAGTGAATTCCAGCAGGAGACTGCCACTTCACCTCCTGAGCTGACCACCTGCACATGAGCATGAGGACAGATCCTGTGGCAGTTGGAAGAGGATGCAATGCTGCTGCACATCTAGCCTGCTGATCAGTGAGGATAGCCTTTCTGAAGCAATGGGAACCAATGGATCTACAGTGCCGTTGGAAACCAGTGCTGAATTTTTTATAAACTAGTGAAATAATGAACAACATAGGTATGAGGCATAATGTGTGAGTTGGAGGCTCACCTTTTGTTTTGCTCTGGAGTGCCTTCTGTTTTGTTCTGGAGTGGTCAGGTGAGAAGTAACACCTTTTTCAGTGCTCACAGGTGTGCTCTTGTTTTTCTGTTCCACTGTCTTGGTTAATTATTTAGTCTGAATGTGGGTTAAGAGACAGTTCTCTGCCTTCTGCACAGAGTAAAAACAGGTGGCTAACTGAGCCAACTCAGCTACCTATGTTAGAGATTTCCCAGGAATGAAACAATCATCCAGTTAAGCTGATTCTAAGTGATAACAGAGTTCATTGGCCATGAGGGAATGCAATCACCTTTGCAGGGGTTTCTATGTGGACCAAAGGAGCTAGTAAGAGATCAACTGGTAGAAATGTTCAAATAAAATATGATTTTATGTATAAACACATACTAAAAGTGATCCTGATTCCCCACATTCCTTTCTTCTCTGAAATGGAAGGAAGGTTCCTCTGGACACTGGCAACACTTCTTCAACTACAGTGAGTTCTTGCATCCATTAACAGTATGTCCTCAAATTGATCTGAGATGGGGGAAGAAAGGAATTAAGACCAAGTTGGTCAAGTTGGGTATTCATCACTCACTTTTATCAGGGTCAGCCAGTGGTGCAGAGCAGTGGAATTGTTGGTGGGAAAACAATGCTAATGTTTTTACTAATTATGTTGGAGGAATAGAGCTAAAGCTGTTTTATGATTCAAAGGCCCAAATATTGAAAGCAAATTGTGTGGTTAGAAGCAATGGAAGAATAGTGTGAGGCCACCCTACACCTTGTCTTCCAAGTTACAGGGAAGGAGGCAGGGTGGAAATGGGAGTCCCTGGGGTAAAATTTGTGAGTAGGCAGTTGTTCTAGAGTGAACAGGTAACTATCAGCTTTAAAATGGTGTCAAAATTATTTGCAGATATTTTTAGGAAAGTACACTGATTGATTGTGAAGTTAAAAATTTTGGCCTTTGCAATTTCTTTTCTTTCATTTGCAATTTCATCTATTAAACTTTCACAGAATTGTAAAATCAGACTCATTATAAATTAACTATTTGCACATTTCCCTTAAAAAAGTGGGCTTTAGATTACAACAAAGTCTTATATCTATTTTTCAGTCTTCTACAGCTTAAAAAAAAGGAGAATTAACTTCTTTAATGTTTCTTTCATTCCTCCTCTCTGTAGCACATGCCTTTAGAAATAACTTCCCTGATACCACACGCCAAATTATATCTTCCAAGGGAGATGTTAGACAAAATCCCATTGACTTACTGGTTGTTGTTGTGTGGGTGTGTACCAAGGAACAGCATTTATAAAGGCATTTAGCATGCCAGCTTTTATCCAAAACAGCTTAATTAAAACCTGATATTATAATAGTACCATTTGCCCCAAAATGAACAGTAGCTATACTGACTGCCAGCGCATTAAGTCTGGTTAATGAAAGGAATTATAACATACTAGTAACAAAGGTATGAGGGATGAGGACAATAAAGAGCCATTTCCTGCATGCCGAGGTCTGTGGAAGGCCCTGGTTCCCTCTGGCCTGGTGCTGGCAGCCCCTCCACGTGCCATGGATCCACGTGAGCCTGCGGAAGCATCTGGGGGGACACGTGCCAGAGCCACCCCTGTGCCTGGGGAGCACATACGGCCCTGGCAGACAGCTCTCCAAATCAAAGAAGCTTGGGAGGAGTGGTAATGAAGGGAATAAATGCTGGCACTCAGAAAAAGAAATGTTATTTTGTTGTGTGGAAGATATTTGTGAGTGATACTGGCTGTTATTACCAACTGCATTTTTCTGAAATAGATTTGCCTTTTCCAGGCAAGAATGAAGTGAGGTGATGAAGTCAGCTCAGTCCTGTAAAGCCTCAGATCTTCCACAGCCTGACCCAAGCTGAGGCAGAACTGTCCCCAGATCTGGAAATGCTAGTATAGTAGGAGTTTGCAACAGCACTATGCTGAAGCAACAACTGCAGATTATGTTGAAGAGAGGAAGAAATGTGTTTGAAAGTGAATTTTCTAAGTTCCTCAGAGCATCCTAGGTAGCCCCTGAATTTTGTTGTTGCTGCTTTTTAAGTCTAACTGTCATGGGCTGTATCTTAAATACATCACCAGTCAAATTACTTCTCTGATTTTGAATCCCAAGTGAATGGAAACACATGGCTCCCTGCATGAAAACAAATTGCAATGAAGAGGGAAACTAAAGATTAGCACTAATGCACATGCTTCAACCCCAAATTCAGTGAATAAAAGATCTATTATATTTCTCCAAAACTTAACAGGTGAAACCTCAATCAAGAGATATCCAAGGAAGCAGGATAGGATCAATAACAGAGCTAATTTTGCAGAATTAAGGAGCAACATGAAGATTTTTAACGAGGAAGCAGACACCTTTGCAATAACTGCACTATGATATGTTGCCTAGCAACAAGATATAAAAATGATGTATAACGCCAGTAACTTCTTTCACATATGAAAACAGCACCCTACCAAGACAGCTTCATAATGCACTCTTACAAACTAAAAATCCATAGAGACCATTAAAGCCTCCATCTTCTGTAATATACTCTGTTAAACAATCATGTGTTTTTGTTAATGCAGTAAAACACTGAATTTATTTAATGATTACCCAATGATACATCAGCAGCAGCAAGCGAGAACATTTCTATTTTAAGCCTGCAGAATCCATCCCAAGATATCACACTCTGACGGAGAACAAATGTGGGGAGCCAGACGCATGCAAAGTCCGGGAGGGAGATGCACTTATGGGGGGCGAATTAAAATCACCTGCTGCCTGATAAAAAATCCAGCATTATTGGAATGCACCGGAATGCATTTATTGCTTCTTTTTTCTGTGGCTTGTAGCTTAACACAACATTGCTCACAGAGTACCTCCTGCTTCCCAGCTCTGGAATGGGAGAGGCGAGGAGAGTGGCAAGGTGTGCCAAAAAGTGGGTTGTTACTCAATAATGTCTGCTAGTAGCAATACTGTGAAGATGGTTTGACAGGACAGGGGGAATGAGGGGACTGTCAGAGGGCGAGGTGCCGGGTGCTGGCGGGGCCATCTGCAGCCTGGGGGGCGGTGGGAGCAGCTGGCACTGGCAGCCCCAGCCCCAAGCAGAAACAGAGTCAGCGCTCGCCAGCCCAATTACAAAAGATGGTCCACAGCCAAAACGCAAGCCCTGGAGCCAGAGGGCCGTGCCAAGACACCAGGTCCTCATCTCTAGGAGGGCTAGTGGGGGGCAGAGTGAGTGAGGATGTGACCCGTGCCCTGGGGACACTGTCACTTTCCTTCTGAGGCATCGCACCCAACAAAGCGGTGAGAAGAACAGCCTTAGGAAACATGGCGAGTAAAACCAGAGCAGAATAACGCGAAGTTTAGGACTGGTATTGTGTTACAAGGCTCGCTGAGAAGTCATCTCAGACATGGCTGGGAGTAGCTGGCGTCTGGCTTATGGGGCAGTGTTGCCCAGTTTGGCATTACAAAGACAGGAAAAAAGAGACTTTGCTTATCCGCTGTGAGGGGCTACTTGTCTCAGGTTATCACCTTGCATCGTTCCTGAGTACTCATGGGGACAGGCTAGCTGTGAAACTGCCCTGCAATTCAGTAGCATCATGGATCCTGTGGGAGAAGGTCCACTGGTCCACCCCTCCTTGAGGTCTCTTGACATCCCTTCTCAGTCCCTGTCAAGTCTCCCCGCCTTCCCTTTTTTTTGAAAGTGATGTGCTGAATATTTCCAAGCTCTGGAATATTTCCAAACCTTCAGATTAACTGAGATACATGTTATATATGTCTGGAAATGAAGCAGAGGAACACGGCACTTAATCCTTTGCTGATCTAATGCCTTGAATTTTAATCTTTGCTCTGCCGCTGACTTGCTTTTTTACCTTGAGCAAACCACAACAGCTCTCTGTACCTCAGCCCACCCATCTGTTCAAACATATCTGGCGATGTGACCCTCTTCAGCTGACCTGCATTTTATGGGATGGCTGTGAGTCTGCATTAACATGTGATTACATACTAGGACACTTTCAAATGAAAACCATAACCATGTTATTGCACAAAATAAGCATAAACCATTCTTGCACTGAACTTTTCAAAGTATTCTATATAGGTAATGGTTTGTATATTCCAGAAACTCAGCAATGCCAACCAGAACCAAAATCCAGATCACAGGGATTTTAGTGCTGGGAGTGTGGTGAATTATAGGATCCCAGGATTTGTTAGGTGCAGACTACAGACATCAAGCAATGGAGTCCAGATCCTGGGTAAGCAGGGAGAGAGTAACACAGAGAGAGGGGAGCAGAAGCAGGCACAATCCTGACCTACTGGCAGGATAATTTCTGCTGCAAGCCTTTGAAGGTGAAGTGTTGAGAAAAATTATAAAGTCCCATTCTTCATCTAGTACTGGGGACCTGCAAAAGTCCAGAGTCAGGAGACAAGAACGATCAAAGAGAAGCTTGTGTGGTTTCCTTTAATCTTAGTGAAGGCCAACTTTTGAGCTCCAACAGAGAATTTCACTGTAAAAGGTCTTATTCTAGGCAGTTATGGAGATTAAAGGTAACTGGAAAGATGGAGACATTGGCAAGATATAGAAAAATATATAAATATGTAAATGCATAAAGGGAAGTCAAGTGTGACTCCCTTTCCTAATTGCCTAACATGATTCCCACTAGATGCATAAATTACAGCTCCTATTAACAGCACTATGAATAATAATCAGTTTACTTTCTGGCTTGTATCTAAATATACTTTCTATATGATTTCATCTTTTATTCAGCTGTTTAAAAGCAGAACATCTAATTACTGTTCCTATTAGTCTACATTAATTTTTTTTTTTTTTGGTCACAGAGCATGTGTGATGACTGATTTTCTAAAAACAGACAGAATTTTTTAGCATATGGAAAAATCATGTTATTATTAATACATTCCCACATGACTCTACATTTCAATTCCCTTAATTATTTAGTCATTGCTGATTATGTCTTTTCACAATTCATTATCCCATTTCCTGCAACGTGGGCATTTTATTCATTAAGTGTCAAAACGAAGGGCCTGACCTCCAGGAAGATAATCAGGAAATAAGTGGCAGACATAAAAGGTCTGGGTTTCCCTTAAGTGCTCACTTATTTCGGTAACTGTGCCATGTTTTTAGTAAGCGGTGACAGAACCGAAGCGTTGTTGGTAATTGCAGAAGGGTGCAGGGCTGCCAGACTGCGGGAGCTCAGTTTTCCCCCACACGTGCCGCTCACGTCAGCTGATGGATTCTGCTGTGCGGTGACAGCAGCGGGGCAATGCGGTGTCACTCACTGTGTAACAGCACAGAGCGACGCTGCCTTTCAAATGTTTGGTGGTAGAAGGGATGGTTGGCGCTCCGCTATCCAGAGCAACCTCAAGAGTGGGGACTTTGCAAGCTATTGTTGGCCTCAAGTGGCTGCTGCTTCTCAGAAGACTTTCCGACCACGCTGAGTTTTGGGGGGAAACACTGCCCACTCCCTCCTGTTGAAGCTGGATCTCTGGTGAGGCAGAAAAACCCCAGCCAGCAGCACAAGAGGCACAGCGAAGGGTCACATTTCCAGTCTAGGGGTTAGACCATGGGGCTGGAGAGGGAGAGTCTCAGTGTTTCAGGTCAGGCTTCCACCGGATTAAAAACAGGTCTGTGCTGCACGCAGAAGCAGAAGCACATGTTCCTGGACTTCTGCACAAGCCCAGCCTCAGTTACCGATGGGTACACTGGTGTCTTAAAAACCGAATACTGATGGAAAAGCAGCAAGCAGTGCTCCTCAGCTTCCCAGCTGCTGAGCCTACCCATTCAAAGCTGACAGAACTCAGCAGACAGGTGTCCCTTGTAGGTTTTGAAAGGCAACAACCTGTGAGGAACAGGGATGTGGCATCAACACTGATTTTTTCCTTCTGCCATAGATTTTTGTCAAATTCTGTCACATCAAAAATAGCATCATAACACAGCCAAATAACAATTATTTAGCACACACTCACACTCAGCAACAATTACAACAAGAATGTGAAGATGATTTAATTAGCTGTTGATATTGCCTGGCAGTTTTGCAAAATTGTGACTAAATATTTGCAGTGTTTATAATATATAATACATACATATGGATATCCCCATATGTGTGCATAAATATATATAAATGGCATATACCATGTTTTATTGATGGGGTTTCCATGAGCAAAAATTAATTTGAAAAGCTTAATTTGAAAAGCTTTAATCAACATCACATTAATAGACAGCAGTTTCTTAAATAGCCTCATAGCTAGACAAATACTTTGCCTAATGCCATTTCATTTTCTGCCAGCTGCATGTGATTTGCTTTTGATCTGGCACGCGCTTCGTTATACATTATTAACGAGCCAAACAGCGTGCCCCTGGAGTTAGCATCCTGCCCCTGCTTATTTTTTAACAAATTTCGTCTTTTATTTCGTCCCACAGTGATTAATAGTTTCAGCTAACAGCGGCACTGTTTATGATCTGAGTCAGTAACTTCAGACCATCTTAATCTCCTGTTAGGCAGGTTTTAATTTGCTTACAAGTTTTTATTTATAGCACAGTATGCTTTCCATTTCATACAACAAAAACAAAACCTGCAAATAGCACTCAATTTCTTATTTTAATGTTTCTGATGAACTTTTATGGGAGAGAAAAGCCCAAGCAACCATGAAACAGAAACTAAAAAGGCAGCTGATAAATACTTATTTTTCAAAACTGTCTTGGTTTTTATCCAGTCGTCTAGAGAGAACTTGTTGCCTTCCAATGTCTCTCTGCAGCCAGATCGTTTCTGGTCTGGGTTATTCTGTACCCCATGGTTGTCTGCAACAGTACTTTTAGATGACTTGCTTATTAAACCAGAGTCCTCTGGGGCTTCTAAGGTCCTTACTTGAAGAATCCTTATTTGTGGCATGGTTGGCAGAGAAGAAGCTTTGATTCTTTTGTTAATATTACAATTATTTCCAGCTAACTTTAAGAGCTATGCTGAAATGGATGACCTCTTTTCTATGTTGTTATAGCAGTTCAAAAGACTCTTTTTATTAAGCCAAGTGCTGGATCATTATTGTTTTTTATTGTGCTGTAGTTTTGTCTAATATCGGAGGGAAATGATTTGATGCAAGAGATAAAACACCAAATGGATTTAGTTATCAAAAACTTTATGGTATCTTAGCTTGCTGCAGGAGTAGTTTGAATAGATTTTTTTGGAGGATTTTTATTTTTTTCTAAGCAAAATTTGCATACCCATTACGATGCTCTCTATCACATGGGCAGTGCCAAGGACTATAGGCTGGAGATCTGACTCTGCTTAAACAAATATTGAGTGAGGCAGAGACAATCTGCCCAGCCAGGATGACACAGAATTGAGGTTAAAGGGTCAGAATCTGCTGAGCCATTTTCTCAGAGCACTCCCTTTCCATAGAGTTACTCTATGGAATTCTGCATTTCTAATGCCTACAGATTTTCTTTTTTGACTCCCTTTTGCACCATAATGTATTCAACACCACACTTTTCTACATGCGAGAAATAATGGGCAATATAACTTTTGCACAAGGGAGGCCACAGCAGTGAAGGCCACGCAACCAGTTTACATGATTTGCAGTTGATTACACAGGGAGGGAGACAACTCTTCACTGCTCTGGGGAGTGAGAAGATTGACATTCTTCTGGTCCCCCGAGATGTAGAAGAGATCCACCTGCTTCCTTCCACTGGTCACTTCTTCAATACTGTGTTTGCTTTTGTCTTTCTAGCATGTATGTTTAACTTATTCACCTGTTCCTATTCCTGAAGTCACACTGAGCATCCCACTATGGCTCCTGAACTTGTCTCTCTCATTGCTGTGATTTGGATGTCAATGGCTCACTCTGACAGATATTTTTTCATGTTCTTTATCTGTTCCCAAAGACAGATTATCACTGTGGACTCTATGTCTCTGTCCTCCAACTATCTTTCAAGCATTACTAACCAAACCATTGGTGGGTCAGTCCCCACCTCTACGGTACTATTACTTGTTTCTGTCTTTTTTCTTGTTGAAAAATTTTCTATTCATCATTTCTCAACACAAACTTTAAGCCCTCTTAGCTTTATTAAAAAAAAAATAAAAAATTGTTGATTTCAGCAAAGAGACTGGGATACCTCTGCAGACAGTGAGCAGAGAGGCATCTTCAAAGGATAGTTTTTCCCATCCTTTCTCCTGTGACTATGTGGAGAGATTAAATTCCTGACTTAGATTAGATACCTATCTTCAGATAACTATAAGGTTATCTGAATAAAAAATTCCATCTCAACTCATCAAGTAACATCCACACAGTAAAAAATATTTTATATGTTCTCATTTATTCTAGACTCTGGTGAACCTGTATAATTTGACATGTCATGCTTAGAACAATGACTATGTTAACAACCTCACTTTTAGAAATCTATGAGTAAACTATAAGCTTGTGTAGAACCAGAGAGATGCATAATAAATGTTATAAGAACAGCTTTAGGCACTGCATATTAATAGCTGTGGTAGGATTGACTTGCAGAGCCTTGGTTCTATGATCAGCAACAAGATAATTAGTAAAATTATCCTGCAAATTCATTATCTTGATTCCTTCCACTTGTGCATTTTATTCATTACATATCAAAATGAGGAACTTTGCCTCCAGACAGATAATCAGAATGTGTCAGACACAAAAGGTCTGAACTTTCTTTAAATATGTTTTGGTAGGTGTGACCTTAAATAGTCTCCATGACGGCAAGGAATTTACAGTCATTATTCCAAACAGAAGAAATACTGTGATTTTGAAGAGAAGGGCAGTTGTGCATTTTATAGGTTTTCTAACACCTTAATTCTATTTTGAGATAAATGACATAAACATCAGACAGTTCAGAAATGTAACAACTTCTTTCTGGCTTAGTTTGAATTCACCTGCATAGCTGTGCATTGCTCCCCATGCTCCTTGTCCTCGCACTACCCAGATCCATGAACCACCTGAGCTACACCAGGATTCCCTTCAACCCATGCATCCATGGAATCTGAGGCTGGAACTAGGGTGCAGGGAAGTTGTGTGGACCGATTTATGTAGGTCTGTTGTCCTGATGTACAGGAAGGACACAGCCAGACATGTTACATCAAAAGTACCTCTTGGCTACCAGCACTTTACATGGAGTCAGATGGACCAACAGTGCTCTCTTACACAAAGCATCTCATTTTGCAGATCTTTGCAACATGTTTTACATTTTAGATCTGCCAGGAGGTTCCTGTATCCCTCCTGCTTGGAACTAATGCAAAGCATTCAGCTGTCAGTGCTGAGTCTGTTTGCAAGGGATGCTCAAACTGGATGTCTCTGACACTAAATTCGGGGCTGGGTGCCTGCTCCTTCAAGGCTCTCACAGGGGTCAGCGAGCAGGCAGAAGCATGAAGGTGACTCACAGCAGGAGCCTCACTTGTTGCACAGCAGAAAAACAGTGCAGTGTTTGGGTGGACTGACACTGCAGCCATCTGGGTTCAGAAACAGCAACAGAGCAGTGGAGAAATGAGTGGATGGGAGACGGAGAGGAATGGCTGGGGTGGGTGTGTGTATGATCACACACATTTTCCCTTTTGCCTCTGCCTGCTTCAGCACTTGATTCCCCTATCTTTGTCTCACAGAACACAACATCTTCATATACTTTAACACACTTTAAGATGTAGGATTCTTAACATGCTTATATTTTGCGATATGAACTTTGTAAAAATGCAGCTGCCGAGCCAACAATGCTTTAAAATCCTTGTTTTGTATTTTAAAAATACTTAAGTATTCACTTGTAATACTTCTATCATTGCTGCAGCAAAACTCATGCATAGGATGAGACATGGCCTAAAAAATATAGTAAGAATGGTATCTTCAGTGAAAAAACTGAGGACACTTTGAAACGGATCATAAGATTATGGTAACACCATAACTAGGTATATCTTGCTGGCCACAAATCCTGCATTGTTCCTAGGGTGTACTCTGTCTACCAATACGATGGCTCTCAGCCAAAACACAGGCACCTGAACAGACAGAACAAGATGCAATAATGGATCAGCATGTGTTGAGCTTGCTAGTACTCATCTACACTATTTCACTTGCGTGACTTTTGAGTTATCTTTTGCCAAGTGAAGTGTGTGAGAAAGGACACTGACACCAAAGACCCCAAGTCTGTGTCCTGAGAAATCCCTCCACCTGTCCATCCAAGCTGTGTGGTTTCTGCTGGCAAAGAGGGGCAGAGAGAGGAGTTAAAAAACAGACTCCTGTTGGTTTGGTTTATTTTAAATCAGAACTCACCGAAATTACAAAAATCCAACCCAAACTAAGTCAAAACAAGAAAAAAGAAAAAAATCCTTGAAAGCATAGATGACAAGATATGTAAAGGTACACACACCACAGAAAAAATAACTGATAAGGAACATCTCTAACAGAGGGGAATGTTTGATGCCTATGTATAATTTATGAATTCCTTATGGCTGTTTTTTACTGTGTAATGCTTTATACTCCATGTGCTAAGAAGGAAAAGAAGTTAATGTCTGTCCATGAAAAGGCTGATAGCTAAAGATTATCAGCACCTGAATAGACCTTACCCAAGGAAAACAAAAGGTTCAAGGCCATATTTTTTTCCATTCCTCTCCAGCGAGGTCTAGGTTTGGATAGTGGAAAATCCCAGACAAGAGAAAAAAGACACCAGATACTAATCCTGAGTCTTAAAAAAAATCAGAGAGCCTAAAAGACTCCTGTGAGACTCCAAGGGACCAGAGACAAAGGCAGCTTGTTTAGGAGAAGAGAGCCCGGGGGCAGCTCTCTGAGAAGAGAGACACCAGGGAGGATGAAAGATGCTGCTGCCTGGGAGGGAAGGGAAAGGAAAAGCCAGTCTGAGCTTGGAAGATAGGGTGGAAATGTCATCTTCAGATGCAAGGGAGCTGAGGAGTGACAGCAAAAAAATGGGAAATTTAGATGAGGCAATGCGTGCAGCTCTTTCATTGTTTTGTCTGGAGATACACACTGCTTCTCCAGCTAACAAGGAAAAGCCCCAGACACCTATTTTGCTGGAAAGACTGCAGAACCTGCAGTGGCCACAGAGCCTGGGCAATGTGATGCATATAGCAAATTTGGGTAGCCTGCTTAGGTTAAGGGAAGCCTGCACTCCTGCCATCCCTGTGTGGTGGGTGTACAGATAGCAGGATGAGGACTGCCCATCTGCTTGGGAAAAGTCTGAAGTGCCTGAAACGAAAAATCGAGCTCATGTCCCTGTTCCCAGGAAAAAATTTTCTTCAAGCATTGCCTTTCTTATACTGTGAGGCTACTGCAGCATCGAGCTTCCCCATCTGAGGAACACAAGAGACAACCAGCTGCCACCGCAGCAACTATATTTAGCAGTCTATTCTGCTATTGATGCATATATACCTGGTACCTATTGACTATAATGAGAATTATTCTGACAAACCACAAGGAGAATAGGCCTTTTAGGATTCAGTTCATATTAACAAAATGTCTAAGGAAAATTACCCTCTTTTTGTCCATGCTAAATTATTCTGGATTTTCATTAATACTCATTAAGTTTTTAAGGGTTGGCATTTTTAACAAAAAATAGTTTTCAGTGACAGAAAAAAGCCACCAAGAGAAATGTAGAAAATGTTTACTCAATTTAATAGGCATAATTTTCTCTTTTGGTGCTCAATTCAACATCAGGATCTGAAGTCAACAAAGGTTGGATCAGGGTCTGCAATTTTTTTAATTGGGCTCTTCTCATTTACACTAGAGTATGTTGAAAGTGCAGTGCCATAATGAACCATTACATATGCATACATGCAATACCAGGAAAATTAATAATGTCTTGAAATTGCTTGGTATTTATTCAGCATTCAAGAGTAAATAACAAATAAATTGATAATATTAATTAAAAAAAAAACCCGTGGAAAACCCACACTGCTGGAGAGAAACTTTTTTGCTGCGTGAAGCCCACTTTCTCTCCCACCGAGTTATTGTCATTGCTCTGAATAACTTTTTCCCCCCGCCAGGGGGAAGTGACAGGCTTACAATTTCTACATAAAATTGCATATTTTTTAACTGAAGTTTGTATGTAAACCCTTTTATGTCTGAGTGACCTTAAGTACAGTCAATATTCTTGAAAAAACATCTTTTTAATTAAATAAATTCTGTTGGCAAAAATTAGATTTTCAGAAATTGTCAGAAACGTGCTGGTCTATCACCATCTTCATTATAATCTACACAGTGGTATTATTTGGACAACTGATCAGAATCCTATCGTTTAAGGCAACATTAATAATTTGTGCATAACATAATTGTGTCGTTTCCAAGTACGTCACTTTTGAAGCACACCTGATAGCATTTTACTTCCCAAGCTACTAAACCCAAAATAACTCTAAGAATGACACAATGTACCATACACAGTGAATGGCATTTAGAGCTAATCATAAAGGACAGACACTATGGCATTTTGCTTGGTGAAAACTTGATCAGTATTCAGCCAATCTCTCCTAAAGTATCCTATCAACAGCACCGCAGACAAATAGCCATGTAGGTTCTTGAGCTTCCTTCAAAAACAAATTTCACCTTTCACATTTTCAAAGAAAAACCCCAACCCAGTATGTCCCAAGAGTGGCAAACTACAATGGCAAAAAGATGTTAAAATATACAGAATTAAAAATGCTACAGATTTTCAATCACATTTTGTTTGCAGTGTGGCTAGTACTGTATTCTCCAAAGTGTTTGAGTTTTTGTACAAGACAGGAGGAAACCCGGTGTGCTGTATAGAAAACGAGAGTACATCTCTCCTAACAAGGACAGACTCACATACCTGAGTGCTGGCCCACAACTGTGTGTATCATTAAATCACTGGCACCAGTATGGTGTTGACTGAGGCCAGTTCTTCCAGAGAAAATCCCTGCGTGTCTGGGGTCTCTCCCAACCCGCTCCATGGGTGAAGCTATTCTGCTTCATGGCTGTAAGAGAGTTTAGCTCTTTGGGGACAAGTCATGTAACACTGATTGGCCTCAGGCTAAGAGAAGAGTTATTAGTCCACTTTGCTTGCTAGTATAAACATTGCAATGGAATATTCTTGAAAGCAATTTAATTTCCTTTTATTTGACTCCTCTTTTCTCCCACAATTTCCTTAAAGTCTTTCTGCCAAGTGAAGTTAACTGCTAACTCATGTGTTGCTCCTAAATACGATTAAATAAGATTAACAAAAGAGTATTTGTCTCAGCCCCTAGATGAGGAAAGGTGCCTCTCTCAGACATAAACAGAGCTCACGTGTCCTGGGTCAGATCAAAATGTGACAGTGGTGGAAGAGTTTCCACTGATCGTCTTCAGCTGTGGAAAATCAGGCACCCCAAAGAATTTCCTAGATATAAGAGAATACTGAAAATACTAGTGTAGGAGACAGGAAAAGGTGCATGGCTGAAGTACGTGTGTTATGTTGGTCACTGAAATGGACATCTTGAGCTAATGTAGGTTTTCAAAGACATGACTTACAGTGGGGATGGCAACAGACCTGTCCCTCCTCTACTATACAGCCATGCCAGGAAACATGGAGAGGAAAATGGGAACATTAACTTTAGTGGAAAATGTATCATATAACAGTATCTACTTGCATTCTCTGATCAGGTTGGTTCCTTAACGCCTATTTAACCAAGGAGGAAAATATTGTCATCACAGGGTATACTGGAGGATGCTGCTGTCATCTCAAGTTACAGCTCCTTTGTGGCTTCAATTCTTTTTCAGCGAATCTTACCAAAGATGTAGAAAGTAGGTTGTTCTCTAAAGGTGGCAGCTGAAGGCATCAAACCCCAGGTTCAAAGTAGTGTGGATACCTGTTATTGCCCAAATTTTATTCTTATTTCCTTAGGACTGGTATCACAGATCCTTTCTGGTATTATTATGATACTAATTCCATTGGCCTCAGAGGAGCAGTAGCAGGGATATACAACATGAGGATCTATCTGGCCCTTTGCCATTAATAACAAGGAATCATTTTCCTGTATTGGAAGAAGACTGTGACTGTGCCTTTTTTCCAGCTTTGTAAAACACTACACAGAGGGAAAAATTAGTAAGTATTTTACTGTATTATATTTGCATAGCAGAGAGGCTGGATAATTCATTCTGGATTCTTTCTTGCTTTGTCAAATAACAGGGTGTATACACTCACTACAAAACAGCAATTTTGAAAATTAATTCCAGCACATTAGCACTATAGTGTTTCATCGTGTCTCTTAGACTGACCTGCCTTTCCCTAACACAAAGCATTTGCAGACCTGCCTTTCCCTAACACAAAGCATTTGCACACCAGCTACTTGAGTTCTAAAAAGAATACAGGTCTCTTTCCTCTCCGCCCTATTCAACTCAAAACAGATCAGACTTCATTGGAGTTGAAAATGTCAGTGCCACAGCACATGGGTGGCTAATGCCACAGAACGTGCCTCCATGTCCTGCATAGGAACCTGGAAGACTGAAAAACAGACTACCTTTGAGTGGCATTAGTTTCTAATTCTCAGTCCCACATAAGAGTTTCTACCTTGATCTCCTATTTCCACTAAACCATTTACAGTTTTTGCTTTTTTAAGGTGGTATTTTTTCATTGGTACCAAGATTTATTATGTTCAAGTTTTAAATATACAGAATACTTCAAACCTCAGACTCCTCTGAGACAATGCTTTCAACAAAAACAGTGATAGCAGGAAAATCCAAGTATGACAATTCAGGGATCAGCTGATGTACAATTGATTTATGGTTGGTTGATACTACCACTGTTAGTGTAGTATTTTAGTGCCATTTCACACGGTGTTTTGTACCTCAGACTCTGTGTGTTAAGGGCCAGAGAAGCAATGTTTACATGTCTGGGTTTAATGTGTTGGCTGTGAAGGTTTATTGCCAGTTGAAAACCACCATGTGGGAAATAAAAAGGATGTACCATTCATGGTGCCTAAACCAGGAGCTGGTACTGTTCGGATGAGTCGACTTAAGTAACAGATCATTTGGAGAGGGACTCTGATGATCTGACAAAGCAAAACAAGGGACAAAATCTGTGAAAAGTAAGCAATCTCTCCCCAGCATTTTGAATGGAGAAAGAGGTAACAGAGAGACCCTGGCTGCAGCAGACACACAGAGACAGTCCAAGGCACCACATACAGATGGTGTGTCCTGAAAGGTGCCACGGTGTGAGGAGTCAAGGGCATGGTAGTGTACACAGGTATGGCTCCTCTGTAGTCGCTGCAGCCTACACGGACAAAGCTGAAATATCTTTAGCTCTGGTACTGCTGCTAATTTTTCTCTAGCAGCACACGGTACCGTATGGAATGCTAATTCTCACTGAGAAGCTGGAGAAGCTCCAGACAGAGCTTGCTGAAGCTCTATGGTGCTGCCATCCACACCACCAGATGTACCCAGGCTGGCTGGAGGAAAGCTGACATAGGTACAGTGACTGCAGTAGAAAAGATACTGTACAAATGAGCTGGATGAATGGTGTGGTAAGGTCAATGTTAATAGGTGAGTATTGGAGGTTGGATTAAATGGCTCAAACTACGTCTTAATGTTTCTGCGATTTAATGCCTTGAGTAAAATGATAAATTTTTCAAAGACTCTTGGGTATGTATGATTTTTCATTTATTCAAGTAAGAAAGACAAAAAGAATAACACTGAAGAAATGCAATGAACAGTACACACCAGCCAAATAATGCTTTAATTGCTCTGAAATTTAGGATACTAAAAGCAAAGCCATGCTGTGAAAGTCCTTCTGAAAGCTTGCAATGAAAAAAAGTGGTATTTTATGCATCTGATACATTTTTAATATGATTCTGACACTTTGGAGTACTTCTGTGCTCAATGAAACTAATCAAGTGTCAGCAAACTGGGGCTGCTTCTAATTCTCCATACTTTCTCCTACACTGTCTCTCGTTTGGCTGAAGTTGGTGTGTTCCTCCTTAAACTTTTCCAGGAGTTTCCTACCCATTTCAGTCACAACAGCCAATCTGAATTTCTCCATGAAGGTGCGGCCTTCTCACCTCCCTCCCCAAGGTGCCCAGCAATTTCTTTCCAGCAGTGAGACTGTAATGAAACGCTCTGCTAGTGCAGAGGCAGTTACTGCACCAGTGCTGAGTAGTGAAGTGGGTCTCATTCCACATGTAGGGTTTTCCCTCGCTTTGGAAAGCAAGAGGACTGTTTAGAAATATACTGCTGATTACTGTATTTGTGTTCTGCAATTCTTCACATGTCCAACTCCACCAGGAGCTTAACTGCAGCCAGTGGGATCTTACAGTCATTAACATTTACAAGGCAGCAGTTCACAGTTGTTGAACTAACAACCTACCTCTAAGAAAGTGATTTTTCTCTCCTCTAAGTATTGACACGTGCTCCACTGACTGTGATGCTTATTCACAGTGACAGTGTGTTTGGTAGCACTTCATGTTTTCACAGGACTTGTCTTGTGCAGACAGTTTATAATTTACCTCTGCTCTTATTTTAATTCAATCAGCTGAGGGAGTGCAGCTGATCTCACAGCACATATGGCTGCTCAGGTTTGAAAAAAGGCCCTGAATATTTGACGGGTTAATCCTTAATGCTTTCTGCTAAAGAATTAGCAAGACTGCTAATGAGCCAAGGGATCCCAAGTGGGTAAGGGAAAAAATACAGAATTAGATTTTGGTGTGGTTTTTTTTTTAAATTTTGCTCAAGTAAGAAGTACAGTACTTTACATACTCTGATTTGATTCACAAGGTAGAGAGATACAAGTAAATCACTCATCAAAGCCATCACAGTTAAAATGTCATGTTTCCATTAAGTGAATGTCCTGTGGCCATGAGGAGTCACATTTGCAAGGTGATTTGCAAAAGGGCATCTGGGGGTGCTCCTCCCTGGACAGGAGGTTCATGGCACCAAGGAGAGCTGTCCTTCGCTGGGACGGATGTTCACAGCTAGAGTTCCTGTCCTTTCACTGCCTCCCCAACTGCTTTTCCTATCTTCCCTGAAAGAAACTTATCTGTCCTCTACCCCACACCCCATCCTGTCTGCCCACAGCTCCATGCCATTCCAAAGGAGGTGGCTTCTTTTGTGTTAAATGGCTGTGCTTGGGTTTTTTCCAGCCATTTCTCTGCATTCCAGCCATTTCTCTGCATTCCTGTTGCTCCATCAGCTTCCTGCTGTCTCCTCATCCTGCAGCCAAACACTGTTTGCAAGCCAAACACTCAAACTATGTCTATCTCTCCCAGTTCAATGACACCTCTCATGTCAACACAAAAAATCCAGGGAATTCACAAGGAACATCTTCAATAATTAAAAGCTCAGCTTGCCTGTGGGTTTCTTTACAACAAAGCCACCGCAATTCTAGGAAATCGCAGCTAAGACTGTAAGAGTAGCAGCATCAATCTCCAACCACTTACCTTACAAATCAAGAGCTGCCTGCACTCGACACACTCCCTTACTGCTTAAATCCATAGCAAATATACTCAGAGGGCATCTGAAGTTGGTTGCAACAGTTAACTTAGCAGAGAGGCAGGACTCTTGTGGCTCCCATTTTCGGAAGATATTTCAGCAAAATAAATGCTTAGTCCAAACCCCACCATTCATAACAAAATACACAGTTCCACACACTAATACAGTCAAATAGAAATCAGCCAGAATTACTATCACAGAATCACAGAACGGTTTGGGTTGGAAGCAACCTTAAAAGACTTTTTAGTTCCAACCTCCCTGCCATGGGCAGGGACACCTTCCACTTGAGCAGGTTGCTCAGAGATCCATTCAGCCTGGTCTTGAATACTTCCAGAAATGGGGCATGCACAGCTTTGCTGGTTCTCTGGGCAACCTGTTCCAGGCTTCGCCACCCTCACAATCAAGTATTTTTTCCTAATATCTAATCTAAACCTACTCTCTTTTAGTCTGAATCTATTCCCCCTTGTCCTATCACTACATGCTCTTGTAAGAAGTCCCTCTCCATCCTGTAGGTTCTCTTCAGGCACTGGAAGGCTGCAATTAGGTCATTCCTAAGCTGTCTTTTTTCCAGGCTGAACAACCCCAACACTCTCAGCCTTTCCTCATAGGAGAGGTGATCCATCCCTCTAATTCTCTTGGTGGCCCTCCTCTGGACCTGCTCCAACAAGTGGATGTTCTTTCTGTGCTGGGGACCCCAGAACTGAACTAATCTTGCTTAGCAAACCTGTGTTTTAGCAAAGAAGTGAATGGGTTGGCTTTGGCAATGTCTCAGGAACTCAGATAGCAACTGCTTCACGCACAGTGGAATAAAGGATATTTGTGTAGTATTGACTTATATTTTCCACTTCAAAGTTTTCTATCATGTCTAACAAAGAGAAAGCTTACAAGAAATTGCCTTTTACATCTACTAGCAAGTAATAAGGCTTTTGTCTCATGTTTCGACATTACATCTGTAACTTGGTCTCAGTGGAGTTATTTACATTGGTCTTAGTGGAATTATTTACACTGGAGGTTCTCTTGGAAGTTTCTCTGTCCTTGATGTGCATGCCTGCAGCTGGGCAGAGAAGTCACTGCACTTTGAAGAAGATGATATAAATTAGTGCATGGGGTTAGATGAGGCTCAGGATTCCTGCAGTGATTATAAAGTCAGCAGGAGACCTCAAAACAGCTCTAATCTTGACAGCGTTACTGTCCTGTTAATCAACCTCCTTCAGGACTGGAAGTGGTTCTGCATCTAGTTCTTGGGGGCTTTCTCTAGAAGCTGCAGTTTTGTGCAGAAGGATCTGTCAGTTTACAAGTCTACAGAGCTTTGATACATTTGTTAAAGCAACATCAAAAAAAGGCTAGACTTCAGTCGTGGCACCCTGCGTTGCACCAGAGAGCAAAAAGACCATAAATTCTTGTCGCAGTTAGTGAAAAATAAGATTTGGTGATTTTAAAGCCACGCCTAAACTGATTTTGCAGCCCAGGTCCTGATGTTAGCTCCAGCCATGGCCATGTCCTGAAAACAGAGGGTGACAAGATCTGTGCACAAACCAGCACTTGCCTCTTCCCACCTGCTGGGGGAAGGGAACACAGAGAAGTAGATGGAGCAGACCTGGGCTACACTTTTTACTGCGCTTGGTCTTGAATGAGGAAACATGGACAAGCCATGCAAGTATCTGCTCCTTGGGAGAGTCACAGCCTGACTTGTGCAAGAACACACTGCCTAGAAAGAGAGGATGTTTTCTGCTTTGTGTAGTGCAAGAGACAGGTAAAACTGAGCGGAATGTTCTCTAAAAACATAAATTTTAAGCATCTTCTTTCTGCTGATGCTCCATACAATAGGAGTGGTCTTTCCTATAATAAATGCATTTCAGCATGTCAACTATCTTTTCTGCAGGGAGCATAAGTATTGCAGCTCCTGTGGCTTTTCCTTTTCTGTCTTTGGGCACCTGTGTAGCAACTTCATATGTTCTGTCTGAAAAGAAGCTAAGTTTCGTCTTTACTATATGAACAACACCTCCAACAAAAACATGGAAATGGCTTTCCTTATAAACAATCTGTTTCAGAAAAACAGAAAATCTGTGTTACAACCTCATGGCTCTGTTCAGGATAAAAAGAGGGCATGGAGAGGGCTGGAAAAGTCTGGATGCCAGTAATTTACAAAGTGAGTAGCAAAGGCAGATTATTACTGTTGCTGCTTTCACCAATTAGCATGACAACAACCACTGCTGATCTGGATGGGTATTGTGAGGGTACCTAAGCACTGCTTTTGCACCACACAGCAGTTTCCTGACACAGAAAACCCACTTTTCAGTACAAAAGAGAGCAGATAGATATATCCAGTCTGAGAGAGTACAAGGAACAAGTAAGTGGGGCAAAAATGTTCGAGCATGAGAAAACAGTGGTACAGTCCTGACCTCACCACTGTTTTTCCACCATGCTTGGGAAAAAGGAGGCCCTTAAGAAAGGATCAGAAGATAGCTATGGAGCTGACTGGGAAAGTCTTCAAGGCTCTTCCCAGATCTGATGGGAAGCATGGGAGAAAGTGATTGATGTAAAACTTAGCAACATTTTGACAGGAGCTGGCATCAATGGGTAAGCTAAAGCAGGATCTAATATGTTAGCACGGACTGGTAGACTTGAGGCCTTAAAATCACAGACAAACAGCTGTACTTGATGTGATAGAGAAGGAGATGACAGTGGTGAGATGTAAAGACAAATGTCTCTGGGCAAGATGTCAAGCCAGGAAAATGATCTGCACAGCAGCATGAATGGAGGTGGGTAACATTGCATTTGTCAAAAACAAGGAAAGGATGCTGCAGCAATCAAAGTGTGTAATGAAAATTTTGGACCTGAGACTCATACCGTTGTGAACAAAGAGCTTCAACTAGAAATACCATAGAGTAACAGCCTGCAAGATTTGCACGTAGTCTTTGACACAGACACACGAGGGAAATTCAGAATAGAAAACGATACCCAGGTTGCAGACTTGGAGGATGAGCAGATTGGAGAGGCTGCCCATCATCAAGGTAGACGGAAGTATTTCTTGAGTAACATTCCAAAGAGAAAAAAAGAGAGCAGCAGCTGTGTTCACTGATTTGGACATGCATCTTACCATCTCTAGTCACAGAGTGCATTTTTCTTCTCAGCTGGGTTCCCTTGCATATCCATCTTCCTCTGTGTGGAAGGAATTGTGTCTCCTCTACATTTTTCCCTAATTACATGAGCCAAATTGCAGAACCTAAAGGAGGATGACCAGCTTCTCTGACTTTTCATTTTAAAAGCCTTGCACAAAAAAAGGGTTGTCTGTGCCTCATGTCACATAATGAATTCATGATATCTGCTACTAATCTGTGACAAACTAGCAGGACTGTGGCTAAGGCTTGTGGAATATGTGTTTCAGTCTTACAAAAGCCTATTTTGTAAATGTTAGCTAAGTAAAAACCGTGCCAGTGAAGTCATAAGCAATATATCATCATCACCCTTCAATAAACTCTTTGTGCAGTTAAAGAATTAAAAGCTGCATATTGAAGGAGAATGGAGAAATGCCTTTAGAAACAACAGGCTTAATGCACTACTAATCTCTAAACCAAATATTTATAGCCCTGTAGTTTATAAACCGTCAGAAATATTTGGTAGTTGATAGAAGTGGAAGTCACACAGTAACAGGGAGCTTTTATCATTCTGTCTACCTTGCTTTGTGCTTCAATCACTATTAGATCAGATTTATAGGCATTGTGAATTATTGAATTATCATTTTTGTGAACAAGAATCAAAAAACCCCCTCCATGAGTTAAAATATACAGAAAAGTTTCACTGTTTATAAATTTGTCTGCCACAGAAAATAATCAATATCGAAGTTGATTCAAGCCAGGACATGTCTGGATGTGTATTAATATGCTCCATGAAAATAAACTAGAAATTACTAAGATAAAAGAAATAATAATGAAACACGGAAATAACCATGGATTTTGCACATTGTCATCATATAATGGACATAATGAACATAATGACATTACATAATTAAATCCAGGTGGAAAATGACCTTCCTAGACCTCACTTCAAAATTAAGATTTTTGACAGTCATGATTAATGAAAACATGCACTTTGCATGGTTTGTAAACCTGAAACATCATTGTACATTTCAGTTTATAATTTATCCCATTATCTGCTTCTCCATGCATGAAGGTCAGCTGCACTGGCATAAAGTAGCAGTGAAGTCTACAGGCTCTGAAAGGTTGTTCTCACAGATTTTTCAATTATTTTTCATGAGGAAATAATTTTGCCTACTTTTCCTTAGAAAGATAACAATCTACAAGAACACCATTTTAAGAGCAGTAATTGCAATATTCTTCTTAGTCTCTTGGGGTTTTTTAGAGTAAACAAAATGGGACTGGAAAAATATAGTTTTTAAGGACTCCTACCCGCAATATTTCTTCAATGCAGCTGTTATCTCCTGTTCCACTGTCCTGTAAACAAAATGAGAAAACAGTTTGTTTATGTTTTTAAAAGAAATAACAAATAGGTCTGAGGACATGGTTGTCACATGAAATATATTCCACCCTCTGTTACAGCTTCACAATGAGGCCAAGTCTTTCCAGCATCTGAAAAGCTGCACTGTTTTAAAATTCTCCAATTATTCCCCATCAGCACCAGAGGAAGATGCAATACTTGCAGTTTACATATGATTGCAATATATTTTATAAATTCACAGGATTTTGTTTACACCACTTCTGGGTGCAGTTCCTGCTGTTTTGGCTCTACTGCCTATGAATAAGTAGAAGCAAAGCAGTTACTGCATGTATAATGACCCGATAGGTGCATTTATTTATGTTAAATAAATAACATCTTTCCACACCCTTTGTGGAGGAAAAACTTTGCAGTGATACCACTTACGTGAAGCCTGACTGTATATAGGGTAGAGGCACCTATGCTGTTGAGGGGAGACCTGCAGAGACTGCAGCACAGGCAGCATCACTGAGCTTGGGCACAGCAGTCCTGAGAAGCTACAATTTCCTAATGTGCCAACCTTAAACCCACCCGTACATCGTGGGACTGAGGGTGCAGAAGAATTCGGCTCTCCCAAATAGTATGGCTCACTCCAGAGCTGGTCTGCAGAGAGGAACTCAGAGATTTGGCAGAGCAGCTGTCCTCCCACAGAAGGATATCCTGCCACAGCTGGCACCTCACCTACAGGCTCAGCTTGGTGTTCATTAGGCCCTAAACTTTTGCCAGCAAGGACAAGGCAGCATGAGACACCAGCCTCCCATACTTAGGCCCCACCTGCCCTCCTGCCTGCCCTTGGTCCCCAGTTTGCTTGTGCTACCCAACACAACTGGGAAGAGAGGGCATACCTTGGATGGAGGTACTGATGCTGAAAGGGTGCCTGTCTCCTGCAGCTCTACACAAGATACAGGGGGCTGATGCATGCAGCAAGTTTTCTGGAGATTTACTTCACCACATTAAGCTACCTGATAATTCCCCAAAGAAAGGTTTTTTCCTTTTGCAGAACAGAACTAACTTAGGAAGCAGGGGACTGGGGCTTGAGGTCTTCCCATGTGGGAAGAGGGGATAGAAAAAATCCAGTCTGATTAGTTACTGTCCCCAAAGAACAAGCAGAGAGGTGAGCTTGGTCTTCTCATTTTCAAAAAACACCTGGGCGTTCTGAATTTTCAGGTGCCCACCTGGAGATGTATCAAAGCAATCTGATTTTCCAAACCGCTGAGCTCATCTGGAAATCAGACTTCTCTACCCCATACGTATTTATGCACCCAAAAATTCACCAGGGACTTTCAAAAATGGACACCTCTGTGCCAACCAGAGCCAAATGATCCCACTAATCAGTTTGTGCAAATTCTGCTCCTGGACACCTTCACCAGCACTCCCCAGCCTGGGCTGAGGGACTGAGGAGGTCTGGATCCACAGCTGCTTGCAGCCCATCAGCTGCAACCAAGGTCAGGAGAACGACAGCCCTGCATATGCACGGGTACAATTTATGTTTTGTAATTTTTTTGTGGCTGTTACTTCGCACTGATTCCTAGAAAGTCATGAGTACATTATTGTCTGCACTCCTGCTAAATCTTTGCTGAATATGGTCCTTGATTGTTAAACAAATGAATCGCTTTAACTCTTTTTGGTGCAGCACAAAACCATCAGCTTTACAGTTCACCATGAATTACACTGCTGATTTCAAAGGCAGGGACTGAGCATGCAATAAAGTCAGCCTTTGGACAATTATTCATATCTGATGTATGGATGCTGAAGAGAAGCTGCAGCCCTGAGCCAGACTGCCCTGTTCTGACCTCAGTCCTGTCCCTGAGGAGCCGCACAGCCCCAGGTGTGACCTTCCTGCCACTGGAGCAGGGGTGCAAGTCTTCGTGTTGCCAGTGAACCTGACAAGATGGAAAGAAACACAAAGATCTCTGGATATTTAATAATTTTAAAATTCATATTAGGTAACTGCTCTCTCTCTCTTCTTTTTCTTCCCTTTTCTTCCCCAAATCCCAGTCCATTCACTTGTTATCCCACTAACAACAAAAGGAAAGTGTGAAGCCCTCATCATGACCACCTTGTTTATAGAGCAACAAATTTACTGCCTGGCCTTAAGTTCTCTATTCTAGTCCATTGTCATCCTACAGAAGGAGGGATTAGATGACCTACCATCTTATGCTGTATACAATGCATTGAGCATATAATAAAATGCTGATCTCTGTTTCGGTGCAAGGACAAAACTACTTAAGGTAAACTTGGCAGCATGCTGTTTCAGACTAGGTTTACAGACAAGCTTCTGTTACAAAATAAAATAACTCTCCTAGAAGAGTAATTAAATAAGTCTCCAGATACTCATCAGCAAGAAATTTTGCTTTCCATTACTGCAGAATTAAAACTTTAGTATTCTTCCTAGCCTATAATCTCTCTGGGCATGAAGTAAAAAAACTTTTCACAGCTCTCCCTCAATATCATCACACAGCCTTTCATAAGATGAAAAATGAGCTGGAGACACAAAACCAAAGACAAGATACGCAAAACTGAAATAATATTTAGAAAAAAACTCCCTAAATTTCTATATTTTCCTCCTTGTTCTTCATCTTCGGAGTGCCAAATAATTTTTTTTATTATATTTTTGCTTTGAATACTTGTAAGGATATTAACATCACTGTTGGTATCAAACCTTCTAGAAAAAGGGCGAGGCAGTTGAGAGACCATGCTCTACACATAGAAAGCAACTTCAATTTCATATGGCCTGGGGCCACCGTTAGCTTTTTTTCTTTTGGTCATGATATCATATCACACAATGCAGAATGCTATTGTGGGACCTAAGGTATGTCTGAAAAGTGTCTGCAGATGTTGGCATGGGAAAGACTCCCCATTCTCACTTTAAAAGCTCCTCTCTGCCACATCTCTACTCGCATTACAGAGGAATACACACTGCCCAGGGGTCTGGCAACCTGTATTAAACTTGGTGGCCATAGTTTAATTAAAAAAAATAAATAAACAACCACCAGCAAATGTTTTTTGAAATTTGAATTAAAAGAAGAGATGGCAGGGAGAAAAGAGCACAGAGCACTTGATGTGCTGTTTGCTTCGGTGAACTTGCCTGATGCTATTGCATGGGTGCTGGCTGTGTGACACAGCCCTGCGCAAGCGTGACGCCGGCAGTGCTGGCAGGCTGTGCAAGGCAGCCCCTCCATCCACTCAACAGCCACAGTACACTTGTGCAATACATGTTTTAATTACTTTAAAAAAAAATTAAAACAAGACAAAGATTTTGAGGCTGCTGTTGCCAACTAAGCTGAGGAGCTGCTCCCCCTGTATTTATTCTGACACTGATGAACCCAGCTCATTTGTCTCCCCTTGTGTTTTGCGATCTGTCATAACAAACTTGCCTCAGCGAGCCTCCAGTGGACCATCAGCGAAATACTGGCAAGTCTTGGGGAGCTGTCAGGGGAAGTGAGCTCCAGTCTCTTCCCCCTCCAATGCTGTGCCCATTACCTTCGTCCCTCAGCCAGTGTGGCCTGAAGAACGCCAAACATCTGCACACATGGGCGGCTGGTGCACAGGCTGGATGCAGGAGCTGCTGCTGAGGATGACGGCAGTGGCTGCTGAAGAAATAGCCGGGAGCATAGTGCTGCTGATAACTCGAGCAGCTAATTACCATGCAAAGCACAGAGAACTGTAAGAAACAAGGCTGACTAAAGGCTACACTGAATTCTTGGGAAACAGAATGTCATTTCAAAAAAAACCTACCTCTGTACAAATTTTATTTCAGAGCATTACTTCTTCTTCCCTTACCAAGAGCTTTCACAGATATATATAAAGAAACTCTGAAAGGAATTGCCTATCTTGTGATACTTTTCCTTCCTTTCAAATCTTTATGTTAAGGAAAGAAAGAAAAATCTTCTGCAAGTATCTATTTCCATTTTAGCCTAAGAGATTTTTATGATGCAAGCTTTTGGTGCTGTTATTATTTGGACTGTACTAGGCGTTTTCACAAAGTCTCCAGAAGCTATTGGATTTTTGTCTCCAGTATTAATTAGGCATGATTATAATCTCCAGAAGCCTGAGGCATGTACTCATTCTCTTCCACTCAGCGGGAGCCAGGCTGGCTGTGCTGGTGCTTACACACCTGTCATCTGCAACCAGCAGCATGACAGTGGCCACCACACGTCCGCACTTTGGGTGCCACCTCTGCTCTGCCTCCACAGCAGCTCTTGCCCCTGCGCTACACAGCCATGCCACAGCAAAGCTCAGGGCAGGGCTGTGGGATTCCCCTGGGCCTAAAGCGAAGATTCAGGCAGTGAATGCTGGCAGACAATAACCTAAATCCATGACAAAACAAAATAGGAAAAAGGGGGAAAAAAAGCCCACATTGATGGACCTTGATCTGAAAGCGTATTAGCGATGGTTCTTTGCCAGGCAGGACACACAAACACATGCACATATGTATATATAACATATTCTGCACAATCATTTTGCTAGAAAGGAATTTCCAGTATGAAGAAATAAGTAAACTCCTTATCTTTCTACTTATTCACATGTGCATCTTCTGCCTGTTGGGTTGTAGACAACCATTATGCTCACCACAGTTTCCCTTCGATCATTACTCTAAAGAGATCTTAGCAACTTCAAGCTGTGGAATAAAATGCTGGAATTTAACAGTTTTGTGCATGAAATAAGAGATGTGACTTGTGGGGGTTCTGCAGAAATATAGCCAGGCTACGAAAAGGAATTTTTTGGAAGGTGTCATATGCAGATGCGCAGGAAGAGTTTTTAAGACATTCAGAGCTTAACTTGTTGATTTCCTTACATGTGCTACATCCTCCAAAATGTTCTTTATGGAGTGGTAACGCTGAATGCACACAGGTTCAGCAGAAAGTCCTGAACCCCAGGAAAGGTTAAGGCTGAGGTTAAAGCTGGTTAAAAGAACAGACCTCAGCCGGGTCCAAATCTTACCTTTCTGCCCTTCATGAAATGCACGCTTTTTGTAACATGTTTTCATTCTGAATCAGGGGGTGGAGGGGCAGGCACGTAGATGAAGATTTTATCCCACTGGCTATGTTCCCATTCAAAAAGCAATTGTGTCACACTATTACCTTAAAAATAAAATTTTAAGAAGCATTCTTCAGTGCAGCTGAGAAATCAAAGTTTGATCAGATCAAAATACTTTAATGACAAATTTTAAGAAATGCAAATATAATCTGCAGTCACAGAATAAGATACGGCCTAAATCAAGAAGACATTAAATCAAAATATCAAAATGTTTCTGTCCCAATTTGGTAGTTTTTCACTTTAACAAAAATTTTCTTCAAAAAGAATGAAAATGGATTTGATTAAAATCAATATAGATACAGACTTTTTCAGTTCTGATAACCTGGAACATCCCATAAGAAAAAGACTGAGTAGGAAAAACCTCTGAGCAGAACAGAATTAAAAATAGTATTTATCCTTTTTTCCCCCCTCCCTCTAACAAGAATGGCGTTTTCATTTTGATGGGTGATACGAGACCTACCAGCAATGTCTCCATCTGCTTTAAGAGGGCTGGACTTCAGGGAGCCATGGCATACTGCAGTCCCCCTCATTTCACCAGCTGGCATTAGTAATGCTTGTGCCTCATCTCTCGCTGAGGATGCAGGCAAGCAGGGCTCAGTTGTGTAGGGTGACACCAAGAAAAGAGACAGGAAGGGAGCACTCAGGAAGCTTGATCTTCTGTTGTTCCTCATATTTGAAAGCTTTACTTTGCACTTGTGCTATGCCTTACTACTAATTGGAGTGCCAGTGGTCACGGTCTATTGATACAGTAGTTTTCTCCTGCACTTTGCACTGCTGCGAGTAGAAGCTCTTTCACTTTTACTTCGAGGAACTGCCGACACTTTAGACACAGAGAAGTGCAGGAGGGAGATGAAAAAGAGTGGCTGAATTCTCCTCAAGGTCTGTGTCAGAAAGCGTTGCACTAATTAAAGTTATTAAATCCATCTAATTTACAGTGACTGTTAATAAACTGTTACCTTTAATAAACCTATCTCTTTTGAAATGTAGCCTTCATATTTATTAGGGGGATTATTTTTCCAACCATGGGACCTTGCAACACTGTTCTTGGTTCAAAAGGGAAGAGGAGTAAGTTCAACAAAGACTATTTCAAGAAAAAAAATAATAAAGAGCAATTTATGAAAATCATCTAGCTTTGCTTTAATGAAGCATCTGGATGTATTAATTGGGAGCATCACTGCAACTGGAATGTCATGACGCCCCAGTCTTGTACCAGGAAGACGAAAATGTTCTGGCTAATCAAAGAAGATGAATCCAAAGTATCTGTAGATAGAGAGAAAAGCCAAATGATCCAATGGAGTTGCCGTGCCTACTAGAAAAGAGACGCTAATCAGACAAGAGCACGTTTTGCTCTTGATGAATGACAGTCTCTCAGCGCAGCATGCTCAGCAGCTCCCCCATAACCGAGGCTGGACAGCAGCTTTCGGAAAGCAAGGAAGTTTATGAAGGAGAGAAGTTCATAAAGCCATAATCCAGAGTACCACAAGCCTTAGGCTGTGCTGGCCCTATATACAGGCCTGAAGTTCAGGTTGGTGTTTAGTTGGAGATGGATTTACTATGGATATGTAAGTAAAGGCATTCACCATAATCCTTTTTTTTTTTTTTTTTTTTTTAAAGTACTAGGGAAATATGTTAAGAGTGTAACTCCTCCAATGCATGCCTGTGTCCTGTCCCAAACCCTGAAGCACCTCCTGGCCATGTAGCACCTGACCTCAACTAAGTGTGGAAAACCCAGGGTCACAAAGTGAAGTGATGTTGAAGGGCATCCCGGTCTGGATGGCTGCTGGGAGCTTCACTAGGGTGTAGGCACCTACAGTCCAGTTTGGAGGGGATTTAGAAGAGCTGGGTTCACCCAGCTGTTGAGAGGTCATCTTCAGATTGATGAGATGGTCTGAGTCCAAGCCTCACTGTTCACACCACAAAAATGTCAAGAGAATTAAAGGCCAACAACTTTTCTTAATCCTTCCCACCCTCTCCATACCTCTAAGCACCATCGAACAGTCAATGACTGGAGCTGCACCAGTAACATTTCACCTAATAAAAGATGCTTGGGAGCCTCAAATGAAACCTGCTGGCAGATCAGTGGAGGGATTTTACAGGCTTTTACATTGTATTAATAAAAATAAAATTCCAAACATGCCAGAATTACACTGTGACCCAGAACAATAATAAGGAGCTGTAATGGAGAAGAACTGCATTGTTCTATTAATAAAATATAAAGGTTTTATTGTTATTGGGAAAGATTGATTGTATCAAATCAATACCATGTCACAGCATATTAACGTTTTTCTTCACTAATGAAAAAACAGGGTATGATGTGATTACACTCTCTTACTACCCATTTCAAAAATATAATGGGTTAGTAATAATGAAGATTGCAACTTGCACTTTTACTCCCTGCTATGTGCTTGATCCTTAGCACAAGAAGTGCTAAGTGATCTGTGCTTTCAGTAAAGTCAACAGGAGCTGAAGGTAACTGACATATATGAAAACATTCTCAACAACCTCCTGAATGGACTCCGCAACCCCTTCTTGCCACCCAAAAATTGGAAAAAGCCAATACAATTTCTTCAGCACTGTATGCATGCTCTGAACACATCAAGTGACTGCTGCTTGACACAGTGGTCTATTTGTGGAAAAGTTTCCATTATGGATACCAGAGCATTTTGGTTTTGCAGCAGGAAAGGCTTTTTAGTGGAGGTTCCAGCTTCCCTCAGCTCACGCAGTTCTCCAACAGCCCACCCAAGGACCCTGCCCTGGGACCAGCAGATATCAGCTCTTTTTCCCATTAGATGCCTGTCCTCCTTGCTGCACAGATGGCCAATCAACTGGAATGTCATGTCCTTAGTGATGTGGACATTTGTCTGCTAGGACCTGGACTGAGACCAATCAATTGCATTTAATATATCGTCTGTGTTTGTTTGGGGAGAATATATAACATCTGTATAGCAGCAACAGTTAGAAAAACAAGTATTATGGAATTGTGAATTTTAAGATGAATTTAGCATCAGCCAGTATAATACTTCAATAAATTAAATGGATTATTTTGCCAAGAGATCCTTTAAAAGTGTTAATTAACAATAAATCAATAAAAACTATTCAACATAAAAATCAATTACATTCCTGTTTACATTATTTAACTACAAACATTTCTGGTTTGTGTGCTTGTAATTAGCAAGCTATAAAAGATGCCATAAATAGGCACATAATGAGAGGAACTGTTTATAAATGATAATTGGTATCTGTTCCCACTGAGCTAAAGGGTATGTGATTACAAACTGTTGTGCAGAAAGGGTTAAACTTCTTCCAGATAGAAGGTTTTACAGTACACAACTCTGTAGAAATCTCTCCCACAAAAGGCTCCTGATGGAAGAAAGCCCCTGTACATGAGCACTGATGGAGGGAGTAACATCTACCAGGTGTTCCTTAAAGCCTATCCCTTAGAAATAGCTCATGAGGAAGAAAAATCTACCCTTTGGGCAGTGATGGAGAGAATAAGAAATGGAACCTGGCACGAGGAATTCAATATTAATAAAACATTAAGAAAACATCACTGTACGAAAACATCTCTACAAAGTCTAAAGGGCAGATACTAACATTGAAATGCTATTGAAAATCTGGGTGACCATCCTGTTAACAAAGCTGAGGACAGGACAAAGGGGTGCTTTCTGTCACAATGGGTAACAAAGACGTTACTCTACCCCATACCTCGTTCAAAGGGTAGGGCCAAAGGCTTTCACAGAGGGTTGAAAGAGGATTACAGGATCTTCAAGTGGCAGCCAAGAGCCCAAAACACTGAGCAGCAGCCTGTATCTCCAGAAGGTAACACTGGATTATTTCTCATAAAACGCTACTACACAGAGAGGAAAAAAATTTCCTGGGGAGAAACAAACTCTCTTTAACCCCTATTGCTGAAAGAGACCTTCTCAGTTTTAGAGACTGAGACCTGATCTAAGGTTAACAAGTAAAAAAATCCAAGATCTGAAGACCAGAGTAATATTTGGCTTTCTGGTAGTCTAAGGATGTCACCAGCATCTAACACTATTGCCAGTGTCTCCTCCTCAGCAAAATAAATCTCAATCTTTCACTATAACTGCTTTCCTGAGGGCAACAAGCATCAAGAACCCTTGACAGGGCAGGTCTGAAGTACAGGCAGAGCAGAGAGCATCTGGCAATAAAGCCAGCAGAGTTAAAAATAACGTATTTGCAAATACAGAGCTAAACCTTTTTGGTTTTCCTTTCTTTTCTGAATTGTGACTTAAGAGCAAATTGATTTTGGCCTGAGACACTTATATTGCACTGCTTTCCCCGATTTGCACAAAATACAACTGCTTCACAGAACATAATAGAACATAGAACAGAATTAGGAGTTTGAAAAAAGAGTCTATTATGTGTAATGAAGAGAGCATCATATGGTTTGGACAGTGATAGCTCAGTCTCATTGCTAAGAATGGCAATTATGGCATGGAAAGGCATTGATGCCTCTGGTCAGCTCAGGTGGATTCTCTTAAAATCCACATGGAAGTTGATAAATAGCACACTTCTTCAGGCTGCAGTGAAAATCTCTACAGTTTTACTCTGCTTTCAGCATTCCTGAAAGTAAAAAGAAAAATCCAGCTATACTGTGGTCACTGACAGACTGATGGAAATACACTCACTGCAAAGCTACTGTCAACACTACTCTCTAAAGGTATTGCAGTTAATAGAACACATAAAACTTCAAATAAAATGTCAGGGCTGAATGTCTTAGAGCTCAGACATCCTTCCACCAAAGAATATACATGACACCACATATGCATCAAGGTATACATATATATACCAAAGTACACATATGTATGCATGTATGTATGTACAGACCATACAAAAAAACTCTGCAAAAGTTTCCTGAAAACTAACCAAACAAGTGTCCAATCTTATCAACAGTAGCCTTAATGTGGGAATCAATAAATTCAGCAAATCTGTAAATTTGCAGAATAAAGAAATACCTTCTTTATTTTTCCTGTTCAGTCTTTCTCAAATCCCACAGAATTATTTTTTTTTTACCACTGCTTCACTGCAGGCCCAGGGAGCTAGGCATGAGCCAGGCACTGCTATGCTCCCTTACCTGCAGAGGTGAGGATAGCTCCAAATCTGTAAAACCAGCCATCCCAGGGAGTGGCAACTTCCTATCAGTTGTCCCTGTTTTCCTGTGGGCTCTGTGACAGAACCCTACTGTTTGGGCAATCACAAAGACCAGCACCAGAATAATAAAGGATGTCCCAGGTTTGGGGAAGGGTTGTAGGTAGCTCTCAAGTAGCTGTATGCTACTAGTTAACATTTTTTGATGGAAGCCACACTGGTCCTTCAGGCTTGGAGGACAAAAGTTTGGATTAAAATGATCTTAGTTCTTTATCTTTTGGATTTTACTTTTCTTTCCATATATTCTCAAGTTATCCCCTTTTAAAGGGGATATTGCATCTGAACATCACAATGCTTTCTGATCTTCTTTTTGCCTGTCGCTGTTATAAGTAAGAGTGAAATATAGAAAGCAAATAGAAAGAAAAACTGGTTGCTTTTCCAGATATTTTGCCTTTGAAAGACTTTGCTTGTCCTTCCAGTAGAGTACACATTCCTCCTCTGCTGGCACTGAGCTCTCCCACACAGCTAACGGGTTATGAAACCCAGAAATACAAAACTGTACAGACCACAACTATTGGCCATGATACTCAGGGGCCATAACCACTTTTTACTGCTACATTAACAGTTTTCTTTTTGATACAGAAAATGAGCCACAAGTCACTCTATAGCAGTGCAGTGCCATAGGGGCATGACTGGTGTATGGATTGAAAAGCTTTGGCTGGTACATACACAGAACTGCTCTCCCAACAGCCCTAGTGCCAAAAAATGATTTTAAATCCTGTGTGCACCAGCGGTTGTGCACATGCAACACAGCAGAGTCAGGAAAAATAAAAGAAGAAATGGACAGTGATAGCAGAGTTTTATTTTTGGTGAGTTACAAACCCAAACTAGTACTAGACAGGTTTGTGGGTCTTCTCAGAAAGGTTGTGATAATTTGGTTTGATTTCCAAAACTTCCACTGGAAAGCTTCAAAAAGCCTCTTGGATTTCCATACTTATTTATTTGAACATGAGGGGATCCTCCATTTAAAACAAGTTATTTTACCTCTGGAGGAAGAAATGTTCAATGTAACCCCATTTCATTTTAAATGAAAGCGAAGTGGATAGAAAATCCCTAAAACTGCTCACAGATATTTCCATCTAGGTCAAGTACAACAAATCTGCATTTTTAAGCAGCAGAGCCAGCTCTTTGTCCCTGTTGAAAATGGCAGGTCTTGTGGCACCCTGAATTGTAACAACACATACAGAAAACAGAAGTGCAGTTGGAAAGCCTTTGAGCTGAGAAGCCACATGCTTCTCTTTTGTTATGTGATCTTGATGAATTTATTTCTACGGTTTTTATTCATGTTTCAGGGTGTTGAATCCTTTAAACTTGTTAGTATTTTCCGTTTTTATTGTTCTCCTCTGCCTTTCACTGTTTTATTTTATTCTTTTGTTCCTCGGTGTAACTGAAAGCAGTGCAGTCCTGGGCCTACTACTCTCAGTCTCTTTTATCTGGCAGTGGATATCAACAAAGAAGTTATTTGTTCTCAACACATTAAACCCTTCTGTGTAGCTTTTTACAAATTCTGTTATGCAACTTTGATAGGACCTGGAATGAGTTGTCAGGTACCGAAAGGCAGGGGAGCACAAAGACCTCTCCAAAAGCCAAGCTATGAATGGTGTCATCTTGCTGTTTCACTTTCAAAGGTGGCTCACAGGGGCTTGCTGAATAGGAGTCGTTTGACAGCAGACATCTGAATTCGTATCGCAGACTCTAAGACACCTTTATAAGAACTTTGAATATCTTAGTTGAGTCCTGAGGATCAAAGCTTCCTATGTAATAAACCTATCATGGGTTACTCAGGGAGATCTTCAGCATTAGTAACAATGGCAGCTGATTTGTCTCACATAACAAGCTACCAGTAGAATATAAGGGTTGTGATCAATACTTTAACTAGGGAGATAAAAAGCTATCTGAAACTCAGGAATTATATTAAGGTCTCCTAATTTACTTTATAAACCATCTCCTATAATTTGAAGGCAAGCATGCATCAAGAGTTCCTTGAAATACATTAAATTTTGATTTTTCAAATCAGAATACTAGAATAGTAAGTAGAATTGGCAGCATAAATGAATATAATGCATAAAACACAAAAAGCTCTTGGCTGGCTTTTGTATATAGCATTAGAAACAGAGAAACACACATTATTTTACAGTGAACTGCATTAAATATAATTGTTATGGGTTTGAAATACTCCAAATTATTTGTTTTGGATGAGAGAAGATGCTCTGCATTTATGATATATGATACCACATTGTCATCAATTGTCATGCTTTGTTTATAGGACTGAATAATTTGTAATCATCAAGATTACTATGTTTAGTCTGCACTCTTTTTTCAGAGAGTGTTTATTAAACAGATGCAATCCTTGTATCTTTTATTTATTTGTTTGTTTATGAAGAGAATGATGAGTGGCTCATTCTCCTGAGAATTAACTGTTTGGTGAATGGTTTCGAGTTTCAGGTCCTGGTTGTTCTTGGAGAGGAGGGAACAGCAAATCTACTCTTGAGCTCTGATTTTTGTGTGCCTACACTGCCATGTAGGGACATAAGGCAATAACACCAGAGAAAAATGAAGATGCAAAGGCTATGCATATTTTACAGGCTTCCTTTAGCTTTCTGGCTCCCTTTCCCCAGCCATACTTCCAGGAGCATTTCCTTCATGTTTTGTCTGCAGATGTCACTCCAAGTCACTTGTAGCCCAGATAAAATATTAGGGCAGGTAGAGGATGAGCGAGCACTCCAAAACGTGGGTTGTCCTATAACATTTGCAGCAACAGGTATTTTGTGCGAAAAAGAATGAAATGTTCTTGACAAATCCCTCTCTTTTTCATGATTCTTTTTCTGCCAGAGAAATACAACTATGAAACAAGATACTCTAACAAGGGTTGCAGGCAAAGACTTTAACTGTTTCTGTGGCAAGGAATGCACAGCCCTGACAGTCAGGAACTGCCTGGTCACTGTTGCCTCTGCCAGAGGGCTGGTGGAAAAATCCCCACTACAGAGCAGTCCCTGCCTAATTTAGATTTCATATATATTTACATTAAAAACACAACAGGATTTTAAATACCTGCAGCTGGCAAATCAGTCAACAGCTATGGGCTGAATGCCTGTAACACTTTATGGGGACTGTGTAGACACAGCAACCCATTTGCAGAGCTCACCTGTGCAGGTCTCAGCTCTGTAAGGTGGCACTTACCCCTTACTCACCATCCAAGATACCTTGTTGACAGCACCTCTATATAAACGAAAGATACAATGGAATTACTCCTTCCTAGAAAACAACTGCAAAACCTAACCACTGCCTTTTAAAAAGTGTGATATTGGTTCATTTGCCACCCAGAATATCTGTACCTCTAAGCTAAAGAAGAAAGAAAACGAGCAAGAATTAGACATTTTCATTCTTATCTCCCCATACTGATACTCTCTTGGAGGTTTCTGCTTGCATACCAGCTGCTGAATTGCTACACTTTACTGTCTGGCATATTAAAATAAACTAGCACTAATTTTGGCAATTTGCATAAACAGTTGATGGATCTCTACAGCAGAGGCAGAAGCTCTTCATCTGTGCCCACCTGTGCATCAGACCTCTCAGCCTCTATAAGCACTAACCACAGCAGAGATTCCTATGTGAACATACCCGAAGTCAAACGCTGTGCCTCCTTAGGGTCCAGACCTCCATCAAAGCTACCAACACAAAAGATATGTCTTTTGAAAGTGCCACAGTCTGCTGTTTGATCAGATGAAAAAGATTAAATCACCGAATTACAGCCAGCCCTCTGATCATCTTCGTGGGCTGCCGCTGGACTTGCTCTAACAGGTCCATGTCCTTCTTGTGTTGAGGATCGCAGAGCTGGACACAGCACTGCAGGAGGTGTCTCATGAGAGCAGAGTGAAAAAGGAGAATCACCTTTCTCACCTGCTGGTCATGCTGCTTTTGATGCAGCCCAGGACACAGTTGGCTTTCTGGACTGTGAGTGCATATTGCCAGCTCATGTTGACCTCCTCATCAACCAACATCCCCAGTCATTCTCCTCAGGGCTGCTCTCAATCCATTCATCCTCAGACTGTTGTGCTTGGGACTGCCCTGACCCAGGTACAGGACCTTGCACTTAGCCTTGCTGAACTTCCTGAGGCCCACTTCTGAAGCCTGTCAAGGTCCTTTGGGATGGCATCCCTTCCCTTCAGCATGTCGATGCCAGCACAGAGCTCGGTGTTGTCAGCGAACTTGCTGAGGGTATACTGAATCCCACCGTCTGTGTCACCAACAACGATGTTAAATAGATGTCTTGACTGAAAACAGTCTGCAATAATCTGCATTTTTCATGCACGCACATTACCGTGAAGGCTTGTATAGCACTTAACAATCTAGATACATAGTGGTATTTATAACTTTAGGTACAGAATGGGCAACACTATGTATTTTTAGGAAAGATAACAAAGAGTACCTTGCACGAAGGATAACCCTTCACAGCATGAAGGGTTGGAATCATTTTAGGTAGGCAGAACGTAATTCCCTCAGACATTACAGCACCAACTGAAAAAAGGAAAGTCCTAACAAACCCTAACCCCTCCCTTAAAAACCTACATCGGGAATTCTGAAATCAAACAGGCCTGTTCACAAGACCACAGCTTTTCCAAATCAAGCCTGCAGACATCAAGCTGATTCTCAGGCTCAGTCCTTTGCAAGATGGGAGTCAGGGCACAGTGCATGCTGGAGCTGTAATCCCAGGGCTTTTACTTACAGCAACAGGGTCCACCCACCAGGTGCCACAGAGCGGAGGTTTATAAGAACTTGTTAGGAGCCCTCCTAACAGCAGTCTACCTCTGATGCCCAGAAATACCTCTACCACACTTTGGGAGGAAAAGTAGGGAAATGTTACTGTCTGCCCATCCATTACCTGGACACAGTCAGGTCACAGCATTACAAAATGCTCCCATAATTTATTTGCTCACATAATATAAAACAGCAAAAATCTACGAAATATATTGGTGGCTAATGACGAATTTCTTCAGAAATCAAAGAGAGAGCTAAAGTTGGGATCTCATGGTCCAGATGATCAGCACCATTTCATGCATGGAAAAATCAGTATGAAACTGTAGAATTAGATGTAAGGAAATACTTTTTTTCTGCACACTGATACTTGCATTGCTGTCAGCTGGACTCGCAAGGCATGGAGGATGGTTTTGGAAAGTGGAATGAAAACAAGATCAAACATGCCCACCTCCTATCACGCTGAACAAACGAATCTGTATGTCATCTTCTTTTACAAGCTTTCACAAAAAGTTAACTGAGCAACAAGTACACTCTCCCAGCAAAGCAAATAAAATCTTAGGGCTGGATATCCCTGCTGAGCAGATCTACTACAGGAAGAGTGGAAGAGGGAAAGTGAAATGATGGTTTGTGCTCAATAAAGGTCTAAAATCTAATGTTTGATACAAAAGCAGTGAGTCTCCTGAGACTCACTGCTAAAATGCAATTATTATAATAAAAATGCAATTATTATAATAGTGTACAATTTACCAAAATATTTTGACATTTTTCCAGAGATAGTCTGTTTTCTGGTATTTACACACCTTTGACTAGAGGATAGGCATGTGAAAGCACCGAAGAAGGCAAGACAGGAAGTAACTATTTACTGATTAAGTAGTGGATGGGCTTGAAGTTTGAAACATTAGCATTCCTATTTCACTCTCATCCTTCCAGTGGAGGAAGGAGAAGACATGAGGTAGAACGTTCTCATCTCATCCAGATTCCTAATTCATGGCATTAATGCCATAGATTTCTCCTCTTTGCTCTTTTGACTCACTGCTGTTTCCTGGTATGCCCAGGTCAGCCATGCTCAAGTCAGCTTACTTTGCTGAGGTGGCAAAGGTTACACAACTCAAATTGTTTTCCACTTCTAAGAGAAATGAATCCAAACTCAGCTAATTTGTATACAGCTGCAGGCAATATAAACATGGCTGGTTAGAATCCTTTATATAGTATAAGCCTTTGTACTCCATACTTCATGGAAGTTAATAAGTAGGTGTCAAACTCTGAATTAAAATTCCCTGAAGAGGACACAGCACAAAGGACAATAAAAATGATTTTTAAATAATCATAGGGATAAATAGCATCCACTTCTGACAAATGTAAGTGCTGGCATAAAATGTTATTAGGCTACAGAGATTTTCTTTTGTTCAGGAAGTATGTTTTATTCTCCAGCAGTGTCATTCATCATCCTAATGAGCCCTCAAAATGTAAATTAAATAGCAAAGACTGATTCATTCAAAAACATCTTTGTGCTGTGTGTTAAACCTTTTTTCTACTTTTATCCTTATATATTGGTTCATTCTTTCATTGCAAAATAACCCCTCAGCCCTTGTATACTTTAATGGCCAAGTTCAAGCAAAGCATATTTTCAGTAAGCACTGTTTATTCATTGCTGCTTTTGGTACAGTAATTAAAAATAAAAAAACAAAACAAAATCACAACACCTCATTTAAAAATGTTGTGCCCCTTAAATTATATTTGATCTGGAAAATCTCAGAAACCTGTGCATGCATATGTTTTTTGTTTTATTCAGTGCCGCTTAGTACAGGGAAACCCTCAATGGAAAAGGATTAGTAGAAATTTCATGCAGCTCTAATTTACTGAACTGAATACATTAACAATTAAGCAAACACTGTATTTTTGGTAATGGCAGGGAAAAAAAAAGAATCCAGGGTCATGAGCTAAATTAGTTCAGACTTCTTGTTATCTGTTCATAAGGATATTACACATTCTTACCTGGAATGCAGAAAAGAGGTTTCATACTTGACCTGAATTTATGCATGAGCACACTCTCAACAACAAGAGCGACAAGGAACAGGGCTCCTCTGGAGCCAATCCAAACCAAAATATAACAGGAATGGAAAAAAACCCACAGTAAAAGCATATCTGGTTTTGGTATTATTGGTCTTCAGTTATCCTGTTCTCTGCCTCTTTCCTTCTCTTTCCTTTCCTCTAATGCTTCTGTAAATCATCTTCAACTTATTTTGGGTGAGTATATGTTTCTGTGTGTACAAAATGAAGATGGAAATATTATAATAGAGAGAGCAAACTTTGCCTGATGACAAGAACGCTGTTATTAAGCTGCATATGGAAGATTTAAAAGCCACAATCTTCAGAATAAATTACATAAAATCTCAGCATTCAGTGACATTATGCTTTTATGAGGTCGAAATGTTGGGAGTGAGACACCAGGGGTTACAATGAAACCACCCAGCTGTGAAGGAGGTAAGTACATGTATGGTGTCTTGGTGCCAGGGATCCAAAAAACTACGCTAGACCAATACTCCTTTTATTGCAAACCCAGGGAGAGATGAGTGATGCATGGGTGTAATTGAGTTAAGAGAGCTTAGAGACAGGGTTAAGTGTTACAACTTTTAGCTAGAATAGCTTTGATGACAGGTGACCTTTTGAAGGGTTTCTTCCAAAAAACTTAAAATCATGATTTATGAAAGTTCAGTGAAGGCTCCATACTGCAACTGTTAAAGAGACCATACATGTAATTAGGTTAAACTCCACTAAGCAGAAAGAAGAATAAAAAAAGATCAGGATTATGGTATGAAATATTATCACTTTAGAAAATTAAGCATCATGAACCCTAGCTGAGAAAACTTAATAAACCATCTATCATTTATCTTTGAGTGCTGATTCAGAAATCAGACTGGCATTCACAACTGCAGTGATTGATTAAAATAAATGCATACAGAATAGTAGTTTATAAATGAAGACAGTAATTTACAAATTAAGTAAAGACTATGCACGCAGAATAAGTTGCTGAAGCTGAAAATATATTTGAAGATACTTCAAATATACTCAGCTTGTAGGAAAGAGCCTCATAATGCAGAAGATATCTGAGTTTATACTTTGCTTGACTAATCTTCAAACACAGAGGAGCTACTAGGTGAAAAGCCTGCCTTTCACATCCTTGTGAAATACAACATACAACATACCAAGGTACACTACCTGTATTTTTACTAACCATCCTTTTCATGAACACTGATGTGTTTAAGTATCTCTTATTATCCACGTTATTTTACACTACATTCAAAACACAGATCCTTGGATCCTACATACTGCTGTAAATTAGTATTTCCAGTCAGCTGTCCAAAATCAAAGCATAAAGCACAAAGACTCCAGAAAAATCTTCCTGTTAGACGTTAGGACACCCAAGAAGCCAGAGAAGAGAAAACAAAAACTCTTTATTCTGACTCTCTAACAACCAGAAAACAGTGAATTTCATTATGGTATTAAAAGAATACTGTAGATTCACCGTTTTAAAGCTCATCCACAATACCACAATTTTAATGCCATTCTTAGAAAGCAACAGGGTGTTGCAGCTTTTGTTCATTTTGTTTTGGGTTTTTTGGGGTGTGGTGCTTTTTGGCTTTGTTTTTGGTTGGTTGGTTTGGTTTTAAACAGTGTTCATGTGATTTTTAAAATGTAACACAAATAGCAACAAACAAAAGGTTAATGGAACTGATCTGCTCTTGAGTCTTCTCCCAGAGATCCTGGCCTTCTTCCTGCAGTGCATGGAGAGGTTACCTGAAGTTTAGCCATCAGTGCTGTACAGAATTTACAACCTCTGCTCCTCCTTGGCACTTAACAGACATTTAAAACATACCCCAAAATAAATGCTGTCATTTGGGACCCAGGTATGGTCCTGACAAAGAGTGGTCTGCTATGCAAGATTCACTTTGCTGACAATGATGACAATGTTGACAACAATGAAGGAAAGTGAAATACATCAAAACACAAAGGAAGCAGCAGAATTAAGCTCATCTGTGGAAAATATTCTTGTCTCCCCCGAGCACATGCATCCTGCTGCTTGGCTGGTTTCATTTGTTGCTGTTTGCTACATGGGACCTATTTGTAAGTCTGATTCTGGTAGTATTAGAAATGGCTACTCTACTCGCTTGAGGGTTTTCTAGATTGTACAGACTCCAGAAATGACTACTACAGAGGGAATTGGGCAGAAAAAAAGAAAAAGTGAGAAGAAAAAATCCTTCACATAGTGCAGTTTGGCAGCTTTTGGTGCACCGGAAGCCACAAACCTCCTCCTAATATCCTTGTAGAGCACAAAGGAGTTAGAAGCAAAACCCATCAGGAAAGGGTGAAATGTGAATGCTGAAGAAGAAATAGATTTTGAGAATGCTGAAGGATGCAAACGGACATGTAATATGCCAGACCCTTTTTTCCTTACTATACTTGACACTGTACTCTCCTCATTTTTCCAACCTATACTGCATTTTTTGGAAACAAAATGGGTGCTCACAGAAATAAAAACAGGGATTCTGCTTCAAATAACATGAATGTAGTTAATTCAGTGATAAATTATGTGTGATAATATATTCCTTGAAATATTTTTAATATGCTTTCTCTCTATACATGCCATTTTCACTGCATCTACACTTTATCAGAGATTTTCCATAAGTTGAGTAATTGTATGGGCACACATATGCACAGTCATGCTTGCAAGATATTGCAAATATGTACCTAATGCTTCTTAGTTCAGTCAAAAATATATGCTGCATTATTTGAGAAATAGTTCATGACCATATAATGAACCATCAAATCACAATGCATGGGAAGGAAATTAAGATTGTCATTAAGATTTGCCATTGCCAAAATTGAACTACTATTTTAGTTCTGAGAGCCTCATTTTCAAGTCATTTTGTTCAAACCAAAAAATAAGTAAGCAGAAGGCAAGAACCACGTACTGACCCCAAAAAACTTTGCCATTAAAATAGATGCAGGGAACACGATGCATGGAGAGGAACAATATGTACCAGAGAACTGAATGGACTGGGGACTGGCTTGGATTTGCCATCCTTTCCAGAGTTTACTTTTAATAAATAAACACCTCCAGTGGATGCTGCAGGCTAAGTGACTTCCTTGGATATCCTTAATAAGGAAAGAGGGGTGACCTTGTGGGTCATTTCAGCAGACATGATCCATTGTCCATGGTGACAGAGATGAGGGCAGGAGATACAATGTCCCCACTGAAGCAGGGCATTCAGCTCACTGGGGACAAGGCTGTGGAGGAGGACAGAAACAGGCTTCTCAGTGGCTTTGAGGGGGAAAAGCAGAAATGTCAATTTGATTGGGTAGACAAGAAATGGGCTGACATTGCCAGGTGGAAGATGCTTTTTATGAGGGGGGGTTCACAAGAGCAGAATGATACCTTGTCATAAGCCAGGAGAAAAGAAACACCAAACCAAGAACCTGGACCATTATAACGCACAGATCAAAGAGAAGCAGTGCCTGGCCTTGCTCTCAGGTGCACAGAATGAGATGAAGGGAGGAGTCAGGTCTGTGCTGCAACACCTCCAGCTGAAGCACATCAGAAACCTTATTTTTTTTCCCTGGCTGACTTCCACTGCCTAACAGATTGCCCAGGTTTTTGCAAACTGGTTTCAGGATTCAATAAAAACCACAGTTTTGCTACAAAGCCATCAGCAAACTGAGTCCCTGGTATCTCCACTGCTGTTGAGCGGCAGGTCATTCATTGAGCAAATTCATTTTCTTCTAGACATGACAGTATGTGTGGCAGAATCTGGCTCTTTTTTACACAGCACTGATAAAAGCAGAGGCATTTCTAACTTTGGCTGTGACCCAGTCCTACAGTCATGCTCATACCTTCACGCATTTCATTAAAGGTGATGCACGAAATCACTTAGTGTATTTGACTCTTTAAATACCTTGACAGAGAAGTAGGTAAATTGTGAGTTGTTTTCTGTATAACCAAGAGTCATATCTGAGTACACACATCCATTTGTATTCAATTCACATGTATGCAATTAAGAGTAATTGTTTTAACAAATTTAATTATATGACTCTTGTACTAATATTTTGCATGAAAAACAGGCAAGAGAATAAACAAAATGGCATTAACTAGCCTACTGCCCAAAGGCTGTGAAAAGCAATCCATACTAGGGCTTTTAAAAGTACAGGCAGCACTTTTGATAAAATTATGTGCTAGTTCAAGGGCCTCTTTTCTTCTTCAGCACACACAGTCAAGTCTTCTGGAATTCATGACCACTCAAAGGCTTTAATGAAAGCTGAGCACATTAGTCAGAATAACCTAATCTCTCTGTCTTTGAAGATAAACTCAGCTTTTCTTGCCCATTCCCATATACACGGAAATGCAGAGACACTAGGAGTGTCATCATCATGTAAGACACTTGCTATTAAATCTATTCTCAATACAAGGTTGACCTGAGGTATGTTTCAGAAATTTTTCTCTTTGTCTGCTCTAATCCATCAGAATCCTTTCAGGTAAAACTACCACATTTATACATCAAAACTGTATTTTTTTAAGTAAAGCTGTCACTTTTAAGGCATGCATCTTTTCAGGAAAATGTCAGCGATGTTATTCTTGAGTGTCCTTCTGCCCAAGAGGCCAATGGAGCCTGAACAATGAAGCAAACAAGACAGCTAATCAATAGCAGTCACAGCACTATTTTTTATCCTCCAACATCTTCATTTTCAACTCGGTACACATCATTACAATAGGAAAACAGGACAGTCAATCTCCATTAGGTTCAAGCACTGTATGAAAGAATTAATTTGGCTGCCTTAAAAATGATGATACAACTGTATGCCCTTAAACCTTTTAAATTTATTTTAAATTTACAGAAAATATTTGGATAGGCAGATTGGCTAGATATGAAGGCAGGGGCATATTGACTTGTTTTTTTCCTATTGGCAACATGTATTTCTAACAGTGATGATTTTGCCGAGTACTGGAATACATCCTGTAAATTTTTTTACGGCTTTGGTGTAAAGCAATTTCCCAAGTACCTGTGTAACTAATCAGATTGAAGGTTCACGATGCCAATTTCTCAGAAGTATGTCAGTGGCACTGAGTCTTGTCGCTAGCTCTAAAAAATATCCTTTAGATTTGGGATTTTCAAGGAGCCCAGGGATTTAGTTGTCCATAAGCCATTCAAGTATGAGGGATGAGGTCCAAACTCCCTTTGGCTATTTTGACAAATCCATTTCAAGTAACTACTCATTTTCACATTTAATTTGAGTTCAAAGCAGTCAAAGTTATGATTCTCCCCCTCCTCCACGCTGACTGCTTTCACTATCTGGCACTGAACACTGACCTTATGTCATTTGCACGTGTATGCATATATGCATATGAATACACATGCAAACACATACAGGCAAAACCACTGAAAGGGGCTGGCATATGGCAAGAACCTTTGCTGGTGCTCCAAACACATATGCTGGCACTTGCCACAGAGGGAACAGGGGAGAAAGGAAAAGCACGCCAAGACTTCAAAGTCTCCCTCCCTGTACGTCTGTTAACATCCTTTTATTTCCTATATTTAACAGAGAATTGGTATGCAACCATTTAGTCCAGTACAACCTTTCTGCACCTGGCATGCTAAACTACAGGAGGAACATTCCTCATGCAGCCAGCACCAAAATAATTTTATCCAGGGCTATTTTGAAGTAAAACTGGGTAGTCAGTCTCACAGTTGCTAATTGTGATGTGGTTCTGCTTGGTCAGGCATTCTGATTTTAAATGAAAGTGGAGAAATCCATTCATTTATAAATATCCACATGTTTCAAATTTTCAGCCAATTTTGAATCTATTGGTAAATAGATTTTTCTTTTGTTTTGGGGTATTTAAGAAATCAATACTTAGTCTGTAGGCATGAACTCTGAGGAATAGGACTTAAGAAAAAATGTGAGAAATGTTCCTGTCAGAAAATTTATTCTAGACCTGCAATGTATACAGTACTTTCTGGTGGTACTTAATTTAAAATTTCCCAAATATACTTGATTTTCAGCAGATTTATAACTATGACATTAGAGAGATAAGACAGGCAAGTAAGACAGAACTTATCAGTGCTTTGGAGGAGCAGCACACCAGGAAAGGTCTCTGGGAAAGTGTATTGCAACATTTAGAGTAAAGCTCCATCATGTAACAGCCATTCTGAACATTTTTCAGTCTATTTTCTCTCGTTTGTCCTCTGGCAAGCTTTTTCTTAATATTAGATTCAGCATAAAAATACTTGTAGGTTAGCCTCGTGTACTCCTCTCTTTATAGCTCCAGGACATTACAATGACTGTCCCAATGTTTTTGAAACTTCTGGAAAGTTTTCTGCTCCCAGATCTTTCTTCCATAAGGCAGTTATCTTCTAGCTATACAGCTTGAAACAGGCTTGTGTTTTGGGTTTTTTTTGGTTCCAGTATTATACACTCCCAATTACACAAAGAAGTGATGGTCGTGATTAATCTGTAGTCTACATAAAATTTATGCAATGACTAACTTGAAAACCATACAGGTATTTTAGTTCTCCTCTGGATCAGAAATTTTACTTAAAACTTTTCTGGTTTTCATACAAATTCTGAATATGTATTTTAATTACACTGCCTTTTGAAGGAAAGTGATTTTCTGGTTTACACAGATGTAATGAAGCTATGGCATTCTTCTTCTCTGGGGAAAACTAATCTTTTGGCAGGTCTTAAGGAGGAGGAAATGTACAATGAGGTAATTCTCTCTGGATGATTTAATGATTATCAAGGGATGTAGCTAGAAAGGAACGAAAAAAACATAGAAAAAGTTGGGGTTTTTTAATATTAGATGGGCTTGTTGAACACTTTAACACCAGGGAACAGAAAATAGTGAAAAGTCCCTGGAGAGAGTTTTATTCACAGAAGAGCAATGCTTTACTGAGATTCGCTGTGGTACCTACCAACCAATGGTCAAAGCATCTGTGGAGTTTTCACACCTTTTAGTCTACATCCTAAATAGGTACAGGGCCACTGAGCCTTTTTTTTGCTCTTAATAGGAGTGTTGGAGAGAAGTACACTTGCATCATGGAACCATAAACATGTATCACTAGTTCTTGCCGGTGGCAGATTGTGGTTCTGTATGAGCGATGCCAGTGGAAATCCGAACAGACTTGTTTGAGATAAGGGCTGAACAAAGTGACAGCTGAAGGAGTGACAATCAAGTTGAAGTACTTACTATCAGTTATATTTTTTGGTGAAGTTTGGTGAAGGCTGTCCAAGATTTAAAGCTAGGTGCGGCTTCAGTAACATTAAGGTCATTCAAAAATGAGCATATTTATCCCAGAAAGAAAAGGAACAAGCAAGAAATAGTAACTTTTCAAACTATGGCTTGTTTTTTGCCAGTTTCTAAAATTTTATTCAGGTCTCAAATATTCTGCTACTGGAAAGGTAATTCTTCCAAGGTAACTTCCCTAAGGAGATGTTTTATATAAACATGCAGAGGCAGGCACCTTCTTTACATGCATTTCAAATTTACATTCAATTCTTTCTACACAGGTGAGTAACGTGGGTGATGTCCAGCACATGGCCAGGACACAAAACAGTAGGAAAGCTGAGTTGTCCACTTACCCCCTTCATTCCATTTATCCTCCTTATCTGCTCAGGATGGATAGAGTCCCATGAAATATTCCAAGGTATGTAGTGTTCGTAAGACCATCTTTGACAAACCCTGGGACAAGCATGCCACAACTTAGAGCACATAAGCATGGTATGGTGGGGCTGGTACAGACCTAGAGTGAACGTGCACTTCTTGACGACAGCCTTCCTGACCATTTCTGCCCCAAACATTCAGATTGGTTTAGTAATACCTGTTTTCCAAATTTTGATACAATGAGCTCCTGTCAGTTTAGCACAAGAGAAAATGAGTTGTTCTCTGCTATACTCTGTCCAAGCACTGTTTCAGTGAGATCCCCCAAACTAAAAACTCCACATTGCCCTAAGGAACTCCCTCAAATCTTACTTTTCTCATCCAGATTTTATATTTTCAAAGCTTTCAGGGATAAGAGAGAAAATTTTCTTCCATACGTGTGCATAATTGCTGCTAATGCTTGCAGGAATTAGGTCCATTTATTGGATGAAATATGTAACCTGTTGTGTACTATTTTATTTTCTTTAGAGGTCACTCATCTCTTCCACCCTTATATCAAAATAATTGGTAGCAATGCGTGCCCCAGGAACATCTTAGCTGTCACACAAAGTGGATGTCAACAATATCGGTATAAAAAAAATTACATGTTCTGCTCTTTCAAATGCAGAGATGGTACGAAAAAGAACACACAGCGATGTGCTATGCATCATTTAAAACCAGATACACTCTTCTACCAAGATCTTTGTCACTGACAGTGTTAGATGTGTGGTTTTTTTCCTTTTACCTTTTTATAAGGTTTAAACTTAAGGCTTTTTGGTTTTGCTTTTGGGGTTTTTTTTGAAACAAAGGTCACTTACTTAGCAACAGATAAATAAAAATTCAAGCATCCCCAGAAAAATCAATAAAGGTACTAAAAATCTAAGTTGATAATAAATTTTTGTTCCCCCTTCACATAGCTCAGGAATGTCAGTATTTACTGGAACCACTGTAATATCAGATATTTCAGAAGAGTATTGATTTTGCCACTGAAGTGTGACTAAAGGGATAAATAAACTGCTCTTGGGGTCAATCGATTCATTTATCTTTGCTGTTATTTTATAGAAAGTCAAAGCAGCATAAACTTTGATAAATAAATGTTATCATGAAGAAATACTATCCATATGAAGATTTTGAGAACAATGGGAAAACATCTAGTCTGTCAGGATTGCGCTGAAAAATTAGGATTATATTTATGCTCCTTGAGTACTAACAATGAAGACAAAATACGACATTTCTCCGTTGATGCACACCGCACACTTTACGATGTGGCTTGGTGAATTAGGATGAGTGTTACCGTATGTAAAGCAGAATACTCCACAAGCTACAAAAATCTCACGTGATAGGAAAAGGAACGGGAGAAGAACCTTCATTTTTGTATTTGCAGTGAATCTGAATCACAGTTGTACTGATGCATTCTCCTATTAAAAAAAAATAAATTTGCTAACAGCTGACATATTCGTTTGGTAAGCAATGAGAATGCTCTGAAGAGACTTTGTGCAGCTTTAATTGCAAGCAGGATAACAGCTACTTCAAGAAGTCACAACGATACTATAAAGATTACAGTGCTAAAGTTATGCAGTGCCTGCTACGATGTGATTATGATGTGAATTTAAGGTAGTAAGAGAATATTAAGACAAACATGAGGTTTGTATAAGACATAAGAAACTGCTATCATTGTGAGAAACTATGAATCTACTTTTATAAAGCTATACATGTAAATAAACAGAAAAAATGTAACAGCATGAAGATAAAATGACAGAGAAAGTGTATAACCCTTTTTTATATGATACCTAGGCAAAAGGTGGGTGCTATTCATCTGAATTAAAGCATTCAGAAACTAGACACCTCAGCTCACGGCTACTCACTCTCTGCTCTGCTCACAGTCCGTGAAAAGAATCAAATACTTTCAGGAAGCAGTTCCTCTTCCAAGATCTCTGCCTAAGAAAGACCAGATGAATCAGCCTTTGGAGGCACCTGCTCTGGTTGTTTGACTATAAAAGGAGACTAGGCTAGTTTAGGACATGTAAATTTTAAACACTGCAAGTGAAATGAACTCTACACAATGTGTCAGTGATAAGAAAAGCATCCTAAATTCACCAAAGTGAGAGACCAGTAGGTAGTTGTTCAACAAATGAAGCTGCCTTTTCTGTAGTCATCAAAATAAAAAAAAATTAAAAATTTTAAAAAATTTAAAAGAACGAAAAAAACCAGGGACATACAGATGGTTTTAAACTTTTAGCAGTTTAAAATGTTTGCACGGTGTTGAATGAAGATATCACTGACAAGGCTGGAAAAAAATCTCACCAAGTCTTTTTTTTCTTAAAATCTGGGTTAATGACTGCAGTGGGCTCCTAATAAACCCAGGGAAGAGCACCTGAAGACACCACCACCTTTGTAGTGGTAGTGGAAAAGCACAAGGTCAGTCAGAACAATCAAGGTCTCTTAAGCTGGGCTAGGGAAGGTTTACGTTGAATATTAAGAAGAATTTCTTCACAGAAAGGGTGATTAGATATTGGAATGAACTGATCAGGGAGGGACTGGAGTCACCATCCCTGGAGGTGTTTAAGGAAAAACTGGACACGGCACTTAGTGCCATGTTCTAATAGACATGGTAGTGTTCAGTCACAGGTTGGACTAGAGGACCTCAGAGGTCTCTTCCAATCTAATTGATTCTGTGATTTCACCTCAGGCTACCAAAACATGCAAGGCAGTGCCCTGCTCTCCCAGTAGAGCAAGCTTGCCGAGAAGGGCTCCTTATCTAAGGTACTGCATTTACAGGGGAGACACTGGGAGACAGGGACACGAAGAAGCAATGACAGGCAACTTTACGAAAACTTGACTGTGAATGGCCAAAGAAGTCTACAGCAAGTGCTTTCTTATGAAAGAAAGAGGTTAGACACAGAGGCTTTGGAAAGTCTGAAGGACTACAAAAGCACAGCTAGCTAAATAAAAGGAAAAAAGAATTGTGTTAGGTGGTCAATGGAAAGAAACTGAAGGTGTGAAGAAAAGGAAAGCTAACAAAAGTCGACAGAACTTAATAAACAAGCAGGTCTCCTTCTGGTTTAGCATGTAAATTTCTATTGAAAGAAATACACTAACACAGTTCAGGACTGTGCTTTTTAATCTCCGTGAAACAAAATCTGATTTGCCATCTCAATTGGTATTTGAGAAGTACCACTGTACCTCAGTCTTGGAAGATAGCCCCTATGGCCTTCCTGGGTCCTTCCAGCCTGGCATTCTAAGGTCAAAGTAAGGTAGCCCTTATGTATCCTACAGTTTTATGCAGGTCAGGGCAATGAGAGCTGACATACAAGTTTCTTCTGATGACATCAGGGCTCCCCACACCCACACAGCTCTTTAGATGACCACCTAGAGCCACAGGTCATACACCATTTGTCTCAGAGACCCAAGAGAAGATGCTGGGCATTGTTCACCAGGGAACTCTATGTTTTGTTTCTGTCTTTTATAAGTGAGGCTAAAAATCCTAACTTACTGTATAGGCTTTAACAGTGACAGAGCCTTAATGAAAGCCAATGAAAGGAGCTACTGCATGTGGCTACCAAGTGGCAAACTTCACTGGTGTACAGGCAACCTTCCCTCACAAAGCAGAAATGACTAGCAGACAACACATGAATTCAGATTGAAAACTCAGGAGGGGAAGATGATACCCTGCTTCTCAATAATGAAGATCAATCAGCTTTAGGATTCAACCCACGCACTCATCAAGACCCTTCTTGGTGAAACATTTTTCAATAAAACTGTTTACTTGTCTGAATTTGACCTGATATAACTTCAACTTGCTGAATCACCCAGGGCTGGGTGCTAAAGAACTACAACTACAGCCAATCTTTACGTATTCACCTTGTTTGGAGACTAACAAAGAGCAGCTTAACATTGGTTGGAAACACCCACTAGGACTTTATTTCATTTACACTCACACGAAAGGAGACACAAATATTGTGCACAGCATATGTGTGTTTTACTGTCTGTCCTGCCAGTAACAGCTGCCAAGTGATGATTTATTTGCCCCAGCAAGCCATTTATTTTCCAACAGTAACCAGAAACAAACAGTAGAGATATAACATTTCCCATGTTCCAGCAACAATATTCATGTATGATATAAAAATATTTTTCAGATAACAGAATATATATTCAGTATGAACATATTTTAGTATGACTTTCTTTCTTTCCACATATTTTTTACTGTCCACTGGCTTATATATGACACAGGGTATGCTTCCTCTGGCCTGGGATGATGTTTTGGCTCATGAACTGGACAACAATAAAACTCTTCCTCTTCTGTAACACTGTTCTGTGAAGATCATACATATGTTTGGGGAAGACGGCAAATCAACCACACCTCTGAAAGGAAAAATCAGTCCCACAGGCACTATATGTGATATTACTTCACTGCTGTGCTTTGATATAAACCTGGCTTAACACCAACAGATTGTCAAAACCTTGTTGCAAAGCTTTGAAGCAGCAGCGTGTGTCTGAGCCAAAACACATAGGACAGGGAAGGCAACTGACTCAAAAGAGGATAGAAATTCTCTTAGCAGGGGGACAAAAGAGCCACTGCTGGGCAGAGCTCTGCAGATGTGCCCTGGGATGGTGAAGTGAGGAAAGGGCACAGGCAGGCTCCAGGGAGATTGTCCTCTCCCAGTGACGGGAGGTGAACCTCCCTCCTCAGCAAGCCACCTAGCAAGTCTGTGCTGACTCCCACGGAAGAGGGAGCAAGGACAGTGAAGCTGCCTTGCCTGGGTTGTTTTGACATATGCTATACCCATCAGTTATTTTTAAATCATGTTGTTTGACAAATCTGCTGAATTCATTCACAATTTCTGATTTGCGAGCTGACTTTCTCTGTTACTTCTAGGAATCCATGCAAATGGCAACATAATGTTTTCTGGTTTGCTCTATATTTAAAAATCTCTACAGGTCGTGACTCTTCTTATCTATTTCTTCTATTTGCTGGCAACAGTTTTAGACAGCAATAAACAAACTAAATAATTAACTCATCCACTTTCTTAGACTTTAAGTGATGCATTATTTAAGAGTCCAGGCATTAAATTCTCAATCCTAAAAACATGCCCTTGGGACCAGTTGCTTTTAAACTCATCTGCAAAGTTAGGCAGGTGTACAAATGCTTGAAGGATCAGATCCTTAAAAAGGTTACCTTTATTGTAATGGTGAGCAATAATCATAATGAATCTGTTTGGTATTCTATCATGTGTTACAATATAGCACCTGTTCAACTGCCATCAGAGAAGTAATTGTAGTTCAGTGTTTGTATTCTTTTCATTTGATAAATGAGTTTGTTTTATACATTTGCTTTATGCAGTGAAAGAATATTAAAGCAGACCTGGTTAACATGATGTTTGGAAGCATAAGGGAATTGTTCTTTCAGAGGTTTCACTCCTGTCATTATGAAAGTATTATGAAAAGCTAAATGAGCATATGGTTAAGCCAATTTAAATGCACTTCTAATGAACAAATGAACACACTTGGCTGCATCAGTTAAAAACCAAAAATCCCACCATCTTCCCTACTAGCATCTTCTGTCTGTGTTACCATCATGAACACCATCTATGTTATTGGCTTGAATTTTTATATCCCAAATAGTAGAAAATCAATTAATTGGGAAGCCTGTTGAATAATACATATTGTTTAACCAAACAATAAAAAGTATATCATCAAGGATCTGGCCTGGGTTACCAGAAGAACAGGACAAGGCAGAATTTTGCTCTTGTATACACACACTGCAAAACCTATGGCAAGTGTCTGAGCTATTTAGAAAGGATGAAGTCTGTTCTTAGATCCACTCAACTGGCCACCCAGAGGTAGGGCTTATTTTGGCTCCTTCTTTCTGTGATATGGTTGATGCTGGTTTTCTTTTAGTTAGCAGCAATGTAAAGGCTGCTTAACTTTTTCGTAATACCTCCAGAACCTGAAGAGCTCTTTATTGCTCCTGGCTATTCAGATAAACTCTCCCCTTCCCATTCAAAGAATCACAGTATCAGCACAAGTTCAAGATAAAACTTAACTGTTACTGATTCAGTTTCCTGGAAAAAACAGCACATTAAGGAAGCGGCAGATGTTACTCTGCTGAATGACATCTTGTGTTAAAACGTGAATATTCAGGGCACTATTTCTTCCTGGTCCCAAGATGATTCTAGGAATTTCCTAAGGGGTCTTTAAAAAGCAATGAAATTCAGTGCCATGACTTCAAGGATTACAGTGCTTCCCACATGAACATTTGTGCAACAGACACACAACAAACTCTGGTTGAACAAACCACACTTAAATATTTCAAGGGAAGAGTAAGAAGAAAAGCAAAACACCTCCCTCCTTAAAACCCAAACCAGTCCAAAAGAAGGGCATCAAGTAAAAATCATTCTGAAATGCACACTTCTGGAGACAAAGTGTATGTAAGAAATACCGCAAGAAATGAATAATCTAAAGCCTGCTTTGTTCAGCAAGGGCTGCAGTCCCTTATACCTGCAATCCTTGCTGAAGGGGAATTACCTTACTCCTGCAGAATGGCACTTGCAGGTGGTAAAGACTCCCTTACATTGAAACATCCACACTCCTATCATCTTGATTCACATGAATCACCAGAGAGAAGCAGGCACTGAGAACGTGTCACTCATCAGGTCTGTTTTAGCTGTCTGCCTTAAGTGAACTGAGACCGATGAGTCCCCATTTCTCTCCTGTGACAGCAAGGAGAGTCTAGACAATTAGCTCAGGTGTTGACAGTGAAATCTGATCAGTTGAATCCAGTCTTTATAAGCCACAGTGGAAAAGAGGGAATGAGTTGGTTCTTTATGTGGAAAAATTCGAGCAATAACTTCAAAAACGTGAAAAAATCAACGCCCAGCACCATGTAGGATAAGCTGGTTTACCGATTTACCAGACACTGTTAATCCAAACCCCACCAAATCTGTAAGACACTGCAAGGCACTCACATGTTAAATAATTATTGTAAATAACCGTAGTTAAAAAAAATGGCTACAAGTACACAAAACAGTATTAAAATACCAGTTTTGAGTGTATTTCTCAAGACTTCGATGGAAAAGGGGAGTTTACTGGGGTCCTTAATGATTTAGCTTTGAACACAGAGGGAAGAGGCTACAGAAGCCTAAAGAGAAGTTCATTTTGGCCAACAAATGCAAAGCATATTTATGTAAAACAAGGCTCAAAAAATCTCCTGAGTATCACAGATTATTTGTCTTCTCTGGAGAATGTGCACCCAAAGTCTTTGCAAGCTGCAATCCTTCCCTCTCACCAGCCACACATGTTCCTGACCTGGCTTTTGGTCTTTAGGTTCCACTTGTAAACCTAGAGCCTTCTAGACACATCTGTTTGCAGGTGGCAACATTCAAACTAATACCCAGCATTGCTGTGGAGCTGGGGAACTCTACCTCTTCTCTGTGTGTTCTGGTCTGTTTAGAACACGCGCAGAGAAGACAGGAAATAAACTTTATTGATTAATCTAAGTAATCCAAATAATTAACATCAGTTGGGCAGATGCCACTGTAAAGATAGTATTTTGCTCAGGCATTTAAGCTGTTCAAAGCACACCCTGTTCTCCTCTCCAGGAACAGGAAGACTGGCAGTTCACAAACTACTCATTAACCAGGTCAGCTGAACACCTTTTCCAAGAGTGTACAATTCAGTTGGAGTTAACTGGATAATAATTACAGCTCAACCATGTTTGCTGGCCTCAGGTTTTATTTACTCTAGCATTCAAAGAATAATAGAATAATTTAGGCTGGAGAAGACCTCTAAGATCATTGAGGCCAGCTGTTAACTCAGCACTGCCAAATCCATCACTAAAGTATGTCCTCAGGTATCATATCTATATGTTTTTTTAAGTAACTTCAGGCACAGTGACTCAATCACTTCCGTGGGCAGCCCATTCCAATATTTGACAACCCTTTTGTTGAAGAAATTTTTCCTAACATCCAATCTAAATCTCTCCTGGCAGAACGTGAGGCCATTTCCTCTAATTCTGTCACTTGTTACTGGAAAGATGACGTCAACTCCCACTTAACCTTTCAGGTTGTTGTAGAGATCAGTAAAGTCCCCCTGACCCTCCTTTTCTCCAGGCTAAACAACCCCAGCTCCCTTAGCTGCTCTTCATAGGACTTACTCTCTAGACTCTTCACCAGTTCCGTTGTCCTTCTCTGGACATGTTCCAGCACCTCAATGTCTTCCTTGAAGTGAGGTGCCCAGAACTGGACACAGGATTCAAGATGTGGCCTCACCAGTGTCAAGTACAGGGGGACAATCACTGCCCTGGTCCTCCTGACCATACTATTTTGGATACAAGCCAGGATGCCACTGGCCTTCTTGGTCACCTGGGTACACTGCTGGCTCATGTTCAGCCGCTGTCGACCAGCACTGCCAAGTCCTTTTCCACTGGGCCACATCCCAGTCACTCTTCCCCCAGCCTGCAACATTGCATTGGGGTTGTTGCAACTGAAGCATAGGACCCATCACTTGGCCTTGCTGAACCTCATACAACTGATCTCAGCCCATCAATCCAGCCTTGTCCAGATCCCTCTGCAGAGCCTTCCTGCCCTACAGCAGGTCAACACTCCCACACAATCCAGTGTCTTGCATGTACTTACTGACAGTGCACTCAATCCCCTCATCCAGACCATAGATAATGATATTAAATAGGACTGACCTCAAAACTGAGCCATGGGGAACCCCACTAGTGACTGGCTGCCAACCAGATGTACCATCCAGTAGGTGCTACTTTATCTCTCTGTGTCTGGTCTCTTTTGCTGTTTTCTCCTTTTCTCTTCTGTACTCTCTTTTCACTTCCTTCTTTTCACATTTCAAAGTCCCCCAAAACAGTCTTTCAGGTATAGGTCTAACCTCTACTTACTAAAAAAACTGCTGAATCAGAAGTTGTCAGGGAATTTTGATTTAAGCTTTTCCACATTCTATGGAACAAGCAGAGCTATGTACTGACACCGTAGCAGAAATGCCAAAACCATGGTATTTATGCCTCTAGAAGCTATGATTCCATAATTCAGGTAATATTATACTGTGTTTTTATAATACAGTTTGTCTTCAGCAATGACAGTTATACAGTTTTGAATAATAATAGACATTTTTTAAAGACTATACTAATCTCTTATCTTCCCATTTGTTATTTCCTTGTCCTGCCTGTTACTGTAATATAATAGTCATGCATTATGGACATAAAAGACTCTATTCCATCATGAGATGTACACTTCAGATAGATTACCTGCAAAAACTTTTGCCAAACAAATTAAATAACACAAATATGTCCAGGTCCATTAACCTCCTGTGGTCTCCCCTTCAAAAGTATGACTTTCCTTCTGAACCCTATGGGACTGATGGTCCCCAGCGGTAGATTGCTCTTTAGAGCACACCCCACCCAGACCAAAGAGGGCTGAGAGACTGAAGGAAATGCCCTGCAACTTCAACATGGGCCATATTTGAAGAGATGCCATTTGCCATCTTTCCTTCTTATATCACCAAGACTTGAGTAAATAGGGGTGGCACTCTGAGGCAGATGTTATTTCCAAGGGGCCTTGAAATGAACACCTCTGTGGGAGACACACAGGCTCAGATGGTCAACAGTGATCCAAGCAAATGGGACTGATATGGATTTTAATAGTATTTGTGATCTGGGAACTGGAATGAAAGGACTTGGTGCAGGCCTCCTATATCACAGGCATTCATACGCTCATTCTGTGTCAATACAATTTATAGTTTGGACATATGGTCTTCCTGGAGTCCATCATATAATGTACAATGAGACCCAGAAGTGAATCACTAGCTGGTGAGATGGACAGCAAACTGTTTACCAAGAGGAGTGGGTCCTTGCCTGCCAGATGCACAACCCCTCCTGCCATCAGCTCCACGCATGGCCACATCATCTCTCGTGCAAGCACCTTCTCCCCTGCCTACTCTGCACTCTAACCTCTGCCCTGCCTACATCTCCCTGAATATGCTCCCTCTCACCTGGCTGAAATGCCTAAATAATTACATTGTGGGCTACATGGCATAATCCTAATTCTTTGCAGCTGTTTCCAGTCCTTCTTGTTTCTCCCCTGTATCATGGCTAATTAATTTTCTATTACAAATCAGCCACTTCTGAAGGATCTGTGGAGGTTCAGATTAAATGCAAGATCTCAGCCTCCTTCACGTGCCCTTGATAAAGATGATTTTATAGCCTTTATGTCAGATGTTTAGGGCACTAATTGTGCCTGTATTTTACTCAGGTAAACACATTTGCAACAGTTTAGGTTGGGGGGTTTTTTCCCCTCTGTAAATTAACATGTATCAACTGCTGGGATTTTATTTTCTTTCTTAACCTTTACAGGATGATATTAGATACAAACAGGCTCATTACTTTGAAGTACACAAACCAGAAAAAAATACCACACCAAAAAAAAAAAAAAAAAAACCAACAAAACCCAAAAAAATCAAAAAAAAACAAAACCACAAAACACATGACCTTCAGGAGAATGGTGCTTCCTTTCAGCCAGTGCCTCCATGGCAAGGATGCCTTGCTAAGGTTAGGGAACATGGTGCCAGCAGTCTCAAGAGCCACTACTGCAGATTAAAAACACCCAGTGGGGACAGATACAGAGCCCTTAGGAAAGGAGTGATAGCTGGCAGAGGCTGAGAGCATCTAGCAGACACACAGCATGGACTTGAAAACCTGTCAGACTAAGGAGAGACTGGAAAATGGGCTTTCTCTTTTCCAGGTGAGCGCTCTCACTTCTGACCTGTCACTGAAGAGGGAGTGAGTGAAGGGGAAAGATGATAAAAGGGATCACCTCAGCCAGCTTTGCTTTGAATGAGCTTGCCAGGGTTCGTAGTTGCTCAAGCAAGTGAATTTCGAGTAACTAGGTGTACCTACCTGCAGCCCAGAGTTAGAGGCACAAGCCTTGCGGAGAACAACCCAAAAATACAGCTCCGTTTCTAAGATTTCCATATGGCCAGCTTTGGTAGGGCTTCTGGGCCCCACTCCCAGACACAAGCCTCTCCATGCATTGTGCTAGCTAAATGTAATATATTGCTTTGACAAAACATGCTATAAAGCAACAGCTATTAGAGATGTAAAGTGCAATGAAGAAAAAATGCTGTTCTCCTTATTATAGACAAGTAAACTCTGATTAGTGGAAGTGATTAGTCTATAAAATTTAACTTGCCATAAAGTTAATACTTAACCTAACAACACAGTGTTACTAAATTTTCAGGGTGGGAACCACTATGACCCGTGGAAAAGTATTTCTCAGCAGAAGTGCAGATAAGTAGTTCTACCTTTAGCTAAAGTTTTATGTATTATGCCAAATACAGTTCATAAACATCACTTTATAATTTGGCACAGTATGAATTACTGGCAAAGAGTCACACCCTGGTCTTGCCACACCAAAATACACCAATAGTTGCTTCAGCAAGTTTTCAGATTTACAGTTATGTTAATAATCCTGTTAAAAATAAAGAACTTTTTTGTTTTTCAGGAACTGTTCAACGAGGCAAGTTTTAACCTATTAGAAACAAAGTCATACATAGAAATATCCAACAATCAAAGTCTGTCAAGAGGTCAGCTTTTTAGATATATAAGCAGAATGAATCTAAATGGGGTAGACTGACAGTACCAATTCAACTGATCTCTAACAGTACTCTCTTGAAAGTCCTCACAGTGATATATTGCTATGCATTCAAGTTTCCTATTTTAACTACTTTCCTTAATTATACTGAGGTTACAGACATTTTCAGTCTTTTACACATATATAGTATTCAGGGCAGTAGCATTTCCAAGTTATCTGTTGGAGACCTGAACTTCAGACTCCAGGGAGAACAGTGAGCACACCTTAACAATTTTAATTGGCCATGGTATCACCAAGAGGTCAGCAGTAAAATCTGTATCCTCAAGTTTATGGCTGTCATTTTATAGATTTTGATTTAGGGTTAGTGTTCACACGGCAATTAATGATCAAACTGTGATATTTAAACTACAGGTCCCTAATGCAGATGCTCTTTCTGAGCAATTGGAGACCGTGACAAAACCAAGCAGAAGGTCACAACTTGCTTTTCCACGCAGTCATTGTCCTTTCCCTACAGCCAGAGGCTGTAATCCTCACGGTGTTTGCACTGGATATGTGCAAACACAGATCTCTCGTGCCCTTCATCCGCATATGGTGGTAAGGACCAGATGCATTGTGACCCAGGCCAGGTGTTAGAAAGGGGGAGAGAGAGGAGCTAACTAGGAAAACCTTCAAAAGGTTATGTTCATGATGATGAATGTTGTGCAAAGGGTCATAAATGCACTTTCACGGAAACCTGCAGATAGAAAGGACGTTAGTCAGAGCTTCTTGGGATGGTGCATTCCCCATCATCTAACACCCATAATGGAACAGCGTCCTCATATTTCTCATGACACTGTTATCCTTCTTAATGGGGATTAACAGCCTTTCGTGTTAGTTCCTGCCTAGATTTCTCATGAACTAACAACTCCACATCAGATACTATATTAGCCAATAATAAGAATAAATGACAGACTGTGTAGTTTCTTGCCTGACAAGGGTGCTGCATTATCCCACCACACAAAGAGTACAAAGAAATTTCTGGGGTTTATTTATTGTTTTGGCTATTACATGAAAATATTACAGAAATAAAAACTCTGAAGAACTAGTATGGTGTGGTATTGCTCCAGTCATAATGTGCTAGTACACAATCAATTCTTATAAAAGCTTTTCTCTTTCAGAGTAGTTTAGTTGTCCAAAGGGAATAAATAATTTACTGCTTGTTCTATCTGGTACTTCTCTCCTATTATTTTAAAAAATTTATTCTACTTTGCATTTACCATGTAGAGCATTCTTTGTTTACAATTTGACCATTTTAAATCCGTTACCTATTTGAGCACATAGAGGATACCCTGGGTCAAGTGAGCTCACCAAGAGGACACTGATGGCTTGAGAAGAGTCCAAGTGTACATTTTATTTTTCTTATCTATGAAACCAGTAATGGACTGCCTGGATTTATTTTGATGTAAATTTTCACAATTTTCACATTTTAAAATTAAAACCCCTACATATCTTATAGACATATACAGGCATATATTTTTAAAATACAACAAGGCGAGGCTGGATGAGGCTTTGAGCAGCCTGGTCTAGTGGAAGGTGTCCCAGCCCATGGCAAGGGGTTGGAACTAGATTGTCTGTAAAGACCCTTCCAACCCAAATCATTCTGTGATTCTGTAATTCTGCAGAATAACCAAATAAAAGTTGGTGATGTTCACAGCTAGTTCACAGCTAGCTAGAAACTACCCCAAAGTTGCCAGGGTTGTCAGGAGACTCTGCAGAGAAAGGCTGAAGCACCCTGCCAACACTAGAAGCAACCATGTCTAAAAGAGGACTGCACAGTGTGGGCCAGCATAGACTAAGATTTTTTGGAGAGGAACAACCATAAATACTCAAGTACCTCCATTTTCAGTAGATGAGATTATGCTCTAGGCATTTAGCTAATGCTTCCATCTAGCAAATTTTTTCATATTTTCACAGATTAAGAACTCTCAGTATTTTTAAGAAAAAATACAGTATTTCAATTGGAGATAGACCTTAAATTATCATTAAGAAAAAACCTCTGTCTTCCCAAATGTCTGCATCTTTAAAGTATTTGAGGAATAATCTTAAAAGGATCAGAATGAGAATGAATGCATAAAATAGCACAGCACTTGCCTATATTAGTGGAGTCTTCAGCTGAGAAACCCGCTATTTAATTTTTACTTTAAATTGTCATTTTTAAATCAGTTTACTGGTGAGGGAGAAGTCAGTATTTACTAGCAGAATGAACAGTATTTAGAGGATTAGATTTCCAATTCAAATTTTTCAGTTTCACCTCCTCCTCCAACAAACATGTTGCAATGAATCTGACTCCAGAGAACAACCGCATGGCCTGTATAGCCTTTCCCTAGAATGTTTTAATGACAATGTTGAAGTCACTCATTTACTGTCTCTGGCATCACACACAGTTTCTGAACTGCATTCAAATCTCAGATGTCACAGTGTTTTAAAATAGCATGGTTATTTGATTGTTGGAGGGATCTACACTAGTGCATCACTTTGAAATGGGCAAAAGATGCATTAAACTCTCTTCTAGATATGTTCTCTATGTTGGCCTTGCTGTTGGTGTGATTCCTTTCTAGTTTCTGCTCCAGTGATCACTGGTGACTCTCATGGTCATGGTAAGTGGTCTCTAGATACATTCACAGTATGTTCATTGATGTATTTTTCAACTAAAAGTGTGATGAATACACAGTGCCCTGTGAATGATTTTGAGGGCTGACACTCAACTGTTGACCCTTAAAACTCTGAAATAACTACATAAAATATTTAAAGACAGGAATGAAAGATAACTCTCTCTAAAATACAGTTTAATGACTAAAGGGAATTAAAAAATAACATGTGGCCATCCTAAAACACAGTATCATCACTCCAGCTCCAGACTGAATATAGCAAAACCCTACTGCTAGTACTGGAATGAATACAATAGTAGATTTATATAATTATTTCCCCCTTACACTGCAAAATCCTTACAGCTGAAATTACAGTGGCTGAAATTCCTGATGAGTTTTATGGCCTGGCTATGAGACCACAGGTCCAAGTCACAGTGCTGGATAGAACCTTTGAACTATTGCTTGGTTTGGATCTGGAGGTTGGTGAAGAGGAACAGAAATGGAGGTGTAATATATTTCATCACCTGAAAAAGCACAATTTTGCTCTGTAAGAATAAAAACCTGGACTTGTTTTCTGCAGCTTACTGCCAGGAACATCATGAATGGATCATACTGCACAAGGGCTTATGGGTATTCATGCTGTTTCTGCATGGAAATTCAGCTATTTATCTGTAAAGTCCTAGGAAGCCTGGGTCACATTCACAAGATAAATTGAAAATTTTAGGGTAGAAACATTTGACTTAACCAAAAAATTCTGGCCTTCACAGAACTGTCTATAAACTTACTAAATTGTTCAGGCTGACAAGAAAATCAGGTATACATTTACACTGACAGCAATCTGTTTACCATTAGCCCCACTTTTAGCACACAGTATGCATGAGAACCAGGTTCAAATACACTCACTAACTTGACTGATTGCAAGCAGGGATTTGGGCCCGGGTCATCACACTTTTTCTCTCTCTGGTTCACCGCACGTCTAAGTAGGGTGCAAAAGCTGAGTATGTTGAACAGAACTGAGTAAGCCTGGCCATGCTGTGCACGTCACGTGCTGACTGGATGCTCACCGGGGAGACTGGAGTGCTACATTTAGATCCATCCTGGTCCCATAACAGCAAGGCCAAACTCCCACGCAGCAATGTGAGGATGGGACATATGCGACTTCCTCCCGTTAAAGCTGTTCCACTTTTTCCACTGAATACACAATACTCAGCAAGAGAGGGAACAAGTAAATAAGTCCCTTGCTTTATGGGGAATTCATTTGAGACACAGGATGCCTGGGCTCTGTTCTCCATGCTCCAGGGACCAGTTTGGAACAAGAAAGTGAAACAGCATCAAAAGGAAGGGTGGAAAACCCTTCTCAGTCCTCTCTGAAGTATGCTACAGGTCATATAGTCTTTCAAATCTTTTATGTAAAAGTACCTGTGCCATCTCTTCCTCATCCCATTTTATCACTCTACGTTGACAGTACCTTTGCTTTCAACACAAGCATCTTTTACAGCAGCATTTTACCTTTGGATTGGAGCAGGATGCTTTGTTCCACTAGAAACAATTCCCTTAGTATTTCATTCTAAAGAAAAAAACCATCTTTTCAATTTCAGCTAATGCTTAAACAATTTTTAATACATTTTTATTTAGCTAAAGAACCGAAGCAAAGCGCATATGACTTATTCAAGGCCTTGTGCCTTCTTTTTTCTTTCCTTCTGCTGCTGACAGTGATCACAGTGGAACTGAACCTTCTGATTTTTAAGCAAAACAGATCAGTTAATAGTCATTTCCTGAATCTATTTTCTACAGCATTCACTACAGCAACTGCCTAAAAGTAGCCTGGGAGCATTACAAATTGTATAGGAGTGGGATGAGGGAAGGAACTGAGACCCTCCAGAGAGGTCTGTTCATCACCAGCAGGAGTTAACGCTGGTTCCTCTGAAAGCCAAAACATAATTTTAAGTTGTTAGACATATTAAAAAATGCCTGAGATCACACTTGGAGGCACTGACATGTGCCGGATCCTCTTGTCTCTAGCAAAAGCATGCCTTCCTGAAGGTTGATGCCATCTCAACATAAACCACAATGGATTTGGTATTTATGTGTTCAGTTCTGAGTAGATCCCAGCACTGTCAGTGATGCTTGACCTCTGAGAGAAAGTTTCTGGTTGTGAGACACTTCCAGTGTAGCTCCCTGAATGCAGGACTTTTGCTTGCTTCTGCTTTTTTTCCCCTTTGTTTTAGGAATTTCAGAAAAATCATCTACCTGACTGTCGTCAAATCCCAAATTCAGGTCTGTGAACTGATGCTCTAGGTATGGTAGAACGGGAACACTTGTGTCTAGGACTGAACAGAACTTCAAAAGATAGACTGAACAGACTGACACAGATACTAATATTAACTAGATTCTCAAAATCATTAAATGTGTTTTCTTAGGTGATGAAAATTTCTTGTTATCACACAGTGTCCAAGTTTAAAGATAGGTGCTTACTCAGCAAACTTCTCATAACAAGATATCCAGTACGACAAAGCCAGTATTTAATGACAAGAAAATAACTGTATGACTTGATGGTCATGGCACTCATTTGGATGTGAAGAATGTTTCTGATTTCCCTTCCAACAAACAGTTAATGAACAGATTACAGGAAAGGATCAAAAGCAGAGACTGCAACAACTTTTTTTGCTTTTCCTGAAGTATCCTATGTATATACAAACACATATGGATTGAGAATGAATTGAGAGCAGCCCTGAGGAAAGAGACTTTGGGATACTGAAAGATGGAAATTAGATTGGAACTGGCAATGTGCACTCATGGTTCAGAAAGCCAAAAACTGTGTGGCCAGCAGGTCAAGGGAGGTGATTCTCAGAGTCCTACTGCACTCTGATGACAGTCCACTTGGAGTACTGTGTCCAGTTCTGGGGTTCACAGCACAAGAAGGACATGGACCTTCTGTTGGAGTGAGTCCAGAGGAGGGACACAAAAATGACCACAGGGCTGGAGCACCTCTCCTATGAAGACAGGCTGAGAGAGTTGGGGTTGTTCAGTCTGGAAAAGAAGAGGCTCAGAGAGATCTTATGCAGCCTTTCAATACATAAAGGAGATTTTAGGGAAGATGGAGAAAGACTTTTTACGAGGTCCTGTAGTGACAGGACAAGGGGTAATGCTTTTCAACTGAAAGACAGTAGGTTTTGATTGGATATAAGAAAGAATTTTTTTCCTATGAGGGTGAGACACCATGAGGTGGTGAGACATTGCAACAGGTTGCCCAGAGACATTGTGGATACCCCATCCCTGGAAGTGTTCAAGGCCAGGTTGGATGGGGCTTTGAGCAACCCAGTCTAGTAGAAGGTCCCTGACAAGGGAAGGTTGGACTAGATGATCTTCAAGGTTCCTTCCAATCCAAACCATTCTATGATTCTGTGTATCTAGTCATGCATATATGAGAGACCTATATTTACATACATGTATATATACATATATTTATGAATCCACTTGCATGTTTTTTGAAGTGACATAGAATGAGTATTTTTAATTATATGTGGATATAGAACCCTCTGACAAAATGTGCTACCTGGTAGTGAAAATAAAATAGTTTTAATCAATTGTTTCTTTCTGAAAGTGTCTAAGGAATATACCAGCACTTTTCCTACAAATCTCTGTCCTACTGGTGGCCAGTGATATAGTTCCCAAGGATCACATACAGGCATGTGATGACCTCAGAGTCAGCACTTGATTTCTTTTTAACAGCACCCATATGAAAAGATTCACCTGAACTATCCCAGGAGAACAATGGCTCACTAGGGCTTCCCATATAACACTACATGGATGCTACTTTATTACTATAATGCTGCAGAGAGGTCCTAACTATCTTTTTTTTTTTGTCATCAGATGCTGGCTGTAGCCTTACTGGATGTCCTTCCTGGTACCCAACGAGCATTTCTGTGCTTCCATTACTGCCTTGCTGTTGCAGCTCTTTAATTCATCCTGTCACTTTCTCCACTATTACGGCTTTGAGTTTATTTGCTGCAGGCAACAGAGAGCTCGCACAACAGTGTGACATGAAATGTAGCACTAAGCTGCTCATACCTACTGTTGGTGTGCTGCTCCAGTCCAAAAGCATGGTCTGCATGTGTTTATCTCTGCAGTTTGCCTTTTCAGTATATTTTCTTGGTGGTCTTGACAGTTGTTTCTGCTTCACCATTAGACTGGGGGAGATGCTCAGAAGGCACGACATGGTCGAAGCCTGCTGCCGCTATACACTTCTGACATGCAAACTAAGGTCCCCTATCCAAAACAACTCTTTCTGCAGCCCACCTTCTCCCAGTCACACTCAGCCTTATGGCTGTCAGTGATAGAAATTGCTGCTTTTTTATGAAAGGGATCCATTTCCCAGACCAACAAAAGTACTCTGCATTCATTAGGGCAGAAGGGAAAAAATGAAGACGAGACAAGTTGTGGGGTTTTGCTTAACCTTGCTCCTCAGGGACATCAGCGTCCTTACAGCCACCAACCAGGAGACCAAGTGCTAAGTAGCTCAAAGCAAGATGGATCCCTCAGGGAACCAATGGAGTATTTACACAATGAGGCGGCTGACAGCCTGTCTGTATTAATACTGGTTAAAACAAAACTTGAGATGCTCATACAGCACAGGTTGGCAATTTAGAGGAGTGAGCTGACAGTATTGAAAAATAAAGAGAAAACAGAGAAAAAAAGAGATGCTCTCAAAAGCATTCTTTTTGTTGAAACACTGCTAAATATCACCAGATTTCAGGGCCCATAGCAGAGTCAGATAATGAACTTCTGAAAAATTGCACTCATTCGAAAATCATCACAAGACCACTTCTGGTGCAAGAAGACCTACTTCTCTAACAAAGACCTAATGATTCAGCAGCCATTGCTAACGCTAAAGGAAGGGTTCTTTGCACCTCTCAGGTGACATTATTCATACCCTCATAAATGTCTTCACCAGTGACGACTTTGCTGCAGGTGAGTGTGTGCAGACCCTCCTCTGGCACCCTAACTGGCACTCAAAAAAATTCTCCTTTTCAATGCTGTGGTCAGCATTATCTTCAGGGGAAGAGGGCTACCTGTTAGAGACGGCAGGGGACACTCTTAGACAAGGTGCATAAGTGAATCATAATTTTAAACAGCTCTGCTGGGAATACAGCAAAATCTCTGTTGTACAACCTCTGTTGTTCTCTGCAAAAGACTGAGGCCTTTCCACCAAGACACACCGATAGATACCATTAGTTCGGGCAAAGAGATTATCTCTGGGCTCCAGTTTAGTTACTGAGGCTAGAAAAGCAATCTGCTTCAAGTGGGTATTTTTATCTACTGAGCTCCAAAAATGTTAAACTTACACTGAATGTAGAAAAGACAGAGCTTTAAGATGCGTTTGTCCAAATAAATGAACAATGCTACCTGAAGTATGAAGTATAACATTTTGAAGGATGATACTGCATTTCAATTCCCCAGTCAGTCAGGGTTCCTTCATGATGAAAAGTTGTTTATAAATTTAAAGCAATACTAAAACATTGGTTTTTTTTTTTTTATCCAAAAGAAGGAAATACATATACATTTATTCTCTTTTGCATGGTTACAAGTAAAAACATTATGCATAAATGCTGTATGGACTAAAGGGCTATAATTCTGCCATGAACTTATCTTCTGTTTTTCATGGTGATTTGTTGGGGTTTTTACCCCCCAACTGCTGAAAGTCATTTTATGGTTTTTATGTTGCCTAGGCAATCTTACAGATTTGAACCTTTCATCTTCTGTTCTGCTTTAAAAGTGATCTCATCATAATGGCAATTCTTTTTGTTTAACATTTAGGTCATATGTGTCATATGGAATGTGTCGTATCATTAGCTTATTCACTCTAGTCTCTGTATTGCTTAGTACTCTGTACTCTGCTAAATATACCCAGACAAAGTCACCGTGCTGGGAAGACAACAAGATGAGAGCACAAATCTACAATCAGTTTTTCTCAATTTCAGGTAGGAGGACGCATCTCACAAGGTACAGGTAAAAGGTCACATCTTGTGATATTCCTCATCTTTCATATTTTCCATCCCCCCAGCTGAAAGATGAGGCCGCTTTGCTTGAAAGCGATGACCTGCCTTTCCTTGAAATGTGGTGTTTAGTTCATGCTATCTAACTCCAGGCTATGTGACAACTCGTAAATCCTGAGTTCCCAACAGTTGTGTCTTGTCTGGAGAAGACATGCTGCTGCCCAGCTGTGTAACATCCTTTGCTTAGCATTTTAAGCACCACTAGTGTTTTGATCTCTAGTGGAAAAATAGGTATGCAGGGAGTAAGGAGGCTGCAATATGCTCCAGAAATCCCTCTGACAACTGGCAGATCAGGACTGTGCCCCACCTTGAGGAACACAACTGCCCCGCAGGTAGGACAGAGACCAGAAGAGAACAGAGTGAAGAGTTGAAATAACTGGTAAAAATGATAAAAGGCATGGGTGGACTTCCAGATGAAGACAGGTAGAAAAGACTTGAAGAGCTTAGCTGAGAGAAGAATGGATCACATATTATTGCAGCAAAAGTCAATAGTATGTTGCCATTTGACTTTTTCTGCAATACCAACATAAGGGAACAGCTGATGACACTGAAGACAGATTTAACTTTTTCTAGGTGAAACATAATTAAACTGTGGCATTCACTGTCACAAAGTAATGAGAAAAGCCTGGAGCGTAGCAGGATTAAAGACGGACAGGACCTTTATATGGGTAATGAGAACACGTTCTGTTACCTTAGTCGGCAAACACAGTTTTCTTAATGAGAAGTGTAAAGCCTCACATTTCAGTGTATAAAACAACTAGAAACCTTAAGACTAGAGAGGCAGTGCTCCCCCTTGGCTTATTTTGAGGTTATTTTGAACCTCAGTGCTCTGCCTTGAGTCCAGAGGCAGGATGGTGGACTGGAAGGACAGCTGATGTTGCCCAGAATGGCAATTTCTACATTTCAGTGTTTATATGTAAAAAGTAACAGCTCAGTTATAACCAAAACAAATTGGAGCGAGATAAGTTGATAAAGCAAATCCAATCATAAAGAAGAGAGAAAGTATTATGTGTATGCAGTAAATTCTCGTACAGAAAGAAAATAAATAAACCCAGTTAAAGTAAATACAGCCCAGTAAAACTGAATAATGTCCGAAGTGCTCAGATATAATTCTCACAAATGAAGGTGTCTTTCTGTTCCAGCAGCCTGTGCTGAGGCACACAGAGTACAATATTTTCTCCGACAGCAGCAAGCAATTGTCACAAGACCATGAGGCATTTTTCTGTTCTTTCTAAAATTCTTAAAGCAGCAGGTCTGGACTGGGTGAAAACACTCTTAGCCACAGAAGACTGCTTCCCCAGCCGGCACAGATTGCTGCGGAGCCTTTGACGTCAGTGGAGCCATACTGATTTATACCAGCTGAGGATTTTTCTGCTCAGTGATAATCTTGATCATGATGGCATGTTCCCTAACTAATTTTATTAATTCTTATAATTATGTTTATTCTCAAGCCTGATGCTAGTGTTTGAATGTGAGAAGGAATCACTGAAATTTAATTTTACAGGTCTCAAAAGCCATTTGTTCACATTTTCTAAGTTGCAAAATAGGTTTCACTCTGCTTCCTAATCAGTTCCAACAAATCTGGAAAAGAGAACCATTTGTTGTTATCTATATTTGCTGGCTTACTTTGCTTCTTATTATTAATTTATAACTAAAAACCAGCTACAGATCCCCCACACTTCCTACTTTAAAGGCATTTTTATGTCACTCATACAGGATATAAGCTCAGTCCTTTGGGAATTCTATTTATACTTTCTTTATAATTATGAATATTTATTATTTGATCTTTTAAACTAATTAATAGATTTAAACTAACTTAAATTTGTCAATCATTTTTACCGTCCAGTTCCTCATCTTGAGACTGCAGACACCATGGCCAAAGGAATCTTTAACACGCTGATGCTGTACATGTCTGAATAAAAGGACATAATCTAAGCAATTAAATCTTGGAAAGAAACCCAGAGTAAGGTGGTGAAAATCATGTAACTGCGTCTCCTTAGTTAGTGATAGGCAACCTTTTCAAGTTGAATTTCCACTATATTCCCTCAAAGTTCCCTTATGATCACTCTCCCATGTAACACTGGATGAGTAAAAAAAAAGGGCTTTGTACAAAGAGTATTGAAAATACTGGTCTGTGTCTTCAGACAGCAATCTGCAACACCTGTTTCTCAGCTCTCATTTGGAGGAAGTGTGACCTTAGCTGTGAACAAATTACACTGCAGATTTGTAAATGCTGAGATAAATAGAGGGCACGCAGTACCAAAACTAAAGTATTACAGTGGCTTGACACAGTGCAACACTACCAGCAATTTAGGCCCATAAACCAGATGTAAATAGAGTTCAGTGACAAGACCAAAACCAGGTAGTGGAAGACCTAAGCCAAACCTGACAGCTTCCACACTCAGAACAAGAAGTCTGGGGTTTTCAAGAACCCTATGCCTGCTATCTGCCCAACCAGGGTGGGAGAGAAACTCTTGCTGACTGCTTGCTTGTTTTCAAAATGGATAAAGGTCAGATTGACTGACATCCCTTCTGGAGTCTGAAAAAGGAACAGAACACACTTTTTTTTCCTCTTTCCTCACAGAAGAGATTGGGAAAAGCAAGTGTTGAGCAATTACTTTCCCAATATGCATTCTGTGGCCTTCAATCAGCTGCCAGCCACTCCAAGGTGACTCACTTCAAGTCACTAAATCAATTTCTTTTTACAGTGACGCAACTCAAGTTTTCCATGCTGATGTAGTTCTAGTTCATGAGAGCCTTGCTGCTGCTCATGACACACAAGGTAGCAAGTGCAGCCCCTGCAAGGAAACTCTGGAAGTGAGGGACTGCCACATTCTATACACTCATGCTTGTTAGGATTTCAATGCAGTTATGCCATGGAAGAAGTATGGATACTTGAATAAAATGTTGGAACCCAGCTGTACTGCATTCTGTGTGTTGGTGCTCTGAATGCTGCATAATATACATGTCAGCTAGCTGGAAGACTGAATCATTTGGTCCCTCAAGCCCAGATCTGAGCCAGGAGTACTGATGGATGCTCTTGCCCCTCAGAACCAGTCAAGAGACAGTATGGTATCCACTGGCAGTGTGCTTCATCTAGACCATCATGATAGAAGTAAAGGCTCCTCAACTATCTTTGTGTCCATTGGACTCAGAAAACAAAAGAGAAGCCAGAAGATGATACTGTCTTCTTTCCTTGCATGGGGCTGCTGGGGACAGTGCTTTATTATCAGGGGTGGAACAGGGATGGGAAGGGAGAGAAGGACATTCTTGTGATGTTCATAGCCGCAAACAGTCTTCTCTGGTCTTAGTGAGAGATGTTGTTCCCTGTAACAAGGGACCTTGGATGCAGACTGCACTGGAAGGGTGGGAGGGAAGGAAAGAGGGAAGAAGGCAGGTCCAGTGCTGAGTTTTTGCTCACTGCAAAGATGGGGAAGGAGATGTGAGAGCAGGGACTTCTGTGGGGGTTTCTGAAGTCACTTCAATGGAACAGATGAGGATGGACATCTACGCAAAATCAGGTCCTCAGCATCCAATGCCTAACACTGCTGGCTTGTCCTGTTAAGCATCTCTTTTATTTAGGCCATTAAGTGGAGAATAAAGCGGTTTTATAAAGGATACCAGACATTTTCGGGCAGAAGCAATTAGCCAAACCGTGTCAAAAGTTGGTCTAGATTCAGACACAGATGATCAAGGACAATGCGCTACTTCACAAGTTCAAAAGCTTCAGTATTTGCAGCTACTATGCAGCTACAATGCAATACAAGTGTAGCCTTAGGGCTTTTGTGTTTCTTTAAAGCATTAGCCATTAATAGGCTAAGTTTGCCACTGGGATACAGAGCACTGGCCCAGCAATGCAGCTTGAATGCATTTATTTTCCAGTCTATGGTTTTCAAGTGCAGTGCATCATTTCTACAAGGGTTTAATGAGAGCCAAGAGGTGTACATTATAAGCAACAAATTTTTATTTCTAATGGAGCTCAGTTCATATCAGAGAGTGATTTATTAGCTTTTTCAGCTTTTTCTTGTATTTTTCAACAGGGTCAGAAATTTAGATTTAGGGCTAAAATTCACAGGATAGCATCAAGAGCCCTGTTTTCAAAGTCATGATTTTTTAATCTTAAATTTAGAAATGTTCCGTCTTGCTAAAGGTCAATCATTCTGAGGAACAGTGAATATCTGCCAGCTGCTCTGGACTGCTTCATTAAAATGAAAGCATTTAACTTCTAAAAGAAAAAAAGACCATCTTTGAGAGCATACCTGCTTAGTAAAAAAAAGGAGAAGGAAAGACATTTGTCTACACAAGTAACTCTTGACAAGATATTTATTACCACAATTATTGTCAGTAATAACAGAAATAACAAGAACAAAGCTATTTCTCACCAGCCAGTGGAACAAGGTCTACCCTTCACAGCAGAAGACACAGAGAGTGTCCACATGTTTGTAACCCATAAGTTGGATGTAAAGTACAACTGAGTCTAAGACCCGTGAAGCTTCCTGAGTAAGTCCAGCATGCTGGATCCCAACATGGTCAGTTGGCAAACACCCAGAAAAGGCTGTCTGCTAGGGTTAAGAAAAATGGCCTAACACAATCACTGGATCACTCTGAGATTACCTCTTGTGCTGAATGGTACAGGACCAAAAGGCAGGAAGAAAATCAGAATAAAGATGACAGAACCTAGAAAAAACTGTTCATTATTTGGAAAATTTGCAAGGCAGATGTTTCCTGCAGGTGGAATCATAGAAAGCTTGCCACAGATAACAACGTTTGACAATGCTGAATTTGAAGTCCTACAAAATAAGTTCCCACTGGAATAAGTTTTTTAATAAAACATCCAGAATAACATAAAAAGTTGAATATTAGAAACATAATGCCACAATGTGCTCTGAATATTAATTACGGCTGTGTTAAAACCCCACACATCCTCTTACCTACTATTCAACTGAACTGAATAGGAAAGAAAAATATAGAATACTAAGAAATAGCACGTGTTGGTTGTGATAGCAATATTAATGTAGTATTTACCAGTGTCATTTATTTTAGCCTTGCCCCATCCATTTATTTGTGGTTGTTATATAAGGCTACACTTTACTATGGGAAAAAAACATTGAAAAGTAAAAAGGAGTGGGGCCTTTAGAGCTTATGCCTCTTTCTACCACATCTCCTTGAGTTCACTTCTGCTTATTCATGGTTGTCTTCTGTTACATAGGCCTGTTTGTTCTTGCTGGAAAACCTGAGGACAGTAAGAACAGACTGACTTGAGTTTACATGATCAGATGAATTTTTTCTTCCTCTAATGGAAAAGACAGACATTAACTCATCCCTCTCTTTACATAGATTTATTATGCTCAATAATTGTCTGTTATTATTGCTGTACATTGTAATCTATTTCTAATGAATCCCCTTTGGTTATGGTGAATGAAGTCTTGCATAATAAACTCTAATCTGCTAGTCATTATCTGTGTTAATATTTTACAGTCTACATTTATTACTAAGATTAAGAAATAGTTTGCACAGTGCTTGGTATTTTCACTGTTTTTAAGTGTTATCTTTTCTAATTAATGATCTCTTTGAATTTGCCTTTTCCTACTTAGATTAGTACCAACCACACTGGAAACATCAATGTTTTCAGACTTTTTTTAAATTCCCCTGCTGGGAAACACCAGCTACAAAATTCCCACATATTTTTTTAGAATGGGTGTTTCTTCATGTGCCATTTCAGCTCATCTGATTGATGGTGCTTGGGTCCAAGCCTGCAAGCAGATGCATGGGACTGGACCTGACAGGAGCAAAAGTGGCTGCACACTATCACATCTGGGCATTCTCCAGCGATTTGTCTTTCTCAGTTCTGGAAGACAGGGATTTCTTTGGGGGAAGTAGTAAATCTGCTCAAGCTGTAAAGCTGCTTCCCATCTACTAGTTAGAGGGTTTCATAGTGCACTCTCCAGTCTCCTATTTGTAATACTTTTTACAGTTACAAATGTCTTGGCATAGAGATAATAACTGGGGAGCTATTATCAGGTCTTGTAATCTCATTACAAAACAGCCATCACTGGCCTGACGTGAGTTAGCCACAGAAGAATCCACATTCTGCATTAAAACACTGAGGGATACAGTGCTCAGACCCCATTTAATTAGATGCATGGTAAGAGTTTGTTTAATGTCATGCCTGTGAGCATTACTGCAGTGAAGTGAGGAAAGGGGCCATTTCAGTCGGCTGAATAATTCCTGAGCAGCGTTATGTGACTGAAGAACCCCCTCGAGTACTTCACTGCACATCCTTATGAGGTGGTGAACAGGCTGCCATCAGGGTTGGTTTTGGTAGAAAGGACCAGCAGTGCCTCTGCCAGAGCTATTGGTGTTTTCTACAGCCTTTGTTCAGACAAAGAGTCAAGGGTCCCCCTACAAATGCTTATTGACATTTGGCAATTAGATTTGACAATTAGAGCCGGTTGGTAAACTTCTGACGATAAGCAATGGAAAATGCTGATTTGTTCAAGCCTTCAGCAGGAACATATTGGGTTCGATTAAGTGGTTTTGGATGGGTTCCTTAGGGCACAGTGGTAAATGTTAAGCCTTTGCAGTAGATGAATAGCTAAGTACTCACCAAAGGCCCCACTCCGATTTATTTGGGTAAAATCTGAACTTTTATATACTGGGCAAATATCTGGTCTGATCTGATAATGTGTATTAGGAAAATCACTCTGCCTGGAGCGAGGCAAGGACCACCCCATCACAGAAATCTTTAAGAAGTCTCAAAGTAAACCTGTTCCATCATCCTGCCTCAGTATCCGTAGGACAGCAGGACTCCTCTTTGTCCACCTCTAGGAGTACTTCACTGAGTCATTTAGTGCATACATAATTTCTCCGGGATGTGTTTCTGAGATGTGATCTGTTTTTTAGAACTCTGCCTTTCTGCTGCATTTGTCAATGCTTTTTATACCGCTGGAAATATTTTTTGATTTATCTTTTCTTAATCTCTCAGAAGAGATTATTTTCTTAAGTTTCCATTGCTCTATCTAATACACTGTGTAAAGCAGCTTTTCTTTCAGCAGTTCTAAAATGTTCTTTTATATGTGGTCAATATATACAATAATTCCTGTTATTCCCAGTGTGTCCTTCATAACTGATGCCCAATGAGCATTATTAAACCAGTGTGAAAAGGATTATACTGAATAGCTAACTACTCAGCAGTGTCTTCCCTGCTGGTGTGTGGAGTCTCTGTCGAAGTTTACACACTGCATGGTGAATGTTCACAGCAAAGTGGAAGGATGCAGGAACAGGCAGCAGGCAGAGATGGCTAGGAAACACTGGCTTTCCTTCAACATGCAAAATGTCTATCCCCAAAATCTGACAGGTCAACACTAGTTTACCATGGCTATATGAAGGAAAAGCAATTAACAAGTGAGATGACTCAGGCCCACACTTCACTGGTGACTCTGATCCCCGATTAATGTGCAAAATTCACTATGCTGAACTCAACCATCACTGAAGGGAACAGAAAACACCCGGCAGTGGAACGACAGCCTCAAGAAGTCATGCACAGCTGCCTTTTACTGCACTGTGGTATGGGTAAATATGCTAGAAAGGTTAGCCTTGAACACAGCACGCAGTAAAACTCTCATTGCAGCCATTTAAGCAGTAGATCCTCCAGGTGAAGGAATTTTCTTTTCTAGGAATGTATGACACCCAGGTTATGAAGCTCCAAGACTGATTAAGGCCTTTGGATACTCCCACAACATAAACGGTACTTAGAACAGAACTAGTCACAGCTGCTGCATTGATGGAAAAAGGTCAAACTGGAAACTAGGGAAAATCAAACAAGACAGTAGATAGCAATGGGGGTGTAGCCAAGAGATTTTCCCTAATATGAGGCCTTCTCAGGGATTTGAGAATCATCCATAACGTAATAAGCTCTGAACTTGCTGGGAAATCATGCTTGGTCAATTACTGCATTTCAAATGGTGCTATCTTCTTTAAAGAACAAAAAATTCCAGTAAATTATTATCAGATTAGTCGTGCTATCCTCGTTTCACAGGAAAATTGACAAACATATGAAGGGCAAAAAGATTGAATGAAAATCCAAAAATTGAAAAGTATACATTTTTGAAAGAACAAAGTAAGCACAATTTGCATATTCAGGAAAGAGAGGAGAGATGACAATCAGAAAAAACTACAGAGAAAGAGAGAGAGAGAAGGACAGAATCACCATGACAAACAGAAAAAGTTAAACAAAATATAAAATGCTAGAGCTGTTTAACTTCTGGACTGGGTATACAGCTGGTGGAATGTGAGAGTTGGGAGAGTTTTCAGAGGAAGACAGAATTTTTCTACTCCTTTTGAAGTGGGGAAGAAAGAAGGAAAGGGAGAAATATTACAGAAGAAAGAAGAAGGAAGAGAGATCAGAAATAAAGAGTAACAAAAGTCATTCCCAGGGAAAAGAGAAATAAAAGAGGAAGAAGGCAGAAAGCTAACCAGGAAGAAAAAGGGAAAATAAATTAATAAAGAGGAAAAAAGTCACTTATACACGTGCATACTCAAAGCCATTGAAAATACAGTTCTAAAGTCATGAGAAACATCTACCAGGAGGCACCAGAAATGTATCTGTGTAGGAGAAGACTGGGAAATCATCTTGCAGTTGTGAGATGCGCATGAGGGATATCATTGATAGCCATGGGAAAGAGGACAGCACATGTGTTTCTATAGTTATCTGAGACTAGTCTCATATTTCCCCCTGTGTGAGAATAATGCACTCAAAGGTTGCATATATCAACACAAGAAGAGTATGCAGATGTGTGCACACGTGCACACACAAAGTATAGCATTTAGAAATGCTTGGATTGGTTCCAAGACAGTTGAACAAAATGAGACTAATAAAATATAATTAAACATTAATTACTGTAACTATCAAAAATAATTGACTTGTATAAAGCACAGCACTCCTATTAGAAAGGAACCTAAGGGTAATAAAAAACATATACTATTCTGTATAATAATTGCTGTGAAGCAATTAAATTTATAGGCAACCCTTAAAATTCTTTTGTGACTATTTAAACATGTGAGTACCAGATAGATTTGGTCCAAAATTACCTACTATAAGGCAGTCTTGTTATTAATAAGGAGTAAACATTACCATTTAAAAATCAAACCAAAGATGCACTGCTGCTTGAAGTGTATTTGAAGTAAAATTGGATGGATCTGTCACAAAAACGCTGCTGCGAGTGTCACAGCAAAGTCATCCTTCTTCCATCAGTTTTTCCTTCTAACAATCTTTTGAGCATGAGAGAGACAGAGCTGGCAGATGAAAGCAGAGAGCTGAGATCTTCAGCTAGTATGAAGCTGTATCACTTTACTCACTTCCTTATGCTTTGCTGATTTTTAACACTGAAGGAAAGAAGTAGCCTCAGTGCAGGCAGAACTGGGGGAGAGACACAGACTGCTTGAACCAAGGTCACAGAAAGTGAATGAGAACCTGTGTATAGAAGAATATTTCATTGACAAAAGGGGGCAAAGTTGAGCAGTAGACCAAAACAGTTTGTTCTGAGGGCCCCCCTACTCGAATTTCTGTATGTCTGACTTTAGACTTGCACTTAGTCTGCTCCTTAGAGTGCCCATTAGCGTCTGGAGTGCATTAGATGTGCTTCTGGAATAAAGTTTTGAGCTGCTTTCATCTGAAAGGAACTTAGTTTGCACACTCTGACACTGCTCTGCAAGGTGAATCAAAATCTGGTGAGGATGACCAAGAGACTGATTTCAGATGCAACTCCTGATGCAAAATAGGGCACTAATGTAGGTGCACCTGAAAAATGGCTTTATGTTTTTTTATTTTAAGGGGCAGGATAGGTAATTCATTCCCTTGTGAGCAGCTTGTTCTCTTAGTTTGCCTTTAAGAAAATAAAAGTTGAGTGTGGAACTCACTCTTCTTGAGTTAGGGGCAGTACTAATGGCAGAGCATAACAGAAGGGGCAGCGATAATGGCAAAGATTGCATGGATCTGTTTTTGAAAAGACAAGTGACAACAACACACTGCAGACAGTACTTCTGTGTGTTCTCCCTCTGGGAGTCCTTGTTCACAGTGTTGCCTTCTCTTCTTTACTCTGGCTGCAGCCAAAACTTACTCGTTATTTGGCTGTTCATCTCACCTCTCTCATTTAATTGCATTATCTTCTATTAACTTGGAAAAGTTTTGTTCTACTCTACATAGAATAAAAGACTTGGAACAGAAACAGACAAAATGCAGAGCACAAAAGTTCATTCTCCTGATCCTATCCTTAATCAAGGAAATGAGAAGTGTTGAAAATTTTAGAAAGAGGAAAAAGAATACATTTCACTTATTTCTTAGGCTCCACTCTTCTGCTCTAAGTGTGTTGGCAACAGATTGGTAAGTTAGTGATTTCAGTTGTTTTGAGAAAACCTTGACATTCTTACATAAAACTACAAAAAAGGAGTCCAATTTTTAAGGCAGATGTATCATTTTGAGTTGGTGGAGATGCCATGACATGAAGCATATTTGGCATATGGTGCCTTCAGTTCTACAAGAGAAATACAGAACGTAGCAAGGTAAAGTCACTTGATATGGCGAAGGAATGACACTGCCATCTGAGAAACTGTCATTACTATGACACATTAACATTGCTATGTTCAATTTACTACAATCCACCAATCAAATCTACCAACCAGTTCTCCTTCTAGGACATTCATTCATGCATTCATTCAAAAAAAAATCTGCCACCCCAAAAACCAACTGGATCCTAAAAGGATCCTGATTTTGGTTGTGCCTCTTGGCCTTAGTGATTAATCATATCAAATCATCAAAATACATATCCTATATAATATCATATGATTAGAGTGTCAAGAAAGCAAAGACAAGTCTTTTATTTCAACTATTCTCCCCAAATTTTGCATGTCATGCTATGCTTTCTGGGCATGCAGCAGGTTGGGCTGCTCCTATGCTATAAATATTCCTCTTACATAACCAATTAATCAGCTAAAAAGTCAAAGAAAGCAACTATTTTTAGTATAATATTGCTAGTCATGCTTCTGCAGTGTTATTTTTTGCTTTTAAATAAAAGGACTTCTTCATTCTGCAGTTCTTTCCCATCAATGTGTGGGACTGTGCCAATTCAAGCAACATTTCTATATAAAGAACCCTGATTAATGATCCAAAATTCCAAGCAATCTTTATTGTCTCAGTGTTGCTACTCAAACTGCTTGCATAGCTTCTGTTAAAAGATTCTGGCTATTCATACATAATACCTAAAGAGGTTTTCAGGATTTGGCTCTTTCAGACCAAAAAGAAAGAATGAATCAAAAAATTCTGAAGAAGACAAAAAAATCATGTAATGCAAAACTCCATGATTTTTCATTCAAAAATGTTTTTAAAACAATTTTTTGCCAGCTTTCAATCCTTCTGGATATGGACTTGGCTTCTTAAATGACTTCTGCCAACTAACCAAAGACAAGAAGAATTACAAACTGGCCTATGGAGCCAATCCTCAATTACTTTAATTTGGAATGATACATTTTCATTCAAACTGAGACTTTAATTCTTATTTTGAACATTATTTTTAAGATCTGTATCCCCAAATCCTGTATTAAGAGCAAATCAAGGTTCTGAATTATGAAGCTGCAGGAATTGATGTGCTTTCTTTGTTGATGGAGAGAAAACAGAGTGGTAAAGCAAAATGAGTGTGAAAAATCTGAAACCCAGAATGAAAAATTTAATGCTAGATGACTTGAGTTCACGTAGTTCCCCTAGTTTCAAAGCAGAACCCTCCTCCTGAATATATTACACTTCTACCTTAAAAATGATCTGGTAGCAGCTGCAATTCCTGGGACAGGAATTAGTGCTGGCTCTGGTTGACCACTGGCGGGGTCTGGTGGGGAGCTTGTGACTCCCATTCCAGACTAGCCTGGGCACCATAGATCATACTTGTGTCATATTTGACCACCCCTTGAGGAGACCTCGTCTTACACTTCAAATTACTTCAGAGATACCTACATGGGAGCACATTCCACTCTCCATGGATGTGAACTCATGGACCTGTGGACAGAAAGAAAAGCTCTGGGTGATACAAGAGGCGCACTCTAGTCCCCTGAGCACGGGGCTCTGACTCCAGGATCTTTTTATTACACCAAAAATACAAGGGTGTTTCATGCCTTTGAGGGATGGACACTAACAGGAGTGATGAGGGCACTCTCTCTAGCCTATAAAAGTGCACCAGGGCTAGAGCACAAACCTCAACAAATGCATCCCTACTTATGGGTGCCACCTCCTCATTAATAACATCCACATATATAAAACCACCACAAAATAGAACTTTTTTTTTTTTCAAAATTTGTTTGGTCTCTCCTCTAGGATACAGATAATTTTTGAGCAAGGCAAGGGTCTGTTTTCACAGAATGTTGTGGTCAAGAAGGTACTGCAGCTTTTTTCAGTCAACAAATGATTCCAGATTAAATATGCACCTGCATAATTCCTAGATGTTTAACTAATACATTACTTTTGTTTTTATTAAACATTATCATACACAACCAAGTGAAGAGAATTTTCCTGGTTTTATTTACATGTAAGACTGGATTTAGATATGGGAGATTACATACACTGGGGAAGAAAGAACAATGGACAATGACAGTGATGACAAGGGCAAAACAATTGTTTGAAGCTGCAGCAGAGTATTTGAAAAGCAGGACCTCACCAAAGACAGCCTGCAGTTTTAAAAGGATCAAATGGCTCCTGTTAGGTTAAAGGTAACTTTCACACAAAGCAAGATATGAGTGGCAACGGATTGTGCTGTCTGGCTGCCAAGATTTACTGAAGATAAAGGCAGCAAGCTAAATCATTTTCAGGGGAAATCCACCTCAGGATCTAGGAAATTCTTGCTGTGTCTGATGTGTGTTCTACATCAGAACCACAAGAGATGAGCCGGTCTTTGAAGAAGAGAGCAGTCCGTACAATACTGAGGAAGACGAGCAGTGGGACAGTGTGATAGCCCTGTCAAAACTAGAATTTTCCTGCTAATACAAATCCCACCGGGCAGGCTGGGCGTGTATGCCCTCTCATCCTGCCACAGCCAACTCAGGCCACAGCTCAAAGACTATCATGCCAGGCAATATGCAGTTTTGTAATTAGCTCTGTGGAAAAACCCAACAACCAGAATTTCTCTGTCTTCTCAGCAGCAGTTGTTATTCTTTTCCCAGAGAAACTGGAGACAAATATCACTTTCAGCTATGTTAGATTCTTAAAAGAAGTGAGGAAAGTCCACAGAGTGCAATGAAAACATTTAAAAAATGCAAATAAGGGCTGACATACAACAAAGAAAAAGGGAAAAAGCTTTTTTCCAGGGAACATCAATGCCATTACTGAATGTAATCCCAATACATTTACAATAAACCCATTTCCTCGAACAATTCCTCTTCTTTTGGAATGACCATTTGAAAATAGTTATAGATCACAGTAGTGCTATATTAACAGTTGACTTCTCTATATAATTAATATAATTGTATTATTGAAGTAAGTTTGAAATGTATACACTTCCCACAAAAATGGGACAACAATAAAAACCCTGTAATGTGATAAAAGCCTTGCATATCTGTCTTAATCTTACCAAATTTAAACCTGCTGAACCCAAGCCTTTCTCATCAAAACACACACAATGAACAAGGGAGGTTTTTACATCCATGATTAACAGGAAAATTATTTCTTCAAAACTAATTTATACTACATTACTGCTTATACTGAGCAAAGATGACTGCACGTTAAATTTTGCCAGCATGCTAAAAGCGATGTCAAGAAATAAGAAAAGATACCACCATCAGGTTCATTTAAGGGATAAAACATGGAGTGAGCAGCAGCGGAGATAAGCACCCTGGAGGCTGTTTGGTTTGTCATGACGTGCACACACAGTAATCCCTGACAGTCCTTCTTGGTAAAGAGAGTGCTTTTTTTCCCTAATGCAGAGCAAAGCTGTGGTGATTGCTGCTTACTAATGCATTAGACTTTTAACAGTGTAAACATGAAGGCAGTAATTCAGAGAACACTAAACTTGAAAGACATAGCAGACTTGTAAAGTTAATTTGATTTACGGCATAATCAGGAGCAGAGTTCTCTTGCTCTCCCTTCCAATCTACATCTGAGCACAGAAAAATCAGATTTCTGCCTTCATACAAATTCAAGCAGATTTCACTCTCTTGTCTTGTATGGATGTAAGAAGAGCCAAATTTGACCCAGACATCCTTTGGGGGAATCACTGATTTTGCTTCCCAAGTTGTCTCCATTACACTGCCATCACCATTGTCTTCATTTGTTTACTTCAAGAGCATTTCCAACACACCAGGCATTTTCCAAACAAAAAGCAGATGCTGCCTGGATTTGAGACTCCTCAATAGTGAAGGCAGGATGATAAACAAGAGGTGAGGTTAACAGGTAATACAAAATCTCAGAATGGTTAGAGCTGGAAGGGACCACAGGAAGTCACCTATCCAACCTCCCTGTAGTATAAGCAGGCACTCGAAAAAACTCCAAAACAAATAATGTGAGTCATGGTACAGCCACAGCCAGTCAGCTCCTCTCCTCAAATCAGATGATGCCACTACAACAAACAACTCTAATTGTGCTTCCTTCATTACTGCTGGCCAGTTTAAAGCTCAGTATCTTGGCCCTCCTCTTGCTCATTTGCTACAAGAGGTGGTCTCCATTCCCCATCTCAGGTGCTTCCTGGTGGGCTCCGGAGGTCACAGCCACAGCAGGTCATTTCTGCATTTGTATTTGGACTCCACAGATGTGCGGGGCCACGTGGGGTGGGATGTGGAGGCTCGATAGAGAGAGGAATGCTTGGTGTGGGTAACAGAGACAACCTCTTACAGCAAAGGAGGAGGAGGCTGAAGATACCTGGATCTAATCTGGCTAGCTGCAGTAAGGCCAAGCACACAGAACTGCTAGCTAGGGCCAAGACTGAAGCATTTCCAAGAAGAAAATATGAAAATCCCTCAGCCTTTTACCATGGGTGTAAACTCTTTCCAGGAATGTGGAGGTGGGACATATGGTAGTACTGTGCATCCACCAACCAGTGCCTCAAGCTTGCTGTCCAAGTGGGGTCTCATCCTGTTATGTATGGATTGATCAGAAGATGAGCTGGTGCCATTGATGCTGGACAACATGAAGCCAATGTCGAGGGATAACAGCTCCTGAAATACAAAAACCACTGCCTTTCTGATCTTCTGTAGAGCATGTACACTATAGGAAGAAAATGCCTAGCATTTCCGCTTTTCCCCTTTCACTGACCCAACACACCTTGGCCACAAGTAAGTAATTTGACTGCACGAATTTAAGCTTCTATGAAGCAGACAGCACATACACATCCTCTCAAATATTGCTGATACGGTTTACAGGGTCAGCTTCCAAAACTTCTGCAGGCAACACTTTGTGTGACCATTCCCAGTAAAAAAGCTCACCCATCTCCTACTGCACCTGATGCAAGAGGTATGCATAAACAATAACAAAGCAAAGAAAAATGGACATCTGCATATGTGCCTGCTAATGATTACACAGCTATCAAAAGAAAACAGAGTTAAACCCAGAAGATTATACCACAGTCAGATGGATACAACATGGCATAGACCTCTTCAAGAGAAAAATACCAGACAGTGAAGACACTAAAATAGAACACTGTAAACAGAAAATGCAGATAGCTCTGTCTAATTCAGAAGCATCATCACGGAGGACAATGACACTGCTCCAAAGGGACTGTGAGGGGGACTGTGCTGGCACTGCAGGCCCAGAGAAACACAAAGCCTATGTGAAGAGACAAGATGCTCTTTTGAGACTGAAAAATCAAAACTGTTCTGTACACATGCTCTCTGTCCTGCTCTATGCAACAGAGATGTGGACCTTTGAGAAAGCTGCCAGGCCAGGACTCAGCCTCTGAAACAAACTGTTTATGGGTAGTTGAGGAGATGGCACGAGAAATGAGATAGTCATGGAAAGCATCTGTATGAGGAAGAGTCCCTGGCACAGTAATCAGGAGAAAGCATGAACTGCTGGGCACACTTGCCAGATGAAGGACATGCATTTGCAAAAGAGACTGTATCCTTTGGCCAGAAAGGTTTGGTCTGTTATGTGGTGAGACAACGTGACAGAACATTCAGGTAGTGCTTTTAAGATGCCATGTGCCAAAGCTGGATCGAGAGCCTTGCTGAATGAAATGTAGGAGCCCAGTTCTATGCCTATTAAGCTGTGATGGTGCTATCTACCTCCCTGCCTCTCCTGGCCACCAACAAAACACTTCCCTGACCCACAAGGCACATACCACGCACTCCAGTAAGGTGTTGGGAAAGCCTGGCCCCCAGGCAGATAGGACTGGTGTGAATGAGCAGTCTGCTAACAGGTTGTGGTGGGGTAACTCTTTTTGGGTTACCCCTCTGCCCCCCCTGCCTGCCCTGCCTTGGGGTGTCACAGGATGTAGTCCCACCTGGGATCCAGGTGCAAATTGCTCTGGACCTGCATGCACCTCAGGGGTCACCATCAACTAACTCTGGGATGACATGAAGAAGGAATGGGAATCCAAACCTCAAAAGTGGTATGCCCTTTCACCTGTATCGTGTCAGCTACAGAGAGACTGTACCCACTCCTTTATACTATCTAGAGCAGGTGGGGCTGGCAAGGCCACAGGGTTTGCTCTGGCAGGGAATGGTGCTGCTGGGGGAGGGCAGTGGCAAAGTGAGACCACTGCTCCTGCAGAAAGGGGGTGGCGAGGCCAGGGACGTGCATTGCCCCTGCCTCATTGCAGGAGGTGTTAGCAGGCAGCCCTGGCAAAGGCCTCTCTCAGCACAGCTCCCAGGCAGGCACAGCCACCCCAAGCAGCAGTTGTTGGTTGCACATGTGCACACACACAATTACAACTGTGTGACACACAAGTCACAACTACGTGACTTCAGCACAATACGCGTTTTCCAGCCCGAAGACAAATGCGATCTCCTGCACTGCTGTACGTGTGGCATTTCATTCATCAGATTTTCCAAACGGAACACTTGTCATATAAACAAAATGAGTGCATGTGTGTCATTCTACTGCTTCTGGATGCTCTGTGAGAGAAACACAACAGAACACATGCTATTTATCAAAGTCCTGATGTGAAGGAAGGTATATTTGTGGCATCCTCTAAATATACTCCATTTCTGCTACTTTCTCTTCTCTCTGTGACAGCAAACATCATTTGACAGAGACCAGAACATGCTTGCTGTTTTCCCATCTCCAATCTAGCCTTTTTCTAAAAGAAAAGAAACAAAACCACCATGGGTGAGATTTTCAAGAGCACTCTTGCTGAATTCAACCTCCCTTTGCTCACATTTGATTCAGTGGGAATTGATGCCAGTGCTGAACCTTTTAAAATTCTTACCATGTATTTACATTACTCTTTTACAGGTTTACTTTAAATAATAACCATGTATAACATATGCTGTATATATGCAAAGCACACTTTCCCCTCTCCTGGCACTGAACTTTACAGATAATGATCCTCCAAAACACTTGCCTTTGCAAGCTGAGCAAATGTCTGATAGATGGGAATTGTCTCCCTTTCATGAAGAAAGGAAGTGAAGGAAAGGAACTGGACTGAAACCACACTGCACTGTGGAAAAGGTGATCAGGAAATGTTGATGGTCTGAAGGGTATTGATGAATCTTTGGCTCATCTATAAAATGCAACATTTTTGGAAAACACTGCTTGAAATAACATGCATTAGGACTTTCAGTGAAATTATCTCTTTCAACCACAGGTATCTGACACAGACATAAGTATGTTTCAGATTACATTAGTTCACTTAAGAGGAGGCTGTTAGAAATACATCCATATTTGATAATAACTATGGAGCCAGTTTTATACATACCAGCTGCAACAAGGCAACTTGAATTAATAAGGTACATTTCAAGCTTCAGCTACAGCTCAGGGGCTACCTGAAGAGAGAAAGTCCTGTTTTCAGAGTGCTGCAGTCTGTCTCACAGTAGTGCATTGCTTATGAAAAACATTGTGAACACACATGTCCCAGGTGGGGCTCCCCAGGCCCACTTGAAGCTGAACTGGTTTCTTACTAGATTGTGTGGTTCCCCAAAAGTTCTCTAGGATGGGGAACAATGCTGATGGGCAGATGAGCTGGGAGTAATCACTACTGGGCCTCCAGATGAGCCAGAGACTTTGGGAGCTGCCTGTTTCTTAACTGGAGAAGCCAGGACATGCCAGTATAATATCTACATTGTCAGGGATTCTGAACAGAAGCAGAACAAATTTTTGAAATGTCAAAACTTATTGGAAACTAGAAACTTGTGGTTTCACCTAGTCCTGTCTTCAACCAGACACACTTTGAGTACATAGAGTCTGATTTGAGATGGGGATTTCTGTTGTGCTCTTGGGGAATGATTTGAGATTTCTAGACCTTCTTCTACCAGTGGAGTTTAGATATCACTCCTTAAAAGGCCAAGCAGATCACATCAAATGCAATGAACAGAACAAGTGCTGCTACATAAGTAGTCCATAAACCACCTGTACATATGTCAGAACATATGAGTACACCTGCACCGTTATTCAGAAGTGGTCATGACTGTCATACCTGGCCTTAATACCATTACCAAAATACACTCTTACACATGCTGTGAAAAAATTACATCAATTCTATATCTGCCCTGAAAAATGCCCGAAAGAAAGATGTACAGTTTGCAGCCCCCTCAAGTTTCTTGACACACCTTATATATTTTTTGAATGCTCTCAAGTTCTTTTGACCTTCAGATGCCATATATTGATTGCTCAGTGAAGTTAAACCTGCTCCTCTCAGCATCCTGCACCCACGCTCAGCCCTGGCAGAACTTCTATCATCTCTTGTCATCAGCTGCAAAAGCAACTCTCAAAAGTAAGCTCTCTCCACTGTTTTGCAGCTTATCTCTACATTAGTATTAACTGAATGCAAACATAGATAACGGAGGGATTTTTATAGATGACCTAATAACAGAGGCTACTTATTCACTGAGTGTAAGCTTTCTTAAAACAAGCTTTGAAAGGATCATTTCCCCCATCTCTCTCTGCTGAAGTGCTGCTAATACTGCTAATTCAGACTAGATGATTTTACCCTTGCCTGAATCCAGCACAAGTCTCATGTACTTTTGCAGGGGGATTAAATAGGTTTAAAACGATGTTTAAAAAACCTTCTCACAGCTCTGCTCAGGGAAGGGTGAATTTTATCCACTTTGTTTTTAAGTCCTTGTTTACGTGTATATTCACAGGTTTTGATCTTGTCAAGGTTGCTAAATAGCCTTTGACAATTTTGTAGCATTCAACATTTTTTGAAAACATTACCTGAGGTAAAGTATACTGCAAAACCAGACACTCTCAATCTTCTCTCTGGTTTAATTTAAAGGCAGTTTTGATGTGTTATTAACTACAAATAAACATTCTCTTCCCTCCTTTGGAAATTTTCTCTTTTTCTTTTCTTTGAAACTAGATGCCTCTTTTGCTTTCTATTTGTGAAATCTTTTACAGAAAATGATTACTTCTTGTATGGGTCTTTGGTGGCACATAGAGCTTCTACAGATATTATTTTAATTAGGCTGCTTGGTTCCATTTCATTTTTAAATGGCTATGGCAAGGACCTTGTGTTGTGATCTGCTGAATGGAAGAGAATGTCTGCTGAGGATTATTCCCTTCTAGAAGTAGTGTATTAATGAGACATTTTCTTAATAACAACCTCACATCAAGTCCTGTAATCAGAACACGAGAGACACCCAAACCAGCAGAAACATTCATTAATTCCAAAAGTCACCATTTCGGTATTTCATTTAAATATCATTCCAAAGGGAATTTAAGCTTAGCAGTGATTTGGGATAAAAGGATGTTTATGTATTACAGTTAGAGATACAGTTAAAGTTATTGTTTCATATACTAACTGGGTTCCTATCTGTAAGGCTAGTCTTCTTTAGAAACAAAAAACCCAGAACCCTGTTAGATACAAGGCTGCAGTGTGTTGGAGTAAAGAAGCAATGTAGTACAGGACTTTAAAACTGTTACCTTATTATTCTTCAGTTTGCCCTAACCAGTACTAAGAAATTAATTGGTGCCTGACTTTATGCAATAGATTAAAATAATTCTAATTTAACACCTGTGAACTCATTATGAAGTCTTTCCAAGCAGAGAAATAAGTGTGTTATTCAACACTCCCGACACAGTAGTGCAATATGATCACACCATCTCCATCCAAACTCTCCAGAATGAGAAGACTGAAACATTAATTAAAACAAAACCCAATCATATACCTCATCATATTACTGTAGCTAGAAGATAAAATCCTCCTGGGAGATTAAGAGACAGATCTACAAACTATTAATGCAAGTTCTCCCTTCTATGTTCACCAACCAATTGTATTAACACTCCTTATGGAATTAAAAGCAAGCAAAGATTAGACAACTCAGAAAGGTGTACATGTTTTTTTTGGATCTACATGCCATTATTTCCAAAGCAAGAAGAGCATGATAACAAAAATATGTTACATTAGTGTTATAATCAACATTGGATTATGTTACTGTATAGAAAGATTTTATTTTTAATAGGTGCTAGCATATGCACAGTAGGTAAAGTAAAAATTCCGTAGATCTACCTCAGTATGTAATGAATGGGAGAGGAAAACTAAATTTTTATCACCAGATTTCATAAGGGTGATCTACTTGCATCTAATCCAAAACTGTCTCTATACTAATTTCTTCCTTTTGTCAGCTCACAGCTTTTCAAAATACGTATCATTTGGGCTAGTATGGTTACCATTTGGCCTCATCTGATAACTTGCTTCAGTTATATCCTTTAAACCATCTTCAAGCCATAAAGAAAAGTGAATAAATATAGTTTACTACTGTTTTTTCAACAGGAAGAAAGCCCTTGAAACCCTGGTAAACATGGTGAGCACTTTTATTGGTGACAGTAAGTGCTTCTGACTTGAGGAAAACTATAGTGAAAGTGGTTTAGAAAGCACACTGAGGAACTAAGCACAGTATTTCCCAAAATGTATATATATCCACATAAAAATATTCTCTAATATGCAGTACAAACCCCTTACTTAAGCATAGGGGTAAGTATCTCCAAACCCACCAGTAAAATACATTTCTCCGCTCTATAGAAGAGATGAGCAAGTCAATCAGCTGCAGAGCAAAGACTTATTTTCTGAAAACCAAGTACTGCCTGTCAGTCTCTCTTACGCTTCTCTGCAGCCATCAAGGTTCATTTGAACAATCTGATTTGTGCATGAGGCATTATAGATCAAATTTGCCAGTGGTACAGAGTCTCCTTTATTTATTCTTTACAGAATAAAATAACTACTGAAATGACCTAGAACTTCCCCTTCTCTCACTCAAGCAAAATGAATTTCTTGGGAATAATGGGCCTGATTCTCATTATCACTAAACCATGCCTCTCCTCCTTCATCCTGACAGAGAATCTCTTTACAGTGAATGTAATGGATTTTAAATTGCAATTTCTACACTAATTTTAGGGCTCCTTTATAATGGAGATAAAAAGCAAGATAAAGGGGGCTTATCATAAATAAAAATAAGGCCATATGTAGTTCATACTGATCCATCTGCTTCTCACCTTTTGGTTTTTTCCAGCATATCATGCTTAGGAAAATGATTGCATGGATTATTATTTTTAATGTATGAGTCTGGAATTTCAAAATTAGACCCTCAAAGTATGTGGGGTCTGATGGTTTTTGGTTTCAAGGCTGGGTGCTCATCATTCCCCTGAGCTCCTCCCCATTTTGTCCATGGACCTCCTTGGTCCACATTTCTACAGTGCAGAAAAGACGGTCAGCCTGTGCCAGACCCACAGAAACTGTCTCCACCTTAAGAATAACTAAAACAACAGCTAGAGCTGCCAAATTAACACAAAAAGCAGCAATCCTGCTCCTTGCAAAAACCTCAATAAAGTTCCATTTCACACCAGCAGTCATGACTGGATGCAGTGATGAATTGACAGAAGAACACCAAGGAGCAACACTCCACCCTGGCAGGAGAAGGAAGCCACCCTGATTCAGATGGAGGGCTCCAAACACAGTAACTCCTGCACCCCTTTGCTCCCTATTAAGGGAAATGGCAAGTACTGTTCACTCCATGTAATGCAAATCCTGTCCTGATGCTCCTGGAAAGGCGCCAGTGTGTTCCCTCAGGGGAAAGTTGGGGCCTTCTGTATTAGCTTGTTCTTTATCCAAAACACCTATATTGGGGGTTCACCTCAATGCTTTCTCAGCAAATGTTCAATAAATTAATCACTTTCCAACTTCAACGTTAACTATTTATTTTCATTGTCACTTTTTCTTTAGGAAAAAATTGATGCATTGAAGAAGGGAATGTGTCATCAAATACACACAATGCAAAATTCAAACACAGAGACTTATGACTATGAAGGAACATAGATGGGAAATAGTCAATTAGGGTTTAACAATGATACAGAGTTTAATTCTGCAAGATATCCTAGAATTCTGAAGGGAATACTTCACAAATGAAAAAAAACTTTTCAATTTAAATTAAATTAAATTTCCAATTAAGTCACAGAGAGCTGTACTCCAGCAGGAAAACCTACTAAAAATCACATATTTCTTGGCTATGAATTAAACATTTAGTACAGTTCAGTCTACAGTGACCCAAGAAAGAAGGACAAAAAACACCTTCTGGGTTCCCCCCTACTTTTATTTTAAACCATGTGTTTTATAACGAAATATTTCAGGAGCGAATTTAAGCAGGATTTTCTTCATTATATGGAGTTATATCTTTAAAGTTTACTTCAGAAAACAAATTTGATAGTCAAGCTACTTGTGTCATAGAGTTTGATACATTCATAAATATTTAACGTATTTATGCAATAGGCCCATCAAGTGACAGGCCAAAATAGCTCCTAAGACTTTACCATGAATTAAAAATGTGAAAATAATGGATTTTCTGGGTTGGTAGCTGAAGTGAAAATTTTAAGAAAAACTTTTCTCATTTGAGCTGAGTATTTTTTCGTTTGGTTGGTTGGTTTGGGGTTTTTTTGTTTTGCATTTTTGTGGTTTTTTGTTGTGGGGTTTTTGTTTGGTTTGTTTGGTTTTATTTTTTTTTGCTTTTTGTGGGTTTTTTGTTGTTGGGGGTTTTTTGTTTTTTGGGGTTTTTTTCCAAAAAGGAAAGAAGGAATACTAAATTAATAATACTTCATCAAAACAATAATCAAATGTTTTGATATTATAATAATTTTATCCCTTGAAAGAGTAAGAAACTAAAGAAAATTTTTATATGAGGAAATTCTTTCACATTAAAAACCTGAAACATTTTTGAAATTTTGGAATTAGCTATTTCAACATTTCTACTTTTTTGTTTTATCCAGTTAAAGCAGTTGGTTCTGTCCATCTCTACATCAGCTTCTTTGTGGAATCTGCTAGTCACAAACAGAAAGTTAACCTAGCTCAATCAATAATATGCCAAACTTTTTTTTTTAAAAAACCCCTCAAAGCTCATGAGAAATATACCTTTCAGTGGAGTCAGGATTTCTCCTTTTGTCTTTATCCACACAATGAAGATACTGTGCTTTTAGTAGAAAGAACTGAGAGCAAACCTGGTACTGTGAATTTTTAAGCTACACTGATACAGATTTTATGCATTAAGAATTTTTCTATGATCTGTTATTTTTTGAACTGTTGCTCCAGAAGTCATGTTGTTCTGTGAATCAGCTGGGAGGAAAAAACTCCTGCCATCCAAGGAAACATAAATCCCTACAAACACCTTGAAATGGCAATGATGATTACAAGATAACCAACATTGTAAGAAGCAGCACACCCCTCCTGGAGCGGAATGTTGGAGGTGAGTCCTAGGGTATTTCTGTGTGCATCTCCATCAGGGAGGCAGGGCTGTGTATCCTCAAATGTGTCATAACTGTGGGAATATGGGGAGGTAGGCTGCAGAAGTGCAAGTGCATCAGACATCCCATTCCTAGCCCTGGGAGACTGTTGCCAAGCTGTTACTCAGATCAGCAAGGACTGGGCACTGTTTCTTTTCCAAATTTCTGACAGGACACATTTCTCAACCACTCAGGTTTTGAGGTGTTGAGTATAGGCATCTTTTTCTCTTATCTTGGCTGACAGACCATAAGTTACCAGACAGCAGGAGGTGACATCTATAATACGTCTTTAAATCTTTTCTCTGCCTCAATGAGAAGACCACATCTCCTCTATTTTCACATCAAGTCATCTAGAAGGAGCAAAGATTTTGCTGCCTCAAGTGCTTTGAAATGCCATGCATTGATCCAAATGCAGTATCAGACCTTTGCTTTTATGAGAAATATATTTGAAAATATTTGCCAACACAAAAGTAAATATTTTTTTATGTAATAAGGAAAGGGCATAAGAAGTTGGAACAGACATCATCCCTGACAAAATGCCTTTTAAGAAAATTTTGTCATTTTGAAGTGTGATTACTTGAAGTATTATTATAGTGTGATTTCACAGTGTAATTAGTATCATACGCACCTCTTCTACTAAAGCACCCTCTGTAACATATGCTGAAGTCATAAGCCATAATTCACTGTATCTAATTTTCAATTTACTGTGTCAGCAAATTTCAGTGACATAATGCATCAGAGCAACATTTCTGTATATTTATTACTGCAACCACGATACTGAAGTGTGAAGACACCTTGCAAAAACCTATAACCTCTTATAAATGGTGCTTTTTGAGAGGAAAAAAAATCCACTAAGTGAATAATATGTAATTTGCAGTTACAGGCTCTGTGACTACTGTTCAAAACTACAGTAATTATTTAGGTATGCAACATGCTTGGCACAGCAGCAATAGGCAACAGACACAGAAGGCGAGGCATTTATTTGACAAACCAGACATCTACACGCAAGCTAACTTCTCGACATTCCCTTGCTGGTTGGTGGGAGAGCTACATGCTTTTAAGGATTTATCTTATTCTGAAGGGACATTTGGGAAGGTCAGACTAATTGCACCTAAAAATAGCCTATTTATTTCAACTGAGCGCAACTGGAGACTTGAGTCACTAGTTCACATGACCACATCTGTATTAGAAACATCTAATAGTAGGTCCACCCAGAAGACAAGAAATGGTCAAAACAAAAAGTCAGAGAAGACAAATTTTAAATGTAACTTCAGTGGAAAATTCAGACCTTCCTCACTTCTCCAGTAACCTCATTATGACTCGCTTTCCTCCCAGCTATACTTCTCATGAGAACAAGCACATGACACGGAAACATGCATGTGATATAGACAAGAAGTCCAAAAAATCCTTTTTACATTCCAATAGCAAGAGCACCTGGGCTTCCTGACAGAAGACGAAGTACCTTTCTAAAGAAAGTCATGTTTAAAGAAAAATATGGGGAACCACAGAGATTCATGGCTGCATTCTAGCCTATGGGCTAATGGGAACAATATATACAGCTCAAAAGGGGCAAAATCAGCCATGACCATGATTGGCATCTTGGAAACTTTGGAAAAATAAAGCAAGCTAGGAGTCTGTAAATGGTAAGACAAGATATATATTCCAGTGAGGATGCCCTGCTGTCACCCACCATGAAGTGGCTGCACTGGCAGCAGACAGGCAGTGGTACCCCAAGGTGAGCCCTACCACAGTGTAATCCTCTTTCTCCTTTTTCTTTTTTTGCTTTTAAAGTAAATAAATACTTGTGGACAGGAGTTCCTGATTATTCTCCCATTCCATCCATGCCCATATTCTTACTCTGACCATCAATTCTTATTATTACCATCCCCATGACATATAAGCATATTCTTCCACTGAGAAACAATCTGTACTTACAGGCTGACTATTTCAGATAGCTTAACTTTGAGATAACCTTTGTTTATAAGTAAGGTATACTTTACTTGCATTCTCTCATTTTCTCATGATCTTTTGTTTCTTTTAATTAAATGCAAGATTGAAAGGTCAAAATCAAAAGAGGAAAAGTTGAATTGTAGAAAATAAAAGGAAAATCCTTATCTTAAGTGAAAAGTTATACAATCCATTGAACTCTTTCTGTTTGTGGAAGCAAAAGCAAATTGCTTGTCTCAATAAAGAATGGCAAATTTTGCTGTTCTTTCAAGACCTGTACTGGCTCTCACTATATTCTGGGGCCATTTCCACAGGTTTCAGTGATGCAGAATAAGGCCTCAAAAAGTTAACCGAAAAAGGAACAGTGCTGAAATCTGTTTAAATTTAGTGTTGCCTACATGGAAAGAAAAACAAGGCATAAAACACTGGTGTGGAAACAATCCAGTGTGAAACAGACTATTAGTCTGTGATTGTAGGGAGACGATAAATGTTTCATTCAGTAGGCTTTTAGCACAGAAGTTTTAGTATCAATAACTTATGTCTTCTCTTTATTCTGTTTTCATTTGCACTGCAATTTTTAGCCAATTTTTCATTATGCTATGAAACATTCTTGGTCGTTTTCTGTGTTGATTTGCAACAGCACTGCCTCGTTAACAAATTACTGTAAGAGATCGTGTATTCAAAAAGGAGGGGTTTTATCATCCTTTTATAATCTTCCCACTCTTTCTGTTTCTTGCTACTATCAAAATATTGAGGAAATAGAGTATTAAACTGTCTGGAATTTACAAACCTCAGTTATCTTCTGGTCTCATACATGGAGATGAAATAACTGAGGAAGGAAAAATAAGCTTCCAAAGTGTTTATCAATTCATTATATTAATGCCATCTGTCCCACAGCTATGATGTCAGACTTTTTTTTCCTTCTTCATTAAGGCATAGTTCGTTTCCACAAACTGCTGCTTAAGATACTTGCTGGAACACTTAACAGCTCTCTCATTTGTTTGGTAGTTTTATAGGCCTCTTGTGCTGGAGCAGAGGTACAACAGCTTGCAATGCAGGAAAAGAAAAGATAAAACTACCCCGCTGTGCAGATTTAGTCAATTTTCACTGGCTCTCGCACAGAAAACAAATTGCAACCCCTCACAAAGAGTTCTCTCTCTGCACTGGCAGCCCTGACAAACGCAGACAAAAATGAGTAAATCAGGCAACTTCACATCAGGAGGAAAAAAATGGCTACTGCTCCAACAGCTGCTATCATAATTAAGAACAGATTTCATCACTAAACTCTTGCTGGTTGTATCTGCAGCAAAACAAATACACAGATGTGGCACATTTGCATACTGAAAAATGTGTGCCATGTAACTGAAACAAATTTGCTTTTTCAGCTCTTAAATATTCACTTTTTAATATGAAACAATGGGGGTGGTTTGCATGCTAATCCTCTGTCTTTGCTCATCAAACCCATTCAATCAGTATATGAAATATAATGCAGCGCTAATACCTCGTAAGTCCACATTTCAGTCATGCAATCCAATACTAAAATTTGCTATCGTGTCCAGTAAGATACAATTTTGAATTGCTTTCTGAACTGTCCTCAGGTACTTTTATTTGTAAATGGCATGCCTTAAAATGATGATTAAAAAAGGGAAAATATGAGAATTACTTCTTTTAATCATGACACGCACAAAATTTATTGCCCCTTCATTTATCCACACATTTTAAAAGGTCACCTGGGATCAACTAGTAGTGAAGAAATGCATCCCTTTCAAAGTGAAAAGGGTACAGCATCATGCCCTGTGAAAGCAGGGAGGAATTTTTAATGCAAGAGTGACTGAACTCCCACAACTACAGCATGTCCATCAGAAGTTGCATGCAGTATCTTGAGAGCCTCTCTTAAAACACAATGACACTCTAACTTATCTTCTCCTCATTTCAAAGACATATCTTTCTTAGCTATGGTCATTTCATAGCTAAATAACCTGGCTGGTTTTATGCAAACTGTCATAACAGCTTTTTGGAATTGTTTCCTGTCTGTAAATCTGTGATAATTAAAGAAAGAATGTGATTATCAAGGTCCATAGACTGTTTAAAGAGCAGATCTGCAGATCTGCTGATAACGTGAAGAACAGTTTCGCCTTAGATTTATTTTAAGCCATCCAGTCATGCCACTATGCTTTCCCTTGTGAATACATTTGTTCAATTTAAATCCCTCTGTAGAATTAATTTGTTTATTTTAAGTACTGTGCAGAACTAGATGATTAAGTTGGAGCACAGTTATTTTTCAGACAGATGCATATCTGATCTAAGAAGCCTGAATACAGCTCTTACTGCAGGTACTCAAAACTCTGTGACCTCAGTCCTCCTCTTCTGGTACTCATTTCAGAAGCTGATTCACTGTGTATTACAGGCACTGGGATTTAAAATCTGCATGTTCTAATGACACTCACCTTTACATGGAGGGGTTGGAACTTGTAAAGTGTTCCTGCAGATATCTGCATGCACATCTTTACATGCTTACAAAAGAAAGTTATTGCTTGAGAATCAGTTTCTAAAGAGTGGACACCTTTATAAGGCAAATAATTAATGCCACTGTATCATCAGTGCTGTTTCACAGAAATATATAACTATCTGCAAATGGTAATGTCAAGATTTTAGCAGCAAATCAGTGTGCAAAGAATTCAAATGAAATCTCCATTAATAATGAAGCGGCTATACGGCCATGAAAGAAGAGCAGGGCTGATAGGTATGCTTTTTTCCCATGTACACCTTATTTGTGCTTTGCAGGAAGAGCCTTCAAATAATACAAGAAACTCCCTTTAACCTTCCAGCTGCCTCTACCACGCTCACCCAGTGTGGCAACACTGATGACGTGATTTGTGCAGCCCCCAGGATAGCACCTGAGCACTTTCTATTGCCATTCTTTCCATACAGAGAGCTGGCCTTGCTCTTCACAGGCAGGGGGAGAAACCCACAAGGAACTAACATTACCAAAAACTGAGCCCAGGTCTCCTGAACCTAACCAGCACTGCAACTCTGTCCTCCTGCACAAGACTACGCTGATCCTGCATCAGACAACCCTTTTCTTTCTTGATTTACCTGTCCATTCAGTAAGGGACATGAGAGGTGCCACACTGTATGGGTAATGTTATGTTTGGAGACATGTATGATGCCAGTACTAGATCTCACATGCTGATAATCTTACGTACCCTTAAAGTAAGTGGGCATCAAACTTGATGCCCAGCAGTACAAGCAGGTGATTCTGCAACCGCAACTTTGCAGGCACAGAAAAGGGAGGCCAAATTAGGACTTCTGCAATCAAGGCTGAATGTGTTTCCTAAGCAAAAATCTTAGGCATATTAGAATAAGCCCTGAGACTGAACCATGAAATACCTTTGCAATGAAACTTGTTGGCCTGATGTCTTGAAAAACACAGTTTTCCAGATCTATGCATAACTTTATTATTTGTTCTTTCATAACAATATTTTCATCTTGAAGAATAGCTCTTAAAAGCTGATTCTTAAAAGGAAGTTTAGAGAAAAATTTAAATATGGTTAAGGGTCTTTCCCATCTTAATGGCAAACAACATAGAACAAGTAACTCCTCGATTCTGGGGAGAAAACAGTATCAAAATGACCTGCTACATGAATCAATTATGTTTTAGCATATTTCTTAGCTGTAGATGTGCAATGCAAGTGACATGAGAGTAACAGCAAGAAGCCCATTTTTGTGCACATCTGGATTCTGTTTTGGTTATCAAGTCCTCATTCCTGTTTGTCTGGAAGATGTTGTGTGTACATTTTTAAGATGAGTTTGAAGAGGTTTCCAAGGGAACTCAGGGTTATGGCTTCTTTTTTTTTTTTTTTTCCTACTAGTCTGTGGTTCACTTTATCATAAAGGTAATATCAGTCAAATGTTCAAGCCCTTTGCAGTTCCTTTTCTTTATTGCTTTCCTTTTTTAGGCAGTAAAAAAAAAAGATAGAAGTAGCAAGCAATCAGAAAGTGTAGCAAAGGCTATATAATCAGTGAATTTGCTTTCCTTTATGTATCTAAAATTATTAATTTCTTAGGAACCAGTAATCTCTGCAAAGCTATCTCCCCACAGCACTTAAGTACAGTATTTTTTGTCACATTAGAGCAAACAGGACTCCGCAAAAAATAGTGGGTTGGTTTTAACATCAGAAGTCAGACAACTGAGCATAGCTCCAAGACACTTGTATAAGTATTCCCTGATGGATGCTGCATCAACAGCACTCAGGGAATTGCTTTGTTTTTGAAGGACACAAGCTTTGGGATTTGGGATATGTACGGTACAGATATATTATTCCAACACTGTTTGCATAAAAGTCAGTGAAAGCTTAGTTCACAACTTACTTATAAACTAAAATTCTCAAGTACTTAAAAATATTAGGATGTCTAAACTGTACATCAGTGCCAAGCTTGTTTTGTTTGCATGCGAAGAATTAAAGACCAAGGTGGAGGTATGGGCTAATCTAATCTGGACATGTTTGTCAAGCCTCATAATTTATATGCATTTTGAAATCTGAAACAAAAATTTGATTGCAAATTATTGGGTCGCAGGTAGCCTTCAGTCGCCAGGTATTGTTATTACCATAGAAAAATGGTAGCATTAGTTTAATGTATTGTAATAGCACAGGGTAATGATCCTTAGCTCAGTAGTACTGAAATACCTTGACAATAGCAGTTGAAGTCAATGGGAGCATTGCAAGTGCATATAAAAGTGCAGTCTGCAGACCATTAGGCATAATTTCATCACGTCTTTATTGGAATAAAAATTGCACTTAAGCTTCTGCTGTTCTGTTGGCAATTTAGAAACACTCTATTTGTGTACATGAATTTTACAGAGATCTCCACTAAACTAGAGATTAAACTACTGTTAGTGTGCACGGACACTGGGAACTTGCATCCAGTAAGAGACTAGCAAGTAAAGAGGTAAATGCCCAGCGTTGGTGGCATGAGACCAATTTACACCTGTAGCGGCCTGGGTCCCTGTTCCATACAAATGAAACCTACCTACATTTTGAGCTGATCTAGATACTGTCTTTTCAATCTCAGCACTGACACCCTAACAAAGCAGAGGCATTTACAGAAATCTGCTTCCCCTGGAACAATTCCACAGGTCTACTCACTGGGGGAGAAACGAGATTTACACACGAACAGCCCCATTGCAAACCATGCCTCTAAGGGTATGCTATGTGCTAACTCATGTATTCATGTTTTTGCACAAGGTTTAAAAACAGACACAGCCCTGCTAAGAAAAGTCACAAAGTCTCCAAGCTATCACATAATAGTTTACCACTGCTTCAACTGCACAGGGAACGTGTCGCTTGCCTGCTAACAAGAGAGGCTGCAGACATCCTTGGGAATTCCCAGCTGGGCACTGAGAAGCATCCTGGCTCATCTCTGAGTGCAGGATGTGGCTGTCACCAGAGAGCCCTGCACAGCCTTCCTCTCAGCAGAAACCAGTGTATGTGTTTGTGGACTGATGTAGCCTCCTATCCAGTTCTTGGCTTCCAAAAGCAACACGAGTTCTGAAGCTTGTCATCCGTTTGCTACTGTTTCATTTTTTTTGGAAATGCCTTTTCATTTTTTTACTGGAAATAAAACAAGTCAGAGAAAAATTTAAGTAATTTACCATTTTTCTGAAGCCTAGGGGGAAATAATGGATGCTAATTTACTAGCTGACTTCTGTGAGAGGTAGCAAAAAAACACCATACTAAAGTCTTAACAACAAACGTGGTTTCAAAGAAACAAATTCTTAACAAAATGCTTTGCATTACTAAATGCCAAGAATGCAAAAGAAATTCCTCTGGAAAACAGCCTCATGACAATGTCAAAATCGTGACAAGACAGGAATAAAAGAAAATTAGGTGAAAGTAAAAAGAAAAGGCTTGGCTTTGTGTGGTCTTTGGAGGATAGAGAAGATAATTGTCAACATCTTTATCATCTGGACACCAGTTATTTCTACTAGGCAAAAAGACAGGGCCCAGTGACCCCAGACTGAAATATAGCACAAGGCCATTATACATGTCCCCATTACTTGGTAGAACTACTTTCCATTTTTATCTTTCAGTAACACACTTGGGATGTTTAATACCTTGTGCCTTGAATCTCAGTGAAGAGATGCCAGTAGCTGGGAGTCACTGGAGAGTGGGCAACAATGGATAGCACCTGTAGCACTGCCAGCCTTTGCCAACTTGCTGTAAGCTGCCTTCATAGGGCAAGTGCAATTTCAAGTCTGACATTAGCTCAGGAACAACTACATGCTTTGTGCAATGGGTCAATTTTATTTAGGGGAAAAAATATCAACAAATTCACACCACACCTCTTCCTGTTTGATCTTGCCAAAGTCAAAAAAAAAAAAAAACCCAACAGGAAAGGGTCATCCAAGCTCCTGAGCTGGCTGCTTAGTACTACTGCAATTCTCTCATCCCATATTTGAGGACAAAAACAACAAAATGCTATCAGAGGACTGCGTGGTCCGTGCACAGAAAGTCAAAAGTAGGCTTGATTATATAGGAAGGCATCAATTTGTTCTCACATTCAGAATATGTCATAGCAGTGGGGGGAAAATGGCAATTAACGTGAGCTCCACATCATTTGGTTTAGCACAGCTTACTCAACGCAAATATCTTCATTTATTTCCTCCCCCTGTAAGGCCTCCAGGTCACACTGGTGGCTCCCCTCCTGTCTTGTTCTGCACAGCTGCTCTATTCCTTTTTACAGATCTCACACATGCACCCGAGCCACCCGGCCAAATTCCTTCAACATCCTGCCCTTTTCTGAGACAGAAGTGTCCTTTCAGCTCCAAAGAGTGTCCTCCATTATCATTAAAGGAAATGCAGCGAGTCCTAACTATCTTTCGCCCCTTTGGAGCCCTTTTGTCAGCCTGCCTTCTCCAGCAAACAGAACCAGACAAATGCTGCCTTTTGCAGACAGGCTAAGCTTTTGGCTTCACCTTCTCCATCCCCTCCTCCTTACCTCACTCTTCCTCCCAAGTGTGGTCTTTGCTCACCCTGTTAAGACTTCCTTCTCCCCAACACCATCTATGTTTTTCCATCTGGGTACTTCTCTCAGCATTGTCCCTATCTCCTTTCTTCAGGTGTGATAGGTTAATTTACTTTCCAGGCTTCTGTTAACCTTTCCTCTGCCTTTCCAGGGCTGATAGTCTCTATCACAGGATACCTCTCGCTGTGTGCTTGTACAGCACCTTGCATAACGAATCCCAACCTCGAGCTTTTCAAAAACGTTATCAGGAATTCAAGCTTCTTGTCAAACCCAAAGAAAAATCACATCTGCTGAAGAATAAGTGGGAAAGGAAGAATACACAGAGCTGACCAGTCCTCACAGCTCTTTGCACCAACCTGCAGTTTCCCTCTGTTCTGTGCACTTAACCCTCAGTTGCAATCATGCACCTCAAAAGCCTACCTGAATCAAGACCGTCCAATTTTTAATCTGAGCATATCACAGTTTAATCAAAAAAATGTTGTGTGTGCCTAGTACTTCTTATTTAATCTGCGAAATCCAGCCTATAAAACCTGTTGGTGTAAAGATAAGCACTTTATTTAATATCCAATTAAATGTGGTCACCAGAGAAATCACAGCTTATGCAACTTTATCAGAAAAAGATTAATCTATTTCAGGCTTAACCCAAAATGTCATAAAAGAACTCATGAATTTAGATAGGAATCCACTTATTATCCAAAAACAGTTTCCTATTGAGTAAGAACAGTCTAAATTGCTGCCTATATTTATACTTGGTTAAATCAAATTTCTGTACTCAGTAGCTGTCATTGATTTTTAGGACAATTATCAAACAAAAACTATGAACAAACTGCAGGAACATTGCGGAGTATTTTTCAACCCCACAGTAATCATTAGAAAACGCATAGTCTGTTCATTGATAATGCTTTAATGGCTCACAGGGTGACATCATCATATTTAAAAGACAGTCACACCCGGAAGGCAGAAGATTATTTTTTTTTTAGTATTACAATTTACCATTTTAAAGTTAATTGCATTTTGCTTGATGGTTAAAAACATACAGGCCATACTGGAGCTACTTTTTTTATATTACATGATCATGCCCAAACCCATGCTTTTTAAAAAAAGGCAAATAGTTGAATTTATTTCTTTAAATTAAGCAGACTTTCTTGCCTATCTAGAAGCTGATGCTTTTCAGTTTATCATTTCCAACACAGTCTGAAAAGGGATATTCCATTTCTATACTGTTTGATTTGTCTAGCTGACTTATTTTAAAAAAGTATTCTATATTGAAATTATTGAATAATAACTGTTTTGTTTCATCTCTCCACATTAATTATTACCTTTAGTAAGATGTGTATTTCACAGATAGCACAAAAAAACTTGTTTACAAAAAACAGTGTACAGGTGTACCAGCAGAAGTAGCAGAGCTGCAGTTAGCTGCTGGGGCACAGTAATTTTGATTTTTGTCTGCCAGGTCAACCTGAGGGAAAGGGTTCAAGTGCAATGGCTAAAAATCAGTATTAAACAGAGATGCTTAATGGCCTACTTAAAATGAGTTCAGTGGTCCAGCCCCACTCCACTGAGTGCAAAAACACCTATCTGTAGTTGGTGCATAAAATGTATCATTTAAAACAGCTACAGGAGTGTAACTCACACCTGGTTACAGCAAATTTGCTGAACTGTATCTCCCCCTCTTTGAAGTAAATTCCTTTGTGGTACTCTATGGATATGGAGTTCACTTGCAAAGTTTGGCATGAATGTCAATTTGGTACAAATTTTGCAAAAGAAAAGGAGGATGATTTACAGGGACAGCATCTTCCTGTCACTGAATGGCAAACCTAAGCTTCACAGAAGAGTGGATGTCCATTAGTGAGTCAAGCCCTTCTTCAGGATACACAAAAATTCAGTCTAAGGAAAACAGCAGCTTTATTTTGAGAGCCAAGCTCATAGGTGAGAAGATGGGAGTGGGAAATGCAATCCAGTTCATTTCAAGAGAAATAAATTAGGCCTGCTTTTGGGCCTATTTTAGAACAGATGAGAACACCTCCTGGACACCACATGCAAGAAGCCAAGAAGGTGGGTATTGCTTCCTATCCTGGTACGGTGCCGGCCCCACAGGCCCCCAGATGCTGGCAGCAGCTTCCAGAGTTGAGACCTCTGTCCCAGCATCTGTGTGGCCACAGAATCTGCAGGGAACCGTCAACCCTCCCTGCCCAAGCTCACTCAGCTACAAAGGCTTTGCTCAGTGCAGCTCTGCCAAGAAGTGGCAGCAGAAGGATTTGCTTCTCTGGACCTTCAAAGATTTGTGGCAGGTACTTTTTAGCTGAACTTCCTCTGTGTCAGCTCTTCATCCTGTGCTCTTTATATAGCAGCAATTAGCATATCTGAGAAATCCCCATTCGGCGTGTTTTATGGTCTCTTCTCTGTATTGAGATAGTTCTGTAAGTTATGAGCAGAGATATGCCATAATTCCTAATGTACAACTGTCAGGAAATCACTCACATAGATTTATTCACTGAACAGTTGGTGAGGAAACTGGTTCTGAACAGGGAGTTAGAAACTTTAATTACAAGAGAGAAAAAAATTACTCAAGCACCTCAGACTGGTCAAGAAGCTCCTTTGATGCTCTAAAGATATGCCCTGAAGTTAATAGATTAACATAGCATAGTGTTTCTGAATTCAAATGCCAACTTCTGCCACCAATTGTTACTCTGTATTACCATTGCTGACTTTCTTCAAAGTAATAATGATGCCAAAGAAGAATCACAAGTGTTACAGCTGGACTTTTGGAACAAAACAAAGGAAGATTGAAGAAAAAAGACTGTCTTCCCTCAAGCAGTATCTTCTTGACCAAAGGAAGTTCATACAATGTAGAAAAGAAATATTCCTTCCTGTCAAGCCCTGGTCTTGCTACCACTGAATGCAATGGCAAAATCCCTATTAATTTCTAATGAAGGATGTGCAGTGAATAACTCAGATGGAAGTGGTAAACCATAAGTGACATAATCACTCAGATACTGTCTCTGTCTCAAAGTGACCTAAACAATAGGAAGAAACACAGTGAGAAACATTAATTCGTAGTTTAATAAGAAGCCTTTACTTATGCTTCTGTTGTTAACTTCCATTTCCAGTGCAAATTTATAGCAGTTTCATGCGCTGCTCTGCTATGTGGCAAGCTCTAGCACAAACATCAGAACGCAGAACTGAGGGTTCAGTCTGCAGTTTCGCACTCTGCTTTGACATCAGTTTGCCCGGGCTGTTCTTCCTCTGGGCCTGTGGCCAGCCATGAGTTTGTCCAGCCTTGGCCTGGGGATGGAATAAGGTGCATAATCTGGGTGCCCCGTCCAGTCCTCTACCCCAGCCTCCCACACAATTTTCCATCTGATCCCTCAACTTGTACCACCAGCAAATGGGGCCAAAAGGAGCCTGTTCTGCCAGCAACACCATCATGGAACGTGTCACCATCCATCTTCACCTCAGCTAATCCCTCTGTAACCAGATTTAAAATATTCTTCTTTGAGATGTCATTAATGCTTATGAAGAGCTTTGAGATTCCTGAACCCAAAAGATTAGTAGTAAAAAACAAAACAATTTTGTTGATGAGAATGCAATGGGGTATTATCACAAGCTCTAACCCCTCTGGGGAGGGGAGCACTGGGAGGAAGGACTTGCTGTGTATCAGAAAATGTCAGTTCTGTGTAGAGGCTGTTCACAGACACGGAGCACACCCTGTGTGAGTGTGAGGTTTTACCTCTTCCACCTCCCACAGAAGCTGCATGTACACACAAGCCCAGATTTGTGCCTACTGTGATACTGCTTAGCGGGGGGGAAAGAAGGGTCATGCACTTTCCTCCTGAGACAGTGATACCACATATTTGAAGGTGGTGATGCTTACTGTCTAAATTTTTCTTCTCATGGGAGAGGACAAGCTTCTTTTGAAACAACCACAATCATGCAGTTTCATTCTTTTTTCAGGAATGTACTCTGGACACAGGTCCCATTCCTACCTGGGAGCAGGAACTGCATGGGAAAGATGGGCATTCCCTAAGGCTCCCTCATGGGAACAAACACACTACAGAAAAACAATAAAGTTTTGGTTCCTGCTCAGCCATCTTTAAGCTACAGAAACATCTTTCATACAGACCTTATCACAAATTACAACTGCTTCTTACAGTATTTTTCAAACTGTCTCATATTGCACTTGGTCCTCCCATGAGGATAACAATTTCGACCATGACTAACTTCTCTTCAGTGGGTTTCCCAAAGCATAATTTCATTCTTTTCTCTTCAGGCCCCACGTATTTCTTTTCTCGGACTCCTCCACTGTTATGTAGTGCAGTTCATTGTTATGTCTTCTCCACCTACATATTTTTAACTTTTCCTGCATGCTCAACGTTGACAATTTGGTTTAAGGAAGACAATTCATTATCTGCTAATGGCTCTTTTCCAAGTGTCCCTCTCACATTGCATTTCGTCCTCCATGCCTTTTTTGTACACAGCATACATGCTCTGGACTGCTACTTCCATGAAATCAGAAATAATCTCCTAATATGTTTTATTGTATCAGATGTCTCTGAGACTGTAGTATTGCAGAACTGACAAATCATGGCCATTTTATACACGTTGTATTAATACTGGGTTTGATTGCATTTGTAATCAATAGTCTCACAGCTGTCTTCCCCTTTTTTATGTCAGATCTCAAAGTTGCAGCAGTCACATGAGGTTGTACCTGCTTCTGTATCTGACCGCAGTTGTACAACTACTACAAATGCAAAATTTGATTAGCGATACATTATGCTGCTGGCATTTGAATACTAATATTCTCTACCCTTGCAAGAAAAATCACCTTCAATATCTCATTTCAAAATAGTTACGAAGTAGAGAGAGCATCTTCCATCTCTCCTTAAACATCTGTCAGTGATAAGAGTTAACAAGAAATACTCTTGGTTTTCTTTCTTTCTAGCTACACTGTAAGCTTAGCTTACATCCACTTGCAGTAAATGCAGAGGAATATGAATAGCGATTTTTGGGTTTGAGGGAAAATGCTGGTTCTCAGTACTCCTGACCTTGTGGCTCACTGGCTTGAATGATTTTTGTGTATTTGTCTTCTGAATCATACCAAGACTCCACCACTCAGAGAAATATGTTGGTGGGGAGGCAAGAAAGTGGACATGTATTAGGGAATTTGGGAAAAGAAATGCTTAACCTAAATCATGTAAGAAGCAATGTCAGCCTTTCTAGCATGCTGGGTTTGACACATGAAGTAAAAAAGGTACCATATTTCAGAACATGTGACTTATATATAAAATACAATTAAGAGATTTGGAACAACATGAATATGTAATGTACACATTTCTTCAGAGATGCATTTTTCTCCAGACAGTCCGGTGCCTACTTTAATTTGGAAGCTATCCATTTTCATACAAAGTTAACCAAGAGTGACAGGAAATCAGACGCCTACGTTATTTATCTTTTCTGAACTTAAAAAAAAAAAAAGCCTTCTGTTAATTACTCTTCTAGGAAGCTATTTTGTGATACCACAGGGATAGATCTTCCATATTCAGAAGTGCTACAGAAATGACAACTTTACGACACGCAGTGTGAATAAAGTATGTTACATGCAGATATTTAAGGGTATATTTGTCTTCATTTACTGTTAAGTGAATATATGACCAACAATAACGAATTTAGCTGTTTCTGGCCTGGCTGGATGCATTTACAACAATTACTGGAGATCTGACCCCTCTGACCTTATACATCAAGTGGCACATATACATTATTTATTTAGCTGGAATTAACAGTGACCTATGAAGCCCGCTTTATTTTCCTTTGGTTCTCTTGCTCATCAGTCATACCTGACCCCCATGAGTATGTTCAGTGGTGACACTTTCATGTCATTCTGATTCATGAATACTGGGAAACTACAGAAAACAAAGCAGTTAAATAATTTTCATGGGGTTTTTTTAATTTATTTTTAAATATCCAAAACTATCTTTACATTCTACATGATCCCTTGCAGATTTCTGTGAAGACACAGAGTAGACAGAAGTGCCCTGCCTTGCTATAATTACTGGAAAGGAGAATGTGAGTTAGCATTAATATAACTGCTCTGCAGGAGCAACAAGGGCTTGGACTCCACACCTGACTGCACACTGATACAATGCTCCAGTGTTGTGCAATGTGGGGTCTGGGAAGCAGACTGCATCTAAGTATTTCATAAGTAATCTGAAATCCACAGTAAGCCCACACTCACTCTCTCTCTGTACCCTAGCCCTTTCTAAGTGCTCTTCTGTTTAAGGAGCCATGAAGCAGATGGGGAGAAGACATTCAGCCGACACCTCGCACTGAGGACAGCTTCTCGTGTTGGCGGGAGCGCCGTGACGCAGCATGCAGCTCCTGCACACACGTCCAGAAAGGGGACTGCTTCCTCCAGCTGCTGAACACCCTTACAGGCCTGGGAGCAATCCATGCTAATGGGGCCAAAGGCGGAAAAGTGATAGCGGTTTCTTCTCGGGCACATTTCACAAAGAAGGTCCATTAGACTGCTTTGTTTCTGGTTGGGAGGATTTTTATTACATGCAGTTATCATCAGAAGCACGACAATGGATTTTAAAAAATCAGACAAAATGTGCAATTAAAATCTGGGAGGTTTTAATTCCAGAAATCTTATTTCCTTCATCAATAACTTTAGTGCTTACCACAAGGAACTAAAGAAGCAATTTTACAGGGTTGTGGACACTATTATGCATACAGTCTTGTATCAGCTCCAAAGCTGATTTATAAACCAAACCATCCACTCTGGGGGGTTAAAAACAAAAAGGTAAGATGAATAAATGTTTCTCACAATGAATCATATTCTTCCATCAGCTGAGTTATCCTTACTTCAAAAGTGGTTACTTTTCCAACTTTTGAAAAGATGGAAAGATCAGTTTTATGAAAGGGAGGATGTGACTTACAAGAAACCCCAATGAACTGAACCAAATATTTTTTCAGTAATTAGAAAATAGCAAAAGAAAGGGAAACTTGCAAAAAAGCAGGTGCAAACATTAAGAAATTCCCTTGACAATCCTAAGTTTACATTCTGTTTCAAGATATTTTTCTCTGATCACAGTCATCCTACCAATGAAAAACAATGAGGAACAAGAGATTCACCATAGCAACAAACAAACAGCACATACCATGTGATAATCAGTCAATACACAAAAATTTAGAGGCTATGATTCTATTAAATTCTGTATTTTCAAAAACCTGTACATAAGTTTAGCTAGTACTTTGCCAGAAAAATATATATTGACAATTAATTCAAAAGAGAAAAGAAACTTGTTTCACTGAGGGTAGAAACAGTAAAAGTATGGAGCTCTAAAAGTAAAGTAAAGGCATCTAAATAGCATTCTCCCTCTACAAGAGCTGCCATGGAAGAATAACCAGAGAGATCAGGCCCACTGTGTTCCCTGGAGCTGCCCGCGCACACAGTTGTTGTGTGCCTTGGTGACTGCAGAATGTAAAAAAGGCAAAAGCTTGTGTCACAATTTGAAAACTATACCAAAAAAAACATCCCTTCACATTGTGGCCTCCACCATGTTTGTTAAGAGCGTTTCCAACACTGCTCTATTCAACACACTCTTTCTTTGCAGGTCTATGCTGCTGAACTCTCCTACATAAAAACAGGCAGTAATGCACAGCCCTCCCACAGACACACTCGAAGGTCCTGAATAACTCACGACTAGCAGGGATCTTTGCACCACACTGCTCTTGTTGTGCAGTTCTTCCTGTTTAACGTGGGAAAATATCCTTTATTTGTGGGGAAGGTCAGTGCTACCATTACAGGGATGAATTGATCTGTGTCTTCTTGTAAACGCAGCTTGCTAGCTTGTTCCCATGAACATGTGGGAAAGAAAACATCTACAACTGGCTCGCACTTACAAGTACTCAAGTGCTGTGATTGCTAACTGGCTTCTCAAGCACTGCAGTTCTTCAGTGAAGCTGATAAATGCTAGAGGAGTATCAACACACTTAATTCAGTGCTTATGTCTCCAGTCTCTTTGGGAGCATCCTGAAATGGTGCCGGAAGAAGTCTGGACCCTTCTGCTAATGCATTTCATCTCTCCCTCCCCTTTTTATCTAAAAGCATCTTCGATTGCTCTTTTATTTTCATTTCTGACTTTCTGGGACAGAACTGAACACCCTGGGAAGCAGAGAAGAAAAACCTGCATTCAAGTCCTAGTCCTGCAACAGTTCAACAGGCTCCACTGCAGTTAGAGGGATGTGGAATTGTGCCTCTGAGGAAAAGCACTCACTCAACTCTCCTCTAAACCTTTCTCGTTCCTCCTGAGATACTGTTTCCCCTCTACTGTCTCATAGATCCAGATACCTGGCATTTCCAGAGGAAGCATGCACTGATAATGAGTATCTTCCCCCTTTAGTTGACACTTGACCTTCTGTTCTCAAATAAGATGTAGCAGCACTTGTTTTTTTCACACATGAACTTGCATTTTCAATTTTAAACTGGAATGGAACTGCTTATTTTATGTGCTATGCACCAAAGAAAAGAGGCTGATTTTGAACAAATTACCAACATTAAGGCCAAATTTTGAAGTGTGTTTTCAGATGGAGTAAAGAGTTGTGGGGTGTTTTTGTTTTCCATTAGTATGTGGGGATAGAGCTGAGAGGTGAAAAAAAGATTGCAGATTTAAAGGACACTTGCTGGTGCATGTGCCAGATACTGATAGCTATATATAGCCACTTGAAGTAGAATGACTGCAGAGAGTATCTTAGCCAGGCAAATAGGAATTTTTCCTGAGTAAGATCAGGACAAAAATGGAAAAAAAAACCAAAAAAACAGCAAACTCAACATTTAATCTATTGTGCATTACTTCTGCTGCAGAAGTTGTGTAAGTACTCCGTGAAGTGAAATAAGAACATATGCTTGTGATGACCTCATCTACATTTCACATAAATGTGCTCCCAAATTTAACAAAACCAAACCTTCCTTTTGACCCTTAGACGGATAGTCATTTTTGAACACAACCTCTATTCCCTTGCTCCATAACCCTTAAGAGAAGTAAGCAAAGGACAATAGGTAAGACTTCTTCAATGTAATAAAATAGCAGCATGCAGCTTCTAAGACAAGATTCAAAAACAGAACTCAGACATAAAGAACATGATTTGCCAACCTAGGTTTTTCTTACTATTTCACTCAAGAACATTTTAGAAAAGACAGGCACTTGATTTCTCTGCCATTTTTCCTTTATACACTGGTACCAAATTTCTCTTCCCTTTTATCCAGTACAGTGAGTTTTTACCTACAGCACTGTAATTTATAAGTAGTTCAAAATGTGAAATAGCAGTGCTTGAGATGACGAGCTATCATTTCTACAGAGCAGTATGGTAATTTTGGAAGGACCAGGAGGTTGGGTATGGATTCTAATTAACACTGATGAACCTGGCTCCTAAAGATTAAATTCCCAAATGAGTAACTGCTACCTTTCTACACACAGGTCTATCCAAATTATTCTCATTAAAACAATTAAAAAAATTTATAAGCTTCAGCCTGTGTCGAGGTATTGAAGGCATTCCAAAACTGATTAAAAATATTAAATGAGGTATTGAACTACATTAAAAATCAACCTTTTTCCTGTATTGAAAAGTAATGGTCTATAATTTGTATTCAAGTGATTTTATTTCCAGTGAATAATAATTGTACTGCAGCCAACTCTGTGCCCTGTTTCTCTGTAAAAACCTCATGCAATGTACAGAAGAGGAGTTTGCATCCTGCTGAAGACACATACACTTTGTATGACACTGCTTCTTATTCTCCAGTCCTTACAGGGAAACTTGCTTCATTATGTGCTTATTTTTCCACCGATGGTTCCTTCAAACTGGTAAACACAAATGAAAGTGCATAGGTATCATGGAACCATAGAACGGTTTGGGTTTGAAGGGACCGTAAGATCATCTAGTATCATGGCCCCTGCCATGGGCAGGGCTGCCTTCCACTAGACCAGGTTGCTCGAAGTCCAATCCAATCTAGCCTTGAACACTTCCATGGATGAGGCACCCACAGGTTCTCTGGGTAACCTGTTCCAGTGCCTCACCACTCTCACAGTAAAGAATTTCTTTCTTGTATTTCTTTCTTCTAAACCCACCTCTTTCAGCTTAAAGTCATTACTCCTTGTCCTATCACCACATGCTCTCCCAGCTCTCTTGTGGGCCCCCTTTAGGCACTGGAAGATGATACAAGGTCTCCCCAGACCCTTCTCTTCCTCCAGGCTGAACAGCCACAACTCTCTCAGCCCAGCTTCATAGGAGAGGTGCTCCAGCTCTATGATCATGTTTGTGTCCCTCCTCTGGACTTGCTCCAACAGGTTCATATCCTTTTTATATTGGGAGCCCCAGAGCTGGACACAGTATTCCAGGTGGGGTCTTACAAATGCAGAGTATAGAGGGAATATAGAGGTATCAGATATAATGATAGATTCTGGAAAGTACTATAAGCTGAACATGTGCATGGAAGCAGAGGACTCAACTTGCATGCATTAGTAGTTGGACTTGCAAAACAGAAGATCTGTAACAATATAGTCTTGTTTCCTCATTTTCTCTGTGGATTGTGAAATTGCCCAGAGTCACATAATGTTCAAATTAAAACTGAAACATGACACAAAAATGCTCATCACTTCACGTGCCCCAACTCTGCAAGAGCTGGGGAAATGGTCATTTCTTACCATTCACTTCTCTATTTGATCAGGCTCGACAGCTTCTCCCCTGCCCCTCATCCCCCAATTTTTCCTCTTTTTAGTCTTTTTTTTCCCCTCTTTGCAACTTTTCCCCTCCTGCAGCTGTTTTCAGTTCAGTTATGCATCCGTAGAACTTGTCTAGGCTAAGCTGAAAAGCACAGGCTTTGGACCATGGTATCACTATGAACATATTTTAAGAGCTGAAAGTAGAAAAAAAATCTGTGATGACAAAATTAGGCATACAGACAGAAAGCAAAGGCTTTATTATTAAAGTTGTCTAGAGGGTGGTGATCAGTAGCACAAAGTCCTGCTGGAGGCCAGCCCTCACAGCCAATACTGGGGCCAATTCCATTTAATGCCTTCACTAATGATGTGTATGACAGAGCAGAGTGCACCCTCAGCATGTTTGGAGATGATACAAAACTGGGAGGAGTGACCAGAGGGTTGTCCTGCCATCCAGAGGGACATCAATGAGCTGAAGATACTGGCTGACATCAACTTCAAGATCATCAACAAGGGGAAATGTAAACTCCTGAAGAGGGGAAGAATAACCCCAGCATCAGTACAGGCTGGGGGCTGACTGGCTGGACATGAACTCTTCAGCAAAGGACCTGGGGCTTGTGGTGGACAACAAGATGACCAGGAGCCACTAACACCTCACAGTGCTGCCTACACTAATCCCCAGACCACACGAACTGTCCCACCTAGCCCATCTCAGCCACGCACCTTTTATTTTAGCAGACATAAAGCTTCATTTCACCACCAGCACTCCAGATACCCTATCCCCAAGCTCTCTGCCCCTCTCCTTCTTCCTGTATTCTCCTGGCTGCTCTTAGGCAGCCTTCAGCCACTCATTTCTGCTTTCATGTAACTTCCAGGCACTGCTGTAGCCCACTTGTCAGCCTGTTTTCCCTCACAATCATCCTATATGGCATCTTGGCGAATACTTCAGTAGCTACTCTTCAGTCCACTCTCTCCTACCATAGTCTACATTGCCATCAGTATCTGAACAATTTAGTTTAAAGCTATCTCAAATATGTCTCATGTCTAGAAACTGCAGTATAAACTTACCTTTATGCATCAGCATGGATTACATACAATAAATGAAATATTTCTTTCCTGAGGTAGGCAAATTTGGAATGCAAATGGTAAATCCTGAATTTCAGACAAACAAATGGTTGCCTATCAAAACTACTTTCCAAACTAGTCCTTAGAGAATTGTATACACATAAAGGGGGAAAATCTGAAAGAGCCAGATAATTGCCACAGGCATCTTTAATTCTAACAATACTTCCCACTTGCAGATAGAAGCACAAGTCTGAAAGAGGCAATAATAGCTAAATGGATATTAGTATCTGCCATTACCTGATCTATCTGCACAATTACAGCAGTTTGGGAATGCTAAATTTGCGTATGAAATCTGGCTTAAGAGGCTAAAACAACCATTTTTCAGGAACAATATATCACCTACGTGTTGTTTGGAACTGATGGAATTTTCACTTATAGAAAAACCACAGATGTAATTGCTTCCAGAGAGATTTCTTTCCCAAACCAAACCAAAGGGGGAATACAAAAGTCAACTCCATTCCTGAAAAAGAGGCATTAAGAGGCCAGAGAACTCTACCAAAAATCAGGTTTTTCCTCTCCTTTAACAATGCCAGAAACAACATTTTAAGACTAAAAATGTATCAGGACACACCACAGCTGTCAAATAAGAGTAAACAATCATTGTCTCTTCTCTGAGAAAGTCACAGTGATTCAAATAGTCTTTTAGTCCTATAAATACTATAAATTGTTAAAGTCATGGTAGCCATAGCAATTTGCACAAGAAGATGATGTGACCATCTTTGAATTGGCATGCAGGCCTCTGAATACACCCCTGGAAAAAAAAAAATCAGCCTTTATTCTGCCAAAACCAATCATTTCCTCCCCATCCAAAAAGACCAAACAGAAAATCACAGTCGAAGTGATAAAGCAAAATGTTCTACTGGCATAAAGGGAATGTGAAATAAATGGATGCAAAATAAGTCCAAGCAGAAATCTTTCATAGTTACTGTTGATAACAGAAATGCTGTCTAGAAGCTTTTTCATGTTTCATACTTGTAGCATGGTCAGGTGTATTGGGTCAACCCACTACATCAGGTTTCTACAGATGGTGATTCCTTAAGAAGCAAACCACAGTATTCTCAGAAATTGGATTGAAACATAAACTATGAACTAAAAGGAGAGTCTCCTTGCTGTATTTGTTCCACAAATTTCATACTGTGCAAGTAATTTATTTAGATTGTGAAACTACTTTGACATCAAGGATAGCAGAACTATTTCTGATCACATGCACTTCATTTCACCTTTGCCAAAGAGAAAGAAGTCAATGAGCAGTAAGAGACAATATACCTGCCTAGGAAAAAAAATCCAGACTTCCTATGTGGACACTCATGAAAAAATCAGTGAAATAATACATACTATTGGAAAATGCGCCTTTGTAGGAAGTGTTACGGTCCTGAAGACAGTGAGCATTTCATTGTTGAGATATCCTTAAATTATTGTGAAGCTGCTATTTGGAATATACTATGTCAGTGTTACCAAAAAAATTCAACATGCAAATTAATATGTCAAAAATGCGTAAAAGAAACAGATGCTATAAGGCATCATCCATCCATCCATCCATCCATCCATCCATCCATCCATCCATCCATCCATCCATCCATGGGGGTATGTCATAAGAAGTATAAAAACACTTACTTCCTCTTGCTTAGGAACGCTGAACTTGGCTAGCTTTGACTTGGGCCTGGCCGAATCAGGCTTGTTGGAAGGCACTCCCCTATACGATTTGGTCGTCTCTGCTGGTAACTTCAGCTTTGGAGACTCATCAGGAGCCTGGTCTTGACCATCCATTGGCCTTACATAAGCTGTTGGTTTCTGTTGACCCAGACTGGGCTTTGAAGCAAGAGAGGGTGGGAAGTTTTGGACGCAGTGCCCACCACCATGCTTTGCTGGCCTCTCTTGTGCTTGAGTTCCTCCTTCTGAGCTACAGCTGAGCTTTGCTGGCTGCTGGACTCTATTGATGTTGTCTCCTAATGTGGCTCTCAGTGAGCTTTGCTGGGCAGTATTGGAGGAGGAGGAGGAGGAAGAGGAGGAGGAGGAGGAGGAGGAGGAAGAGGAGGGACTTGATGCATAGCGTTTTAGTTTCTCCAGATTGGATTTTTGGTTGGCCAACTTGAAGTCACCCTTGTGTAACTCCAGTGACCGGTGTCCGTGTTTGCTCACTCTCTGCTGGCCATCTGAAGTGGCATTATGCCCAGCCTTCTGCCAGCCCATTGTGGTACTTTTGCTCTGCTGGGCAGCTAGGGATGCTGGTGTAGAAGAAGTAGTGCTGGAAACAGGAGGAGGAGGTGGCGGTCTTGAGTCTGCAATAAAAAGTTCATCAGGCTTGGGGAGAGATGTCTGTGGAACCCCAGGTTTTGGAACCCCGACAAGATGGCTCTGGTTTGATCGGTCCGTTAACAAGTCTTTCATTTCATCATAGTTGCCCAATGTATTCTGGATGCGATTGGAAAGCTCATCTCCCTTGTTAGTCTGCAAAACAAAAATCGAGCATTCTGCAACGGTCAACATAAGAAAAACAAAATTCCCTGCATGCTTCTGCTGAAACCCTTAGTGAAGTAGCCTGCCTTATTCAGCAGCAGTGTTGAGGGATGAAATCGAAAATCCTTATTGTCTCTGAAGACACTTGTCAACATCTTAAATCTACCCTGAACTGAAAAAGCTATAAAGGGCCTTAGAGTATATAAAAAGAAGAAATCTATCACTGGTATCATGCTATACTTAAAGTATATTATCTGGAAACTGGAAAATTTATTATTGTAACTACACAGAATGGTTTGGATTAAATCTGACCATGATAAAACTTTTCCTATAGCCCAGTGCAAGTCCTCCTTCAGTCATGAATGAAAATTCCTAGTTTCCTTCTCTGCCTGCCGAAGTTTTCATAACCATCGGGGAAACCACACAACATCCCATGTAAGCACTGAATGAATTCACCAATTTAAACCAGCCAAATGCTCTAAGGTGACTTGAAAACAGCTTGTGGGAAATTAGAAAAGTACAGATGATTATGTCCCTTCTTTGAAAACGCTCTGACAGGATGCTCATTCCAGGGCACTCCCCTTTTTAAAAAAAATAAAGGTGAACAGAACCCCTCACCAAATTCTTCATATTGCTCAGTGTTTGCTGTGAGTAGCAGGGGGAACACAGCCACCCGTACTACCTTTTAAGATTAATTATTGTCTTAAAAATATTCCATTTACTTCCTGACTGAAAAGGCAGAAGCTTCACAAAGAAATACTATAAGCAAATAAACCAGACTGGAAAAGATTGAAAACTCGTGCTTTAAAAAGCCACTGTAACCAAAAGGGTGTATCATTAGCATTTATGCAGCAGAGATTTTTCTGAACCCTGCCAAGATCCAGGCATGAGATGTCCTTTGCTTTACTTTTTCAGAGGAAGACAGTAATGAGGCAGTGCAGTTCTCCTTTCTCTCTTCCAGATATGGGGTCTGAATGGGAAAATTCCTATTGGTTTCAGAAGGCCAAGCTTTCATCTCAAGACTCTCTGTTTTAGAGGAAAACAGGAAGAAGGAGAAAGAAGAGAAGAAAGGGAGTGGAAAAAGATCCCCTTAAAGCTATGTTAAAAATATGAAGCAACCACATCAGTTACTCTGGAAAACTGGGGTATGTAAGGGAAGGTATGTAAGGGTAACTCCCAGTTTGGAGTTTGTTTTTTTTTAGGTTTCCTAGTAGAAAACCTAAACCCAAGCAAAAACTCCCTACAAATGCATGCTGTGATTGCCACCTGTAAGTTTTCAGTGGATGCATTCTTAAGTCAAGCAGCAGAAACACCCCTGTTTTGCCCTCAAATTTCAAGGACACTACCTATGTAAAATATATCACAGCTAGCTTTCTGATATGTATTTGTTACTATGATAATAGAGCTGACGCTAAATCAATAACATATATTAAAGGAGAATAGGAAGGGGAAAACTCAACAGTGTTGCATCTGGAATTGTGCTTTTCAAACTTTGAATAAGATGGCTCAACCACTAACAGCCTGATCTTCCCTCTCCACGCACAGCTGTTACTGTCACAAAGACAACAACCTGTTATGGAAAGAACTATGAAGCATTAACTCACAGACAGCAAGTGGCTTTGAAAAAGGGCATGCCTTCACTTTGCAGGAATCACATCAATGTTCTAAAGAAGAAGAAACTGTTAATGAGGCTTCCGAAGTGGGAGGCATCACATACATCTGAAAAGAAAGAAGGTTGGAGATACACCCACGTGTGTCCTGGAGACAATGAAATAACTTCTACACTTGGGCATCTCCTTGACCAGCAGAATTGTTTTCCAGAAGGCATACAAAATTTTCCTTCTACCCAGTGGATCTCTTCTGTGCTTACAGTGGATTTTCCACCTTGTGCAGATTCCCTGTAGAGAAGTATTTTTCCAGCTTCCCTCTATGGAGAGAGATCTGTCCTTGGGCCTGCACTCAGTCTGATTCAGCCAGTGTGTGCGTGAGGTTTGTTTTCCTGCCAGGACTATGGCCACAAGTACCATCAAATGCAACAGGGCCCCTGGCACCCACAAGTCTCCTACAGCATGGACAGCTTGTAAGGGCAGCTCTCCGGCTGGTTGCCTCTAGCTCCATGAGCCTAAAAGAATTTATATGCAAGTTTTGCCCCTAAGAAGTCCAACTTCCATAAAAGAAGGTCTATTTTTTCTAATGGCTGCCATATGGATGAGAAGGAAATAAAAGCCTAATTCCAGGTTATCTGTAGACTATCACTAGCTCAGAAAAGTCATCAGGTTGTCTTCTATATATGGATGTTATGGTCACACATAGACATCTCATATTGAGAGATCCCAGACAACCACAAGAATAATTGCAGCAAACTGGTATCACGACATATGCTGACAACTGGTCTGTATTGTTTATTCCTTCAGGATACACGGGGGACAACCTGAGGTGAGATTTTGTGTTGAGCTGATCTCATACAGAAGAGTTCACCTACATCTTCTTGGGAACATGATGGGATCTGAATTAACTTGTTATGAGCTTTAGTTTGTCCTACTATTTGCTCTGAAATATTGCTGGCCTCATTTAAGCATTCATATAGGGAAAACATGGTCACAAAACAAGTAAGTAGGAAAAGCATTTTGTGCAAACATCTAACTTACAGTGTTGTAATATTCTTCTGCAATGCAAGACGAATCCATGCATTTGAAGATGGCAACATCAAACACTTCTAAAAATAAACCTGATGGCTGCATAGAAGGCCAGCAGAATTTCTGTCTTCATTAAATATACTTATATGGTTAATGGAGAAAGATAGTCTGTCCAGAAAATATCCAAAAGTAATTTCCTAATTTTTCACACAACTTCCCCTTCCCCATAAAAGAGATTTTAAGTAAATGATACTGGATTTCCTGTAATTCTTCATAAAGGGTTGCTATGGATACTTTGAACAGGATAAGGGGCAACCCGAAGAGTCAGGATTTTTGAGAAAATTTGATGTTACTGTAGTAGTGATACATGTCAAGGTGAGAGAGGACATAAGATTTAAGAGATTTCCAGTCTGCCTTTGATTTTCAGATATGGCCTTCTGAATGGCATATCCTTTGGCTTTAGCTCATGTTTCTCAAGCTGTGCAGAGGAAAAGTGAATCTGACCAGAGCTTATAGTGAATGTCTGCTATAACTTCATTCCCCTTTGGAAACACCTAAAAGGTGAATATGATCTTTAAAGGCACAAAGAATGGGTTTCAGTTTTGCTTTTGCAGAAAGGTTTCTTCTTTTGCAGTTAGCCTCTCTCCACAACAAGATCAATGCCTGAGCCACAACTCTTTCCCCCCACACTGAAGGTTCACATGCTTGGATGAGTTCACACAGCCCAGTGGTCCACTGCCAGTGTATACAGGACATTCAGAGTACACCACTGATGAAGTTTTGGTGTCTAATACTATTAGAATGACTGGTCACCCCAAACAACTGTGACTGTCACACCAATAGAGCTGTGAGTTACACTGCTGTCCTGGACTTTGCCTTTCTCCAGGTTTCCTGGACTCAGTTAGCTGTAGGATTTATTTCTGCAGCACCTTCTTTATATGTTTGTCCAAAACAGGAACATAGTGTCTAAAGACAACAAGCAGAGATAGAGCCATTATTCTGATTTCCCCACAGGACATCCACTCAGTTACCCATCTGCTTCTAGAGATGGCAGTGATCTTTAATCCTGCCTATTAAAGCTGATGGAATTAAACTGTGGTTGCACAGAGGTGCCTTCAGACATCTAACTCAGAAACTACTGGCGTGTCCACGACACATGCCTGTGTCTGTGTCATGACAGTCAGTACACTGGCACAGAGGTAATAATCAAAGTGCACAAAATATTCCAACTATACCACTTCAAAAAGTGATTAGAGCTTCAGTATCACCAACTTGAGGCACCACAGACAAAACAGTATCGGGGACCCAGCAAAAGGCCAGGTCCCTTTTGTGAATGGTCTATTCAACCGGACCTACAAAATGGAAAATCATTAAGTGTTCACTGCAACAGAGCCCCCAGGAAATGCCAAGACACAGCTGACTTATGCTTTTCAGGCCCTCTTCCACAGATTAGCCCTTGACTGGTCTTTCACAGTAGACTTTTTCAAACAGATCATGGAGGAGTTCAAGACATTTGTCTTGGTGCCTTGGTTTCTAAATGTCTTTGTAATGAATCTAAAATTCGGGCAGCTGGAGGTCAGCTTCAAGGCAGACAGAGCTGTGTTCCATCAAGGGACATGGTCTGAAAGTGGTAGATCTTTCTTTTTTATTAGGAACTAAATACAAACAACAATCTGGAAGAAGAGCAAGCCAAAAGCTGACCCTGGAGCATGAGCAGAAAAATGGAAGCATGGAAGTTCAAGTGGAGAAGCCAAGTGCCAGGTCCCAAATAGGTCTCCTGGAAAGAGGTACTAAAACATCCAAAGCATCAAGGGCAAGTGACGCTGCGCAGAGGGAAAGACTTCACAAACTGGTGGCTGTAACAGTAACATGGATGCTACTGGAAAGGCACAGCAGACAATACATTCCTCTGTGGGATACTGCTCTCTGGTCCCGTTAACAAGGGCTCTATTTTCAGGCTTCTGCAAAGTGCAGAAGATCCTACTTAACCCTTCTAACAGGGAGTGATGAAAGATGGTTGTCGCTCATCAAATTACCATTACCATGAGGAGCAAAACAGGGATGTGAGACTCCTAAGCTACCTCTGCCTTTGGTGAGGGCAAAACATGTATAACAGACAAATTTTCTTAATAATGCTTATAGAAAAAAAAAACAAACACCAAGATATTTCAGTACAGTAACCTTGGCCATGGCATAATGGTTACTGTACTGCTTGACCTTCATACACTCTTCTTACATGATTGTTTTCTTCTAAGTACTGCAAAACAGGGCACTGTCACCTTCACCTCCTACTTTTATTTCCATCTCAAATATTGTTAGGATATTTCTAGTTTATTTCAGTCTTGCTCCTGAACACTGTAAGAAGTTCTATACATATGTGCGTACATATAAATATATATATATACATAAAATCCAATTCACAATGAATCATGCATGTTCTCTGGGAATCTTGTGAGGTTAGCACTTGTAGGAGGGTACTGACACCTGGACAATGCCTTCTGCAGACTGCATTTTTGTACTGTGACATAAATAAAGGAAAAAAGAGTCACCCAGCCGGGAAGCATCTACCTTGTACGGTTCACTGAAGAGGGAATAGCTTGTGTTAAACGTGCCATCTTCCTGCTGGGCCTCCTGATTTCTCCTTTCCCATTCTTTCCTTCGCAGCACGTTTCTATCTGGCTCGTAGACACTGCAGAAAAAAAAAAAAGAGAAATAGTTTTTTAAGAGTCAAAAATTAGAGGGCAACATATAAACCAGTGTGCACTTAAAAGTTAAGGTTTTGCAGACAGATGGCAAAAATAAGCACAAACATGAATCAGATGAATGCCAGTTCAAGTAGGCTGCTGAGGTTCAGGTCTCTGGGAATGCTAGTGCTTTCTCCACACAGAGAATAGATAATTAAATTCTTAGAGAAAAATAAAAAAGAAATCACAGGATCTAGTCTGTGTAGAACTTCCTTGCTTCAAATGTGATAAAGAAAATATCTAAGCAACTTTGTCAAAGACTGAAAGTGCTCTTAAGGCAAATGGTAATTACAGCTATGAGTAAATAGAAATTATGAACGTATTTCCATTTATGACATATCCTCTGAGTGTTGTATGAGAATGCTCCTTTTTTGCACATGGATGTGTTTCTGTAGTGATTCTTTCATTAACTAGCTCCCTAAAGAGCTGTTAAAACTATATGCTGTAGCGGTTTCCACAGTTAGGTTGCTTCTTCTGATCTCTGTTCATCAGCCGAGTCGTGAAACTACTACTGAAACAATTCCTCTTTCTGATGGATTTGACATTATCACAACTTCAGAACATGAATAAATGAATACTGGCATGACAGTGTATGTATGGCTGGTAGAGTGTAGCTGGAGAGAGAATAAAATCACTGCATTACACAACAGTATTAATTTTTAGAAATTAACTACTTTGGCTCCAATACAGACTTTCAGAATAAAAGACCGTCGTGAGACAGGTTAGTTTTACCCTACTGATGATGTGTTGTTGCAATAGTAATAGACCCCCCCCGCCCCGCATTCTAATTTAATGTCTGACAACACACACCAGAGAATCCACAGAGGTTTACACATTTCAGTTATGTTTTATTCACCTCACAAAGAAAACCAATGTGTCTAACAAAGTTTACGTGCTATTTCAGGACAGTGTGACAAGTATGTTGATTGCCTAGTTTGCTTAGCTCAGCTAATGTTTTTATTCTGGCACTGTAAATCTGCGAAGCAGAAATATATATTAATGTCATGTAAGTGCACCATGTGTTAATAAGAGAAACGTCATCTTGCTAACCAGCTTCCTAGTTAGCAAAACATATGTTGCATCGGCTTCCCACGTGATGCTACCTAGTATGCCTAAGGCAAGGCAGCCAAAAGGCCAACAGCTATCTGCTTCTAATTCAAGACTTGAGGGGGCTGAAAATACACAGGATACGTTAGGCACTATTAGTGTTTCAAAACAATGCCTCAGCAGTCACCAAACGAACACAAAATCTTATGTTAGCTGGTTAATGCTGCTAAGTCGAACTACCCTTCTGATGGGTTTGAGGGCAGGTGCCAGGCACTGAGCAGGGCTCTCAGACATGGGAGTTTATTGTGAAACACAGGGCTTCAGTTCAACAGGTTGGAGACAGCATCCAAACACCAGTCTGTTTATTCCACTTATAGGCAGCTGAGGTTTTTTGGGGGGTTATCCCATATTTTTCATGAGTAATACATGTTATTCAGGCCAACATGTTCTCCTTGAAAAGCAGTGTATGAAGAGGCAACTGTAAGGATGGAGTTTTGGAAAATGCCGTCCTTCAGGAAGAAGGGGATAGTGAAGGCCTCCCTGTGAAGGTCCTGTGCAGGAGATCATCTGCTGCACATGCTGGTGAGGACAGAGGCAGAGCAGTTGTCACTGACTGCTGTGTGAGCAAAGGTCTTCAATTACGACATTGGCCATACTCCCACCAGCTAAGCCAGGTAACAACAACCTCTGCGTCTAAAGCAGACTTTCTGCCACACTGAACAGCTGTTGTTAGGTTTGGTTTTCTTGGAGTTGCAGGAATCAGATTAGAACTTCATCCTCAGCTGGAGTCCAAATGCAAAGCATCTCAAAGAGTCAAGGGATTCCGGATGGGGTCACGTAGCATGTGCAGCTATAATTAATATCAGGGAAACTGCACATCTCTATTTGACTCATTCTAATACTGGTCTCTACCCAATTTCTAAGAAGTAAGGAAGCAAAACCTTCTTCACTAGGCCTCATACAAATCTAAGAATGCGCTGGTGTAATACTCCTGAAGTGGAGGGACATTTTTATCCCTTTATTGGACAGAGACATACTTGATGAAGACGTACAAGTCACCAGGTCTCTGAACCCCCTTCTCAGATGAGTTCACTTCTGGCAATGCAATGCACAACCTGCAATAATTCAGAATGATTATGCAAATGGCAGAACTGTGTGACAATGCCTAACATGCCACCTATAAGCAGTAAGCTAGAAAGAGCTACAGTTGAGAGTTGTGTTCCTTTGGGAATACCAGATGGCAAAATGTCTCGCATTTGTGAGGCTGCTCCTTATTTGCATGAACATTGCAGCAATCACATTTCCTTGAACGTATGTCACCAAATGTATTTATTTGTTTTAGTTCAAGGAGAATACTGCCAACTGCTATAATTGTCTTTATTGCAAACACTTCAGTTAATGGAAAATGACTCTTTTTAATAGTTTTCTTCTCTATTTTTTTAAATTTGCAATTTAAAACAATCCCAAAGGTACATGTACTTTTTAATCCCTTACAGTGTGTGTCGTTTCCGCAGCTAAGGCAAGAACAACCTTGTGAAAATCTAATGATTTTTTCCTCATTGGAGCATGTGTACGTGTGTGAGTGATGTACACATATATATGTGTAATATGCATACATCAGTTTACTGATGGAGAATTTTGCTAGTATGGACCCAAATGTTCAAGAAGTTTTGTAAGACCTGAAAACCAAAGAACATGCAAATACTCATCTCTCAAAAGTCAGTGTCATTTACATTTGTTTCATTCAGGTCAAATTCCAAAAGGGTGAATATAAATAGTTTTTAAATGATATACTGTTATTTTTAAAATGCTGCATCTGTTTCAAATTCTTGCTTAGAGGACATGAACCAAAGCATAAGCAACAAGTCAAACACTTGCAAAAGCTATATATGAATAAAGGTTGTATGATAGAAATTAAACTTTCTCAAATTTGGCACACTGCTTTTTTTGATTTATCTCAGCCCTAAGATCTGCCAAGACACAAACTGAATTTACCAATTAATTGTGTCTAAATACCAGTGTCTCAGTCTCAGAACACTTTCAGCACACGATCACCACCATACGGTCACAGCAGCCCTACCTACTCTGCTTCTTCCAGGATACTTTGAATAATTTCACTCTCAGATATCTGACAACTCAGAATTTCAATGGATTGCCAAACTTCTCAGAGTATGAATGTCTAATAAATTTCGCTCTGTGGTGATGCCTTTTGGAAGACTACCTTGATGGTTACCCACTGTTTGGCCATGCACAAGGTGAGCATGGCTGCCCACAAGAGCAGCCTGAAGAGCAGAGCCCAGTCATGCTGGTGTCTCATGGAAGGCCAGTAGTGGCACCAGCCTCCCCACAGAAATACTCACAGCTTTCTTCACACTACTCCTGACATCAGAAGGAACAGATTCCTTTAGTCCTTAATTAGAAATAGAGATGGCTCAGGGGACAGCCTAGGAGCAGAGCAATAATTTTACCTGAAAAACCTGCAGCTGGATTTAATCTCCTACAAAGTCCAAAGAGTTATGTTGTCTCAGGCTAGGCTGAAAGCAATCATATAAAAAGCCTCAAGTTTTGGGTTTTGAAGAATCTCCTTTTCTTTCTTACCTTTTTTTTTTTTTTTTTGAAAGCACACTATTTCTGACTCAATTTACCTCCCTCAGACATCACTTCTTGGAGCAATTCAAAGAAAGAGGTCCAATCTCCATGATGAACTGTGTGGAGACAGTGCACCGAGATATCCTCCTGTCCTTCAGTTTTAAGGAACACCCCAATTTGCATTCAGAGGAAGATGTCCTTTTCCACAAACGAAAGCACTGCACCTTCACTGAGGAATTACATGCCTTCACAGGCGTATGGTGTGTATTAACAATGCTGCTTGACCTTTTCAGAAACCACAAAATTGCTGCTTCACCAAGGAGAGATTCAGGCAGGGTACTGTTATTTTGTTATGAGAACACCATCCTTATAAGAGCTGGCATCTTTGAGGCTGTTAAAGAATCAGGTAGGTAAACTGAAGGTGAGATTGCAGGAACTCCCCTTGCCTGGCATCAGTTTATTTTCTGGCACATGAAGGGGGCTGTGACCCAGGCAGCCCTACCAGCATGACAGAGGAAGGTGTTACCACATGTATACACAGACCTGGCCATAGTTCCTGAACTCATTATCATTTCCAGCAACCTGCAATCTCGCCTTTGCCTTTCCAGACCTTCCAATATCATTTTCCAGTCCAAAGATTTAGTTCATTATTTCTGAACTGTGAGGGCTTTGCTACACCCACATACACACTCACCTTCCTTCTACCTCCCCACACACATACATTTTCTGGTATAAATTTATCAGCAGTAGCTTGTTTATTTGCAATTAATGTTTATCCAGGAGGCTGATCTCCTTCACCCCAGCAGCTACCTGTGGCACTTAGAACAAAACTTTCAGAACCTAAAGTCCAGACACATTAATTACAAAAGCAGAGCTGATGCTTCACGCTAACATTCAACTATTTCTTGAACCTGCAAACCCACAGTTCCTGCAGGCTCCTGGCAGCCCTTTGCTAGGGAAGACCTAGTTCCCAGGAGTCAGCTTCTTTCCCAGATTTTGTCAACCTCCCCATTTGTTCCTAAGCTGACCCTCCTTCATTTATCAAATCACATTAATCACATTAAAAATAATTAACAAATAAAATAAAAATAAAACAAAATAAATAAAAATGAAATTAATCACATTAATAGGCTCCATCAAAATGCCATCAGACTACAACACCCACTCCTGGCATCGTGGGAATGACACCAACCCCAAGGTGCCAGGTGCAGTCCCTGAATATCCCCTGGAAGTGTACAGTGCTGATCTTGTTACAAACAAACAAACAAACAAAAACCCACCCGAAGAACACAACCCATACAGGGACTAACTAAAAGGTATGTGCATTTCAAGAATAAACTAGACCTGTGAACAAGTTTTCTGCAAGGACACATATATCTTTGTAATTAAATTTTAGCACACGGTCATTTTTGAATTATGAACAAAGTTGAAACTGCTTCAAAGCCATGGAAAACAGGCAGTATTTCAAGAAAACAAATTTTAAAATGGTTTACTGATTATTCTCAACAATTCCCCACAAATTTTAATCTGGCACACAAGTAAATATGCTTAATTTCAGCTGAAGCGAGGACGTTTTCTTAAATATTTAATAGTCTAATTCTCCCTTGAATTACTACATTTATGCCAAAGTAGCTAAATAGAGTAAGTCAAAGGAAAAACTTATACAACACAATAAAAAAGCAGTCCAATCCGGATGCAGGACAGTAATTATGAAACTCAATTCAGAATGGAAACGGGATTCTGAATTTAAATGTACCATCATTCCGGTATCTCTGCCACATTTTAAAACTCAAAGGGACTAACCAGTCTTAGATGCTGTAAAGGCAACAGTCGCAAATATTTTGAGAAAACAGTCTTAACTCTGATGATTTAATTACAACAATTCAGATTACCTTGCTTGCTGAATTGCTGTGCTTAGCATGAAAGTGCTGTCATTTAAGGCCTGTTTTCTATTTCACTGTTCATGTCCAGGGCTTTTGCTGGCCAATTTCTTGGTACCAGCTCCATTTCCAGCTAAATAGTAAATGTTACCTGTTTGGAAACTCCTTGATAATGGGGTATGGGTAGCTCTGAGAGTTGGCAAGCTTACATTTTTGAGCATATAATGTTTTCTCTAATGACATTTGAACTATCAGTTAAATTATAACAAAGGGGCTGCATTTGATGAACAAGTGGCATAATCAATAAAATACCTTCCTAGGTTGCAACTGGCTTTTTTAGACTTTTTATCTAGCTTAAACAGCAGAAGTTAATTTGAGGATTTTTACAGTATTTTTCCCATTTACAAACAGGAATGCCGTGGGGTAAAGCAATTACTCTGATTTACTGTTTTCACTTTGATTGAACATAAAGATGTAGCAGGGTCTCAAAAAAGCAGTAACTTAACAAACTGTGCTCCTATCCTCAGACAGATAAAGTACCTATTTTGCTATTTCAAAGAGTTTACCTCCAGGCAGCAGCACAGAGCAAACATCAATCAATGACATGTGTCTAAGATGAGATTGATGTTTACTCTCACAGCTTTTCATCTTACATCCAATAAATTATTTTTCCTTCACCAAAATGCCTGGTTAAATTTCATTTTTCACTTTGCAGTATCAGTTTTAAAACCTTAGCTTCCAGCAATTTTAAAGCTAGGATTCATTGATGCTTCAGCTTTTATAGCCTGTTTATGATTTGTATTAGCCATGAAACACTACCGACCAAACATGAATATGATCAGGGGGAGCTGAGCTGGGGCGGCTGCTCGCACGGTGGCAGGTGCAGGCTGGAAGGTGCAAGATTGCTTTAATTATCTGCCTGGAAATTCCAAGTCCAAAACTGGGAGCTATATTTTCAGGAGCAGATATATTGCATCCACCAAACGAATGAATATATACATATCATATCTGCAAAATCAGCATCATAGAGTTCAAGTCAGGTCTTCTGAGGGCTAACACTGGGCAACTGGAAAGAACCAAGGAAAGGCTAATTGTGGGTGCAGTTATTAACTTACAGGCACTCGTACCTGACATTCACAAAATGTGAGTGCTTCGCATGCAACCAGACTGAATTTTAAAGATGTATTGAAATACTGAGAAAACCTAGGACTGCAATTGAGACTGGGATCTAAGTTGTTGAGCCAGAGCATCATAACAGAGGAACATTAAAAAAAAATCCATTTAGTTCACCACTTGCTTTTATAAGAGCAAATCTTCCCACCCTGCTACAGATAAAACATGCACATTTTTTTTCCCTCAGTGAAGTTTTGCCCAATGAGAGAAATTGAGACATAACTCTAATTTATTTTTACTTTCAGGAAAAATAACTCCATCACATGATAAAAACTTATCAGTCCATACCTACAGTATACATAGATAACCAAAAATTTGCCATTCATTATTAACAGGTAATCCTATATTCAATACCTTACTATTTTCTAACACTAAAACTGCTAGCAAAAATCCCTAAGATGAACACTGAGCCAAGCAAGAAACAAAACGTTACTATTACTTTTGATTTTGCATTGCTCTAACAAGACATTCTTTGAAAGTATATTCACAAGTGTAAAATTCACTGCTGTTAATAATCTTACACCTGGAATGAGCGTTTCTTTTTCTTCACAATCCAAAATGATATTTAAAGCCTCCAGAAATTAAATGGATATCTTGGATGTCAAGAAACAGATACGGCAGAAATGACAAAGTATTCCTTTTGTATCCTCATCTGTATTTTTCAGGTGGAGGTAAAAACGAAATCAAGACTGAAGAGCACAAACCTGACAAACCACAATTAAGCCCTTTTATTTTTGTTAATGTTACTTTTACATTGTAATTAAAAAACAACACAGCTCACAGAACCACAGAATCACAGAATGCTTTGCACTGGAAGGGACCTTAAACTCATCTCGTTCCAGACCCCCCTGCCATGGGCAGGGAAACCTTCAATTAGAGCAGGCTGCTCCAAGCCCCACACAACCTTGCCTTGAACACCTACAGGGATAGGGCATCCAGCCTTCTCTGGGCAACCTGTTCCACTGTCTTCTCACCCTCATAGCAAAGAATTTCTACCTTACATCTAACCTAAACCCACCCTCTTTCAATCAAATGCCATTCCCGCTTGTCCTATCACTACACACCCGTACAAAAAGTCCTCCCCTGGCTCTCTTGCTGGCCCCCTTTAGGTACTGGAAGGTGCTGTAAGGTCTCCCCTGGAGCCTCCTCTTTGCCTGTCTGGACAAACACAACACTCTCAGTCTGTCTTCATAGAAGAGGTGCTCCAGCCCTATGATCATCTTCACGGCCCTCCTCTGGACTCACTCCAACAGGACCATAATCTTCCTGTGCTGAGGGTCCCACAGCTGGATGCTGTACTTCGATGGGGTCACCAGAGCAGAGCAGAGGGGCAGAATCACCTCCCTCGACCTGGTGGTCACACTGCTTTTGATGCAGCCCAGGACACAGCTGGCTTTCTGGGCTGCAAGAGTACATGGCCAGGCCACGCTAAGCTTCTCATCAACCAACACTCCCAAGTCCTTCTCAGGGCTGCTCTCAGCTGAGGGAATCAATGAGAAATCTTTTTTTCTGCCTAACCTAACAGTGCTGAATTCCCTGGGCTGCTACATGAGGCTTTACCTAACTTGGTGATGTCTATATCTGATCCAGTTTCTTCTTACATTGCTTCCCTGCCAGAGATGTCAGACACAACTCCCCACTTGTCTGTTTTCCTCCACAAGGATTTCTGCTTTTTACTGCATCCCTATGCATGGGAAACTGTTCCAGTTGTGATCTGCCAAGCCTGTGTGGTTTTCTTCCTTGACACTTCTTCTTTAGGCTCCTTACAGTCATAATTACTCAAAAATTATAGCTTTTTTTTTTTTTATTGGCTCATTTCTTAGAGGATGTGCACACATAGGCAAATTATTCATACAGTCTTGGTCAGACTGAATAGCGCAATAAACTGAATTTACTCCTATCACTGCATGATTTCTAGGGATGTGCTGAACTTTTAAAATGTAATGAAAAAATTCTGGCCTTTTAAAGATCTATTTGACATTTTGCAGTAGTGTTTAATACTTTATTTAAAATGTTTGTTGAGCTTCCTATTGATGTGTTTGCTGAAAACTGAATTTCTCCCAATAAAGATTTTTAACTGCTAGTTTCTGTAATCAAAAAAAATTAAAACTTAATAAAAGTAAACCTAACACCTAATAAAAATTAAAATAGTTTCCTAAAATGTAAGAAAATCTAAATTAATAAAAAGTCTCCCGAAAATTGTGAAAAAGTATGTTTTGCCTCTATGATCTTTCTTTTGACAAAAGGTCTTTTTAAGAAAAAAACACCTCCTTGCACCCATTTTTTTCCCCAGCAACTTAAATAGCCTATTCTTTCCATGGGGCTCCGTACAGTGATCCATTTGCCATAGCTAACTGCAGGACTGATAAATACACAAGGGTATATCCTTCACATGGCACACACAAACTGAAAGCTCTGCAAGTGGTGGGAAAATGTTACCGTGCAATTCAACCTGGTACAGTGTCATGTCTAACCTAAATCTCCCCTGGCACAGCTTGAGGGAGGTTCCTCTTCTCCAGTCCCTGGCTGCCTGGGAGAAGAGGCTGTCCCTACCTGGCTACAACCTCCTGTCAGGTGGTTGTACAGAGCAAGAAGGTACCCCCTGAGCCTCCTTTTCTCCAGGCTAAACAACCCCAGGCCCACTTCACCAGGTCCACTGTCCTTCTATGGACATGCTCCAGAACCTCAATGTCTTTCCTGTAGTGAGGCATATTTGAGGTGCAGCCTCAACAGTGCCGAGTACACAGGGACAACCACTGCCCTGCTGGCCACACTATTTCTGATACAGGCCAGGATGCCATTGGCCTTCTTGGCCACCTGGGCACACTGCTAGTTCATGTTCAGCTCTGTCCACCAGCACTGCCAGGTCCTTTTCTGCTGGGCAGCTTTCCAGCCACTCTGCCCCCAGCCAGTAGTGCTGCATGGGGTTGTTGTGACCCAGGTGCAGGACCCAGCACTTCACCTTGTTGAATCCCATACAACTGGCCTTGGTCCATGGATTCAGCCTGTCCAGATGCCTCTGCAGAGCCTTCCTGCTCTGCAGCAGATTAACACTCCCACCCAACTTAGTGTCATCCGCAAGCTGACTGAGAGTTAACTCAATCACCTCTTCCAGATCATTGATATAGATATTAAACAGAACTGGCCCCAAAACTGAAGCTGGGGGAACACCACTAATGACTAGCCACCAACTGGATGTAGCTCCATTCACCATTACTCTCTGGGCTCGGTCATCCAGACATTTCTTAATCCAGCAAAGAGTGCACCTGTCCAAGCCATGGGTTGCCAGTTTCTCCAGGGGAATGCTGTGGGAGACAGTATCAAAGGCTTTGCTGAAGTCCAGCTAAACTACATCCACAGCCTTTCCCTCATCCACTAAGCAGGTCACCTGGTCATAAAAGAAGATCAGGCTGGTCAGGCAGGATCTGCCTTTCACAAACCCAGGCTGGCTGGGCCTGACCCCCTGGCTGTCCTGTACATGCTGCATGATGGCCCTGAAGAGGATCTGTTCCATAACCTTCCCTGGCACTGAGGCCAGGCTGGCTGGTCTGTAGTTCCCCAGATCCTCCTTCCAACCCTTCTTGTAGATAGGTGTCACACAGGCTAGCCTCCAGTCATCTGGGACCTTCCTGGTTAGTCATGACTGACGATAAATGATAGAGAGTGGCTTCATGAGCCATTCCACCAGCTCCTGTGGTATTCTCAAGTGGATCCCATCTGGCCCCATAAACTTAGGAGTGTCTGAGTGGCTCAGCAGGTCACCAACTACTTCCCCCTAGATTATAGGTGGTTTATTCTGCTCCCTGTCCCAGTATACCAGCTCAGGGGCTGGGTACCCTGAGTATAACTGAGCTTTCTGTGAAGGACTGAGGCAAGGAAAGCATTAAGTACCTTAGCCTTTACCTCATTCCTGATTACAATATTCCCCTCTGCATCCAGTAAAGGAAGGAGATTTTCCCCAGCTCTCTTTTTGTTGTTAATACATTTATAAAAACATGCCTTATTATCTTTTACCATCATGTCCAGATTGAGCTCTAGCTAAGCTTTTACCTTTTTTGTTTTCTCTTTACATGACCTAACACCATCCTTGTACTCTTCCTGAGTCACCCGTCCCTTCTTCCAAAGGTCTTAAGTTCTCTTTTTACCCTGAGTTCCAGCAAAAGCTCCCTGTTCAGCCAGGCCAGCCTTCTTCCCCACCAGCTCATCTTTTGGTACACAGGGATGGCCAGCATCTGCACCTTTAGGATCTCCTTTCTAAAATATGTCCAGCTTTTTTTGGATCCCTTTGTTTTTAAGGGCTGTTTCCTGAGGGACTCTCCGAACCAGTGTCCTGAACAGGCTGAAGCTGTCCTCAAGAAAGTCCAGGGTAGAGGCTTTGTTGATCCCCTTCCTCACTTCACCAAGAATTGAGAACTCTATAATTTTGTGCCTGCTACGCCCAAGATGCCTTCCGACCAGCACACCTCCCAGCAGCTCTTCTCTGTTCATGAACAGCAGGTCAGAGGTTCATAAAGAGAGGGGCACTGCCCCTGGCAGGCTGGCTTACCAGCTGTGCCAGGAATTTAACTTCCACACACTCCAGAAACCTCCCAGACTGCCTTCTCTGCACTGCGTTGAGTTTCCAGCAAACATCTGGCAGGTTAAAGTCTCTCACAAGAACATGGGCTAGAGATCATGAAACAGTAGCCAGCCTCTTACAGAAGCTTTCATCTGCCTCATCATCCTCTTTGGGTGGTCTCTAACAGACTCCCATCAGGATGTCTGACTTTTTATCCTTCTCCCTAATTCTCACTCATAGGCACTCAACCTTATCATCACTATCCTTGAGCTCTATAGAGTCAAAACACTCCTTAATGTACAGAGCCACCTCTTCTTCCTTGTCTATTCCTTCTGAGGAGCTTATAACCACCCATGGCAGCACTCCAGCCATGAGAGTCATCCCACAGTGTTTCCACGATGGCAACTACATCCTAGTTTTTCTGCTGCACAATGGCTTCCCACTGCATGGGAAGTATGCTACCCATACTGCATGCATTGGTGTAGATGCACTTCAGCTGGGCTACTGATTTCACCCCCAACACTGGCATGCCAACCCAAGGCTCATCTCTATCGAGCCTGGTTTTATCCTCTTCCCCTTTCAAACTCAGTTTAAATCATTAAGGTCAGACCCAAGAACACTTAGTCATTAGAGAGGCAACAGCAGTTTGTATTAGAAAACATTGCTGGCATAGAAGCAAAAGGAGCAAAACTTCACAGGCTTCCATGGACAACAGACAAGTAGTTTTAAGTTGTTAAATTATTTTGGTGCTGCTAAGAATCCCTATGAAACATAAGTGAAAGACACATAGAGATTCAGCACCAAAATGTTCAAGTTGTGAAAACTCTTGCCTGTATTTATGTTCTGGTTTTAGATCAATATTCAAAATTATCTGATGTGTAAAGGGTACCAAAATACAGACCTGAAGTACAGGACACAGCAGTGCAGCCTTGCACAGTACTGTACTTTCATGGAAAGCCAAAGCACAGTATTTCATTATGAATGTGTCAGCTGTTAATAACCATCAAATCTATGACTCATGAAAATGTCTATACATGTTTTATTAACAAAGCAACATTTCCAATTTACTCTTACCATAATGGATAATGACTGAAGGTTCATCAGGGTTAATCAAGAAAATGATGTAAATTTTATATTGCATTATGTTTCACTTGGCTTAAAATGGATCTTGGGTGACAATCTTTTTTATGTGTTTAATCATGATTTACAGTATTATGGAAACCACACAACAGCCCCATTGTGAAAAAAAGTTATTAACAAGTCAGTCCATAAGTCATCAGATTTTATGTATTCACAGAAAATCACTTCTTGGGATCTTCTGCAGACAGTCACTGAGTTTGCTTTCTGTAAAAACAGAATCGATATGTTTCAAGATGCCTTGTTTTAATTTATCTTTCCTTCAGATTTTATAGATAGATGGAGACCTTATTACATCATTTTATATATTGCAGAGAAACCATCCCTACACACACGCAAAGTTGAACTGAGTTCTAAAGAGATCTATGCTAGCATGTCTACATGATTAAAAAATGTTAATAACTGCACATGCAAATAAATCATCCAAAGAAGTTAAACCCTATACCAATCATAGAGATTTTTAAAAAAAATCAACCAATATAAATGCCCAAATAATAAATCCACTAAATTCAGTAATTTTACTTACATGAACACACAAATGTAGCTCAATCTAAGAAGAAACTGTGATTGTTTTTAGCAATAGCTTGCTTGTATCAATCTGCAAACACAAAATCTAATTATGGGGAATTCTGAAACTCCATCTTCATTCTGCTCAACTGAAAACATTTCAACAGAAAATGGAATGATATATATTTACATATATATATATAAATATATATATACTTAAATCTAAATCTATCTACCCAGCACCTATGTAGGCAGCTTGCTTTCACAGAACTAAAACGACCACTGTAAGAAGATTCAAGAACCCAAGAAAATTGTGGCTTATATATAACTTTAAGATACAAACAACATAGAGGATGTTTCACTCTCACAAGAACCTTGTAGTAGCCAAATATATTGCACTTTACCATCAAACTAACTAACTTCTCCAAAAGACACTGTATACATTTGAACTAAGCAAAATGCAAATTCCTTCCCAATTCTTTCTTGTTAAAATGGAGAACATAAACTGGACCTGAGGTTTATGTTTGACGAAATAATAGTATTACCACATATCCTTGGAACATACACAAGAAAAGTGCACAGCACACAAACCATATGACTTTTTGTATCTTGTTCATTATGTCCTGCTTGCTCTGTTGTGGCTCTGTCATCTTTTGACATGTAGCCCCAAGGGATAAGCAATCAAAATTAGGAAGGTAAGCTATTCAAAACCAGCATACCCATGCATAACAGAATAATTTATGTCCATACATGAATAAAGGTGCATACATGTTAAAATGACAAGAAAGTCAAAACTTTTATGTCCTGTGACTGATGTAATGCATGTAAGCTTCTAACACATGCTAGTGCCAATTCATTTGCCTACAAAGACAACTGTATCATAACTCATGAGCACCTTCAGGGCTCCACAGAGAAGCACCCATGTGCTTCCCCCCTTAAGTGACATGCAGTGGGAAGTGAGGTATTTTATCTCTCATTATAGAAAAAAAACCCCAACATTTGAAACACAATTTTCAGTTTGTGCCTCCCAAAGAAGAGTGGTGGCGACATAGCCATGCCACAAATTCAAATCAAAATGTAACATGTCAGGAATACAAAACCCTAAATGGAATGTAAGTGCAAAACAAGCTCCTGTATTTTAATTTGCAGAAACAGTGCAACACTTCAAGTGCCTCACTTTCAAGCAGGTTAAAATGCCTTTAAATATTTCCAAATCTGAAGGAAATGACATAAAAATGATAAAAAAATCACTCAAACTTGAATAATTGCAATGGCTGCAGAAACCACTCCAGAGATGCCTGTGAGGGGACAGTGCCAGAGAGGCAGATGCTGTCTGTTGGGCTGGCGATCCGCCTGGTTACAGTCCAAAGCAGGCAAGTGACTGACCTGATGAAGTTGGATTCTCTCTTCTAACAGCTGCCTGACTCTGACTACTTTTTCCTCAGCAAATTTTAGCTTTAGCAAGAACAACAAAAGCTTGTAAGAGTGAAATTTTTACTATATACTTTATTTGGAGCCCAAGTTCATAAATGTATATCTGTGTCACAATAAATTACAAGGATATTATTTACCTGCATAGTGTAAGGTGTAAAATTATTCAGTGTTTCATTTTGAAAGTGTTAAGAGGTATCTAAATTCTATATACTGTTGTAAAAGCATGGGTTTGGGAGATGTATAATGGCACATTTTTCTTCCCCACCAAAAGCCAGCACATCTCTGCACGTCAGAGAGGTGATGTTCCTGCAGTGGGCTGTAACACTAGTGAACAGTGGCATTCCTCTACCAGTGTTGCTTGCAAAAACCTGGAGTAGCACTGAACAAAAAGGTGAAAAAGCTTCTTGCTAGCCACTCCTAACCCTGCTGGATGGGCCCACTGTGAGAAAAAATGACGCAGATGAGGGTGAGACAGAGCACAAAATGAGACCATCACCGGTGAACTTGATTTTTATTTGAATCCAAACAAAGCATGGTAAAATTCACACTTGGTAACTGCAATTATCCCAGTACAAAATATAAGCAGAAGCTGTTATTAGCAAGAGAATATTTTGCTGCTAGCATGCCGTGTTGAGCAGAAAGCTGCTACTACATTTAGCCTTTCTTAAAATTTCCTAAGCAGCAATGCTGATATAGCTTCTCAGTGACAAAGGGAATGGCAGAGAATTACTTCCTTCTAGGTTATGGAAAGCAAAACACTTCAATAAAGATACTCCATTTGGGTGGGATTTTTTTAATACTAGTGAAAGAACATAGGCTCAGTGAATTTATTCAGTCTTGAATTCGGGACTGGTTCTTGCAAAACTGTGAATTAATTGTAATACCCATGTTCTATTTTGCTGTGAACCAAAATAGTATCTCAGAAACTCAATGAACAAAGGTTTGTCAAAGATTTCTGAATTTTTTACATAATTCTAGACAACATTGTTCTGTTCCTGATGTGTTCCATTAAATTTAAAGGAAATTTTTAGTTGGGCAGGCATAAGTATCAAGCTGAAGACAATATTATTTAAATCTAAGATAACAAACTTCATGTGCAATGTGCTCTAGGACAACTCTGCTTGAGCAGAGAGGCTGGAGCAAATGACCCACTGTGGTCCCTTCCAACCTGACCCATTCTGTGATTCTGTAACTCATCCCAAAATGGCCCACAGCTGGGGACTGAAAAAATGCACACACTGGCCTAGGGACCTCTGCTGTAGGAAAGAGGTGGTGTATCCCAGAAAAGAGGAGACGGATAAAGGAGTGAGGTACGAAAAAGGACAAATTGAGTTTGTCTGGTTTAGAAAAGAGAAGACTGGGAGACACAGGATAACGATCTTCCCACCTATAAAAACTTGTTGCAGAGCAGACAGTGATGAATTGTGTTCCCTGTCTGCTAGGTCACGCGACTTAATTTGCAGAAGAGGAGATTTAGATATGATTTGAGAAATGCTATCTAACATAAAAAGGAAGAGCTGCAAGAGGCTGGCTATCGACTCCACAGCCTCCTTCATCACTTCTTTATCTCAGAACAGGCTGATCAGTCCTCCCCACAACCCTATCCCACCAGCAGACAGCTATTGTTAAGTTTGTTCCTTCTCAGGCAGGTTCAATACACAAAATAAACAAGAACAGGAAATCATCACTGAACAACACAACTCTCTTTTTTCCTTCCAGATGAGCAACACTGCCTCCTTATATTATTATAAGATGCTCCTCCTTCATAAATATCTGCCTGTTAGGACTTACCAAGGTTAAGATTTGTTCTTCACGACAATAAAGACACTTTTCTGGGAGGAACATAGGGACCCACACAAGTCCCTATGCAGCTGCTCCACAATCGTAAGGGACCCCTAGGTGCTACAAAAGTTAGATTCTCACCTGTGAGGCTGGCCCAGGCATGCTTCTCCTGACTCAGAGTGGACAGATGGAATAAAGGTTCTATGCAGCCCAGCATTCGGAATAATTTTTTTTTTTAATAATTTGTGATTTTTTATTTTTTTTTTAATATATGGGCTAAGGGAGAGAGACATTTTCCTTTCCTCAGTCACTGAATTCAGAAACTGACCTGTAAGATGTGAGAGGACACCATCTCTGAATCAACCATGTTTAGCTGCTAGAGACAGGCAGGGCAAGCAAAAGGAGACATGAAAAAAACAACCTTTTCTAAAATATCTTGCATGGTGACCAAGAACTTAAAATGACCTCTGACACTAAAAATTCCAGAACTGGTTCTACTGGTGGCAATTTATATTTGCTATTAGAAGTTTACCGTTGATCCTTTAAACTCTGTGGTGCACAGAGGATCTGGATCCTTTTTGGTAACAAGAAAGGCAAGGTGAGAGCAAGATGATTTTGTGACCAAATCTCACAACTGCTCTCACCAAACTTAAACTCCTGACATCTTAAATATGCCCAACAGCATATATGTAAAGCCAAACACTAAGCACTACCCATTCAGAGCCAATGCAGGAAGATTCTCATCAGTGCGGACTTTGGGAGCAGCCACAAAACGTGGGTGAAAACCACAAGTTAGCAAGAAGTTAACAGCCTCAAAAAGCTGAGTCCCAGAGACTAAGGCCACTGTGAACTGTACACTACAAGGACTACTTTTCCACTTTCTTTCAGGATCTGCAACTGTGAGATCTAAAAAATTCACTTTGGGAAGAAGAAGCCATGATACTTAAATTCACCTACCATATGGTACAATTTGTGACACATAAGAAGATAACGTACAAAAAAAAATTGAACAATGCTGATTTCCTTTTGATCATAGAATTATAGAACACACTGAGTTGGAAGGGGCCCATTAGGATCATCAAGTCCAACTCCTGGCATTGTGCAGAACACCCCAAGTATCCTATCATGTGCCTGAGAGAATTGTCCAAATGCTTCTTGAACTCTGTCAGGCTTGGTGCTGTGACCACTTCCCTGGGGAGGCCTCTTCCAGTGCCCAACTGCCATCTGGGTGAAAAACCTTTTCCTAATATCCAGCCTAAAACTCCCCTGACACAACTTTATGCCATTTCCTCGAGTCCTGTCATTGGTCACGAGATTGAAGAGATCAGTACCTGTGCCCTCCACATCCCTCATGAAGATGTTGAAGACTGCAATGAGATCTTCTCTTAGCCTCCTCCAGACTACAGACCCAGTGCCCTCAGCTGCTTCTCATAAGGCTTTCCTTCCAGACCCCTCCCTATCCTCAAAGCCCTCCTTTGGGCACTCTTTAATAGCTTTATGTCTTGTTGATAGGCAAGTTGAAAAAACTTACAACTTCCCCTTAACCTCACTAGAAAACTTTTTTTATTCGTACAAGTTTAGAAAAAAATCAAGAAAGAAGAAAACAAGTTGTCTGTATGGTGCAGATATGTAATACTCTATTTTGGGATCTGATTAGGAATTTTCTGTAATGTGAAAATTATGGCATCTTTTGTCACAAAATATGGTAAAGCCTTTTTTTTGAACTTTTAACTTTTTTTGGTTTAGATATTTTTGCTTACCTATTCATGGCATTCTATTATGTCCATCATGAAAAGAAAATACTGTTTTGGTGATATTTACTTGTGGAGACAGAAATCAATGCTAAGCACTTAGCAGTACATTACATTTTTTTGAAGATGCACTTGGGGGAATCAAAGTATTTTATTGCACAATAGATATTATTCTGTTTGTACTTGCATTTCTTCAAACTTGAATCATTTGAAATGTTTTATTTCTGAGCACATATAACCAAGAACACTGACTGGGGTGATGTTGTTAAGTATTCAAACAATTCCTACACATCACTTACAAAAAAAATGCCTTTGGGTAAATATCTTTGCTTTCTCTTTTTCTCTGCCTTTCCTTTGACAGTGCCCCTATATGACATGTTCTTAGAAAAAAAATGAACATTTGCTCCATTTACTGCTTAACAAAAATAAAGCATGAAAAAAATGTTACGAGCTATAAATAAAATCAGCTCCTATTTGTAGTGCACTAATTTGTCAGGGGTTGAATAAATGTTAATTATACAGCTTTTTAAAAATCAGACTTGTTAATGTCATTTTTAATTTAGAATGTTACACTGTAGATGTTCTCCATTGTGTTAATTTACACCTGTTATTACAGCCTCCATTATTAGGTTTACACTGGAACAGCTACTTTGTGCCACTGAAATTTGCTTAAAATAGCAGAAACAATTAGTAATTAGAAGGGCATGTTTACTTTAATTATATTTATTTCCGAGTCTAGTTTTATACGTAGCACACTATGAAAGTGTATGATTCAATTAGCCAAACCCATTTATCTTAGGCAATTCCTCAAATGAGTACTGCTTAGAAAGACAGCAAATTCTTTCAGCACTACTTTGCCTCATAAATTTCATACATGACACTAATAAATACATATGGTGACTGGGTATCACTTTCCATGTGACCTCGCTCCTTTCTCCCATTTTTGCTAATGCGTATTGCAGTAATTGCAGATTACCAGAATGACATTTCATTTAAACAACAACCACAACTGTTTTAATCAAAGATCTTAAACCAGTGACACGGAGAACCGTCTTTAGCATTCATAAACTTGGAATCAATAGAAGTATTCAGTTCATTCAGTTATCTTCACAATGTGAAACTACTAGTGATACTCACCCACTGCTATCTAGAGTTAGCCTTATATATTACACAGTGTTTTATAAATCTGCAAATCAAGTCCAATTTGAACTTCTTGGGAACAAAAAGTTAATGTCTTTATCCTTTACAAATATGACTCTGAGCTTTTCCAGTGAAAGTTGCATTATCTATCCACTTGCACAGATTAAAAAGGAGGAGAGTCATAAAAATTCTTTATAAATTACTTCCCTGAAGCTCACTCCTAGCATTATGTTTTAAACCTGAAGTGAGGATTAAGAAAAGAGTTATGTTTCTAACTGATAGCTGCTGTTCCTAGTATGACATACCGTTGCTTTCAAATAACATTATTTCAGCACTTACTACAAAATTCAGTACTCTGAAAACTAAAACCGAAAATAAATTTGTACAAGCCAGGGGGGAACCCTCAATGAGTTCTATGCCACAAGGTGCTCTGCTTCGTTCAGCCATCGAGGTTAAAACACTTACACCATCTCACTACATGGGCACAGCAACTGTATGGCACTCAAAGAGTGCGGCTGATGAGCTGATGATGCTGTCACAGTGGCTAGGAAAGGGCTACAGTTTCCCAAACAGGGGCAATGGTTGCCTGTGTAATGATGTGCAACAGCTGTGTATATCAGCAACGCTGCCTATAATGATCAAATACATGAATTTAGACAATCATGCTTTAGACTGCTTGGGCTTCATTTTATACCTTCCATCAAAAAGGGAGTTTCTTCCTAGTTAAATTTCTCTTTAACATACAACAAATACCAAAAATGATGAAAATCTAACCATCTAATAAGAATTAAGCCAGTATCTTATGTGGTCAAAGATCACAGACCCACCTTCTAATCCACTGCAACACAAAAAACAGTGCATAAATAGAAAGCCTGTTGTAATTCAGAAAAAGCTGTTATTAAAAAGTCAGCATTTTAAAAAAGCTAACAGAGATATATGTCAGCCGAGGCAATTATTTTGTAGGTTAAGAGGAGAGAAATACTGCTGCAATTGATGATTTGTCTTCACAGGGGTTCTCAGGAAAGTCAACGCAAACCAGCTGAGGGAATGAAGTCAGTTCCCAGTCAGATGAACATATATTATAGCAGCTTATCCTTCCTGCAAAAAGAAGAGTGATCAACTGCACTGACGTAAGATCACTTTGAGGACAGACCAAGCGTGTTCATGCAGGGGTTTAACACATCTTAAGGTACACAGGCTGACTTCAAGTATTTAGTGCCTCCTATACTCTGGTGTCACCTTTATGCACCCCGTGTGGTCACTGGTAGCAAAGGCTGATTTAATGGACCCCATCTCTGACCTTACACTAATAGCATTTTCTCTTTTATTTACATATGGGGCACGGGAAGGGGAGGTTATACGAAGGGCACTGACAATTTCTAATAGCTAACTATCTTTAATAATGAAGTGTAAGATGACAAATCTAGTCTGAGTCATAACGAATTAAAAGAAATGGGAATTGAAAACAAACACAATTAGTCAAAATTTCTGAACGGTGCCTTTATTATAAAGTCAATAATTAAAATGGAGAAATCAGTGTTTTGTAACATAATCAAGCCTGTACACAACCAGCTTCTGGCCTTTCCTCAAGTGTTGTGGTTTTGATTACCTCCACTTCCAGAAAATTTGGATTACTATAAATGCCTTTTTTTTTTCCCAAAGAAGAAACTGCTGAGATGGGTTTCGTTACCCTTGCAGGGACACTGTCAGGAAAAGTTGACCGTGGTATGTTATTGCTGACTCTATAATTAGGCACCTCTCTTTGCAACAGCAGGGAAGAGGCATGAGCAATTATAACAGAAATTATGCTGGCTGTGTTATTTTGTTCAAGTCAGAAATACACGTACTTGTATGGTACATATATTGTAATGAATCTGAGTTCTCAAGTGGTAGCATATATACATGAAAAGCAGGTATGTGCCTTTTAATAAGGGCTCTGTAGTTGTTAAATTAGCCAGACTTCAGAAGAATCTGAGTTTATAGGAGAATCACAGAATAACAGAATCGCTGAATATGCCAAGTTGGAAGGGACCCACAAGGCTCATCGAGTCCAACTCCTGGCCCTGTGCAGGACTATCCGCAAGAGTCACACCATACGCTCAAAAGTATTGTCCAAACACTTCTTGAACTCTGTCAGGCTTGATGCTGTGACCACTTCTCTGGGAAGGCTGTTCCAGTGCCCAGATAGACTGATTCACTCTAATTTTCCTGCTGACATATACCTTCTTGTAACCATGGGCTAGCTCTTTTTAGGCTTCTTCAGTATGGATCCCCCAACCCCGAAAAGGGATTTTCTTATCTGCAACAATTGACTGAAAGTAATGATACTGCTTTTATATTCACCCTGGTCCAATTATTTTTACTCTACCACAGCATCTTTTGATACCACAAAAACTCAAAGAAAACCCTAGTATTTTCTCCAGTGCTTGCAATGCTGGCCAAGACCAGAGCTTTTTGTAGCCCATATCCACGAGGTAATAAGTTCACTGAGTATGAAGCAGCACATCAGCCTCAGCTTTGCTCAGCAAGCCAGAGGAGCACTCTGCCTTGCTGGTGCAGCAGGGAAACAACTAGGGATGGAGTACTGCATTTACACGCTTCTTGCCACTAAAAAAAAAGATTGAGACACGACTGTCTTTTCCAAAAGAATAGGGGGATGATCCAGAGATATTGCATCCAGTGAAAATCCACCAGTGCAAACAGACCGATACTACATGACACAAGTGATATATTCTTTGTTACTCCTAATAGAAAGTAACACTATTTTAACCCAGTGTCCCAGACACAGAGGGCAAAGACGAAGCGCATTCATCCTCAGTTCAGGGCTGATGAATAAGCAAGAACTCCATTAAGCTGTACCTGTGATCTGACACCATCTAAAAGGCAAGGCTGCTCCCCTAAGAGCCTTCCTGGTGCCTGTTCCTGTGGCTGTGGTGCAAAAGCCTTCAATTAGTACTGACCTCAGCACAGGAACATTTCTCCCCGGGTAGGAAAGGAAGTATCATAGACTTAGTGCCCTTTTCTCCACAAGACTGGGGTGAAACTATGCCATGGAGGATTCACCTCCCCCAGACCACCTGGAGTATCATGGAGCAGCATGGTAATACAAACTAAAGCGAAGAAACCAATTTCTTGGCTATTTGCAATGCACAGAGCTACACTGCAGTGTGTGTGTGTACAAGTGTGCTCCCCTCTGCAGGCTTGCAAGCTACCTTGAGGCAATGCTGCTTCATACACATGCTCACACATAGACACCTACTCACACATACATAGCTGCATGTTGCGTACAACATGGGTGGAAAAAAAAATACAGAAAACTGGAAGCTACAAGAAATTGGAGGATATACTGAGAGCCCATAGGGATCCTGAATACCAAAAGAAACTGCAAGAAAAAAAAGGGGAGGAAGTAGAATATGTGAAAAGTAGCTTTATTCAAATATTCCCTACACAAACCTCTTTCTTCACTAAAGGTATTACATTACTTTCCAAAGAGCTAACACTTCAAAAACATAGACCTGTGTGCTACTGTAGAGATAAAGCTACTGAAATATAACATTCAGGCTACCCAGTCCACCGGAGTTAAGATTACCTTTATTCCTGATTTACTCAGAAGAAAAAACGTAAAAAAAACCAGATTCTTGCACACAGTTGGAGGTCACTTTAGAACAGATACATGTACCCATCTTAAAACCATTAACAAACCTCTTTTTACCATAAGATGGCATGGAAACTGGGCAAGAACAGTAGACTCAAATGACTAATAAAGCAAGAATTCATCCGAATCAAAAGGTAAAGCAAGGAAAAAAATGACAAGCAGAAGGAAAAAGCATCTTAAAAAAATTACAAGAGAGCTAGTTTTGGATTTAAAGGCAACACCAAGCCTGCCAACTTCTCAAAGAGACTGCCAAAAAGCCAGATGCCATAACTGGAAGGATATTATCCAGAGTTTTACATCTGAGCCTCATGAGTGCCTTTGAAAAAAGACAAAAAAAAAGGGATGCTGGCAAGAGCTCAACTGTTTAATTTCTATCCCCACCCTAAATATTTATTTAAAAGTTAAATTGAAACCATTGCAAAAATTAAAGACAGGATGAGTAAATACAATGTTAAGTGTTTACAATGACCCACAAGGGCAAACTAGCCCTACTAAAGTACTGGAAAAATCTCTGGGAACATGAATTAAAAAGGTCATCCCAAACTCCCTCTTTGAGCTGAGCTTCAGAGAGCACTTGGAGACCCTGAGGAAAGGCTTGTGATGACTGAGTTTATAGAAGTGCTTTGTGCCCTGCAGCCAGGGTGGGCACAGGAGGACTCTGCAGTTCCTGTCCCACCACGCAGAGTGGGCACACAGCTGACCCCAAACACACGATGGGTTGCACCGGCACCCTTTTGATCCTACCTGTGTCCCTCTGCGAGAAAGCTCAGCCCATTACAGGAGCTGGCACACGGCTGACAAGCAAGAACAATGCCTTTGTTTTGGCTATGCTGGAGGCATGTTTGATTGTATCAGGGAGGAGATGCTGACCACCCCTGAGACAGACACCAGCTGTAGACCACCAAAACTGCTTAGATGGTCTACAGATTTCTCAATTCTCATATCCAAAGAAGCCAATGCAATGAGGTAGGCAAACAGCCTGCAAGTAACAAGGCGCAAAAAGAAAGGGGGCTGAGGAGTATCTAATCAGCGTACAGACCAAAGGGTGACTACATCTAGTCTGCAGCAATGTCCCCAAAAGTGTAAGGCACCGCTGACAAACTGGATCCAGCCCCTCTAATAAGAAAGTGATCTTATTATTTGGAATTTTAGGGAGAGTGAAAGAACATTTACATAATTCTCTAAGGAACCTGAAAGCTTAAACTCCAGTTTTATGTCATGTAGCCCCCATTTTATGAGCACATGAGTACACACACTTAAAATACTTGAATAATTCCATTTACATCACTGGAATTTCTCCTGCACATCCACTTAATATTTGCACAGGGTCCATTTAGGTCACAGTCCTATGCTGTTTATGCAGAAAAAAATTTGGTACCAGACTGATTTGTATGTCCTGCCATCACTTGGCACTGAGCATGTGTATCCCTTGACATTAACTCGCATCTGTCAAGTACTCTCCTATAAAAAAGTTATTCAGTTGCACACATTTGTAATAAGCAACTGCGTATATTTCTTGGGTAAAGAAAAAGCAGTTATTTTGATTTCTGCCATAAAATACAGCATAAGTGTAAACTATGAACTGCAGAACACAAAAAAATGTAATTACTTTTGCAAATACTGGCCAAGTAAGCAGCATTTTATGAGACAAGAAACAAATGTTCAACTCAAAACTGCAAATGGAAGTGACCAAGTCTGGACTGGACTTGAAGGAGCACAAGATCCACTCCCAAGACTCTGACAGGTTAACATCTCCTCTCATTAAACATGCTGCCTCTTTCTCTCCTTCTGGACTTTCTACAAGCTCATTAGGATTCAACAGGGCTTTTGAGCTTTATTTTTTTAAGAAAACACCAGGTAGTGTGCAAAAAAATAAATTAAATACTGAATTAACCTAAATCCTCCTTTTAGCTAGTTCAAGTCTTGTTTATAATGTGCACGCACCACTTTGCATTTACCAGGAGGCTCCTCAATTAGTTCATAGCCAACTTAACCTTCTATCTCCCAGCAAATATAATTCATGCTCATTTTATACAACACAGCATTCTGCTGGCTATTATCCATCATTTACAAGTGTTATTTGTCTATAAAAATGACACTAAAAAGTTGAAAAATGATTCTGCTCTGCCTGCTTCTGGATGTGTTTTAACAAATGATACCAATGCGAAAGGCTCTAAGTCATGTAAGAAGCAATTAGTCAAGGAAGCCATAAATATTTTTTAAAAAGGATATAAATGATTGCTTGCCAGATAGTAAAAGCTCTAAAGGTTGCTACATAATAAAAGACTGAACCTACACATATATATCTGAGTAACTTTACCCTTGTGTGCAATCCCATTAGGATGAAGAAGGTTACTCAAGCAAGTAACATTATCCAGGTGGGTAAGTGTTTGTCCTAAAATAGTTAAAATAGCATTCTTCATTATTTATCATTAATGAAGTTAATCAAATTCAGCGGTACTTACTCATGCATGCATTAAATAGAAACCTGAACATGACATGCATATTTATGGAACAGAGATTGAAAGATCATTATCTGTAGGGAAGAAAATCCAGCAAAGAAAAGGATGTGTAAAATGTGTCTGTTATCTTATTAGAACATAAACTGTTTTGCTTAAAACATAAATATTTATTTTAATTAATTAAATTAACCTAAATAATAGCTTCCACACAAGACAACTACAGCTAATGTATGAATTTCATGATTTCTGATGAAGATGTATGCCACAGCCATAGCTACCATCAGCCAACTGGCTTAATTCCTTGGAAGTCAGTGGAGCTCTACCACTTTATACCACGGTGTGTCTGGCCTGTAGCTTCCCATGAAGCATCTCTTACACTGAACTGAAATATAATATACTGCACGTCACCAGAAACCCAAAAGAAAAAAATCAACTGTTCTATTTACTTTGCAGTTCACAAATAAGGTGAACATTCCCCACTTTCATCATAAAATTCTGAAATTGCAACTAAGGGGTTTTTTTGTTTTTAAATTTAGATATCTGTATACAGGTTTAGAGGCCAGGCAGATGGGTTTGGCAATTCCAGAGAGAGAAAGAAGGATGAAAAAACTTTAAAAGTGCAACTATTAAATATTCATGCCACTGGCATTCTGTATCTTCAGTGAAGTTCTTGCTCTATATATGGAATAAAATCTATGGTTAAGCACATGAATCCACCAGCTATCAGTTTTGAAGGAGTTCATTATAATGTGAGGGGGAAAAACTCTAGGTTGCTAAATATACAGCCAAATAAATTGAGAAAATATGGAAGGATGACATATTTCTGCATGTTCCTTGGCCTTTAAAAAATGACAGATCAATTTTGTTTTCAAAACAATCTTATTGTTCAAACACCTGAAGAAAAAACAGTACATTACCTTCAATCATATTTTCAAGTTCTAAGGCAATTTTATTAACTCCTTTTTATTGCACAGTTTAAATATTCTAATTGGCACACAGCACACTTGCAGTCACTAGATATCCATTAGACTTTAATGGGTTTGAAATGGTCTACAGTATTACAGGGCAGGCAGACCTACTGCAGTCACATTTACAATGATGCAAGGTAAGTGGGGCATAAAAACACACCAGTTAATGCCACTGCAAGAGTAAAAAAAAAGCTTCCTCCAGTTCTTTCAGTGCATATCCTTATGGATGGTTTTGTACAGGCAAGGGCCAGTCTCCGCAACTGCTGATGATCAAAATAAGGTCTACAGGAGAGCATAAGCAGCAGGAGAGGAGAGAAACAGATCTGTAGAGCAACACAGCTGCTGCCCAGTGTGTGTGCTGGGGCTTCCTTCTACTCCATGAGCTGTATATCCACCATAACTGCTTCCCATATGGAATGTTCACCCAACACATACAGTAACTGCCCTCCCTTCAGGAAGTGTGAGCCTTTGTGCACACACCCACCGTGGAGGTAACCCACCTTCCCTGGACTCCAAGACACAGCACATCATGTGGGGGGAAAAAAGGAAAATTATGCACTCTCCACAAGAAGGCCTGGTCTCCTCCTTCCCTCCAAAATCACAGATACAGAGCATTTATGTGACTTATACAAGAATGATTATGTATTTACGCTCAACGTTGCAATCCTTGTTTGGGATGGCAGTTCTTTTCCATAAAACTTGTCCCTGCAATGCCATGAATGCCATCTGGATCCCACATGGGGATCCAAATTCTGAGGAAAAGAAGAAGTTTACGACTATGAGAAGCATGAAAGGAAGACTGAGATAGTCTGATATACTTATTCAAGGAAAAAGTGAGGACCTGGCAGCTTTGCTTCTGTGAATGAAAAAGCCTTTCCCACTTACACACTATAGTTGTGTAATGAAAAGAAAACCTGAGTTCCATATGACCATTTTAAATTTAATTAATCTGCATGCGAGAGGTTTAAAGTAACCCATGTTTTATGATACTTAGGAAATATTAATAAAAGCCTCCAGAAATCTGGAGATCTGTCTGCTACTAAACAAATAATTTCTCTGCCCTCTACTCCCATGGAAGTGCAAAGGCTATGTGAAGATTCATCCACTCTTTCCCTCTCTTTCTCCCTACCCACTTTTTCAGGACAATTCAATGCGAAAGGAATAATCACGTTCTTCAGCAGATTCCTTTACTAAGCTGAAATAACTGATTCCACACATTTAATTGCAGAATCCTCCTTTTATCCTCTAATTATGAAGCAGTGCCTGTTGAAATTAAAGCAGCATTGATTGTAAATATTTTCAGGCACAAAGCAAGAAGCAAAGCCAGCTGAGCAATTTGGTAAGAAGGGAGGGGGAAATATCCTGAATCTTCTGTATTTCTGAGTTACAAGTGATGAGACCATTTTTATTTGGGTGGTTTTACACAATAAATTTTAAAGAGTAGTTGCTTAAGTACATTTAAAGGTTAAACCTTCAAGCAGCTAATCTGTATGTAAGAACAAGTAACTGTCAAATACTTAACCTTTTACAGATTAAAACTGTCTGCCTAACAGATGTGAAATCATCATTGTTGTAATTGTCATACGTAGGTATCTGAGCATTTTCTGGAGATAAGATCTTTTTTTTTTTGAGCAGTAATTTTATGCCTCAGGTCACTTGCATGTCCATGGCTGTGATAAAACCACTGCTTTCCATAAAAAGTTATATGCCAGGACTTTATAACTGCAGTACTGGTTTCCAGCACCAGTTATTGGTTGTAACGGGCAGTTTTAAATTACTATAAAATGAACTTTGTAGGGTGCCTGGAAATGTTTCATTGTTCAGTTGCTGGAAGTGGTTGTGTAAGTGAATTTTCACAATAGTATGGTCAGAGCACAGGAGAAGAAAATGCTTCAATTTCTGATAAGCTGTAAATGTTACTATGAAATATTGCTCTTTGACAATATTTGATAGAAATACATGCAGTTACTAGACTATGTCTAGAATGCCATTACATTATGTTGATCAGTTGTAAGTATTAAGATATATAAGAGAAAAATGTTTCTAGTATGATAAGTGAGCATGGAAATGGAATTTTTTCCCATATGCTACCTATATATAGCAGGGAAAACTAGCTTGACAGCCTTCAGCTACTCTATGTAGACATATGTTCCTACATGGGTCTATGTTTAGGCCCATGTCCTGCAACCACACCAGGCATTTTCATCTTCAGTCACAGCAAAAGGTAATCATTAGACCATCCATCAACCAAGCCAGCTTATAAACCCAGGATGTTACATTCAGATGTGCACAGTTTGGCAGTATAGACTTTGGCTTGGCTCTCATCATGTTGCTGAATATGTGCTGGGAAAGGTGGACTATTTCAGACTGAGGTCCACCCTCCTTTTCCCTTCAACTTTTTGTAGTTTTTTGGCTGGGAATACTAGAGATCGGGATTCTTCTGGTGCAAGATGCTGCACCAGGTCCAGAGCAGGCACAGCAACTGCCCTTCACGGACTCCAGCTGCCTCCCCCATCACCTTTCCTGAAAGTCCTCACTTACTCCAGCAGGAAACTTCCTGCCAGTAGGTGTTTTGGGCTCTGCACCAGATATTCAATCTTCACTCTTTTCCCCCGTCTAGCAATTACAGTTTTGAACTGAGAAAGATAATTTTTTTTTCAATTTCTTGTTAACCCATGTTTGTTTCACAGATTGTAATATATTGCATGGTTAGCAGGGCTTCCTTGAGAAGCAAAGCATCAGACCGTGGTGTCTCCCTTTAATCTACTCTCTCTTCCACAGCTGTTACTTTGAACCTCCTAATCAATTTCAACCAGATTTGATGGAAGTTTCAAAAAAGTCCTACTGAAAACGAGCAGCTGTTTGTGCAGTGCTAATAACTTGGTCCTTATCCATGCCAGCTGATGGCAGCCAGCTGTCCATCAGCACACAAACCCTGTTGAGTTCGAGCACAGCTCTATAACCACTCTCGACTGTTCCCTCTCCAGGCCACCAAAGAGGAGCATTAGGGAAGATGCCATCTCTGTCAAACAGTTCATACAGTGCGGCTCCTGGGTTACAAGACACAAAAATATGGTGTCGTTTTGGTAATTACACTGTTCAGGGAAGCTTTTTTTTCCCTGTCCAGATGAGTAATAATTCTAGCAATTGTCAGTCAAACCCTATAGGTATTCAAAGCTCAATCATTAAAGACAGAAAAAATGAAGTTGTGAAGAGCAACAAAAACACCAGCAAGAAGCACACATCCTCTTGCAAAATACTCTGGAAATGACTCCTAGCACCCCGACTGGTCTGAAAGGGAGATGCAAAAGTCGATGCATCACCACCAGCCGTATGAGAGGTCATTTCCAGGACAGAGTGAGGCAATATGCCCTGCCCTGCACTCTGCATCAACACAGTTTTCCTACAAGTTTATTTGCGAGCTGAACTTGAGCAGAGAATGCCAGCTGTGCCATATTGTAAAGTGGATTTGTCATGTGGATTTATCCATACTTTGTCCATTAAGTCACCCTTGGGAATGAGCACTAGTTAGAACTCTCTGATAGATGCAACGGGTTTTTATACAGATGAAGGAAAAAAAAGGAATGCAGTGATTCCAAGAAACTGGAGGAAAAAAAGAGAGGTATTATTAGCACATCGAAAGGCATCTGAAAGATAAATTATTTTAAAGCACATCACTTTATATACCCTGTTAATTACATGGTTAATATTATGGAATCTGACAACTCCCCACAGACACCAGGACTATTGATGACTTCCATTTTATGTTAGAAATTTCTCTCTTCTTGTGCAGAATTACCTCTTTAACCTCTTTCAGTCCAATAAATTCACATTAAAATGTGACCAGGAGTGACAACCTTGGGAGAGGACTAACCTCTCCCTCTATCATGTCATTTTAGCCTCAGTCTCAAATTGGTGCAGCACTCCCATAGCTATTAGCTCAGCTCTTCTCCTGCCTCCCGAGTAGATGAAGCAGTATGTCTAATTAATTTACAATCCTTAAGTACAAAGGTAGCTATCAGCAAAACTGCATTAAAATCAAACCACCAATAAGGTATTTGTAAAATCATATTTTTTTCTGATGTTTTCTCTAAATACCATTTTAGCTTTGAGGCTGAATGTTTTCCAAAGCCCAGCCTTACAGCTAATACAAAAGTCAAATACTTCATACATTACAGTATATCTTGCTCCATACAAAAAAAAAAAAAAAAAAGAAAAAAGACATGCTCTTTAATACAATGAAATGCAATTTAAAGCCAAGTCAATAAGATACTAACCTCTTATCCTCAAATGAGGGCTATGCTATACATCATGGGTTTAGAAGTCAAAAATGAAGAGAATGGTTCTTGCCACTCATAATTCAAAGATTGTTGTCAAAAGCTTTCTGTTCATAGAAATGCTATTGGTTTTATTCAGCTGGCAAAAGCTGTGCAGTATTCTAAGCAGCTCAGACAGATAGCTTTTTTAGCTATTCAGTTCAGAGCCAAATTTTCCTGAACAGCATAAGGACTTGATTTTGTTAATGTATACATGTTGCACTGTACCAAGTTCCAGAAATAACCCACGTCCCTGAATGCAGGCTGGGGTCTAGGTAGGACACATGGTAACAGGCAGATTCCCTATTTTTCTTTGCACTCAGAGAGACCAGACACAACCAGCAAAAAAAAGATTGCTGCACTACGAAGCCCTGCGACAGCACAAAGCTCTGCTGCTGCCCAGCTCCCTACTTGCTTCTCACTGATGAGAAAATACCAAATATTGTGGGTGAGAGGTAAGGAACCCACTGCAGCACAGCAGCAATGGGAGATACTCTCCACTGAGCTCCTGTCATCCTCATGAAACTCCCATTTTTGTCTGGAAACAAACAGCTGAAGGACATGAGGGACAACTAACCTTCTGCAGGCAGCCATCCTCTCTTCCTCCTCTTAAGCCTGAGGAGAATAGAGATGAGGTGTGAAATCTGAAGTCCCCTTCACTCCCCCGTTTTCTCTGGCTGTCAGACGAGTGATGCTTGCCAGCATTCTGAAGGGTGTGGGGAGCCTTTTTTCTTTCCCATTCCCCTGAATAAACCCCCTTCTGTAACCATGCGATTCCTGCATGGTCAGGGGCAGCAGGAGAGGAGCTGAGCTCATTTGCTCTGAGGAGCTGTCAGCATCTCCCTTAAGGAAGGCAGGTTGCCAGCCTCTCAGAGCCAGTTATGTGGTGGCCTGGCCTCAAGCAACCCTCATTTCCCACTGTCACGTTCCTGTACCACATCCTCCTTTCCTCTATGGCCATACCTGACCAGCACAACATAGTCCTACACTTGATCCCAGTCCTTCATGGTCAATGCAGCTCATGTAAAAGATAGAGGAAACAGAATGCTGGACCAGTCAGGAACTTCACTGGGACAGCCCAGAAGTGGCTGCAAAGGCACAGATGAAGCCTTAGGTGTGAAATATTGTGCTGTTTGTTCGATGTTGTTTGGAGTGAGTGGCCCTAAGGAATGAGCATCTGCAGCAGGAACAGATAGAAATGTTCCTGCTGACAGGAACAGAACAAGATGCTTATTTGTCCCCTCTTCTTTCTGGAAGGAAATTATCTGCTACTGCGAATGCCGAAATCTGTGCACCATCCTCCTGTCTGCACCAGGTTGAGGAGGATCAGAGAAGTTGCCAATTACAGATATAGGCTATCTTCAAAATTTGGATAGAAGCTATTAATTTTGACTGCTCTATGCTATAGTGGTACTTCTCACTCTTTTAATAAATGCCCAGTACAGGCACTATATTAGATGTATTTTAAATTTATAAAAGCAAATTCAGTTAAATAACTGCACATATGTGTGCAATTTTCCACATATCAATGCCAGCACCCTGCAGACTGTACAGCAGGCTACTCAGTTTACATCCTCGTATATTTTGCTTGCTCACATATAGGCAAGCCCAGTTACTGATAATAATACTGATAATACGTTTTAGAAACGTGACCTGCTGTCTACTGGTAATTATTGTAAGTCTCACCAGAAAATGCTAGATGGAGGATAGTTCCTGCATGACAGCATAAGGGCATGCATGCCTTTACCCTTATGTACTGCACATGCCTTTTCCCCAGGCACATACCTGGCAGGTGCAATCCAGACCTTCATTTGTCACTCAGACACCAGTAATGGGCTCTCCAGAAAAACTCTAAAGAGATTAGATTAGATGAGAATTATCTTCTGCCTTTTTAGACCATCTTGGCATTAACAAAAAACTGGGTGTATTTTCCAGGCAAACATGCTTTCGCCGAAAAACTAAAAGATAGGACAAATGTTCCTGTCTCCTCTGAAATAACATCTACCAGCCCTTGCTAGAGAGAAACAGCTGTCTTCAGTTAATCTGGTGGAATAACAATAAACTTAATAAATGTAATGACATTAAGATCTAAACTTTCTTCTAAAAGACTTGGGTACAGGGATGAGCTGCACAGCTGGATGCAGAGTTAGGCACCCAGCTTCCAAAATGAGTATCACTGTGCTGCACTGGGTGCCAAAGCACTCCGTAGGGAAAATGGGGAGAAGCTGGGACCAAAACAGCCAGCTTCTCGGCACCCAGGGGCTACATTGGGAGCCAAATCCTATCCTAGCCAAAGGAAAAAGTCAAAGAGAACTTACGGTTTTTGCTGTGATTAGACTTCACTGTGAAAGCAGGACTCACAGCATGAGTGCTACCCATGTGGCCTCTTGGGCTTTTAGGTCAGGCAAGGGGGAACACCTCTCTTTGAGAAGAAAACCAAAGGACACAGCCCAAGCACACTGTTTTGCCAACATTCCAATGGTTAAAACACCAGTGTAAGAAAATGTGAAGCCCAGACCCACGTATCTCCCCAGCATGGAGTTCACATCCATAGATTCTGTCTCAAGCAACATGCATTACTTATTAGGTCAAAGGCTACTTCTGGATGACAAGTCCTTTATGACCCTCCCTGGAGCCTGACCCCCCATATGGATCTGGGAATGGAGGGATCATGGGACCAAGAGTAAAGTGGTTGAAACATTCATGTGGAAAAGGCCAGTCCTGACTTATCTGGGTAGTATCATCCCAAAGCTGTATAATGTGTGATATGCAAGGAGCACAGACAGCATGTGACCATAGCATATCTTGGACTTCTCGAGACCCTTATGTACTGGGCTGAGTCTGATAATCCCCAAATTGCTCCTAGACATGTGGAGCAGCAAAGCTGGATCTAAGTCTAGATATGCTTCTGCCAGAAAACATCATCTTGGGTGCCTAGTTGGGTCATGTGGGGTTTCTGGATCATGTGGTTTGCTATGACAATTCTCCTTAAGCTGTGCACATAAACCACTCTGTTGCACCTTTGGTAAAACTGAAGTAAGGATCTGCTTTGGTGGCACACCACCAGCTAAATTAATCTCCTGGCATAAACATGCATTGCTTGGTTCAATGAACAAAATCAAAATCCAGCCTCCAAATAACAGAGGAATTTCTGGCTGATGTGGCAATTGCTAGGTATATTAAATGACAGATACAATGAAAGTGATTTTTAGTGGTTCGGATAGATTGGCCACTAGTACATTAGCACTGCATTCAGCTTCCAACTCAGGTATGTCTCCAGCCTGCTAACAAGCATCCTTTGTGGATTACTTGCTGTACTTTGATCTTCCAGAACCGCTTGCTTTTTATTTTTATTGGAGACCTAAGATTCTTCTGTACTCCATGAGTCTGTACACCCCATAAGCAATGTCTCTTGCCTAAACTGACTGAATTTCCCAGTAATCACATACCTTAGATTAGAGACTTCAGGTCAAGATGAAGTACTATACAATGAGCAAACTAATGGCTTTCTATCCTGCTTAGGAAGTAAGCCTGGTTCAACTCTCTCATTTTACACCTGTCAGGTGCCCATGACCACAGAAAAGGGGTTCACGTGGCTCACATCCTCTGGGAAGCTCTGGGCTTCATGTACACAGAACAGTAGGGCAGAAATCCCCAAGTTAATGGAGACCAGAGCAGGGCTTTCACATACAGCACCATGCAGCCCTATGGGCTCTGGTCTAGGAGCACAGATGTACTGACATAATGCTGAGTCCAAAATAGTTACTCTTCCTCCTGAAAAAAAACCAACCACAGACAAAACTGATCAACTCAGATGGTTTTCTGTATGAACACATCTGAACTGCTTACAAACCTACTGACACGAAGTTCAGTGTAATTGGTGGCAAGTGTCACAGGATATTACCTGATAAAAGTAAACAAAAGCCCACTGTTAATAATAATAATATAATTTGGTTTTATTGTCACCCACTGTATTTTTGTAATGTCTTTCAGTGCATCTGGTCCATATGAACTGTATGATGTGTTGTCAATAAAATTATGCAAAATTAATTTTGACACCCTTTCTCTTAAGTGTGTCTTTTGCTCTTCTGTGTCCTTGTAATGAATTCTTTTATAACAGAGATTTTCTTCAGAGAAAATACCTCCCCAACTTCCTGTTGCTTCCTCTCTAGCTGCAATACCACTGAATGTGTCATATCCAGGCTCTGCTTAACAAGTCCACAGTTATTTTCAAAGATTCTCTTTCTGTCATTATTATGAGGTTAGTTTCTGTTCACTTGAGTAAAAATAAAACTGATACTACTTTTCAGCTGTTAAAACTACGTAGCACAGACTAAGAAAAGCATCAGGTGTGCTCTTTTCCTATCAGAGAAAGACTGATATTACAGGCACCAAAAACTTGACCTGAACATGTCCCATATTTGGTTGCATTACTTTTGCTTGATTGCTGAAAGCTGAATCTTTGCAAGTAGATCATATTCATGAATGTTATGTTTTACTATGTCATTGTGCCAGAGACTCATTAAAGACCTACTCAAAGCTTCCTTTCTGTTTCTTCCATGAGTTGCTTTGAAAAATCTCTTCTGTAAAAGGAAAGATGTCCATTGTTTAGATTCTAAAAGGAAATGTAGGTGCTTAATTGGTGGATGTGGTTTTCGTTATACTTTCTCTTTCCACCACAAACCCTTTTCATAAATTGTGACAAGTTTGTTGGCAGCCTGCTGTATCAGAGTGTAGGTAGCTGACTTGATAATCATGTTGCCCAGACAAAGAAAAACATGAATTCTCTTCAACTTTGCTCAGAACTGCTAATTAGCCTGAAGGCAGTGTCCTGAATTGGCACAGAAAACCACTGTGAAAAAGTCCTAAGGAGACGCAAGACTGTAACTCAATAGGATCTAGTAGCACTTTACATGCTTTCTGGTTTATTGAAACCAAACTAGCATCTTTGCTCTGAACACACTCCTTATTTAAACACAAGTGCAATGATTTACAGTCCAGTAAAGTCCCCTGCTTCATTTCTGTGCAGCCCATATCATGATGGCAAAGGCAGCTCATTTGCCAGAGAAAATAAGGAAGGAGATGTTTTCATTTTTACAGAATCAGTCACCTACTCTTACAACACTGAGGTCCTTTCCCTCTCAAATGAAGGCAGAGGTGGCGATAAGGGAAGCACCAATCCAATCACTGTTGCAATTCTCTGCTGCTGTTTCTCAGTGAGGCTCGTTCCTGCTCCCACTCAGACCAAAGTAAAATCAAACCCTTGTGTACATGCTTGGCATTCCCAATAACCAAGTGATGAGGACTCATTTACAACACACAAGTTGCATATGGCTACCTTGTTTTCCTTTACTAATGTAAAACTTAGTTGCCCTTATTTACTAATGGCAAACCATGCCTGACCAATCTGGTGACCTTCTATGAGGGAGTTACAGCAACAGCAAGATGAGACCAAGAGATGTCATCTACCTAGGCTTTTGTTAAGCCTTTGATATGGTCCCACATAACATCCTTATCTCCAAATTGGGGAGACATGGATTTGATGGGTGGACTATTCGGTGGATAAGGAATTGGCTGGGTGGACACAGCCTGAGAGTTATGGTGAATGGCTCTGTGTCCAGGTGGAGGTGGGTGATGAGTGGTGTCCCTCAGGGCTCTGCCTTGGGACCGGTGCTCTTCAGCATCTTCATCAAAGACACTGTCAGTAAGATCCAGTGCACCCTCAGGAAATTTGCAGATGACACAAGCTGAGCAGTGCAATGACACAACAGAAGGATGGGAGGCCATGCAGAGGAACCTGGACAAGACTGAGAAGTGGGCCCACGAGAACCTCATGAAATTCAACAAGTCCAAATGCAAAGTGCTGCATCTGGGTCAGGGCAATTGCAGATATGAGCACAGACTGCGAAAAGAAGTCACTGAGAGCGGCCCTGGGGGGAAGGACGCGAGGGTTCTGGTGGACGAAAAGTCAGACATGGGTCAACAGTGTGTGCCCGCAGCCCAGAAAGCCCCAACACATCCTGTGCTGCACCAAAAGACGAGTGGCCGGCAGGTAAAGGGAGGTGATATTCTGTCCCTACTCTGTTGTCATGAGACCCTGGCCAGAGTACTGCATCCAGCTCTCAAGTCCTCAACACAAGAAAGATATGGACCTCTTAAGAGAGGGCCCAGAAGAGGCCACGAAGATAATTAGAGCAATGGAGAACCTCTCCTATGAAGACAGGCTGAGAGAGTTTGTATTGTTCAGCATGGAGAAGAGAAGGCGCCAGGAAGACCTCAGTGAGGCCTTCCAGCACCTTAAGGGAGCTTATAAAAAGGACAGAGAGAGATTTTTCATACAGGCAGACAGTGACAGGATAAGGGGAAATAGTTTAAAACTGAAAGAAGGCAGGTTTGGATTAGATGTTAGGAAGAAATTCTTTTAACAAAAGGTGGTGAAGCACTGGAACATCTTGCCCAGAGAAGCTGTGGATGCCCCATCCCTGCAAGTGTTCAAAGCCAGGTTGAGTGGGGCTCTGAGCAACCTGATCTAGTAGTGAATGGTATCCCTGCCCTGCCACGTGGGTTGGAACCAGATGATCTTTAAGGTCACTTCCAACCCAAACCATTTTTTGATTCTATAATTCTACGATTTTCCAGCACAGTAAGATATTTGGTGCCAAGTCAGTTGGTCTACAGGGCAGGGAGCAACCCTTGGCCCATTTCAGTACCTCCACTGTGGCCTGGAGTTCACCACTTCTGAACATCCTCTGGCGTGGCAGAACAATATGCAATCACAGCATGGGACTACCAGGCTCCAATCTCTCCCCGCTTGAGATATTCTGACCCCCACGGCCCTCAGGAAGGTCCTCACACATTGACAGCTCTTAAACTAAAGCTCTCCTAAAAACATAAATGTTTCAATGGATACTGAGAGGGCACTTGGGATGCTGATGCCCTGAACTGGTAAGAGCATTCACCTGACACACACAAAATCTTCATGTAAAGTAAACGGAAAATACATTTGAACTTGAGAGAAACATAGGTATAATTTGCAAAAAATGCTTAAGTTGACAGAAAGAGCACCTTTATGGGTGTGGGGTTGTTTATATTTTCAGGGTTGTATCATTGCTTGAACAACTATGGGCACACTGAAAAATGGTGCTCAAGCTTTAGTAACCCATATGTCCTCCTCCCCGTGGACGTGCCCTGGAAATGCTGATATGAAAAGAGAACATCAGCAGTTTTGCCAGGACTCCCAGGCAAGCCAGTCACGGTGGAAGCCTGACATCCAGAAGACCTGGAAAACAGCCAGTTTGTGCACAGCATGTCCATCCTGTGTGCCGGCATTCAGGTGCATCAGATTTATTATGCATGTGCAGATCACCTGATTTATTGCCAGGGTTTATTACCAGGTGCAGCAAGGCCAGCAGCATATTCAGAAAATGTAGGATTTACTGCACGTACATGGGACATCTGTGAGTGCACACACTGCGTTTTCTCCTGAGGCTTCCTAGGAGGAAATATGGGAACCATACTCCAACTTCTGGATTCACTTTGGTTTTGTACTTGTCTGCAGACAGAGACAGACTTCTGGGATAAAGTAAATGCAGCTACTTTAGCATACTCTTAGCGTGTATTGTTAGAAAACTTGTTTATACTTTCCAATCCTCCAGAGACAACTGTGAGCGGATGAGGGCGAACTAGCAGCATTTCAATAGAGCCAGCCTGTTTCTCCACCACCCAGCAGATACATTAGTGCCTAATGTTATGATGACTTCAGCTTTAATAGATAACTTTTCTTCCGCCAACTAAAGCACAGTCTAAGCAACGCTGAAATTTTATTAGTTGTTTTTGCATGTGAACGTGATTTGAGCAAAGGAAAACACCTGAGTTACACGTTTGCTCAAAAAATCAGAATTCCACTTTCTTTAAGGCTTTCAGTGTGACATATTTCCAAGTAATTTCTAAAAGTGGGAACTAAGGTATATTTGACTGGCATCCAGATGTGGCCTCCAAGACTCACTCTGATCCAAAGGAGCAGATCTGGAGCACTACTCATAGTAGTACTGTAATAGGTATATTTAATTAGTTCCCATTGGTGCCACATGTAGTCTGATGAGGTGCTGGAGTGCCTTAAAGAACATCCAATAGTTATTAGCATTTCAGTATCAGAACTTTAGCACACTGGGATTATGGTAGCTCTAAACTACAATGTGTTACTGAGATTTAGCTTACCTGTCTAGTGAGTTCTTTGGGCAAGGGCATTTTTCTGCAGCTATACATGCCTCAGTTTGCACAACCAGATTTCACAGACAAGAGCCATCTCCAGCTGAGATGCTGTGGCAAGCAGTATATCCCAGGTTGGGTGCTTTGACTATGAGCCCCTTTTCCTCACAGCTCTTCGCTAGTTCCCAGTTTCCTCACTGTGAATGCCCTTTGTGGCCTATCCCCATCCTTATGAAAAGTCACTATAAAAAGTTATTAAGAAAAGGCTGCTTCTAGTCTTCTCTTGACCCATTGAGGCAATTCACTCTCCAAGTTTGCAGCTAACTCCTTCAGGGTATTCCTGTGCTGCCCCTCATATTTGGGAGGAGTCCTCATAAACATGCTCAAAATCACTTCATTGTTTCTTCTGACGTTCTTAAAAAGAAAGTTCTTGGCTTTCCCATCATGTTCATGCAGTGCTTTGCTGCAACTGCTGTCTATGTGTATTATTAAAATACTCCAGTCTTTTCCTGCTGACTAGTTTTGCCTTTTTGCATAATTTTCCTTTGTCTGTCACTTGGTCTGCAAAGTTTTTGGTCCCATGCTTGCCTGTTTGTCCTAAGTCTCTGTAGCTCTTAGTACAGCAAATCTGGGTCCTTATGTAGATGTGAAGCGCAATGGTAACACACCTGAATAACAACAGCAACAGGCTGTAGGGCAAAACAACACAGCTGACACCCTATCCTGGAGTCAGTGCAGAGCACTAGCCATTCCAGGCCATCAATGAAATATGGTTATGTGGGAACATGAGGAGTTTCACTACTATTTCTACAGAGGTAAAGAATTAGGATGTTGATTCTTCTGGGAAAACTTCATTGTAATTTATTTTTGTAAAATCAGTGCTCCAGAATTAACTGCAGCTTTCATTATTTGACTATTTTTCTTCCTCTTTTTAACCCGTATGATAATTTATTCCTTTTCTTTTTTTCAGCTATACGTTACTTTGCTGTGTGCAAGTGTGTCATAGAACTCATTTTTCTAGTTACTTTGACAAAACTGACATCTTGCAGCTGTTACACATCTTGTTTCAATTACATCTCTAGATAAAAAGAATTCTTAAAGCCTGAAGGCTGCAGATGGCTTCCTGGTGAGGGGTTAACTCCAGCTCCGTAATAAAGCCTTTTGGGGGTCCCTTTTCTTGGGCTGTTTTCTTCAGTCTGCTTCTCTTATGCCCTTCTAATTTTGCTATCTCACTCACTCACATTCCTCTCTGGTCACAGGAGAGGAACCGGAGCACCAGTGTCCGTTCATCCCTGCCCCTTCCCACCCAAAAGTGCCTGGGGGGCAGGTGGGGAAAGACGAAGTATCCTGTCCCTTGAACCTTATCTCCACATATCATGCAGGCTGCTTACGGCAGGGGACAGCTGAATGACCACAAATCAGTGGAGTGACAACTTGAACCACCACTAATCCCTAATAAATTCTGGACCATCCCACAGATTTGGGAATCTCCTGACAACTGGTGATGCTCTCAGCATCTGGCAAACCACTTGTGTCTAATTGGGTACCCTGAGATATTTACACTATGCTTAATGGTTACAGAAGAGATTGATCACCCCATTCTTGATATCCATCCAAAAAGGGTATATAAAATCCTTTGATCTTGATAAGACAGCAAAACATGTCGAAGCATCAGTTATGTAAAGGTGGTTGTTATTAATTTGAATACTGCACAGAGAGGAAAGAACAGAAGTACCATATAATGAGATATATTAAGACTACAAAAGAATTAAGTGAAGCTGTTACGTTATGAATCATGATTTTATTGTTTAGCAGTCAGCTCTTGATGTAATTCAGATAATAATGAATGGGCTAATTCCTTCCACCTTTATTCAGGCAAAACTTCCACTGACTTCAAAGAGAAAGTTGTCCAAATCAGGACTAGAGACTGCTGCATTTATCTCATTATTTGCAAACGCTTTTCTGAATATAAAGTATTCCTTTATAATGGGCTATTGTCAATAACACTAACATTTGCATAACATAAACCTCTTACATAAGAATCTTTCGTGTTCAAAAAAGCCTTTTTAACTCTTACTGCAAACTGCCACATTAAAAGTTCTTCTGTTAACCATAGTATTTATTAAAGTATAAGAACGTATGGACCTTCTCAGTGCACCATTTCAACCATTTTTCCTTCTGCTCAATATTTTTTATTTCATTTTACCATAACCTTTTTAATATGGCAAATGCATTATTTATTGATGATTAGCAAAGAGATGATTTATCATTGCAAATATTTCTTTTTATCACAGAGGAGTGCCAAAAATGAGAAAGTGTGCTAAGCCTTGTTACATTTTAACAGATGTCAGGAGTATTTGAGGAAACAAATGAATAAATAGTCCTACATCACTGTTTCTGTCTATAGTTCTCTTTATAAGTTAATACCCCATACACATTTCAAACCAGTACTTTTAAGTAATTCCTAAAGCAATGGCTCAAAACTTGAAAACTGGGCTTAAGCATAATACTTTCCATTTCAATGAGGGCAGGACTCCTCAGGTTTTTGACAAAACCCCATATTCTTTCACTGATTATAAAGTATGCACTTCCATCTGGAACTTATTTTGATATTGTGAATCTTAATGCCTCAGAAAAGCACACAGAACAATGGATGGGCACTAGTTGATTGTTTTAAATTTAATTAATTAATTATGAAACAGCCGCAATCATCTAAATTACTTATTTCCCCTTTCAGTGAAAATGAATTTACAGGCATTTGCAAAGCATACAAAAATAGAGACAAGAAAGTCTGTAAGAAGGGAGGTCATGTAAAATTGCCTATGATCTGTATTTCAAGAAAGTAAATAATTAATAACTCCAAAGAAGCATATTAGGGATTGCTCATTCTATTATACAGACACATTGAGCAGCAAAATGCTTTAAATCTCAACAACAAACACAGTACAGAACTCTGTAGAATTTACCTTTCCAGATAATCTTTTTTTCAGCTGAAAACAATGTTTTTTTCACATTACAACCAGACTGCAACTTGAAAGAAGCTTCTCAGTCATTTAGTCAAGACAGATGAGCAATGAGTGTTAGGAAAGCTACCAAGGCATCAAAAGATCTACAGTCAAGGCCATTAAAGAATAGCTAATCTGCTCTAGTTCTAATTCTCTGCTAATGGGTTTCCTTAAATGTGCTTTACATCAGCTGTAATTAGTTCAAGATACTGTTACTTATATACTTATAAGAACAACAACAACAAAAAAGGTTGCATTTATACCACTTGGTATGTAATCATGTTCACACAACCATGCACCCAAGTTGGTAAGTTCTTGTACAGTACGAAGCCTTGAAGAGTGTCATAAAGAGATAGTTTGCTTGGATCTACAAAAGTCACTGCAGCTTCAGCAGCAAAAGCATTTATCTGTGCTTTCCTTTGTTGGGGTTATCTCAATGCCATTTCACCACAGATGTTGCAAAAGCATCTGTACTAAATAGCGAGGGATATATTAAGCCACATATATTGGTAATATGTACATTTTTCCTACCAATGCTATGGGTTTGGAACAGATTTTCACAGCCAATTGCAGTGACAAAAAAAAAACAAAGAAAAAAAAAACAACCCCAAACCAAACAAACAAAAAAAACCCCACCCAAACTCAAAACCCTCGTCCCTTTTATGTTAGAGCATGAGCAGGTTTTGGAGAGATTCATGCCTTCTTAGAAAAAGGAAATGTAAGAACCTGTAAGATGGCTCCAAGGAGATATTTCAGCACCTTCCAGTACCTAAATGGGGGCGACAAGCAAGCTGGTGAGGGACTTCTTACAAGGGCATGTAGCGATAGGACAAGGGGTAATGGTTTTATACTGAGAGAGGGTGGATTTAGATTAGACATTAGGAAGAAATTCCTTACTGTGAGAGTGGTGAGGCCCTGGAACAGTTTGCCCAGAAAAGCTGTGGATGCCCATTTCCTGCAAGTGTTCACAGCCACGCTGGATTGGGCTTTGAGCAAGCTGGTCTAGTGCCCATGGCAGCTGGGCTAGAGCTAGATGACCTTTATGCTCTCCTCCAACCCAAACCATTCTGTGATTCTATGATACACGGTGAAAGGAGCAGAGCTCCACAAACTAGCTACAAACATGCTGGCATAACCAAACAAGCAAGGCAATGTGGTGATACTCTTTCAGATCAGCTGGGATCACTGTGGTTTTCTTGGACGGAGTCTGGGTAAATGGACGAGCACACAAACACCTTTTGTATTAAGAAATTCCTGACAGTCTTCAGGCCTAACCACAAACAAAGCACATTGTGACATTAATTTACTCTTTAAACTGGTGACATTTAGTTAACACTCAAGGTCATCATCCTGGAGAAAATGTTACACCCTCCTTGCCAAACACAAATGAATAAATGCATGCCTAGCTTTTATTGTTACTTTGTCCTTTAAAAATAGTTGATGACATGACAGGTTCTCTGCCTATGTCAGAAACAAAAAATGTAAAAAAGTGTCTTCTACCGGACACATATCAGTGTAATTATTTTTTCCAGAGTATCTTTGTCAACAAACTGTTCACTTTTTCTGGACTGAGGTTCAACCAACTACTGCACTTGCTGTTCTAAGACAAAGGAGCACAAAAATATTAAAATTACATCACTCCCTCCTAAAAGCGACAGACCGGGGAGATGAACCCTCCTGGTCAATCACAACGACAGAAAGAATCAATTTCCTCTTGGTGCATCACTAGGAGGTAGACACCATTTAGCATCAACAGAAAAAAAACTAACATCCCCCCAGAGGATGTTTAGGATGTCTGCTAGCACCTGTACATCAGAACAGGTTCCTGAAAACCCTGACCAAAACGAAGAAGGCAGGAATAGAAACAGGGAGATAGACAGTTGGAGAGACCACTGCTAGGATGGCTTCTGAATGTGAACCATCCAAATGCATACTTCACCAGTGCTTTTTCCTCCTGATCCATCTCTCTGTCATATTTGCATTTTTCTTACCACCATAGGTCATCATTATAGTTAGCACCTAGACTGCACCATCATGGCAATGGCATGAGCCAGGGAGGCCAGGAATTTCTCCCTAGCAGATTTCAAAAGTGGTATGTGCAATAAGAAGTGATCACAGCTCAAAGCAATCAACACACACTCAGTGTAAGAAGATACCACCTTCATCCTCTATTGGTCCACTCGTCCCATGTAGTCAAACCAGGATAAGCCCCAAACCACTCTTTCCTTGGTCCAAAACATGTGAAAACAACCACACAAAGACTGTGTTACATTAGGAAGTTGTGCAGCTTTGTCACATATAACCCTCTTGTTTTTAGTTTTAAGTACTTACAGTTGTGGATCATTATTATTGAGAAACAAAACATAGCAACAAAAAGCTTCTTAGCAAAGATTTCTGGTCTCTTCTGCATAATTTGTTTCCTGACTGCTGAGACCACCATTGCTGCATTGGAACTATTTCATTTTTAAAAAAAACACATAAAGGGTCTCCAAGGATATGTTTAAATTCCATTCCTTTTGTCATATTTTCCAAGATACCTCTGTATCCAAGTCCTTGGTACATGGATGCAGGTTTAAACCTTCCTAAGAGATAAAAGAGTTATCTTAAGTCACTAACACTATTTTTTGTCGGTTTAAGGTACCAGGAAAGGTATCAAGCTGTGAGGGAGGAACACAAGTTATGAATTTTTACGTTTGAAAAAATATATAAAATGTTTAGCACAGAGTATTAATAATTGTAATCATGTTCATGCGACTGTCATTCTTTCTTCTAAGTATAAATTTGTAGTTACCCACAAATTATTCAGAAATTATATAGATTATTACCTGAGTATTCAACTACAAATGTTCAGTTTTGCTCTCCTGGGGCCTCAGGCAGCATCAGCAAGAACAACCAGTGTCTTAACATTAATTTTAAGAGGTAGAAGACCAGTGAGTAGCCCTACTGGTAATGATGTAAACACAGTGGATTTCGCTGGAGGGGGGACCAGTGGGCTCCCTGGGAGCAGTCAGCAAGCAAACCCAGCCCCCAGCAGCAGCACTGAAATGGTAATTCTGACTCCCCAAGAGGGCAAGGTTTACGAAGACACAGTTCCATTCAAAACCCAAAAAACCTGGTTAAAGCTTTCCCTTTTCCTACTTTCAGTTTTTCAAAAAGAAACTTGTGGTTTTCTCCTGGAATTAGCCTTACAGCTAACCAGCCCATATACAAAGAAACTTTGCATGAGTTTCCTAGAAAATACCATCCTTTTGAAATCTCATTTTGTGACAAGGCCACTTCACAGTTACAACCTGATTAGTCTGTCAGATAAGAAATCATTTCACAGAGAATTTAACCTCTATGATTCCTAGCTGTATGTGGTATCAGTTTTTCTTCATTTCTATAGATTTTACTTTATTATTCCTACTGTTAAAAATGTTATCACCAGACTGTAAAGCATCTCTCTTTTTATCCATGCTTTGTTGTTTCCTAGTCATAAATACGATGCAAATGGATTAACTTGTTATATGAGGTTAAAACCCTTGCAATTAAACAGTTGCTTTCTTCAATGAGTCTTGTGGAGTTGAGTATGATGCTATTACTAATATATGGATGACAAGATGCTTCCACAACCAGTATTTCTGATGTCTTTTTAATGGCTCATATTTCTCTTGCACTAGTTTTAAGAAACCTGGTATTTTCCTCAAAATATTCACATAGAATAGGAAATGTTGTATGCATCTCATGCCCTCTTCTGAATCCATCTCAAATTACCTAGGAAGGTTTTTGCCTCAACTTCTGATAAATACATCCGCAGAAGAGCACAAATCTATAGGTCTGAGTGTCAGAATGAAAGTACAAAGCGCTGTTCATCTCTTGCATCACACAACTGGACAGGAATGCTCAAACAGTCCCCAGGGAGAGAGATGACATCCACTGTCCTACTGGCATGTTAGAATTTTACTTACTAGACAAAAACAAAGCAGAAGTTTAAACAAGGAATTATTCTTTAAAAACTGAACGAACAAACAAACAAAAAAGGTGACTGAGCACTGTGAATCAGAGATGATGGGCCAGATTCTCATCTGATATAAACTGGCAAAGCCTCTGGACTTGGTGGAGACTTAAACCAAAAGAGAAGGATGTGGTACGTTACATCCAGCAAATGAGCACTCACACGTCACAGCAGATGTGTTTTTAAAATATTATCATTCAGCTGATGTTTACAAAGCATTATGACCATGAAAATCTTGCTCTTCTTATTATTTATATTGTTTTAGCACATACAATTTGTTCAATGCTGTAAGAAAAAAACCCTCAAACAACAAAAGCAGTTCCTGACCCAAAGGGCTTCCAGCCTAAAAAACAGGCATCAGGAAGAGAGAACATGCTGTGAAAGCAGGAGAAGGAAACAATCTATAGTTATTACTCATGTTATTGTTTGCTCACAACTTATAATCATCACAGAAAGAGCAAATTTTTAGATGGGATCTCAATGAGGGGAAAGTGGTAACCGTGAGCTGACACTGGGAGGAAGGCAGAAAGGGAAACACCAGAGAGAGAGAAATAAGGAGGAGACAAAGACTATTCCAAGCATTACTGGTTGAAACGGGCCAAAAGCTAAAAAGAAAGAAATAAGGGGCAAAGTCCAAGGCACGGGCTGGAGTAGAGTTGTAAAGGAGATGGGAGATAAAGACAGTAACTTAATTCTTGGGGTGTGGGGGGTTTATGAGAGGGAGCTCTTACTGCTGAGTATTGTCTGTAAAAGGGTTTAGCTGGTCCAGCCTGTTACCATACTGGGAGAACAGTCGGAGTGACCACTCTCCCTCCAAAGTGGCTCCTTACTGTTATCTGGAAATAAACATCTTGATCTGCTACTTTGACTGAAGAAGCGTATGTGGAAGCAGCTTTCTAAAACTGCCTCTAGTAAACACTGCGCAATGTAAGAAAAAAAAATTTGGCTTACACAAATAAAGTGCAGTGACTAAAAGCTAGACAACCTGGGATCAAGAAGTTACAAAAGGTTCATTTATAAGACTGCTGGATGTCTGACCACTTTTTGTTAATAGCAACTTCCAAACAAAACTCTCATTGACTTCAAATGGAGCAGGAACAGACCCAAAGATAGCAAATGAACTAATAATTCAATACATGGTCTGTAAAACACACTGGGCCATCTTATACTGTGGCATTTGATATTGATCTCAGCTTGGAAGCTACACAGCTATACATTTTTCACATGACTATCTAACTCCTACAAAACTGATACTAACTCAAAACTCACGGAAGTATCAGATAAATACCAAATAAACCAATTACATACTTGGCTTCTTTTACCTAAACAAACGCTGTTTTGTTTCCGGCTAACAAACATCTTACATTCAAAATTATTTTCTTGTTTGGTACAACACAGTCAGTGCTTTAATAAACCTGCTAATTGCTTTTAATGAATGGGGAACAACTCCGCCTATACATGTTATTTTACATCTGCATGTGAGGAGAGCCTTTACTAACCCATCTTCACCGGGGCTATCGCTGTGCCTAAACCTAAGCACAGAGTAAAGCTGTATTTTGATCTATATTTTTTAAATAAGGCAAATAACACAAAAGCCTGTAATGCAGAACTAGTCCTGGCACTCTGACTGGTCTGCTCATTTGCTGCTTTCTATCATGTATAGTATGTCTTATGCTGTTAGAGAGGCATATAAAACACCTCTAACTGAGATTTTCCATCTTTTTTTGTCCAGTGTAAACAAATGCAAAGCTGTAAGGCACTGGAGAATCCACATCCTTGAGTCTGGACAAGTAAAACTACACATGTAGCACACAAACAAATGCATGGAGAAAGAAAAACAAGACATGGGGTTCTGGTTTGAAGTCATTAGTGCCCTGTGTTCAGGATAACTGTGTTAGTAGGAACAACACCCTGAGGTAAGTTGAGCTGATCACCCCAAAATGTTCCAGAGAAAGCTTACCAAATGGGCACAAGTTTTGTTTATGCCACAGATTGGTATGTTTTCTTAAAATTTCTATTTGAGTTTGTGCTCTGCTTTCACTATTTGAATTACGGTAGTTTTCTGGGAAGGAGAAGTGTTATTGGCATCGATACAACCTTGAAAAACTAGCCTTTAGTAAAAAACAGCTTATAATAGTCTCTCATTGCAGTTTACTAGTTAAACGCTGTCTTACAGAAATTACATGACATAATATTACATTTTCCATGCTACAGCAAAATAAAAGACATACCACGTATTTATTGGACATAAAATTCATTAATAGTATAACAATAACAATCAATGAGAATTGATTACATCCTGCTGTTCATTGGGAAACCCCTTCTGATTTCCCACGAACATCTCAAATTTTTAAAAAAGCACTTTTGAACGGCACATTAATATTTAATTACTGTACTTTTAAGCAAAACGTTCACCAAATACTGCAAAAAGTGGATTTTCAGTCACAAATTAAGTGTGCACATTGCCACTACATTCAAAAGAATAAAGGGTAACATTTGTTCCTGCTGCAGAGAAAATTAAGTCTCTTTAAGTGTTGCTCTTTGCCATAAGTACTTCCTGTCTGTGTAATATATTTTATTTGCCTTTTTGGCAACAACTGCACAACTTTGAAGGCATTCTTACAAACCTTCGGAGCTTAACATTATCACACCAGCTTTGTTTTCGTTAGTTTAGTACCGAATTCAAACCAGGTTTCTTGAGAATGTCCACAACCTGCCCACTGGAAGCGTGCGACAGGCACCGTGCCTGCAATGGGAGACTGACCCAGGGCCCCAAGGCACTGCTGCCCTTCACAACAGACTTTGGAAGTTCTCGCTAAGCCAAAGCAAGTTTTTTTTATTTATTACTGCTTGATGACTTTTCAAAACTGACTATTTTGAAGCATTTGCCAAAACAGCTGCTTCACAATAAACTTCCAGCCCATGATTTCAGATTCTCCAAGCTAAAGCCACTCAGTGAAACCTAGTGTCCCAAAAGGACTCAGACACACAACAGCAAACACCTGCAAACCCCCTGCTCCCCTCACTAGGTACTGCTCGGGCACTTGTGGGGTTCAAGCTCTACATGGGGGTGGGTGAAAGTTTAGCAATGAATGCAGGCCTGCCATGACATAATGTGCCCTTCTGATGAACTCAACTTCTGAACTGCAACAACTATAGAGGGAAACAAACAAGAGCTATGAAACCATAGGATTGCCTTTAAGGCAAATAGAGATATTTTTAAGCAGGTGATTTAGCTGGAAAATGGTTGATGCCTTTTTGGACCCGTACAGGAGCTTTACAGCAACCACAGTCATTTGAAAGTGGCTTCACAACAGTGCAAAAGCATGCTAAAAAGATTATGAGAATAAGAACTGCCAGTCTAAAGACCTAATGCCCCAGAGTTACATTATTAGTTTTTCAAATTCATTACTAACTCCAATAAGCTGGCATGCAGAACAGCCTAATGGACAGCCCACTTTTGCTGGAGAAAGACAACTCCCCCAATTCAAGGAGAAACGGAAAAGCTTCCAAATGTGTAAAAGTATTATTTCTCCCATTCTTTTTTACTAGAATAAAACCATGCAATTTAGTTGTAAAACCACGTATATGGACTGTAAACTCAAAATCAGGCCAGAGATAAATGTTATGGTTTGGATATAAACTGCCTATTAGTATTTATAATTGAAACAAGGACATAACCTTAAACTTGTGTCACAGGCAGAAACGCTATAATTAAAAACTTTTATGGGATAGTAACTAATTTTGTATTATATGTGCTCTTTAAAGCTCACACAGCAATATATAAGTTTTATTAGGGTCGATGTTATCAATGTATGCATTTATAAGCACGCCCATTATGCCAGGGCAAGTTGTCATCCTGAAGTCTTTTGTAAAGAAGCGGCTCCACTAACGGGACACGCCGGGCCGGCTTATTTTGCTACACCTGCCGCCGAGGAGGTGGGCGAGCGGAACGCGCACCCTGCTGACGGAACCCACAGACCACCTCCTGAGCTCCAAAGTAACACGCACACGGGGAGCTGACCCCTGACCAAAGCCGCCCGTCCCCGCAGTCCCCCCCGCACGCCGGCACCGCCCCCGTCCCCCCAGCGCCGCATCGCCCCCGCCAGCCCCGGCGCGGAGCGCACCCCGAGGGACCCCGAGCGGCGCGCCCCCCTCCCTCCCGCAGCAAACTCCGAGACCTGGCACTGCCAGCAGCCTGGGGAGCTGGGGCGGGGGGAGGGCAGCGCTTCCCACCTCCAGCCGCTAATGACATTTCTAGAAATTGTTTCCCTTCCTCCCTCCCTCCGTCCGTCCCTCGGTCCGTCCGTGCCGCCCCGCACCCGCCGGCGGAGCGGGCAGAGACGGGGGGCGCGGGGGAAGGTCAAGGGCACGAAACGGAGGGGTGGGGGGCGCAGTAAAGACGGCCTAGGAGAGAGTTGCGGGGCCAAAGTGGGGGGTGTTTAAGGGGCGTGCAGGAAGAAAGGGGGATGAGCTCCGGGAGTGCAACCCGGGGTACCAGAGGCGGGTGAGCACAAGGTATTATCGGGGGGCGCCGGAGGAGCAAATGCAGGAGACACCACCACCCCCCAGCGAAGCACCACGCTCACCTCCCAGACCCACTCTGGCAGCCAGGGAAGGGGGACACCCTTCCCTCTCTGCCCCTGCCGGGCCAGCTGTGCTGGGAGAGCAAGTGGCAGAGGAGACACCTCCCAGGTTACAGCACCCTCTGCTAATGCACCCGCCGCCCCAGTTATCGCACCCTTCGAGCCAGTGCACCCCTCTGATCACACACCCACTGTTACTGCATCCCGCATTTACTGCACCTCTCGAGGAAAGTGGACACCCACTCCAAATTACCGCACATCCTCCAGTTATCGCACCCCCTCAGTTCCCGCACATCCCCCGCAGCCCCCGCGCCCGGGGGCGCAGAGGCACCACTCACCACAGAGAGTCCAGGTCCCACTCCTGAAGGAGAGCTAAGTCGAAGCTGTCCATGGTGAGCGATGTCAGCGCCGCCGCGCCGCAGCCACACGGCGTCCGGGGCGCATCCCAACTGCACCGCGGGCAGGGCGAGGGCGCGGAGCGCTCCCGGCGCCGCCGGCCGCCCCTCTCCGCACCCCGCGGGCGGGGACGGGCCCCACGGCCACCTGCCTCCCGCGTCCCCCCGCAGCGAAGCGGGCTCGCTCCCCCGAAAGCCTGCACACGGTGCCACCGCTCGTACGCGAGCGGCGCGGCGCGGCTGGGCTCGGCTGGGCTCGGCTCGGCCGCCGCGCTCCGCTCCCGCCCCGCTCCCCCGCGCCTCCTCCCTCCCCCCGCAACGGGAAACGGGAGCGCGGCCGAGGCGGCGCCCGCCCCGCGCACGCCGCGCCCGCACAGCGCCCGCACAGCGGCCGCGCAACACCCGCGCAACACCCGCTCAGCACCCGCCCGGCGCGGGGGGCGGCACGGCTCGGCTCGGCACGGCTCGGCGGGCACCGGGACCTGGTGCGGACTCGCACCACTCCCCCCCGGAGAGGGGCTTGGCCCGCCGAAGTTGGGCTTAGGTCCCCCCCACCGCCTTCCTCCTCCTCCTTTTCCTGGTCCTGGCCGGGTGCCCTCGGGTGGGCCACAGCACCCCAGGTCAGCAGCAGCCCACGCGTGGCGTGCACCGGGGTGTTCGGCGGGGAAACAGTGGCATTTATTGTGGGACGGGGCCGTGTCCCGGCCCCACTCCGCAGCCGGGGTGTTGGGGTGGGCTAAGGCCTTCACACAGCGATTCCTCATTAGATGTGTAATAAACGGCACCTGTGCAAATCCCCATCGCCACACCGGTCCACCTAGACCTGCGCAGCTGATGAAAGGTCCCTGGGTGGCATGAAGCCTTTAGAAATGAGTGACCTGCGGTTAAAAATACAAGTACCAGCCATCAGCACTTGCCACCCAAAGCGAGTCAGGCGCCCCACGCTGTCCATCCAGCCTGCGGGAGGCACCGGCTGTGATATCTGGCTGGCCAGGGGAGGCAGGCGCTGCTGATTTGTAGTTGCTGAATCACATTAGGAGAGGTTAACACACATTAAATACTTTCCAGAATGTTGGGCTTTTCGGCTAAGCAGTGAGTAGCTGCCAGAGAAGTGCCATGTCATCGCAGACGGGGAGAAGAAATGTGCAAAATCCGTGATGAAAAGAGGGGGCTATTCATCCACCAGCGCCAACGCGAATATCCGCGGAGCAATCCCGCGCTGGGGGATCCCTGCCCTTGGAGACCAACCCAACCCAGCTGGCAGCTGGCTAGGGACACCCCGGTGTGCGTGGCACCCTGACAGCCCGGAGCAGCGTTCAGGCTCAAGTACGCAGGCTTCTCGGCTGATTTGGTGACTGCGTGTTATTCGTTCCTGAGTTAGCTCGATTTAATTCGGGGTTGGTAACCCTGCACGGGCTGCAGCCGCAGCTTTGGCCGCAGCGTAGGCACGCTTCAAAGGACAGGTTTGAAAACCCGTACAGTTTGCACGCAGCTTTCGGCGAATCATCTGAAAGTCCCGAGCCTCTCCAGAGCTGCTTCTGTTCCCTTGCACAGCCAAGGTGGTGCTGCCTCCTACTGCCAGAAGTCCCCCGACCCTCTGGATGTGGCACATCTTCACCCTGGAATGACACACAGGAGCCGGCTCCTGCCAGGTCTGTCTCCTCACCTTCCCCAGGGGGATGGAGAAGGACATGTCCCATTTGAGAAGGCTTGTGGCACCCCGTGTCTAACCAGAGCAAATGAGGATGAAAATGAGAAAGGCCAGTTCAGATGCCAGGCTTGGTCCTGTATTAGTGGACACATAAATCCACCTGAAAACAGCCTTTTCTGTCAGCTGAAGTAAAGCTTACCACAGCTGAAGGTTGAGCCAGCAAAGCAGGTAGCATTCTCAACAAATGTATTACTTATGTGTGAAGGAGTGAAGGGCAGCATATTTACACTGACCTTTTCAAGACACAGCCTGTGCTGCCTCACTGTTCTTATTTTAAGGGAGGTTGTGCAACCCACATTGCAGTATGGCACGGATTCTTTTTCCCTGAGGCCCAGCTTACACAGTGATTTGCAGAAGTGCTTAAATCACCCCTGAAATAGTACATACATCAGGGCAGGCTTAGGCTGTCTTTATGGACTAAATCGCTAGAGGTAGACCCCCTTTACATCAGCACTGGAGCTGATCATAGGTCATTTTGTAAAGCACAAGGTGGACTGCAATGCTCACAAGTGATAGCTCACAAATGCGGGGAAACTTGGAAGCAAAATTCCGTAGGCTAAATTCATCATCCAAACTGAGATCAATAGAAAAAGTAAACAAACAGCATGAATAGCACTGAGTGAATTAAATTTCAAACAGTAATACATAATGATAGCAACATAGGCAGTATGTTTTATGTTTTTAATATGTTTTAACACACAAAATTATTATTTTTCTTTTACATTTCTTGCATGTATATTATTATTGTGGTGTTCTTTTCTTTCCCATCATGGCCATGATTCTCTTCTCATGCGGAGCAGCGAACATCAAGACTAATTGCATTGAAATTAATGTCAATTGAAAATCTCAACTGCTTTGGTTAGCTGCCAGGTGCTGCATGTTTCCCCTCTTTTTCTGTGGCCCTGTTGGCATTTCTGAAACTCATTGTACGTGAGACCTTTAACCTTCCACCCCTAATTTTGCCTCCTCTGTGATGGGCCTGGCTGGGCAGGCTTGTGACTTTGCTTTGCTCCTCTGCTGACTCCTCAGCATAACACTGTGGTCAGTTCCTGTGGCCAGAACATCCTCTGTGCTCCATGGTCTCATTCACTCAAATACTTTCCGCTTGCCAGCCACAGAACAGTAACCTCACCTGCTACTGTCTTACTTTAAAATGTCCCATCTATCTCCAATGCATTCCATTATCGGAACTGTAGCATACAGTAAATTAACATCAACTGTTTAAAAGGACTTCAGGCCTGTGCCTGAAGGAACTCCTTCCACACTGCCTGTTGCAACCCACGGCTTCCTCGCAGCCACCGGCTCTCCCCTGTCATCCCTTGCTGTGTGGTTTGTCAACATATTTTCAGCTCCTGTAGGGAGTGAGTCCTCCCTCTTTATGAAAGCATGGTGTTATATAAATAAAAATATTCTCTGTGCTATCTAATCCTCCTCGTTGTACATATATTTTTAATGATTCATGCAGACATTACTTGGCCCCTCATTGTGCTCTTTCCTCTGTTAACAGCTCTTCATTAAGAATGAGCAAGCAACTGCGCCCAGTCAAGCAGACTTTGTAAGAAGAGCTGAAGGCCTGGGAAATAGTGTGTAATTCAAATACCTTACATAAAGATTGCATGTAACAGGAAAGCTGAACATCGTCTTAAAAGTTGACATTTCCCACTTCTCAGACGCTCTGTCTTAAGTGTGGCATAGCAACATAGCCTGAGGAAGAGTAAAGATAATTTTAATGCAACATAAAATAAGGGGGAGGTGAGAAATACTACATTCTTAGTCAACATCCTCTACGCAAAATATCACCATAGTATCTCCTCGGTATGACCTACCTTTAAAGCATGTACCCAGCAAGAAATTACTTCCCAGCGAATTCGTAAGACCTTAGCTGAATGCTTTCAAAGAACAGGAGAGGAGTTCTGAAGGTGACAGTGTAGGTAATGCTTCAGCATCAGTACAGTGCACCTCAAGAATGTGATTTTCTACATCTTATCCCACTTGTGACACACCAGTGCAGAGTTGGTGGGACATGGGCAGAACCTGGTTTTGCCTGTGAATTTCTGTGGTTGCTGTGGGCAGCCTCACAGCCATGTATACACAGTGTGCTCCAGGATTAGACAGTGCATGTCACATCTTGCAGTTGCAGGGACAAAGTGAGGGCTGTTATATCTCACTGTGTCTCTCCAGTAAATCCATGCTTGTTCTTGTCTGAACAGTCTGATCCATCAGCAATTCCTTCAGAGGTCAAACTGCTCTGTTGCTTGAGGGGAGGGCTACCAAGCCAAATCATACGTTTCTTGGTGCGTGATGCACTTGTAATTCTCATTGCAAGGCAGACCTCCCATGGCAGCTCTGGGAAGAGCTCTGAGCTCTTGTATAGGCTTGGACAGGACATATGTGGTTCCTCAGTGTGTGTTTACATAATGCCTTGATACAAATCTCTTCCAAGGGATGAAAAAGCTGAGAAGCATTACTTAGTCTTGCTTCAGCATCTCATTACCATTCTGAGTAGTACCTACCTCCATGGGTGCCTGATCAACAGGGGCAAAGGATTCTAAATTAGAGCTGATTTTGCAGAATCAGTCTCTCAGTGCTTTAGGATGTGTTTTGTTTGTCCAGGGGTTTCTAGACTAATGACTGTACTTTGTAATAGTTTGCCATTTAAATTCAAGTACAGTGTTCCGTTATAATTACTTACAGGCTTAAGTGTAAAGAGTTTTAAATGTAGTGGGTTTTCATAACCTCATAGCTTACAACAAGGCAAACCCACTGGATTATCTAGTCTAGCCACCTGTATATCACAGCCTATCCAGTTTCACTGTTTATCGTGTATTGAGCTTAGTAACTTGCAGTTTGAGCAGTTGTGCAGTCCATAGTTTAGTACTCTTAACATAATAAGATGTACATTTTGTGAACAGTTTTACTCTCTAAATAGCTTTATTTGTGAACAGTTTTACTCTCTAAATAGCTTTATCTTCCTACTGCATCTATATGTCTTCAAGCTGATAATGTTTCATTAAGTCAGTGCTAAATTCCAGCCCAATGGCTGGTGTTGCTTCAGCAGAGAGTAAAATGAGCTCTGAATTGGGTTTCCCTATTTATTTAAACTTGCAATCTGCTTTGAAATTCCTTAGGATGAAAGCTGTGTTTATGTCTGATCACTAACGTATGCCTAACCTTAACTCTGTCTCAGCAGGTGTAAGTGCTCCTTGATTCTGTGCTCTTATACACCCCTGTATTGGATTATTATATGCTGTATTCGTTAGGTGGCTCTAGTCACTACAGAAGATGCCAAAAATATTGTGAATGATTTCTCTCCTGCAAATATCATCACATTCTATTTATACACTGTAGCTTCTGAGATTTGATAAGACCAGAGTGTAATATGGCATGGATACAGATGCTGTCAAAGTTAAGTTAACACAACATATTTCATCACTCTCCCACTTAACATGCGCAATACCCAAATGGTTGCAAGCTATCGCTCTTTTAAAGAAGCAAAATATATGGATTTAATTTTTAATGATTTAACTTGGTAATTAATCCAAATTATTAGTTAACAATAGCTAAAACAGAGAACTATAATGTATTCTCTGGATAATGAAAATATTTATTATTTTAATAAGTTGCATGGCTGGAAGTCTAAGTCAAGTCTTAGTCTACTGGACACATATTGCTTTTGATTCACACGTAGGACCCCCATGGAGGTAGGTGGATGGCTGTGTCCCCAAACAAAGAAATATAAATTGCTGCTTCCGAGTACTGATGACAACATCTATCATGTCAGCTGCAGAATTGATCCATCTTAAATTATAAGCCAGAGCTGAAGGAATTATGCCAATTAGAGAGACACAGATTTTTTTTTCTTGTTTTTCTCTTTCCTATAGTTTTTCACTCACACAAAAGGTTTTGAGACCTATTTATATTATGAAAGTCTTTTTGTCACCTGAGCCCCAAAGAAAGATTTAAAAAGAAAATGTAATTGCTGAACAGAAGTGCTGCGAGGGCTGTTTCAGGCTCAGGGGAGGGGAAGGTCAAGTTTTTAACCTAGAAACAAAAGGACTGAACCCAACGCTATGAGTGGGCTTTCCCTGGGGTCTGGGGTGAACAAAGCCTGTTTGCTGGATGGTGGCTTTCTCAGCAATGGGGAGGGCACGACCTGCTAGCAATGAGAACGGCAGGTACACGCCATTCTCCAAAGCAGAGCCCATTGAGGGGTCTGCAGGCTGGGGTCAGGCATGGAGGGCGTGGGGGGCAGCGGAGAGGGTGTCCCCAGTGACAGCTCCACATTACACATGCTTGCCAGTCACCCCCCAGCAGATGTCAGGGGCCGTCTCACAAAGTGGCCAAAGGATCAGTGGATGGAGACTCAAGCTGGTCACTGCTGCCAGCAGCACACAATGCCCTTTGGACCCGAAAGAAGAAGGTTATTAACATGTCCCTCATCTTTCCTCCCGAGATTTCTGAATTTGGGAGAGGTGTCAGATTCTGCTAAGTGATTACTACGTATTTCCTTTTGTCTGACATTCCTGCTTTGTAAACAGCTTTAATAAATGCCTTAATTACAATTCTCAGTGACTGCACCAGTTTAAGATTGCATCCTTTCAGAGCATCTCTTGGAGCAGTGGCTCCCTGAAGAAAACCTCCGCATGACCGAGGTTGCTGCCTGGCAGCCTTCCTTGAACAGGCAGAGGCAAGCTGGAGACAAAGGCAGCGGTGCACAGCACAATCCCTGCCTGCCTCCACACACTGTGCAAGAGACTGTGCATGTTCCCCATCTCAAATCACTGCAAGCAGCTCACAGGCAAGCCCTGAGCAGCACCAGGGCCGAGAAATCTGGGAAAGACTGCATTGACATATGTATGTATAATTTGGGATAATTACATTTACAAACCAAAACAAGGAGGAGGCAGGTGATCCTTGCTGAACAATCACAGGGACTTGTGTGTGCTTTCTGGGGGTCTCTGGTGCCGCTATGAGCTGGGGCTAAGTACCAGCAGCCAGAACTTGCTGTGGGGCATGAGGTGGGAATGGAGTTACCGGCAACATGCCATTCCTATGCTGGCTCCCAGGTCATCTTTTCTGGCATCTGAAAGTGGGCTGTCCCCACTTGCTCTCCCAGACAGGTCACCCAAACTGGGCTTGAAGTTTGCTACGTACTCTTCTCCAAACCTAAGCAAAGGTGCTCATCTTGAGAGACAGGTCCAACATGATCATCTGACAGGTGTGGATGTGGACTTCTCAGGAGGGGTTACTCCTAGAAAGGGGCATCTAATGGTGAGAAACAAGAGATGACAGTGGTAATGATCTGCCTGGGTGACCAGATGACTGTGCAGAAATAGCAGGCACTTAAAAGAAAAGCCCAGAGTTTAGGGTGGGATCCTTTCATCACTGGTAACATCTCAAAAGGTGACAAACGACTTGCCAGGGGTGCAAGTCAAGCTATCATTGTGATGTTGAAATGTGTTCTCTGCCTTCCTCTAGCAGCTGCAGGTGCTAGTCAGTTTGTGGGCTTGCGGAATTGCTGTTTGGGTCCAGGGTGGCCCATCTAACCTTCCCTCACCAATTTGATACTTGATGAACTGTGTAATCAGCAAAGCCTCAGAAAATGTCTCTCAGCCCTAGAAGCCCTAGTTTCTGGGTGACCAGGAGCATCATGCAGGGGATGCTTTTTTTCATAAGGGAAAAAGAGGACCTTTGGAAAGGGAGTAAGGTGTTTAAAGCTTTGGTTTTTGATGTCTTAGTGGGTTTTTAATGTACAAAATGTTGTGTATCAAAGTTAAAGGTCACGGACCTTAGAGAAATTCAAAGGATTCTTTGAAAAGAGGTTAAATATATATAAAATTTATGAGTGTGCACCCATGCAAATTGGAAAAGGAAATTAAACTATATCTGCAGAAAAGGAAAAATAAATCTACTTACATATGATGTAATTTAGAAAGTCAACTGTAGCTTTGAATGATGTCTGAAGGAAAGGATAAGGTAATGCTGACGAAGGCTTTATATGTGGGCTTGGAAAGCCATGTGGGACCATAGGCAAAAAGGGTTTGCAATATATGTGTATACTCATTATGAAGAGTTTTCTGTAGAATGAAAACTATATCTAGCTGACTTTCAGCTAAGAGAGAAAGATACACAAATAGAGCAAGTACAATTTTTTCAACCTCGTCAGTGTTTTCTGCACCGCTCGATCTGTTCTCCACATAATTGATTTGAAAACCTACATACTGATATTTTTTCCTAAGTCTGGTTAGTACTTGTGGATCTCTGTTTCTGCAAAATAAACTTCTACTCAAAATAACTGAGCTGAGAACAAAGGGGAAAATGATGAGAGATGTAAAGCAGAAGGAAACAATTTGTGTGGGTATTTCAGGGAGACACTTCCACAAAGCAACATGAGTAATTCACAGTATTTTCCTTTAAACTAAAGGTGGAAGCTGTGTGTGTTTCAAGCCTGACATGGCACAGTACACTACAATCCATGCGCCACATTAAAAGAGCCAGTGATCTCAGCTCAATTCCTCGTGAGGAGGCACTCGCCGAGCAATGCCGAACAATTGGGTCCCTGGGTAATAATTTTATTGGCGAGGCCAAGAAGGGAACAGCCGCGGAATTAATATTGCTGCACTGTGCTGTTCCAATTCTGAGGGCGAGAGAGGACTTTGCTTTATAATGCTGACACCGCAAATCCCTTAATGAGCACTAAATTCACTTAACAAAATTCTAACCCCCTCAGATTTCTGATGTAGCTTAGCATGTCGGTTTTACCTTGGAGTTTTCTGTGTTTCTGTGTTTCTATCCCGTCAACCTGAGCATCCATAAAGCACATATTCCTTTTTTATTCACTCTACCTGTTTATTCCTTAGTATATTTACCCTTTTATTAAGAGCTTCCACTTGGTTAAGACTTGTTCAAGTATAAGCTCAACAGGAAACATTTTCCTTTATACTGTAATAACTCTATATTGTTGCCTAGAGGGTGACAGAAAGTAACGTAAGATTCATAAAAATATAACTGTCTGAGCCAAGTAGATAGAATTATGGTAAGCATTAACTGAAGTGTATTTCTCTGTCCTATAGGGTGAAATCAGAACATCTTAATGTTTTCTTTCTTGGGTCACATAATTCTGCAAAAGTACACCAAGAGAAATGCCAGACTGCTTCTGCTTTATCATTACATTCTGTACCAGTCTTTCAAACAGGTTTGCAAATAAAATTACTTTATTTCATTATGTGTCATTTTACATTTTGCCCATGCATCACCCCACTGAGACCATTTGGTCTAAGACACTTTTTTTATAAGCTATAAGCAACTGGAATTTTAAACTCATTTAAACTGTAATTCAGGATGCTTTCAGTAGCTCCTTTTCATGTTTAACCATTAAAGGAGTACATCCACAGAAAAAGAAGAATGCACGTTTTATCTTGTTTCATTTTTTTTTTTTATCCAAGTAATAGTAAAAAATTCCCAACCTCCAAAAGGCTGGAAAAATTTTAAGCTTATTGGAATCAGCATGATGGTTCCTGAACACAACTTTTTTGATTTGTTTTCTTTAAATTGGATAAAGGAAGTGTGGGCATGCTAACTTTCCCACTTTCCCTTCCAAGTCAAGGGGGTTGAAACGCCCCATACATCTCTCACTCTCCTACAGTGAGGAGGTGGCTGAGCCACGTCCTCCAGTTCGCCATGCTCCTTTCTCCTGAAAGAGAGGGTCAGCATTTTGGAACTGAAATCCAGTAACGCCATATGTTCTGTGTCAGCAGCTAGACCAGCTCCATTAGCATCAGCAATAAGCTTTTTGATAATGTCTTACCATGCTGCAGAAGAGCTACCCGTGTAGAGCAGCTGTCTCCTGCAAAGAGGAAGCAAAATTATAGTAGCAGCGGGATAAACACCGCAGGCAAAGTCATGAAGGTGATATTTGTTAGCAGTTGCAGGCTGAGAAAGAAATCTCACACCTGAGAGACTGAAAGCATAAAGGATGAGATGGTCTGTTGTAGTATTTTCATTATTTCATTTCAATATTTAGTCAAATTAGTGAGTCTTAAATAAGATGGAACCAGGCATAGTTGTGTTGAGGAGACAGGACAGAGTTGAAAAGTGTAGGCCATTTTTCACATCTCTAGAGTTGAGGATTCTGATGTTTTCCTTGTTCTGGTTGCCTGGTAATAATTTAATATTTTTATTTCTATATTTACTTTATTTCTTAAAAAGCCAAGAGGTGGAGGTATGTTGACACACTGGAAAAGGAAGCTATCATTAATTAAAATTATTTTAAGTCTAAGATTAAAATAGTGCTCCTGCATATAAATTTGCTTCAATGAGCTGGACCCGCTGTAATGTTAAATCACTGCATAAATTAGGAAATGTATTGAACACACTGACTGGGGACTAGATAGTGCCACCAGTTTAGATGGTGCAGATTTTGTTTTCTCTTTATCCTTCCTATGTGGACATGCAGCTTAGATGCCACTAAGTCATTGTCCATTTCTGGCATAAATTACGTCTTTTCTCATAAAAGGGACCAGTCCAAAGTGTGTGAAAATCAGTGAAAATTTCTGAACTCACTTGAGTACAAGTTGGACCATGCCCAGAAAGAAACAGAGTATGGAAATTTGGGAGGAAGACGTTATCTCTGTTGTTTGCTGGTAGAGCTGGAAGGGAAACATCGCAAAATACCATGCAGCCTGCCATTCTTTATGTCTAACTAATACATGGATTTGCCATGACTGAGCTTCTGAACAAACCTAGTTTCATCTGAGATATCAAGCAAGGAGCTCAAAAAGCTGCTGTGGAAGACAGCAAGATGTTAATGAAGTTTTGCTCATTTATATCACTATTGTGTAATCCCTGTGAGTGATGGCAGTTTTGTATTCCCAAGTATTCAAATTAAATTGTAATACTGACCACTATCAACCCAGCTTATCAAAAACTGTGCACTTCCATCTGCTTGGTAACCTGGAGTAGGGAGAACCATGGCAATCTTTGCAACACCAAGCAGAGCTCATTCATGGAATACAACAGCCAAGGAGGGAGGTTCCCGTTGAGGTCTTCATATATCCCACTGCATCAGCAGTCCAAAACACACATCCTGCTCCATAGCCAGAGCAGAGGGCTATGGCTGGCCCATGCTGTGCTGAGACAGGGGGCTGCAAAGGAACCATTATGGCAAATCCTGGGGCCAGGGTCTGCTGATTTACAGCAAAGTCTACAATGACTTATATCAGCTGTGCATGATTTCCAAGTGACCATCCAGCTCTTTGGAACAAGTGGTCTGTGACTTCTCATCCTTATAATAAAACACTGTCTGCACTGAGGTGAGGTGACTGTTCCTCTTACCTCTCATGTAAATGAACATCATGCTCTGAGGTGGAGCTTGTCTGTAGGAGGGGAAATTGGAAGGCAAGAGGGAATATGAGCAACAGGATCCTGGATCTTACTCCTTTGCACCCAGCAGTTCAGATACAGAAATCCAGAGGCAATGTGCAGTCTGCCAGACCCTACAGAGTAGGGCTTCAGAGACCTAAGGCTCACAAGGCTTCTGCAGTGTCAGCTTCTCAAAGAGCAAATGGAAAAAAGAAAGCTATCCTTGCTGCTGAAGTGACATCCCTCGTGACTATCTTTTTCAGCAGAAGTGATCTGCATTCCCACATGGTGTGCAGGGCAAGCTATAAAATAAGCTGGAAAAAATCCGAACGAGATGGCAGAGCAGCAGAAAACAGTGACAAATGTACCGTAGCAGAGCTGCCGGCAAGAGCTTCACCTGCTGTTGCAGGATTGCTTTTTTCTCCAGCACCACACTGAGGTGCCCAGGCAAGATAAAGAAAGCAGGAAAAATATTACATTCTTATAATGCAGATAAAATGAAGGAGTTAATATTGAGTAGTGCAGGGATGGACAGACTGTTATTTCATGTAGGAGCACACATGAAGTAGTTCAACAGAGTTACACCAGAATATTCCTGCACTTCTTGTACAGACAAGAGCTGATGAAAACCTCACAGAAATTCATATAGACATTACAGATATGTAGATCTAGCTTTATGCTTAACCTTTATAGTAGCGTTCTGACTAGGGGAGCAGCCTGTTCTGCCCCGGGTCTTTCTGTCCCAGTTACCTGTAGAGCAAACACAGCGTGCTGTCCCATGGTGGAGAGATGTGAGATGGCAGTGTGAATCCTTATATTCGTGACCACAAAGTCATGCTATAAGGCAAGGACCAAAGACGTTGCTGCTCCTCTCCCTCCTTTCTGCGGATGACAGCTGGGACAAGGGACTGGCTATCATGTTGTAAGCAGGGACATATATCTTCTAAACTGTTTATTTGAATGACTGCAGAGGAAGAAGAGGATTTGCCCCAAATGCCTTCTTATTTATGTTCTCTTCTAACTGTTTTATTATGCCTAATTTGTCATCCTTAGAGGATGCCTCTTATCATGTGCAAATTCTTTTAAAATTATTATACTGACACAGAAATAATAGATGCCTGATTTACATTGTAATCTTCGGTAAGAGGGATGTTTGTATTTTTGAAAGTGTTATGATTTTGGTTGCTTCTCAGTGGGGTTTTTTTTGGCTCCTGTTATTGTATTGTAGTGTACAGAAAGGAAGGGGAGTTCAGGCTTTCATTAGAGACACCTCATGATGAGATCCCAAATCCTAGTCCCTTCCTAGGACACTGCAGTCATCAGCACAGACAGCAAAACATTAAAAATCTAAGTAAATAATGACTGTGATGATACAGTGGGAAAAGGAATAAATTTTCAATTCACTAGGGTTAATAGTGATAGGCTCTATTTTCTAAACAAAGATTACTACCCATTCTCTGGAGCACACATACACTTAATACACAACTGCAACATTAAAGCTGAGATAAAGAGGAAGATAATACTGACAGCGGGAAGCTCTGTACAATGCAGCATTTACAGACAAGCTTCCACAATAATGTTTAAACCCTAGGCTTTTACACTACTATATTTAAGCCAAGAAAGCTAATCAGCCACCTCCACCTCCTAAGCCAACCCCATCCCACTTCGCATGGCAGAACTCTGGCTCTGAGGAAGTTATCACCTCTCCTGGAACAAACCCAGCTAATGGCTGCTCAGAAAAGAGTTTTTTTTTTTTTTTTTTTAGCTCTTTAAGACCTTGATGTGTAGCAGTTTTTATCTCACAGCAACATTCAAAATGTGTCTTTTCCAGGTGAGGTTGCCTACATGAATTCACAAAGGAAGGTATCAATGCCCTACCCAACTCTATGGGCTGCCAAGATCAGTATTGAGAGGGAGAACCTGTATTCTTCTTTATGACATTCAATGTCATTCTGTGTGCTGAGCCCTTTTTTCACCTTAGTGAAGAAGAAATTTTCTTGGGGAAATGAAACTCATTTAGAAGCACCTTTTTTTCTACCGTGGGATCTATTCTTTTCTTGGCAGAATATGTGTCCTGTCCCTACAGATGAAAACAACAATACTGAAGAGCAAGGGCCAGAATTGAGCCAAAGAGTAATTTAAGATCAAATGAAAGGGCAAATGGTAAAGTTTTATTAATACTCCTCACACTAAGCACTAACCCTGCTGTGCCTCTCCTTCTGCATGAAAGAATAGTAGGGAATGCCAAGGACAGGAATCCCATCTCTTTTTCTCCAAAAGGAGATGCATTAAATGCAAAACCAGCAGCAGTTTCATTTTCACAAAAAAAAAAAATCTTTTTATCTTTCATATAGTTATTTAATGTCCCTCCTTTATAGGCCAGCCTTCAGAATCATGGCACAAATGACTTTACTGGCTATCTGACTGTCATTCTCTTTAATACAGTCTGTGGTTTGCTAGTTGATGATAGCTTAAGCGGAATTTAATTGGTAACATATTGTCAGTTGAATTAGAGGCCATATGATACAGATTTAAACCTTGGTGATTTTTGCATAAAGAACAATCTGTCAACAAATCACTGCAAGAAAAACACCCATAAATCAGTTTGTCAGGTTTATTAGTAAACACAGAAGTTTTGTTTTCTGGTTAGACCAAAGCCTCTCTCTTAGCAGACAGAAAATGGTTCCATAAATGCAGGTTTCTCTGCAGGTGTGCAGATTTTATGTTTCACATGCATACATGTACATAAACATATACAGGGATATGTGCAATTGCAGAGCACTGCAGATAATGACCTAGACAGCTCTTCCAGCCCTGTCTTCCTAAATAGATCAAACTGCAGCACCTCAGGTAGACACTCTGTAGAGTCACACCCGCATTTATTTAACCATATAAACTGAGGCTACATTCAGAGAAGAATGTTGCACTTTCTCTGTGCCTCCGTGCTTCTGATGACTTATTTTGCCTTATTATGCTTCTTCTGATAGATTCACCTTTTTCCTCCAAAGGTTCATGATAGAACTTTGCTGGCTCAAAGCTGGGACGTTGACACAGTCCTTTCTTTTTCTGGAATCATGCAATTCTAAAGTAATTTTTACAAACCTGATGATATTCATCCCTGTAGAGCATTCCTCTGGCATGGATTGTATCACAAGTGATGGAGCTGGCTTCATGGCACAAAGAAGAGTTTGTTTTATGTGTCAAGCCAGATGAAGCACAGAGGTGAATCAGATCACCTATAAAGTCTCAAGGAGAGGGATTGTCTCATCTGTCCTGGAGGCTGCAGGAACATCACAAGGGGCCAGATCTCCTGGTAGGCCCTTCTTGGGGGTGTCAGAAAGGGGCCCTGTAAATCACCTAGCAGACTCCCCTTATTCTTGGGTAGATACCACTATCAAGTACCTATATACACCGCAGTCCTCTCCCCCACTGTACATGTGCAGACACCAGACATCCTCTGACACTAGCCTACATCTACTAAGCAGAAGCTGTCTTCTGCCCTACAGGTGCACAGTGGCCTCCCTCCGGGTTTGTGTTTAACAGGATTAATTTTTCCTAATGGTCAAGCATTTGAGAAGTAAGAGAAGGCAAGGCACCAACTGAACAGATATCCCATGGGTATCATTATGAAAAAGATGGGAAATCACAAAAAAAGTGTCCCATGAATATTCTATTTAAACAGACACCTTATGTATTGCGATTACCCTCGGGTGACAGAGACTGACAGAGCATGTCTATCACTCACAATAAAAATTGCAGGACAGTCTGCAGCACCATTCATGAGCATGATATAAGGTACTATAGTTGTTACAGCAGCATAATGTTCCTATGCAGTAACAAATATACTATGCGCAGACATGCACATAATTAAAATGATGCTCGCTGGCTTGCTAGCACCATTTGCCAAAGAATAAGTTGCATGCAAGTGGATTTGCATACAAATGAGATACTGTCAGAACAATAATGGGACTTTGATAAGACCACATACTCATGTCATTAAGTCACTTCAGTAGCTAAGGAATATTTAGTTGGCATTAAACGAGGATAAAAGTTGATCATTTTCCCTTCCCCCCAAATTAAAACAAAAGCCAACAAGGTACATCCAGTTAAAAATACCAAGACGTTTTTAAATTGAAAAGTACTGCTATTAATGCTATCTTTTAAAAGTTTTATGATGCACTGTGGAGCTAAAATTGTAATCTTAACAGAGAAATGAAATCTATTTATTGTTAAAAGCTATTGTTACTGAGAGTCCATGTACCTGCTTGCTTGGTGAGCACAGCTGCAGTATGGGGTGTGATTTTTTAAAAATAAGTAAAACTTTTAGACAAAGACATTTAAATTGCTTATATTTAGTTTTATGCTTAAGTGTAATAAAATCAGCATAGATTAAATATCTACTGAAATCTTCCAGTGAATCAAGAGCCTCCTATTTTTTGCCATACCCAGAGACCTCTTGTAAATGTTTGAACTTTGGACTTGATCCAGCCATGCTGAAATCAATAGGAATTTTTCCATTGAATTCAGTGAGAACAAGTCCTTTGGGAACAGTCTGAACTGAGACGCAATGCTCTACTTAACTGCTAAAAAAACCCCCGAAACCTTTTGGAAGACCATCTGATGGCAATCTGAAGGTCTGTACATCCTAGGTGTTTTAGAAGTCACCAGGATTACAGTAGTTTAAATGGTTTTGTCTGTAAATAAGCAGAGGAAAAGTTAAACACCGTGGTAAGAAGTTTTCAAAGGAGAAGTCAAGACATTAAAATTGTCTTTTGATGGTGGTGGGAGACCTACTACCCCTTTAATGCAGGAAATGGTCTTGCAAATTTGCTAACTTCTCTCCTAAGTTGAAAAATGGTGTAGGAGTCACTCAGAGGAGGGTAAAAATTAATATTAATGATTTCATTTTGACAGGAATGAACTCATTACCATGCACATTTCCAACGTTTTTCAACAGTTAATTTTAGCTGCTGAAAAAGACCTCTCTTGCTAACAGAAAATATGGTAATTTCACATTAAAAACTGTGTATTAAGAAGTCTTTCTTTGCCAAAGTTACAAGCGTTTGACAGGGTTTTATAAACCACACTGAGCATCTCACAAACTTTCAATCACACATTATGAGAGGACTAAAAAATCCAAAATTAAAATCAGTTGTCTGATTTAGTTTCTGTACTGTGTAATTTTTTTAGGTACTGCTATTATGACAAAACAACTAAGACATATGGAAGAAATACATTGGCCCTTAAGACTCCCTAGATTTTTCTAAGAAAGAAAATACAACATTGCAGTATAATAACTGTTACTCCCAGAGTTAGAATATATACTATTTTATTTACAGTAGAAGAATTAGCAGTTATAAAAAGTAAAAAGTAGCTGAGGTAAGACAGATTTACATTAAGATAAATGTGTTCATTTAACCTCTAGCATGTTGAATCTTGGGCACTATTTTTATGATTTACCAGCAAACCCTGTATTTGGATGCTGGTGGGCTTAAGGAGTCCTGAGAAGCTGTAGGTGATGCATGAAATGTAGCTATCCCCTTTTTGCTCAAGAGAAACAAACTCACCTGACAATTTCAAAGATTTTGAAACAGTAGCACTAACAAATTGGCTATTTTAATCTGGAAAATCTTCGAAAGGAGTTTTCAACACCTTTGAAAGGCACAACATGAAGCCTTCCCCTGTTTGCTCTGCTTTCACCAGAGAAGCTGTAAGGGAGGGAAAAACACACCAAATGGTGGGGTTCACTCTTCCATCCCAAGTAGCTGCCCCTCCCCAGCTCCTGCAGCATTGCCTTCCCAAAAGCTGTGCTGTGTAACTCTTCCCTTACAGAGCCTGGGACAAGCGGTGCAGGAGCCCTCTTGGTGCTGTATGTGAGCTATGTGCTGATAAAACAAGGCAAATAACTCCCTCCCAGTGCTGTCAAACACACAAAATACACAGCCCACAAAACAAAGGAGATTGCCTTTATTTCCTTCCCTTCTAATCTTCTTCAGGGCTATTTGTAACAATAGTAGGCATAACACTGCCAAACACAAATGTGATTTCCAAGTTGGAGTTCCTTTCGAAAATGGATTAGTTCAATTTTCCAGATGTCAGACAGGTGTGCACTTAAGTATACACTGGAATTCACTTCTGGTGATTAACACTCATAATGACTATTTGGCTATGACAATCAGATCCTTATTTTCAAAACCTACCATTTATTTTTCTAGTACATTTACTTCACATATAGCCACCAGCCAAATCCAGGATCAGCTAGAAGGAAATTAAGAACCGATTTATTATGCTTGCACTGTTTGTACAACATTCATCATCACTAGGAGAAAGTGACTGCAAAAAGGAAGGGTAAAGAGGTTTTACACCAATAGAGAAATAAATGAAGATGTGTCATTCAGTTCCATGTGGGATTGTCAGGAAAAAGTTGAAAGAAAATTCAGTCAAAATTTCCCCATATTGCTTGCATCCCTTGTCCCTTTGCTCTGCAGAAGTCATTCACTTCCAGAGCAATCTTATCTCCAACTCTACAAAAATTCCCCAACTCCCCCCAAAAAAGCTCAGCATCTGCCAGTGGCTTACACTTGGAGTTATACAGCTCAGTATATTTGAAAGGTTTCTCTTCCAGTGAAAAATAAAAATAGCAAAAATAGTAAAAAAAGTTTCTATACTAGCTTCTCTGACAGAGCAACCCTTGCTCATGCTGGCTTCTCACACTACATTTTGAATGGGCTGAAACTGGGCAGAGGAATTATGGGTCAGGACTCTACTTCTCTCTCAGGGAGAGCTGATCATGGAAATAAAAAGTTTGTTTCCGTATCTGGATTCAACCCAAAGGGTTCATCTTCTAGGCATCTTTGTATACCTTCATAATACTGGATAGAGTCACCACAAAGTCATAACTCTTCAAGAAATTAATTAATCTGTATGAACAAAAAACAAATAATGTGGAAAAGCAGGTCTGTGTGGCCTTGATGCAGCAATAGATTTGGTTTCAAAGGTTCTGCTGGTGTGCTTGAAGTCATGTAAATGCTGTGTCATATGTGGGATAGTCTAGTACTACGGTTTATCTGTTGTAGCACTGGTATCGATCCCAAAAGTACTGTTCACTGATTGCTGGCTAATTAGGTGCTGTTAATAAATCTATAAACTGCTTTGATCCTGATTTGGTTTTGCTGCAGGAGACATAATCTATCTTTAGCCATTGTGGATAGGCAGCAAGGTTGTGACCACTCTGTGCAGCCAGAGAAAACAGCTGTGCTTTAGCGGCTGCTGAGAAGTTTCAGTGTAATAAAGTGAAGTGAGGAGGAAAAGCTCAGACCTTATAAGTGGACCCAAGAAGGACCCAGATGTTAATGGAGGTCAGTTTGGCTTGGTAAGTATGGCAAGTATTTTTTCAGACTTATTAAGGCTACTGAGATCCTGCTGAGTCTGTCAAAACCACACCCTTATAAATCGACTTCCAGTTCCAGGCAAGCGAGTCTTCCTTGGGCACTTTCTTGCATGTTTCTCTCTTTCACAAACACACCTACACAACATCTTGCTGGTTGTCAAACTTCAGCAGCCGCTTTTGAGCTTTTAGAGTGCTGTTCTATTTTGTGGATGCCAAAATACCTTAACTTGACCCAGTCCCTCAGTTGGTTCTTTTAAGATCACCCTACTGACATTTTAACAAGGACCTTTATTTCAAGACCAAATGAAGACTGCTGGATGTGGTTGTTCTACTCTGCAAATTTTGTGCCCAGATACTGTAGTACTATACTTTTTTCTTTTTTTTTTTTTTTCCCAATGAACAGGTTTAAAACTTACCTGACAAAAGACCTGACAGAGTTAAAAGAAAAAAGCAGAGAAATTTCCTTTCCCAATTTAAAATAGGCATTAGAAAATAACCTCTTCAGCTATTTTTCACTCATTTTCGTTAATTTTTAGAATAGTGTCAGATGAAACATGGACTAGTTCTTTTCTGAGTCAGGCTCCGTGAGAGCGAATTAGTGTAGGTGGAACCAATAATAACTCCAGGGAACACTGTGAAAGCATCATATAAAGGTGCCTCCACAACTTTGAAGATACATCACGGGTCAGCTCTCCATTATTGTTGCTTTCTTGAGTAACACAAGCAGAACTGGGCCTAGAGGGGGCTCTCATGTCTCAGCATCAGCCCACCTTAACCTCAGCTCAAAGTATTGTCTTGTTGCATGAACGCAGCACTGGGGACACTTGCTGACCTGGGTCTGAGTGGTTGGCCCAAACTGGCACAATTGACCCAGAGGTACCGTAACAGCCCCAAATCTAACAAACACAGAGCAAGAAGATTCCCTCTGTTGAACATGGGCTATCACTGGGAAAGATAAGGATCGTGAGAAAGGCTGGAAACTTGAGCACTTTCCCAGCTATATTGGGAGGTGCAGTAAAAGGCAGCAACTCTCTTTATGACCTTTTCTTGCATGGTACACCATGAACACTACACCAGCAGTATACTGCAGACTACCATATGAATTCAGCTGATTTCCAAACAAAATTCTTTACTGTATTGAGCTTGCCTCCAGTAAAGCACAGGAAGCCCTAGCAAACCAAGCTGTGGCTCCAAAAACCTTATATGAATGTGTTGGATGTTGCGTTGGCTTTTACACTGTTTTGCAGCCTGTGAACATACACAGTAGTATGAACAGTTGGACTCAATGATCTTAAGTGTCTTTTCCAGCCTAAATGATTCTGTGACTCTGTGTGCAAGGGGAAGGAGAAGATGAGTAGGAAAGGCTGAAAGGGAAACCAAAGTAATGAAATAAATTTGTTTAGCATTTAAATATCACAGTGATGAATATAACCTGGACAGGAGAAGCCCATGGGTGTCTTCATGTATTTTAAAGTGTGAACCCACATAAATGAGTTGCTGGAATGCATTCCTAAATTTGTTTATCTCTTTAGCAAAGAAAAACCAACACTAAATATTGAGGTTATTTTATGAAGTCAAACATTTAAAAGAAGAGTTCATTGTGCAACTTAAGCCAATTAGAGCAGAATGGTAAAGCCAGTGATAATAAGCCAAAAAAAGGAGTCATCAGGTCAAATTTACATCTCAAAGAGCTACAGTATAATTCCATGAACAAAAAAAAGAAAAATAACCTTTGAAGTTTTGCAAGGTTCTGAAATAATCAGGATTTGGTAGTTTGGATTTGTTAGTTTGTTTTTTGCTTGTTTGCTTGCTTGCTTGTTTTAAACTGGGCTAACTTTCTCCCATTTAAATCAGCTTTTTCACTGACTTTCCTGGAAGTATAATCTTGACAGTTGCGATTCTTGTGAAAGTGTTGGAAAACAATTAATCTGTGAGGCAGCAAGACACAGAAAGAGACTACAAAAATGTAACTGTTGTGTGCTACGCTTTCCTGCTGCTTGGTAAGTAACTTCCAAAGACACAGGAAATATTTTTAAGTGTTTCCGGTTGAAATTGAAAGCCATCAGCTGAGGAAGGTAGTACATATTTTTATTTAAAAATTGTGCATACAAATATATATTTAAAAATGAGATGAATGATAACATGTAGGACAAACTGATATAGATATAGATATAGATATAGATATAGATATAGATATAGATATAGATATAGGTGTAGATATGATTCACCTTCTAAAGTAAGTAAACAATAGCATAATTCTATTTGGTAGGCTGATTATTCAAGTTCAGGCATGTTTTCCCAAGGCTATGTATGTTTTGGAATAGTCTTATTTAGCTACAGATCTGATTTTCAAAACATTTATTATACTCTATTGCATCAATGACTTTTAAAAAATGCCCCCACTGAACTACGATCAAGTGAGTATGCCAGTATTGGTATTGCCATTCAAAGTTGTTTTGCATTACAAAGTGAAACAGCTTTTCCCTCCATTTTTCCATCATGGAAGCTGTTTTTGAAAGATCTCACATTCACTCAAAACCATAGTTCAGACACACTAGCTGGCTGACCCAACACTCCATTCACTGAAAAAAAAAAAAAAAAAAAAAAAAGCAGTGGTTTCTTTTTTGCTTCTGTAGTTTGGATCTAAGTCTTTACCACTTAGCTCCCTTTATCTTAGTGTTTTATTCAACCTGACAAACCTTCAGGGTTTTTTTCCCCCTTTTATTCTGTACAGTTGAGAAAACCCTCTTACAGTGTGTCAATTTTAATATTTGCTTACTTCACCAATACACAAACGAGTATATCAAGGTCTGCCTTTGGGGAAGCAGCACATACATTTGTTGATGCTGTACCACACAGTGCTTGTAGCAGCCTCTGGGTAGCTGAGCTCAGGCTGATAAACCCACCTGTTCCCTCAGGCTACTCATTTCCCCTTCACCCTCCTCATCATCTTTGTCATCCTGGCAAGACTTGGCACTGCTGGCTCAGTGAGCTGGGACTCCTTCTGGTCTTATAGAAAGGTTTATAGACCAGTAAATATTTGGGATACTTTCTGAAGTCCTTTTCCACCAGTCTCCAAAGTGAACATTGCACTGGATAGAAGGCCTCAAAAATTAGGTTTCTTTTAAAAAAGAAGGTTCATGTATTTCTTTTCACTACTTGTTGTTTCTAGTAATAGACTAGAGTTGGAATTTTCCTTAGTTCTATCTTCATTCATGAAAACTGAATTTTAGAAGTGCTGAACTTGCCATTTCCCATGGGTGAAAGAGGGTGGAGTTGCAAAACTTTCATGCCTCAGAACATAGGGGCTGGTCCAGCTTCAGCTGGGCTCTCAAAAAACAAAGTTTAAAGTTTCCAATGAGTGCTCAAAAATTTCCAATAAATCGAAAAGGACAACATTTAACACTCAAGGGGAGGATACATTAAGCAATCTTTTTTTTTTTTTTTTCCCTTGAAGTTGTGACGTGAAAACGAGTGTGGAAATGCAAAGGGCTACAGTCACAGCTCTTCTCAGGAGTAGCAGGGTCACCTGCCTTTCTGATTTGATGCAAAACACACTGCTACAATTTGTGCAGGGCTAGGAGTTGGGCTTAATGATCCTTGTGGGTCCGTTCTAACTCACCATATTCTGTGATTCTGTGATTTGCTTTTCCTCTGTGGCTTGTGCAAAGACTGTTGTCATATTTTATACATAGAACAGACGAGCATTTTGTTATTAAACATTTTCTTTATAAATTTGCCTTGTAATCAGGTGAAAATTTAGTACCTAATCATAACTTAACCTGGTCCATATTACTGATTATTGCCATAAAGATGAAAATTCAGGAAATCATTAAAGGTTTTATTTTTGAAGAATATTTTTGATATTCCACTCATGACTGTTCCACTCCATTGAATGTGTAGCTTTCATTACTCCCTTCTCTTATCTAGTAAGTTGTGTAAAATTTGTGAAAATGTTTCTGTAACAGAAACCTAAATGAGCTATAGTTTTAAGACATTCTGTAGTGAAGTGTACTTCAGGTTTTTAACTGGCTTATTGTTTGCCCCTTTATCTCATCATATCACAATTGCAAAATTGATCCACAACTGATTGACAGGATCCGACAATTTTCAAGAACATTTATGTTTAGCAAAAACTGCTTCTGTTACAGCAAGAAAAATATTTACAAAAAGAAAGGCACATGCAAGTCAAGTATGAGGTCTTGTAAGTGACTACTGGCAAGAATAATGCTATCACCATCTGCAGAGACTCATAATTCTTACAGAACTTCTGAACTGACTTTGAGGGGCAAATGGGTTAGAAACAACACTGCAGTCAGTGGAGAAGTGATCACACACACATGTAATTGTGTGTTGTGCATGAGCACCTATATACACTTATATACTTAGAGATCTGGAACTGCATTTATAGAAATACTCGTGTATTATCCTTGCTTGTAAGCCTGTCTTTTTTAAGAGATTATTATGAAACTGGTATAAGATAAAGGTTTCATTGTGTCATCAGAAATTCTATGATGTGCATAAAATAATCATTTACAAAATTTCAACTTGGTTGAAATTTCTTCTGTTGTTGAAACCTGGCTTATGTAGAAGTAATTAATTTTTCTCAATTGGATTTTATAAAAATGCTCTTTTTGATTGCAACAGTATGAGATGTTTGATCTAATTTAACTGTGGATTTCTAAGGGGGAGTTTTACTGTCTGAGATAGAGTTGCCTATTCTCGAGCAAGCAAACTATTATACAATGTTATGTTTTGTGCTACTGTGTAATGAAATGCTATAATTGATATAGGTCTTTACCACACTGACTATGACACAGTACAATATAAAATAAATTACCAGAAAAGAACAGCATTTTTCTAATCCTAGATGCTTATATAAAGTATTTTGAATTGTTGCATTTTAAGGAAGTGACAATTATTCTCTCCATATTCACTTGATTCATGAATAGTGCAATTTTCAAGCATTTGTATTTGATTAACAGTGCTCAGAGAAAAAGCCCCATAACAAATAGTCAAGTGGCTATAAACCAGATCCTTCCATGCTGACAGACTACTTAATCTGGTCAGTCTTGAATACCAGTGTCTGCCATGTGAGCAGGCAGCCTTCAGAAGCCGCCAGCTTCAGTGGTCACCTTTAAATGCTCCCCAGCTGCCCCAGGGCTTCATGCTGCTCTCACCAAAGCCAAAGGCAAAATCTTTACTGATCCGGGCTTTTAGAAAATCAAGTAGCATTGGCTCAGTAACTGCTGCTTTCCCACAAAAACAAATACAAGATGGTAATCTGGGAATTTGCTCCTCAAAATCCGAATGACTGAGTTCCTAAGGGCAAGTGTGTGTGATTTTAACTGGCAGCAGCCTGCCCTCCCAAGAGTGGTTCAGGAGCCAGAAGAGGAACCTGACCTCCTCATGACTTACTTGGCTGCACGAAATGGGCTGTGCAGAACCTTGTGGCCTCCTGGGACCATACTCTGTTAAGAGTGCAAATAGGTAGCTTTGAACTGAACTATTGTACGCATAGATTTTAAATGATCAGGACTGAATGGTCTTGCTGTAGTGTGCTGAGGTCGTGTAGTGTGTTAACAGCTCAGATTTCTAAGAAAATGTGGAAGAAAACCACATTCAATACAATTAAAAGCCAGCCAGCCAGCCAACCAACCAAGCAAAAAAGATGCAGCCAAAAATGCCGCTCATGAAACAACAAATACTGTAAATACTGGGGACCTGGGACTTTCAGGAAATTTTTATTTTCCCCAGTTCACAAACAACCTTCCTCAAAATTCGTGCTGCAGGTCACAGCAACAGGCTGATAATGTTTTCCCATTTGAACAAAGCATCATGTACTAAGGCAAAGGAAGCTTGTATTAAATTCCTATCATCCCAAGAATGCAGCAGATTTCTAGCAATATGCTATCAGGAATTATATGAAAAACATAAAATCAAGTTATAATTTTTGCATTTATTTATTTATTTTCATGAAATTATCATAAAATTTCATATCACATTATGAGCAGCAATTCCTGCTGTAGAGAAGTAACAACCCAGAGCATCAGATATTCTCTAGTGGATCTTTCAGATCCAAACCTGCTTAGCTTTTAAGATTAGACAAGATCAAGACTACTTAGACAAGGAAGGCCATCTGTTTTCAAGGATCCAGCTGCTATCCCTTCAAACAGAACTCACTGTGGACTCATGCAATTTATTAATCCCAGGATAAACCTGTAAGTCTGCAATATCATTATTTGACTTCTTTATACCATTAGCTTGAACATTTTATCAACTGCTGTGCAGGTAACAGTCAAAAAGCTAAGGAGATTTGTCAACCCCCATAATTAATATCTCCTTTCTTTTAAGTTACCAGGACACCAGTCCCCAGTTCAGCACAGGCTTAAGCACTTTCTCTGGGCAATTCGGAGGATAAGATTAAAAACTGGCACACGTTTTTGACCCTTTCAAAACCTGGGACTAATGTTGAAGATGTTGCCTGTGCCAATTTGGTTTTGAAATTGGTCCATATATTCACTCATATATGCACACACACACACATGAGTGAGCATGGACACACATGATGCTATTTTGTTATTTTTAAGTTTGTACTTTCTTCTTCAGAAAGCAGACAGATGCAGATTCCACTCAAGCCAAGAGAAATTGGTTTCTGGTTGTTGGGGCTTTTTTTAAACCAAGCAAGTCTGGAGTTATCTCAGCCCTCAGAATTTATGTGCTGGATTTTAAAAGTGAAAAAGGCTTTTTCTCAGTCAGACGACTCCAAATTGGCTAAGTGACTGGATGGGTGTTAATAAAACTTGCCTTTCGTTGGCAAAGTGATCATATTTGGTCCCAGATGGAGCAGGATAAATCAATGCAAAAGCTACTTTTCTCAGAAACTTATAGGTGACTGAAAATAAGGGTTTAGAATGTAAGTGCCATGTTAGTTGTGGTTTCAGAGTGTTAGTGTTATGATGGTGCGATCCACCTGCTAAAAGCATATTTAACAAGATAAAATAAATAAACCTTTTTATATATGCAGGAATATATAGTTGACAAATCCAGCACCATTAGTCCTTACAGTGTACTTTCCTGAGAAGCTCTGAAGTACTCTCCCATTCAGGTTTCTCATGTAATTATTTGAGTTAGCAAAACTTTGCCTGAACAGAGCTGGTGTTTGTGCTCTGCCATGTCCTCTGCCTAAGAAGACAGCAGGAGGAAAGGGTGGGTTGGGGCTTTCATTTTTCAGGCTTTTCCTTTCTGTCTTCCCAGATGTCTTTTTAAAGGAATGGAAAGTGAGCATTCAATAGTGCATTGTCTTAGCTAACTTCTGTCTAATTCCTTCAGCCTCCCTGGCCTGTATGTGGGTGAAGAACCCAATCTCATGTAACTGCTCTTACTGTCACACTCTTGGCTATCCCCTCTCTACTAGCACATCCTCCTTGCCCACAGCTTTTTAACATGGTCAGGAACTCATCATGTATTGAGCATCTTCAGGCTGCAAAAGGCAAGAGGTTCTCAGCATCTACAAATGGGGTGACATGGCTGGATCTTTGATTAGCAGCAGGACTTAGCTCCACCTTTGCAGGGAGCTGTTCATCTTTGCTTTTAGATCATCTAAGCTGCTTCCAGCAGGAGCTTGGTTCTCTGAAGCAGTTATAGAAGCACTGAATCATTAAGGTTGGATGAGACCTCCAAGACCATTGAGTGCAACATTTGACCAAACACCACCAGGCCAACTACACCACAGCACTAGAGTGCCATGTCCAGTTGTTTCTCAAACACTTCCAGGGATGGTGCCTCCACCACCTCACTGGGCAGCCCATTGCAGTGCTTAACAACCCTTCCAGTGAAAAAAATTCTTCCTGATGTCTAACCTGAACTTTCCCTGGCACAGTTTGAGGGAGAGTCATCTCATCCTGTTGCTACTTCCCTGGGAGAAGAGGCCAGTGCTCACCTGACTACAACCTCCTTTCAGATGGTTGTAGAGAGTGATAAACTCCCCCCTGAGCCTCGTCTTCTCCAGGCTAAACAGCCCCAGCTCCCTCAACCACTTCTCACATGACTTACTCTCTAGACCCTTCACCAGCTTCATTGCCTTTCTCTGGACATGCTCCAGCACCTCAATGTCCTTCTTGAAGTGACGAATCCAGAACTGGATACAGGATTTGAGGTGCAGCCTCACCAATGCCAAGTACAGAGGGACAATCACTGCCCTGGTCCTGCTGGCCACACTATTTTTGATACAAGCCAGTATGCCATTGGCCTTCTTGGCCACCTGGGCACACTGCTAGTTCACATTCAGCTGCTCAACATGTCAACCAGCACCTCCAAGTCCTTTTCTGCTGGGCAGCTTTCCAGCCACTCTGCCCCCAGTCTGTAGTGCTGCATGGAGTTGTTCTGACCCAGGTGCAGGACCCAGCACTTCGCTTGTTGAACCTCATACCACTGGCCTCAACCAATCGATCCAGACTGTCCAGATCCCTCTGCAGAGCCTTCCTACCCTCCAGAAAATCAACACTCCCACCCAACCTACTGTCATCTGTGACCTTGCTGAGGGTGCACTTGATCCCCCCCATCCAAATTATCATGATATTAAACAGGACTGTCCCTAGTACTGAGCTTTGGGGAATCCCACTAGTGACCAGACGCCAACTGGATGTAGCTCCATTCATCACCACTCTCTGGGTCTGGGCCATCCAGACATTTTTTAACATAGCATGGAGTGTACCTGTCCAAGCCATGGACTGCCAGCTTCTCCAGAAGAACAGTATGAAAGGCTTTTCTGAGGTCCAGGCAGACAGCACCCACAGCCTTTCCTTCATCTATGAGGCAGGTCATCTGGTCATAAAAGAAGATCAGGTTGCTCAAGCAGGATCCTTATTTCCTAAACCCACGTGCACTGGGCCTGATCCCCAATGATATGTCCCCTAATAATATAATCCCCTAATGGTATATCAAGCAGCATTGCAAACTGTAAGGGTTATACTTTTATTTGATTCCATTAAGGACTCTGCCTACTTGTTTTGGAACTACTTTAATTATATATTAAACTTACTCCTGAAACACTAAGTGCTAGAATTCTCTCTGTCTCTTCTCTTTCTATCTTTCCTGTTCTCTTTCTCACTCTTTCTCTCTTTCTTTGTCTCTTTCTTTGACTGTCATGTGGGATTTTACAAGAGTCCATGATTCTGGGAGCTAATGTTTTGGATGAACTTAAAATACTGAAGAACTGACTGTAAAAGAAGAATGAAAATCTATATTGATAGTTAAGAATCCTTCTAAATCAATATCAAAATCATTTAATTTGTAGTTCACATTTCTCCATGTCCAGTTTAATACAGGGCAACATGCAGCAAATTGCCATAGGTTATGCTGTAAATCCCTGCTAGCAGCAGGGAAGCAGCCTTCACACTTTTATATGTCATTTCCTGACATCAAATGTTCTAAAAGGTTTTCAGGTGAACTCAGTGAGGCTCAACAAATGTACTTCTGTGATGAAAGAGCAGCTTACAAACCATATCATGTAATCTGTGTTATCCTAATAATTTTGGACACTTGCATTTGTCTGTTTAACTGGTTATCAAAATGTAGTTTAAAAAAAAAACCAACCACCAGAGCCCAAAGGCATTTAAACTAGAACCTTATTCACTTTGATACAAAGGGTTAATTTTAAGGGATAAAGAAATTGGCCATAATTGATATGACAGGAAAACTGCTGCTGCCCGAGTTCCTGGATACTGGGCATGCCTGACCCAGAGACGTCTGAACCACCCCTGAACACTAGCCAGATAATCACACATGACTATCCATCAATATAGTCATGGGAGAACATGGAGAAACACAGCCCCAGAGCACCTATTAGTGGTCTGACAACTCTTGAAAGGGTTTGGTAATACCCAGGCAGGATTAAACAACATGTCCAGCTTAAAAAGAAAATAGTTATTGTGGAAGGCTGCCTGAAGAAGAAGACTGCACCACTACAAGATAAATGCCTTGGTGGACCAAACACTTTTCTTGCAGAATGCAGTGAAGTAAGGCTGTAACACGTATGAGGATGAAGACCAACAATGTTCATGTAGTACCACAACCTCCATTTAAGACCATCTGAAAAGCAGGGAGAGGAGCTGGTCTTTGTACAGAGACATGTTATAGAGATTATCTCCAAATCCTCAGCACAAAGAATAGGGTTTGAGGACTACAGGAGAGGCCTTGTGGCTGTATGATGATTAACCACACTTTTCCAGGTCCTTTTCAAAATGCCACTGGATCATGTAACTGCGAGAAGATAGATTGCAATCTGTCAATGACTGCATGTAAACTGGCTCTCCAAAGTGACTCCAATGGGTTCAGTATTCTGGAGGTGATCTTCAATGGGTGCAAAACCAAGAATCTTTCTGGTGCTCAGAACACCTTAGCAGTACCTTTATATTTACCAACCTAGTATCTTGTACATATACCTTAGAAGGTGTTGGTCAACATAACTTCACTGGCTTGCCAAAGCAGTGTTGATTTACTTCACGTAAGCATCTGACTCGGGAGTCGAAAGAGCAGATGTACAATCAAGCAATCTTGTTCCCAGGTAGGTATTTTCTGCTACCACTTAGTAAAAGTGCTAAAAAAGCACTAGGAAAGCTTATCATTTAGTGATTATTTTGCCTGGTAATTGCAAACATCCTCTGTTAAGTCTGACAAGAATTAACTTATGCTTTGGCAAATATTGGTGCTTTCCTTCATGTTCCCCCCTGATAAAGGTAGTTTGACTTTGATATTTCTCAAAGTAGTCATAGTCTTTGTTCTTCAGAAATGATAAAGCATTTCTAATTCTGAGTTTTATAAGACTACAATATGGAAAGACAGATTTTATCTTAATAACATCTATATTATGATAAAGAGCCAGCTACATGACAGGAAAGTGAACATTTCAGTTCCTCTACAATTCTCCATCACATCAAAAGACACTACATGTGAGAATGATATGCAAAAACTTCCCATTATGCAGTTTGGAAACACACATATTTATTCAAAGGAATCAGTATTGTTAAGAGTAACCTCAGTGGTTGATCTAGATAATGTTTCACAGCCTGAACTGATACTTTAATTACAATGTAATAAGATACTGATCTTATTTCTGTACATCTTCAAAGATATTTCTGTGAGCAAGATGCTGGATGTAAAGAGCTGTTCCTGATACAAATAATAACACAAACACTGTCCCTCCCAGCTATGTTGGGGCACCTAAAGTGTTGTTAGTATTTAATGGAACCAGTGACAAAATAGGGTAAACTCAACAAGAATTCTATCTGCAGAAAAAGGTAATAATTTCAGACAATCAGTCTGACCCATTCCTCACCCCAAAGAGAGAATTAGTCATTCATTCTGCATAGAACAACGTAATAACAAAAGTCTGTCCCACCTTCCTCTAATAGATGTGAAAATACAGAGATTAGACTGTATTCCAGTGAGCGTGTAATAATATGCACAATGTTAACTGCATACTCATATTTTATAAATCCCACTCTCTCACATTCATTCATATAGGTGAAATACATACTCATACGTATTTATGATGGGCCTGATTCTGCCTACCTTGCTTGTAATGAAAGGCATCTTACCCTGCAGTAGTTCTACTGAAGTCAAGCAGAGTTAATGCTCTTTAATCTGAGTATGGGTGGCAGATTCCACCTATATATAGCCCATCTATATTTATCTCCATTTTAAGTGGTTAATTTAGCTCTGTATCGCTGAATTAAATATAAATTATCTGCTAGCACAAAAGCAGCTTGGGAACAATTACAGCCCCCTATCTCCCCCCACCCCAAATACGCTAAATATCAATGTGCAATATGCAAATCCTAGGGGTTTTTTTTACACTAACCAAGTCAGATTCTTAATACCAGACAAGAAGAAAATCATAGCTTAACATACTCCAGTAGATGTAATAAATAATGAACAGCACTAACAGCTTAACATCATAAGGAAACAGATGGAAAACTTCCCTCCAGAGATCATTGCATCTAGTATTAGAGAATGAGTTTCTGGACGTGCACAGGGTGAACAGTTCAAGTCTGAATTACAATGAGGTTGGTAACACTTTTTTATTATAAATGTAGAAATTTCATGTCTTCCTTTTAGAAAGTACTGCTATTATAGCATTCATCTGTTTCACTGAAGACATGAAAAGCAAAAGGCAGAATCTTAAGCTGCTAAAGCATGCATAGCACAATCAAATCAAGATCTCGCTCTGGGAGTACCTTGGCTGGGTTTGCAGAATACAGCAGGGCTGCAATGCCATCATCTGTCCAGTAAACGAAACAGGCCCCAACGTGGAAGAACTCGTCACTTGCAGTGTTTATCTACACTACTGAAAAATATTATTGAGGCAATAGCTATTGTATTTGTAGGTCAATGACTACTATATGTTTAGAGAATTGTAATAAAAAAATGCCCAATCTGTTTCTTTAATAATATATCCTTTTCCACATCAAGTGGCTTGGCTGTATGTTCAAAATACCTGTGAAAACAAGAAATGGAGATTTCTCTGGAAAATGAGGCACATCTGTTTAGTTCGAATAGACCACGCTAGAGAAGTGAACCAATTATCATATTTTTCATGGGATTTTGTTTATTTGTTTGTAGTTTTGTTTTTGTTTTTCTATAAGTGGTGTCCAAATAACATATACACACTTTTTCACTGGAAGCACCTCAACTGAAGCAAGATTTCATGCTCAGATATTTCAGCTACATGGTTCTCAATGGGTGTTTGAGCCCATAGTGTGGCTTCTCTAATTTTCTGATAAGAATTTTTGCACATCTCTTCTGCATGGATTACAACTGATCCTACCTCTCTCATGTGCCATCACGAAGGTCTCCTCATATGGTGCGAAATTCTGCTCCTAGACAGATCCTCTTTCAAGTGTCTATTATAGCAGCATCTATTTACCATGTGTGCAACTATGCCTCATATAGAGTTTTGTGCAAACTAATGAGGCTTTTCAAGAAGAAATTTTTCTCACTGTTTCCTTCCTCCATCCTCTTAACATCCACCTCACCCATTTTACAGACCACAAAAGAAGCACAAAAACTAAATGTTTTGTTCAAGGTCCAAAATCCATTTCAGCAGAGCATGCCCAAGCCAGCCCAGCTCCTCTGCTCTCTCAGCTATTAGACAACATTCTTTCCAGGATCAGATGGATGCAGAGACCACTGCTTTCTACTATGGCTGAAGATATATAAACATCATTGAAACTTGTATTGATTTTGAAGCCAAAACTTCTAGATGACTGAAACTCTGGGGCAACTGTAGGGTCAGCCAGAACACCTTTGGTAATAGGGTGAGGAGCGGAAGCTGGTATTCTCCTGACAAACTTGCTAAGCTTATAAATGTCTAGCACTCGTTACGTTATACACAAGGTTAGCCAATAATTTCAGGTTGCTGTTCCAAGACACAAATTACTTCCAAATGCAGGACTATACAGAAATAAATGGAACACATCCAATAGTGGAATGTAAGAGACACCAAAGAATTATTTCAGTATTAAGACTACTCAATAATTTTATATTGCACAGTTTGATACTGAATCAAATAACTCTACAGCACCAGCAGTCCATTGCAAATGGAGAGCTAGTGATGTACTCACAGACTGGCTATAACACAATGAAATAAGAAGTGAAAAAACAACTTTCCTAAATAATAATAAAAATTCCCCACAACCCAAACATCTTCTGGGATGCTGAGACAACTAAAAATCTCTCCCCTGGGTACATGCCTGAGCAGCATGTGAAGAGATGCAATGTTGCAGGGCTATGAAATAAGTAAGCTGCTTGCAGGCAGAGTTTAGCGTTTCCCTCCTGCTCCATCACAGAAGACAACGTTGGCAGCAATGAGCTGCAGGCATGGGCATAGAGCAGGAGGCTGCCAAGGACAAATAACCTGCTGTGAGCCCCCACAACCAACCACCTCTCCTGCTCTAAGTGCTGGACAAGTGGACATGTTGTGGACAGGAGGAAAAAGGGGTCAAAACTGGAATTTTGCCACCAGAGTTGAAAACAGGTGCTCAGCAAAAGAAATTGCCCAATTTCTCCATCCACTCTCACTGGCAAAAGCAGGACTAGTGAGCCCTCCTCATTCAGGCTTTCATCCTGGCTTTCCGTCTTGTGTCACCCCATCTCCTCCTGCTAAAGAAGTGTCCTGACCAAATGTAGCTCCACTGGGGATTAGAGTACACCTCAGTGGCTGAGAAGCTTGGAGCCGTATGTCTTAAGGGAATGAGAGATTCATAGCACAAGTTTCACCTAAAATATTTCAGTCAGTGAGCTTTGTATAAAATCCTGGCATGAACTTCAGGATCATGTCCAAAATCTTGCACAATGAAGTAATTGATTAGGATCTTCTTAAGGTCCCATCCTGCTTTTGACCCTCACCAGGTGAAACTACCATTGTGCACATCACTGAAGGCCCTAGAGTGACTCCAGCTTACCATATTCACTGCATGCCATGCTTTTTGGTGCATCAGCTAACTTTGAATTGCATGAAATTTCTTTCCAGTTTTCCCTGGTATAACTAGCTTTTTCTGCCAAGCAAATCCTGTGTGGGATTGCTGCTGAAAACTAGGATGATAACCAAATAAGTTAATACGAGGGGGGAAGTGTGGAATATGGTCAGCATGCCAGTTTGATGCTGGCAGCACAGATTTGCTTCTTCCTCATGCTTCCCCTACATTTGCCTCCATTTAGGGAGCATTTTGCACTCTGGTCTCTCTCATTGCTTTTATGCAAGGACTTCCTCACACCTTTGGTAGCTTTGAACGAGAATTAAAAAACATAAAAAAATAAAAAATCTCAGAGGCTTTTTCTTTACCCTTCTCCTTACAGTTACTTTGATTTTGTGTCTCTTCAAATTCAGAGGCCAGATAAATTTTTTAAGTGCAAGTTTGGGGACTTTGCAAGAGATCCACAAGAAAGTCATGCTTGGGAACTTGTCCAGAAACCTTGCTTGGCACAAGAAGAAAAATTTATCCTGGTGCATTTGAGGCTTTTCTAGGAAACCACATATTTTGTGTCTGAGGTTTGTTCATGACCGTTGTGTTTTCTGTGACACGTTACCTGACAGTGACTGTATTTGTCACTCATTAACGTAAACCCCTCTAAAAATGAGATACTTTCTATATAGCTCTGAGAAACCCTGGAAGATGAGGAACAGGAGAGACAAGAGGGAATGTTAAGCTGAAGGATGAAACAAAAGACTGCATCTGTTATTGGAAGAGATCTCGATCCTAAGCAGAGCCTTGTATCACCTGACTTACTAAGAAAGTTAGAGGTTTGAACCACTAACCAGGTGGATTTACACCCTCCAGCATACATTACATCAGTCAAACGTGTATGCTGTCAGGCTGTGGCCACAGGGATGGAGAAAGCCAGGTCAAGGGCCAAAGTCAGAGGTTGTGCTCATGTGAGCAGTTTCTCTGTGCATGAGCACCAGGACTAGTTCCTTCATTATTTTGCCAAAGGATGTCAAGAGGCATGAAAAGTTGAAAAAAGCAAAAGAGAAGCCAGCAGGACTAACACATATTTTTCTTTAAAGAAGGCCAAATTCAAAGAAATTGAGACACTAAGCTTCTAGGCTTCATCATGTGCTCAGCTTGGCTTTGTAGACACAAATCAATTGAAAGTATTTGGCAGCCATTAAGCCAGAAATAATCCATACTCTTATTAATAAAAATAACTGCCTACAGAGTTATCCATTTTCAAAGCTCTTTACTAATATTATCATTAATATTAAATATTTATGTTACCATATGGCCCAAAGGGAATTGTCAGAATCAGCTCCCTATAGCACTAGGCTCTCTGCAAGTGCACAAGATGTAAATATTAGTTCCTATATGTATTTACCAGTCATATTACTTTCCAGCTTGCCTTCCTGACCCCCCTTGTTGCTTCCACACAGCCAATGAACGCTGCAAGAAATGCCCAGATGGAGAGGGCTAAGCACCATAACCCTCCATCCATGCTGTCGGCACTGCTGTGCACCCACCTCCTCTCATCCTCTCCCATACCCCCTTGGTGGCACCCCTAATGTCACTGCTTTCCAGTCACACCTCTGCCATTACAGTCTGCCACACTCCTGCAAACCCCCACCCTCTGCGTCTTGCTGGGGGCTCTGCTACCATATGCCACAATTGATTTATTAGTCCAAATTTCCCAGGGGAGCATGGCGTACCCATCTGATGCCCCTCATTTGGGCCTCTGAGTCACAGGTAGTGGAGCAATGTGTGAAAAAAGCCCCATCACGTATTCTGTCCACAAAGCACTTCCCGTGGTGCATGCCACGTAAGCTTCTCTCGTGCACCACTTACCCCACTATGCCTATGGAATAAATTATGCTCCAGAAATTTGCTGTCAATGGCCTCTTTCAGATAGTAGCAAGGAGTAAGATAAAACCTGCCACTTTATGTCAAGTCGCACTTGTCGAATACAGATTTAGTAATAGTAATACTTATCTTTTATGTAGCACTTTACATTTTCCAGTTGCTGCACAGAGATTAATTAATCACTTAGACAGATAGAAACCAGGTCTGAAGCCCACACTGGAGGATTGACAGATGCCTGCTCTGCTGTGAAAGTACAAAGGTGACTGCCTGACCTGCACAGGTATGCTTAGTTGGAACAAGACATGGCGATCTGTTTGGATTTAAGTGGAACCACAGGGACTCTGAAAGTTTACATGTCCCGCTTCACCTGCTGAGAAAAATAAGTGTAAGTGAACACCAACCATTCTGCCACACATCCTGCAAACTCTCTCTTGCAATCATAGCAGTTACTGTCTCTGAGGCTGGGAAATGTGAAACAAAGATGGATGGTTTTGCATTCCACTTTTCATTAATGGTCGCTGCCTATGGCACCCCATTGAGAGCTCCCTTTGCCATGGCTTAGATGTCCTCCCCCCTCTGCCCTCTCAACCCTTGCTGTGTATGGTCTGAAATCCCTCAGTGTGGTGGAGGGGAAGGTGATGTTTATGACAGGGATATGGGAGAAGGCCCCCACCCCAGAACCACGCTATTGACTGACAGCACTTTTCCAGCATGGCTGCCCCACTGCTGTTACTGCTGCTGGTGAAGCGCTTCAGACATACTTTCTGAATTAAGCCAAGTCTGGATAATTGGGAGTTGGAACCAACTCAAACATGAGCCAGCAGATGAAGGATCATGTTGTTCTTTGAATTGCTCATTGACAGTGAAGAAAAGCATTTGTGGTGGAGTGCTGCTGCCATCCAGACGGGAGCATTGGCCAGCGGAGCCATTCACGGTTTCGTGAGAGCATCAATTTTCATCTCAAACTGGTCTTGTGTGGCTCTCCTTGCCCCACACTAGCCTTAAGGCAGCACAAAGGGGACTCATGGTGAGGACACGCCCAGCACTACATCTTAGCTTGTCATAAACTAAAAAAACCCCACAAACCAGCCAACCAAACTGTACAAGAAACCACTGACATTTTTATACTTAGGGACTCTCTTTTCTGACATCCACATTCCTGATATCTTCAGAAAATGTAGGGAGGCATTAATATGCGCATATGGGATTACTCCTACCCTTATGCCTGTCATATACTTGCTATGTGGAGAAAAATCTTACACTGAGCATGTGTACGATGCTCAAATGAGCTAAAATTGAAGCTGTCATGAAACTGCAGGCCTTGAAAGCATCAGTTGAATTAAGAGTCAAAAGAGTTTTAAAATTAATAAATACAGAGCTCCTTTTATTTGTCTTTTAGTTTCTAAATCCCTGAGTCATAATTTCAGGGTATTTATACTCAGCCAAAAGGACTAGCAGTCCAACTGGTATTTGAAGTGAAAGATGATATTCCTCCACAATCAAAAGATTCCGGTAACTGAGTTTTTCTTTAAAGTCTCAATTAGCCAGAAACTTGCAAAAAGACCTGGCAACACTGCTAGGAGACAAAGTTTTCAAATTTTTGACACTATGCTTGTTTACATTTGTATTCATGTAAATTTTCTTGCATTTGATTACAGTGGCACTTCTGTCATCCACAGGCACTTTCCCATCCTGAATTTACTGTCATCAAAACCTCTCCTATGATAGAGACAATGGAGTTGCCCCAGGTTCTTAGTGGTGCCCAGTGATGCTGCTGGTGGAAACTGGTGATTTTGCACTGAAAATGATCTTTAGGCACCTTAAACTGTGCTGGAAGGAGACTCTCTGGTACTTCAAGTACCCTGAGGTGCCCTGTCATCTCTGTTTCCTTGGGCTGCCACTTCAGAGACATATCTCCTCCTCTTTGCTGAGGCTCAGACAGACCTGCTGTGCAAGTCAGAGATGTGAGGCACTGAGCTGGCACATCGCTTCTGTCTTGGTATTTCTGAATTCTCCCTCATCTTTGCAGCAAGGACATAAGTGTATCCTGCTGCAACATTAAAAATGAAAAGTTAAGTGTCCAAAAGCCACCAAAAGAAAATTGCCAGATTGTAGACATAATGCAAAGTCAGTGTCGCTGTGCCTGGAGTCTCCCCTTGTGTTTGCTTAGCCCTGATGAGGTATGATTTAACACCAAGACACGGAGCCTGGCTGTGGCCTGACCCGTGGGCATCTGCCTGTGCTTGCCAGGGTGGGAAACACTGCTGACCATATCCCAGTTCAGCCCCTGTGGCTCCCAGGAAGGCACCTGAGGCATTGCTTTGCCCTGTGAAGGTGAATAACTCCTAAGGCCCCAGGAGGTTATGCACCAGTGCAAGTCCACCACACTTCATCTGTGTATGCTGATGGATGCTTAGCTCCTGGTGTCTTGAAGGAAGCACAAAGGGCCTGATCTGGGACACACTGTGCTTGCAGAAGCTGGCCTATAATATTGTCAAACTGTCAGATAGCCAGTTTTGGTTTTGGTTGCATCTGGGCTTTTGGAGGAAAAGCAATTATTTTTTCTGAACTTGCTCTAATCACAACTGTTTTGGTGGATGGAGAATTAAAGTGTGCATGCAGTTCTGTGATGTAATATTTTTTCAGAATTAGAGCTCCAAATCAAAACCCCTTAGGTTGTATTCAGAAACAACCAGATTGTGATCCTTGTTTCATGTACAAAAAACAACCAACCCAAAAAAAATCCCCACAAAAAGCATCAAAAAGTGTTGGGTCACTTTTAAGAATATCTCTGTGTTTCAACTATATTTAGCAGAAACAAATATTTCTTCTGTCTTTTTCCCCCATGATGAATACCCCCCTAAGACTGACAGTTAGATTTTCTAAAGTCCTTATTATCACACTTCACTACATATCAGGATGAATGAAGAGAGCTGTGCAAACACTGCAGATATCTTTTCTTTATTACAGCTGCAGCCACTCCCCAGAGACATTATTAATGTCCATGACTCTCGTAGAGAGGCGGTGTATGCTGGCATCTGATTGCTATTCAGATCAGCATCCTCCCTCTGTCTGTCTGTGAACCAGCACATTAGTAGGTACATAAAGGACTCTCGCTGTGGCCTGGACAAGTTCCTAGGGCCTCTGTCATGAAAAGATAATGGCAGTGTGATTGCCAAAATTTTGTGGAAATTTTGCTAAGCCAAAGCAATATAAAACCCAAGGTAGGGGATGCATTTTTCCTGGGCAATTTATTATTTATCACTGCTTAGCAAAGCCCTTTGTTCTTGTGTATGGCAGTTACTCTCTGTTTATAGCTCACTTGGGTGTATAAGTCAGAAAAAAGATACACAGTGTTTTTTAAGAATGTAGGGGTAAGTCTTGTTCCCTGGACCAGATCCAAGCTTGGCAAGGGGCAATTACGTGAGAAATGAAGGTTAAAAAAAAGGCAACCACAAAGCATACATCCACTGCTGCCTTGAGTTTTCTGCAGGGAGAAACCTGATGCGTGGAGTCAACAGACAGAAGTATTTCATGAATCAGAGGAGGCTCCTGTCCTCCCAAAAGCAGAGCTGCCCACCAGTGGTTTTGAATTACACACTGGATTGTGGCAGGAGCAATTAGGCAGCCAGTAAGGGCAGCACCCATGGAAAGGACCTGGGTGAGAGCTGTGGGTCTGCCTTGCCTGCGGCCACAGAGCTCTGTGTGCTGGAGGACAAGCACCCACCACTCCAGCCTCATGCCATCTGCTTAAATCCATGATAAATGAATCTGTAGTAAATCAGACCCCATAAAATTCTACTCACAAGCCCATACTGTTTTGGTGTGAAGCAGGCAGCATGCCCACTAAGTGTCCATTCCACTTGGAAAACTACTAAATACCTACCCTCTTATGATACACCTATATCCTTGGCAGAGTTATGTGTTGAAGAAGAAAGGAAAAAGATGTTTAGCAGTGAAGACCTGAGCTAGGAGATTTGATTAAGGCAAGAAAACTAGTGTTCACACAAGAGAATCAGGAAGAGAGAGCTGCTTAAGGAAACAGAAGAGGAATGTAAATGCCTTGCTGTCTTGTTCCCAACCACTTCACAAGTAGAAGGGGCTCCGTCACAACAGCAAACCTTCAAAATAACCTACTTTATGTAGATGTTGCAAGATAAAAGTAGTCCATGGCCATGTACATGCATCCCACGGGCACTTAGAACATGCTCTTGGAAATGCAAAAAGTGGCCAAAATTGTCAGCTAGTGACAGAGCCCACAGTGATCAATGCCGAAAATTGATTTTTCAGGGAAATCTGTCTATATACATGGGACATGCAGAACTGTGATGTGAGTGTGCAGCTGCAGTCCTCACAGGATGCAGGACAAGCCCATATCCAAACCCCTGCAAGAATACATTCAAAATTAAACCAAGCACTGCAACTGGAGCAGATAGGAGGAAATATTTCATCCCCTCTGTTGACTGATGCCACATGCTCATTGTTGAATACTTTACACAACAGGCCTTCAGTCTGCACGTACATCAAGAATAATAAAAACTATAGTATCTTCTCTTTTTTAGAGCTCCCATGATAAGTACTAACCATGAATATCAGCCTGGACCTGCTTTGTCTCATTAATGGACATAGCAGGAAGCCAATCTCTGGAATTTGTTGGCAGAACAGTATCTTTGCCCAACTTTCTGCACCCTGACACCAGGGCTTCACATAATGTGAAAAGCTCACTGGCTTAACACAAGCACTCCTTTCTCTTCTGCCTCCTTCCATGGCCTAGAAAGCTCTGCCAGCCACAGTGGAGGTTACCTGGTATGCTGCCAATGCACCTGTTTTAAGAACTTGTCACTGCCTGGGGCTGCCACCTCCTGATCCCTGTGCAGACGTGACTTCCCCTTTCACTTGCTTTCCTTCTGAAGGGAGATAGGGAAGCATCTTACTGTGAAGACTTCCTTCTAGCTGTTTTAGACATTTTGTAGTAAGAGGCACCATCTCCTCTCATTAAAACAAACCTGAAGGTTGCAATGAGCTGTGGCAATGACCTGATTCTCTGTAATGTTGCAGGCTGTCAGGGCAAAGATGTGGGCAGCAGCTACTTCAGAGGAGGGACTAGACTCTCATAGAAGATTTAAGATAGTTATCTCATTTTCAGTGATTTTTTTCCCCGTTTGCCCCATTTTGCACTAGTATAAAACTGCCTGTTCCCCCTCTCGGTGTAAGGAAATATGTTCCTCATGAGAATCCTATGAAGATGCTCAGGAAATCTGAAAAATCTATTTAGTCTGCTTCATGAGAAAGATACACTGCCTCTGGATGCTACCAAGAAGTGAACAGAAATATCAAACAGGGAATATTGTTATTTGCATATCCACATCAGGAAATCACATTACATGAGGAAGAACTTCTTTACTGTGTGGGTGACCAGCTACTGGAACAGAGTGCCCAGAGGGGTTGTGGAGTCTCCCTCACCAGAGATACTCAAGAACCATCTGGATGCAATCCTGTGCCATGGGCTCTGGGATGACCCTACTTGAGCAGAGAGGTTGGACCAGAAGACCCGTTGTGGTCTCTTCCAACCTGACCTATTCTGTGATTCTGTGATTTGCTTTTAAAGACCTTGTGACTCTTCTTCCCTCCTGGCAGGAAGCACAGATGTACAAACATGACCTCACAGCTGAAAATGACAGGTTTTGACAGAATTCCTCTCATTGTAAGACCTATCCAGGTTTCCAAACAGTAATAAGCAACACACAGATCAAGGTGTTATTTGTTCATAATACAAATATTAAAAAATACCAAACCAAAGCAAACCAAACCAAAACACTGAGCTCTCTTGGAAAATTATTTTACTCAGAGAACAATGCATTTTCATGGAAAAGTTTTATTTGTTAGGCACTTCAGTACAATTACTTGACCATGTACAGTGAGGCTGAGTTGCACTGGAAATTGATACTTTCCATAATGGTATCTCATTACCAGTGATTCATTGGAGAAGTGCTGCTGTGATAATTATTGTTTTATGGGTGAATTCTTTAAGTAGTCCACTTCCCTAACAATGATTTATTTAAGTGGCTGGTTTCTGATAGTCATGTAAATAAATACATGGTAATGGAACATAGCGACAGTGCTTCAGTTGACAGGTTTCCGTGTCTCACCATAAAGCAGCTGAAGAACCCAATCTGCATATACAAATCCGTAATGGTTAGGGGCTTTTATGTGTTTTTGCAGAGCAGTTTTGACACAAAAAGATGCAAATTTCTCATCTCCTTCAATTTTTACCTCCCAGGCTAGGCTTCAAAGCTTACTTTTTAACTTAGATATTTGGAGAGGCTGATGTTGGATGAATGAGTGCTACAATGCATCTGTTGACAGCCTAGTGCTGTTTTGGAGGCTGGCTTCCCCCTCCCACTCCATTAATGTACTTCATCTGTGAAGATGCTGTGCTAGATGTGTTGAGCAATGCCCTACCAAAACAGTCCTGTATGGTCATTAAAAGCAGGGATTGTAACACTGGCTGTAGTGGCCAGTGTGGCACAGGATGTGGCACATCCTGTCCTGGCTGCTTCTGCTCTGGTAGCAAAGGTCACCAGTCCCAAGTACTTGTCACTACTGCTTTGCTGAAGTTACTACCCCCCGAATTTACCAGCTGAGCTACCCCATGTGAAAATGAGACAGAAATGGTAGGTCTTTGCTAAGGGAGCTTTTGAGGCTGACAGGGCTTAGGGGCTGTGCACAAGAGCAGAGAGCTGGCCAGGGGTCCAAGAGCAGCCAAACTGGAAATTTTTTTGTGCAGAACTGCTGCAGGCAGGAAAAAATAAAAATAAATAAAAACAGCTGAACCAGCAACTTGGCAGGTTTTGCTTCCCTGGCTTGAGAGCCTCACCTTGGGAGCCCCTCTTGGATCTATGCAAAACCTTCCAAGGGCTCATGGGACAGGGTGCAGTGAGTGAAGCTGGCACAGCTGTTCCACTCTGTTATTCTCTGATCACCATAAGACAGCCAAAACAAGGGCTCACAAGCAATCCTCATTCAATCAGCTCCAGAAAAAAATGCAAATAAGCTGAACTACAACAACAACAGCAAAAAACCCCAGAATTTTTCTAGTGCAGTTATGGTGCCTATAAACACAACTTGGGCTTCAGTCTCACAGTTTATATTGCTTCTGGAAACTCTTGAGAAAAAATATGCAATTTAACAGGGAAATGTCTAAAGTACTAATGGCAAATGCATAATCTCATTGAGCAAAATCCTAGCCCCACATAAGTAGTTAGCAAAACTCCTACCCGTTTTGACAAGCAGAATTTTGAGCACTATGAGCAGCTTTTGCTTAAATCCAGAATTCAAGCATGAATACATAAAATTAAGATAGATTATTATAGCTGTAATAAAAATATATACAAGTACATTCATATACTTAGAAAAAGGAAATAATGGAAGGATATTTGCTAATAGAATACATAACAGTTTACATCTGCTAGTATAGTTGCAAGGAAATAGACCAGATGTTGAAAGTCTGTCATCTTTTATTTTGAAAGATATTCTTTCAGTGTATATTATCTGGTGTGTCAATTAAAATATGTTCAAGAGTAAATTTCTTCCTCAGCATTATAAACTTACTGTGACAGGGTGGCTGAGTCATGCTTGTCTGAATCACTTCAGATTTTCTATGTTCCTTCAGCCAGCCTTAATCCCCCGTGGACATGAAGAGAGCCAGTTCTTTGGTCATGCCAGCTGGGAGGGCATGATATGGCTTTCAAAAGCTGGCAGGCAGAGTGGATGTCCTTCCCCTCAGTTTGTCATCACAAACCTGTGTTCTCCCCAGGGACAGAAAGCCCTTTCTTCTTGAGGTGAGAATGGTAGCAGGCTCTATTCATTGCTTTCCACTTTCATTTCCTTTTCATTTCATTTTCTTTTAAAGTCTAAGATGTCTGGTGGACGTGCCATGCCCTCTGACTAGATGGTGGAACAGGGAGCAAAGCAAGAGACTACCTATTTTAAGAAAGGTTAGATGTTAGTGCCCTGCACCTCAGCTCACCACAAGATACCTGCATACCTTTGAGAGTTTCAAACCATAGGACTCCACACAGCCCACGACTTGTTGGTTTCTCCTGAAAACTCAATCCTTCAAATGGCACTTTCTTGTAAAAAAACACCTTGTTGTAACTGTGCTGCTTCAGTAACATACAGATAAATCATACAGAATTTGAAGAGAGATGCTGACCCAAACACAGATAATTGTCACACAGACATCAAGGTAGAAGCATGTGTGTGCAAACATGCAGAGCAAGCACCACAGCAAGGTCACTACTTACATATACTTATGAGGTGCCAAGTACACCTTTCTTCCTTTCAGTAGCATTTTCCATTATTTTTCTCATCACTTAGCAGGGGGAGCAAGTGGTGTTTAAGAGCTGGAAGAAGGGTGGCTGCCCTGACTGCCGGTCTCAGCAAAACTGTGGATGTCTTCAGACCCATGTATGGGTGCTGGCAGCTGCTGGGCCGCTCCAGCAGAGCTTGCTGCCCTCCTTGCAGGGTCATCTACCACTGCCCACTTTGGGTCTGCTGCATGCCTGTCTAAGTTCTCCTCCGACTGCCAGCAATGAGGCCTGACAATCTCTGCTGATAGTCCCTGCCTCAGCAAGGGAGGGCTTGTGTTATGTGTAGCCTCACTATTTTTGCTGAAACATTGGTCCACTACTAGCTGTCTCCTCACTAAGAGGCATGAAGGGCAGATTAACTGTCTCTCCTAAGGCTAAACTGCACGGATGTCTTTCAGATTTGGCTAATGGATCCTGCATTCTTGGCTCTGGTTTTTCCAGTGGTCTCTTGTGAGTGGCCTACAGATGGGTCTCACCTTTCTTCAAGTGCAGTACACCAAACCTGACATAGCCTTCCAGCTGAGACCATACCAGGGCTGCACAGAGCTAAGGTGTTGCTTTACATGTTCTTGTGTACATGTAGGTTTATCTTTCTCATTACAGCATGACACAGTAGACTCCCATTCAGCATCTCAACAATTTTATTTTCAGAACTGATCCCTCTCTGGCATTTCCCATTAGTACTTTAGATATTTCCCTGTTAAATTGCATATTTTGTTTCTTTTTCTTTTTTTTTTTTTTTTTTTAGGGGGCCATGTCTTACATACATCAAGCCTTTTGAAGCCTGTGTCCAGCACCACAGACAGTGCTTGCCCCTTGCTGCTGTCCGTAAATGCGACGGGCTCATTCTCGAGTCCATCATCGGCACTGTTGGCTGCACTGCTGAAGATACTGAGCAATCACAGGGCCACAGCAGCCTCCCACCAAGCCTTTCTTGATCAAAACTTCCATTTTGATAATGAGTTAATCACCATTACTCTCTGAGTAATGTTTTCCAGCCTATTTTGTGCCCACCACGCAGTAGATCTGTCTAGACCACACACTTGCTGCACTTGCCTGTGAGCGCTCTGTGGGAGACGTCGTGACCAGACATGCATTTGCTTCTGTCAGCGAGATCTGTCACCCTGTCACATACAGAAATAAGACTGGCTTGACAAGTCTACACTGGCAGCTACTCCTTCCCTGCTCCCTTCCAGGTGTCGGATTATTTGTTTCGGTATTTTTTGCAGGAAGTGGTGTTGCACTGATGGGGCTACACTTCCCCAGGGGCTTCCGCCCTCACCTTCAATGACAGGCACCCTCCTCTCTTTTTACAGTCCTTCAGAAAATGTGGCAAGAGCTAGGCATTTGCAAATTCTACCAGAAAATCCCCAATGGCTCTGAAATTTTAGCACAGTCCCCCTCCCCTCTCCCCCAGTCATTTTGAGCGTCCTAAGATTTAGATTGTGAGGTCTAGACGAACTTGAAAGCACCATATTTATTTAGAAAGTACGTGTTAACCTGGTGCTTTGAACTTGGTTGGAGGGCTTGTTTGTTTTCAGTGTTATATTAGTTACATAAATCTCTTTTTTTATGTTTCTGCATGAAAACTTTGCTGTCGACCAAGACTGTATACAAAGACTGAGTCACTTCCTTTGAGGCATACTATGTTAAAACATGGAATGAGTGTCTGAGATCTCCATTTTGTGGTGAAGAGCTAAAATAAAGAAATCTTCCAAGAGCAGCTGGCAGAAAATATTTGTAATGAGAGCTGCCAACTACTAGAGGAAAGTGGCTTATTTATACAGGGGCACCACTGAGACAGACTGAAGAGACAGACTGCATTGGATTTAGAAAATGAAAATCACCCAAGTGGACAAGGCTGTAAAAACTATATAATATAAAAAATGAATCTTGTAACGCAGCAGCACCTGCATCTGGCAATCTCATTCATGCCTTCTGCAGGAGATAAACCTTCTTGCTCTATCAAATAAACCCCATAATTACATTGCTTAAGTAGGATATTAAGTGGCATCATATTAAGCCATTACATGACCCTTGTCATCATCAGCCCTGCCAGGCAGTGAGGAGAGCTGTTGCTCCCTGCTGATTTCTCTGGGTATCTATTTAAACATACTGTGGTAATTAGAAACATCTAAATAAAGCCTTGCCCAGGATTACGAGAGCTGAATGGAAGAAACCTTTCTTTCTGGTGGCTACAATGCCCTTACCTGCTGTTGTTGTGTGTGCACATGCATCCTCACCAACATTCCTCATTTGATATGATCCAAAGCTCTATGGAGTAAGAAAGCAAAGAGGTTCAAAGGCAGAATCCTTTTCCTGTTCCGATTGATAGAGCCTCTGCCACTGGCAAAGAGGATCTTTTCCACAGGGCTTGAAAGCCAAATGTGCTATTTCCCCCTGCTTTATTCTTTTATGCCTTTCTCTGAAGGGAAACCTGCAGGTTTCAGATGCCAGCTTCATTCTAGGCGTCCTTCCTAATTACCTGAACCACCATCGTTAAATGCAGCACATATATTGATCACTATCATGAATGTTGCCTTTCTAATATTCAGTGACTGTGAATCAAACTGTGTCACAGATGTGGATTTCAATGACAAGCTATATCTGAGTGCACCCCACAGATTTCTTCAGTTATAGTAACTATAACTGAATCATAAAAGAAAAAAATCACTCAAGTTCCTGTCCTTTAGTTATTATCTAAGCTAATATGATTATCTCAGGAACACTACTGGGCATCAAGTCCTGGGAAAAATTTCAGCTTCAGGTGGGAGAAACCCCTCGCTGATCTTGAAAGGTGTTTGGGAACACACTTCCAGTCTGGATTGCTTCCCAGATTTAGGAAACAGATGGCCTAGAAAGGTTTATGTTCATTTTTCAAAGCACCGGTTTTAGCATTTGCCTTTCGCTGAATTGTGTTTCAAGAGAACATTTCTTCACTTCCCACAGGAAAACCACCACAAAAGGATTTCCAGCTCTGTGCTGTGCTGTCATTCCTGCTTCTCTATCACTCACAGGATTTACCCTTCTGATGCCTGGGCTCAGATGCCACTGTGCTTTCCATCAACTGCAAAAATTGTTCATGACCAAGCTCACAAACAAGCCATACTTCATGCCACTGCTAAGTAATTATAGTGGTAGACACAGTTTGTAATAAGGCCTTATTGAAAAGAAAAAGTCAGATATATCCATGATCTTTGTCAAAAGGGAGAATTAAAAATTTTAAGATACTTGAGAAATTTAAGTTGTCCATTTAAATCACAAAGGCAACCTTCAATTTTATAGCCTTGGGCCAAAGCATCATGGGTTAAGACAAGACATGACAGTAATGCAAATTATTTTGCCTGAACTATTTGACACAGTTATGTGAAAAGGGCTTGTCTGAGAATTGTTTTGGTCTATTTAATGTACTCACTGTTAACAACCTATTCCCTTGTTCCCCTCTTTCATGACTGGGTTGTATCCCATATTGAGATAATTCAGTTCTAGCCATGAGATGGTCCAAACCATATATTGCCAGATCCTGCACTTGCATCAAAACAACCCCATGCAAGTGCTGCAGGCTGGGGGCAGAGTGGCTGGAAAGCTGCCCAGTGGAAAAGGACCTGGCAGTGCTGGTGGACAGCAGCTGAACATGAGCCAGCAGAGTGCCCAGGTGGCCAAGAAGGTCAATGGCATCCTCACCTGTGTCAGGAATAGTGTGGCCAGCAGGGCCAGGGCAGTGATCATCCCCTTGTACTCGGCACTGGTGAGTCCGCACCTCAAGTGCTGTGTTCAGTTTTGTGACCCTCAGTACAGGAATGACAGAGAAGTGCAATGGAGCTATTGAAGGGTCTGGAACACAAGTCTTATGAGGAGCGGATGTGGCACTCAGGGACATGGTTTAGTAGCAAACATGGCAGTGCAAGGGTAATGGGTTTACTTGATGATTTTAAATACCTTTTCCAACCTTAAGAATTCTATGATTCTATTATATGAACAACTATGACATTTGGCCAATATTTTCCCCTGCGTACAGAGCATATCTTTTGTGATCAAGAAGGGCCACACACCACTAAAACTTCTCAGTACCTGGCCATGTAATTTATCCACATAATTGCCTAGATAGATGCACAATTGCATACTCCCAGCCAGCTGGGGTATGTGTGTGTGTGTGTGTGTGACCATTAGGTTATCTGGTAATCCTCTGGCCTTTTTAGACCAGAATAGCTGTTCCAAAACAAACACACTCCAAGAGCTGCTCTGGAATTGCTCACCAGGTGGCTTTGCTTTCCTGAATTCTTTTTTATGAATAATCACTACCCTCTGGAAATACAGTAGCTTTTCTTCAACTGGCATGCCCTAGTGAGAGTTACTCCCAAGCAACTATTGGGAGATGATGTATTCAGTAGGAGTTATTATAGCAAATTTGCTCTGGTAGAGAAGGTCAGGAGAGGTGTTGACTAGAAATGCTCTTGGACCAACTTACCCAGAGGTTAAGGAGCAATAAGGAGCAGAGTGGAAGATTTTACCTAAGCACTTTCCACAGGCACAAAATTGATGCTGAAAAAAAGCAAAGTCTATTTTTGTCTCTTGTCGTCTGCACCTCAATCACAGTATAGAATTACTCTGGTCCGGCGATTGCCTGCCCAGAGAAGGGCCCATATTCATTCCACCTCCAGGGCTTCCATTAACACAGCAGTTACACTGTCATTTGGGCAGAAGGCTCTAGTCAAAGCACTGCTTCATTTGATCTGCATCTGTCCTAAAGTAATATCCCTCTGCCCTTTCCATCCTCTTTCCCTCTGAGGAAGCGGGCTGCTGTTTTTGTGAGGAATGACTGCCTCCATTTGACAGCAGAATACTTTGGAGCAATCATGCTAAGCAGGCAGCGCTGCTGCTATGAGTTACTGTCTACAGGACATTATGGTGACCTCCCTACTTTCCTTTTCCATTTCATACGAGAACCTAGAAAGGGAAGGCACCCTTGTGTGCATCGTAATCCTTCAAATATGGTGGTTTTCAGTGATTCTTTCAAGGTAACAGAAAGCAATTCTGTTGAAAAAGGAGAATGTTCAAATAACATGAATCCTACTCTCCCCTTGTGTTTGTCATGGTGGAATTTACAGGAAGACCCTGTATTTGAAGAGTATTGAAAATTTGGCATTCTGGAGGTCCCAGTTCAATATTGTCCCTTTTTTTTACCACCAAATTTTACTGTCAGGGTATAAGATTACTATTTCATATGAATTCTCCCTAAGCAAATTTATAGATCTGATATTGTAATGGATGCTTTTACTTCTATTGGCACATTTACAGATTTGCCCCAGTCTGTGTGTCTTTTAAAATAAGAAAAGGCCCCAGCTAGGGAAGGAACGTGTAACACAAGGAGGTTGCCATCCTCTGCCAACCTAAGAGACAAAATTTTGAGACATATTTATTTTTATTTTTTGCTGTAGTACCCTGGGAAACCATGAACCAAACCATGTGCACATCCTTATAAATTCTTCTAATTAAAATATCTTAATTTGCAAAAGTCATTCTTTGACAAGGAAAATATTGAATAGTCTTAGCATCTTTAAAATCTAGGCATTTTAAAATGTAGGAATGAAAAACTGTTATCTCAGGAGTTTCGTTTTGGAAGACAGATGAGAGAGATATTACGTGGGGAATATTTATTCTGAACAGCCTTATGTTTTCTCTAAGGGAGAAAAGATGCTCGGCTCGTAAGTTCTATTTAGCTATTGCTAATGATAACAGTGACCTCTTGTGGATATTTCTAAAATCTTTTCTAATTCAAGTTAACCTGGTGGTAGTTTTGGATTTTTTTTTTTATTTTTTTTTTTTTGCATTTCTAATACATTTGTTACTGTTAATAAAAGATTAATAAACAATTTCTCCCTTGGCCAAGTTTATGACTAGACCCCTAATTTCAGTGTACCAGATCTTTAATTTAGAAAGGAAAATAGTACATGTATTGAAGAAGAAGTGTTGTTTTAAAAAAGAAATGGATGGTCCTTAGGTTTATTAATGAAGTGTGCTACAGTATCCAGAAGTCACAAACAGATTTTGGTATTTGCAATTAAAGCCATTACATCTGTTTGAGCAAAACAACCTTGCATGTGATTCCTTAATTAAAAATGTCACTGACCATTAAATTGGTTTCTAATGAGTCGGTAATAATTGCACCTGGGCTAAAAAAATTGTCTTGTGACTTCAGACACAAAAGGTATCTTTGGACTAGTGTTACAGGGTTTTCAGTACCATACCTCTCTTTTTGGTTTCCAGCCACATGTCATGCCACTTTAGACGTGGGTTTAGCCATGCTGTGTCTTCTCAAAGTCAAAGATAAACACCTGTTTTGCAATTAGCATTTATCAGTGTTTTAACCCAAGATTCAGTCTTGCGGGAGGTGTGTCCCATCCAAGTGGGAAAATACTGGAATATAATACAGTGTGCATTTCTAGGGACATATATTGAAGTCACAGGAACTCGAAAGAAGGTCTAATGCAGAGACGGGCTACTCTTACCTTCAAGAAGAGGCGAAAGCTATCCTGTTCTTACCAGCGAAAGGAGGGCTAGTGAAAGTTATGGTTACTCTGTGCAGTTCCAGTTGGGCTGGAGGGCATGGAGGGGAAAATCTGCAGACCATAAAACCACTAAGCCTAAAAGCTTTTGCAGTCTTTCCTTTGACCAGTCAGTGTCTGCAGTAGGTGAAGGATCAAAGTCCACCATCACGTGAGTAGGCTTAAGGGACCACAAACAGAATTATGTGTAGCAAAAGGAAGAATAGATACCCTTTCCATACACATCACTGGGTAGACATAAGTAACAATTTACATTTATGAATAAAAGCAATCTGTTCCATGAACAGCAAATAAAAAGGAGCACATACTTGGCTGAAACAAGCACTCATTTGAAATGTGAACCAGGGTTTGTTAATGGACTTTTGGCACATGCTGTCAATTGCAGTTATTAGCACTGGCTGAATGATGCCAACTGTACACAATCATCTCACATTCAGAGGACTTATAGCAGAGGAAAGGAGACACAGCAAGTCTTACAAAGTGACACTGTAGTTTCTTCCGTTATCCAGGGACCATTTATTAACATATCATCCCCTCCCCATCCTCCTCCTCCCCTTACCCCTGTTAAAAAATAAAAAAAAAAAGTGACACTTTAAAAAGGAAAGGAAAAGAGAAGCTGAAGTTAAGCTTCCTGACACTGACAGTCCTCTGTAGCTTTTTTCAGGACCCTGTGAAGTTTAACTGACTGGTAACAAATTTTTCCTTAACGTGTAGTTAATTCATAGTGAAAATACCACATATATAGAGATATATATTCCATAAAGCAGATAGCTGATAAACAGCCTAACCACAACATACTCATATTATTTTTGTACATGTCATACTGAGCATTGTGAAACTGGGACACGCAGTACTTAAAGCATTACACTACAATAGGAAACCATATTCCATTACAGTTTCACATGGGGGAGGAGGGGGAAAAATACACTGTTCATTTTGCTTGTTTTTCTTTTTCTGTAATTACTTCTTCACATTCATCACTTAATATGATTTAAAAATTTCCATAGGTCTCAAAATATCTCTCCAGTTTCAGAAAGAGCAGCATGGCAGCAGCACAGTCAGGGGATCAGCATTTCACATAGACAGTGTCACTGTCCCCACAGCTTTTGATTGAGCCCTCTTGTTTTTAATCCAAGTCTCTGGCCTTCAGATGTTTAATTACCTTTTTTTCCAAGTAATACATGGTCTTTTACAGTAATGCACTTGTCCTCCTGGCCAATGTCTGAGACATAAAGTTCTCCTTGAGAAGAGAGGCTGAGGCAGAGCATCCCTGTGATTCCCAGGCTGAACTGCTCCACTGGTGTGGGGCCAGCATCAGGGCACTGCACCCCCAGGCAACTGACACTCATTTGTCAGAGGAGCATCACTGTGTCCCACAGCTCAGCAAAACGGTGAGGGAAAAACTGTGATAGTCTGGGTGAGGGGGCAGGAGGGATACAATGGCAGGATCACCAGGTTCCTGCCTGGGAGCCTACAAAGATTAAAGCAGCGCTGAATACTGCTGTGGTCACACTGGGTCGGAGTGACAGCCAGCCCCTTGCAGTGTACTGTAGGGATTAGTCATGCTCTGAGGGAAAAAGACAACACAGAAGGCTTAATACTAAAACAAGTAGTTCCCAGGGCTCTCAGAACCATCCCAGCCTAGTTTTCTCAATATTTGTCCTTGATCAACAGCCTCTAAAAATGCAGACTTTTCCTTAGCAGGAACAGTACTTGGAATTAATGTCTCTCTCCCCTGCTCAGCCAACAATTTTCATCAAAGTTACAAGAACTGAGACTTCTCTATCGCTGAGAAATCTTGCTGAAATCAACAAACAACTCAAAATTTTGTGGTGGGAAGAACTGTCCCTCCAGCTGTGAGGCCTTACGGAGTCTCACTGTTGTCACCACTGACAGCAATACTTGGAGCCCTCTAGAAAGAGGGGAGGGATTATTTCATGTTTTAAATGCCCTGGGTATGTTTTAACCACAATAATAATTAGCGATTGCAACATAACACTGTCTCTGTCAGCAGTTGTCATGGGTCAGTCCCAGCAGTCTGCAGGGGCAGGATAATGTATTTACCTCCCAGTAGCTGTAGGGAGAGGGAGCTGGTTTCAGTCATCTGGCACTGGGTGCCTACTGGTGTGGCTGAAAGCAGAGGCACAGCCTTACACCCAGGCAGGGCTTCCTACCGAAAACTCTAGCAAGAGAAATGAAGCATTAAAAGGAGCCTCAGTGACTCTTTCCAGAAGCAATCAGGAACTGAGTTTCTCTGCTGGCTGCTGAGCAGGATGTTGCAGTCAGGTTTGCAGGGCTCTTCCTAAGCTTCTTTTGGGAATCCACAGGGGACTCCTGGCTCCAAGGAGAAGAGATGAATTTTCCCAAAATACAAATATTATACTAAAACTCCCAGAGGGATGCAGAACATACAGGCAATAACTGTCTGCAAAATGTCCCTAGGAAAAATACTTGCATCTCTACAGCCCTCAAAGGCATAAAGTTATGACAGGAGCAGAGTCGGTGGGACACTACAGTGTGGAGGATTTGTGTAGGGCCCTTCTCCTTGGTGTCTGGGAGTGGTTCCAGGGTAGGGTCAGAGTGAAGCCCTTGGGCTGGCTTGGTGCAGCACAGCTGGCTGCCTTTTTGCCTGTGCCTTTTTGCAAAAGCCAAGAGCTAAGCAGAGGTGAGAGAAGATATGGTGACAAGTCACCTGGTGTTCCTGTTAGTTGTTATGCAGCGAGGGGAGCTGGGTAACCAGTGGTAACCAAAGTAAAGGCTTCATGTACTGGCTGTATATCATGGTTCAATCCCAGCTGACACCTAAGCACCACACAGCCTCTCACTGCCCTCTCCCCAGTGGGATGGAGGTGAGAATTGCACGAAAAAAAAAGAGAAAATTTGTGGGTTCAGATAAAGATGGTTTAATAGGTAAAGCAAAAGCAAAACAAAGAATTACTTCATCCCTTCCCATGGTCAGGCAGGTATTCAAAAAGCCAGTCTCCAGCATGTATAATGGTGACTTGGGAAGACAGAGCCATCAGTCTGAATGTGTGTGTGTGTCCCCACCCCCCTTCTCCTTCTTCCTCCAGCTTTGTATGCAGAGCATGACACCATATGGTGTTGGGATGTCCCTGTGGTCAGTTGGGGTCAGCTGTCCTGGCTTTGACTCTCCCAAATACTAGGTAACAGCCAAGTATTCCCACAGTGCCTAACTGATAATACTAGCATGGTCTGCTGTCAGCTGATACTTCTAAAGCTCAGAGGTGACCTCTCAGCTTTCATTTTTCAATGGTGAATTGAAGCATTTGAGATGCATGGTTTTAATCTGATTAGTTTCTGCATTTTGTGGCCACTTCCCTCACAGAGAGCAGAAACATCTTCTACTTCATGTGAATGTTGTAGGCTGATTTCTCTCTACCATGTGTTCTGTGTTAGGCTTTCTAAAGCTGTGGGAAGAGGCAATGGCAAAACTGCCAATTGAATAGAAAAAAAAAAAAAAAGGCTACAAATATGCTTCTATCATATTATGCAAAATCTGCTGCCAGCAGAAACATCTCTGCCTCACTCTGGCAAAGACCATCAATTCAGCTGCCTTTGGGGTTGCCTGGCTGCTTGGCTTACTTGGGCCTCCATGAACCCACCATAGATCTTTCTGTTGATAATGCTGAATCATTTAGGGTTATACAGGTGAAGGCTGATCATGAGGAATTACAGAAGGGATCTAAGTGAGAGGCTGAGCCTGAACTCTCTGGTCTGACAAACGTCGATAACAGTTCTAACAGTGCAACAGAAGTGGAGAAAACAAAGACAGATCCTGGGCTTCAAGGAAGAATCCCTTCCCTTGTACAGCTCCTGGTGCCTCCTGCTGGTGCCTGTTGTATCTTTCAACATAAGAGCTAGGCAGAAGCTGGTAAGCTCCTAGTCCAAAATGAAAAGTAGCCCTTTACACATCCTTGCCAAACAAGGCTGTGGGTTCAAAAAGGTGTCATTAAAAAATACAGTCATGAAATCTGCTGAAGGCTCTGAAACACACACGTGATATCTGGCTTAGGAAGTCCTTTTAGTGCTGGAGGTTGAGAGATGAAGTATTAGTATTATCCTATACTCCCCTGGGGTTTTGGCTACTGCTGAAAACATGGCACTGAGCCAGACTGGCTTTTATTTCTGTCCAGACTAGTGGCTTTATGGTCCTTTATGGTGCAGCGTACTCAGGATCTTTGGTCACCATCAGCCCTGTGTGCAAGAGTCTGGGGTTGTATGCTGTCCTCATTCAGTGGGGCAAATCCCTTAGGACACTTTCCTGTGATTTCTTCCAAAATTTATCACCATTTCTCCAAATCTCTACTTCCTCCCCTTCCCACACACCTAGCAGACCAAGACCTTATATTCCACCCAGAGAGATCAAGTCAGAGCACCATAAAGCCTTGCATATGCGCTTGTCTAGGAAATGCCTGCTAGGATTCCCTGTGCTAGTCACCAGTGTCATATCCAAAGCCAGCTGGAGCCAAACTGCTCCCCTCAGAGTCCCACCCCAGGCTGTGCTCACCCCCCCCAGACCCAAAGCCCCTTATTGTGAAACTTCTCATTACCTAAGAAAACAATTCTCAAGGCTATGCCTATGCAAGTAAATTAAGAAGAGCTAAGGAAAACTTTGTGCTCCTGCCAGATAATGTTACACCCTCTTCCACCCTGCCTCCTCAAATCTGCACAATGCAGGAACCATTCCCAACAGGTAGTTTGTGTGAAGCTGCACATTATGGGTGGGAAAGAGGATTTAGTACTGTGGACACACACAGCTCCTCTGTGCCAAGCAGTGCCTGTGCCAGAGAACAATCTCACACACAGCTTATGAACAGAGGCAGAGCCAAAAACGTTCCCAGTTTCCCTGTATGCCTTCTTCCACTGCAAATGACTGCAGGCAGTGACAGCATCGCTGGCTGATCCTCCCCGAGCCCTGTGCTTCCCCTCCACTCTCCATGTGTTTCCATTTGCAGCGGCTGTTGCTTGGTTTCTGCCCAAGCGGGTGCATGTCGGACGTGAGCCGTGCACTCCTGTTCCAGGACCAGCTCCAAACAAATACGTGCTTGCAAGCAAACCCACTCCTCATTCAGGGACAGATGACTCAAAGAAAAGCACAGAAATATTTAACTCCTCCATGCCAAAAGATTTTCCAGCATTACACACAGAAGGAGGAGAGTGCTGAGCAAAAGGCAGACTGCAACCAGCAGCTGTCTGACTAAAGGCGAACAGATACCACCACTAAAAAGAAGATGTACACCCAGGCTGTCTTACAACTGGAAGAACATCAACTCTTACCAATGTTTTAGTACACATTCTCCAAGAGGAATTACCTGCTATTACTTAGAAACATAAAATGAAGAAGCCTTTGCACTGTAGAATTAGCACATTTGAAAAGGTCTGGCCAAAGCTGGCACTTATGCAGTCAATTGCTGCTAAGTAAACATGAAAATTACTTGCTTGAAAGCACCATCTGGTAACAAGGCACCTCTGTGAAATGAGAAGCCTGCAATTCAGACATACAGTTCTGAACACAACCCTGTAACTGTCTACAGCAAACAAAACATTTGAGTGTGTGAAGAGTGGGAGGCACATTTCTTTTTATAATTCCTTTATTTAGGAATGTGTGATCGATTTGGGTCTCTCTAGTGACAGAAAACATAACCAGAAATATTAGTAGTTCTGAGATTAGACAAAACAATTTTTTTTTTTTAAAAAAAGGAAAATTTTAAGGTCTTTGTGCACAATTAATTTGAAGTATGTGTTGGTACACTGTGGTACTGAGGTCACAATATTGCAGGATTTAAGAAGGAAGGATTGTTTTTCATGAATGCCATGATTATACCACATTACTTGCTCAAGGTCAGGGCCTCCCTCAAATTCTATATACAAATTTGGAAAAGAAAAAGCTTTCCAGGACACATAGAAGACTCAAATTGAGGGATGTAAAAGAAACATCTTGCCAGATTCTTTTCATTTTTCCCATTCAAGAATTTCTTATATTTTTCAAGTATCTGGTACTATTCAGTATTGAGAAAGGACATTAGGCTACTTGGAACATCACCCAATTCTTATGAAGGATTTCACTCTGCCTGGATTCAAATGAGCTTAATCCTGAGCTTTGTTAAGTATGCCTGATATGGGGGCAGAGGGGAGAGATAAGAACAGTAAGAACAGGGACCAAAAGAGAATAAAAACTTACTCTAAAGTAACTTCCTGTCTTCCAGAGTTTTCCCACACATACACATAAGCTTTGGGAATGGTGCACCTTAAGCAAACCAGGCTGGATACTTCAGTATCAGCCATTCATCTGGACTTGCTCTGGTCCCACCACAGAGCACAGTGCTTGAGCTTCGAGTGTTCCTTCACATGCCCTCCTGCACTCCACTTCCAGCACAGATCAAGCAAAGACAGAACCAAGAGAATGGATAGGAGGCTGGGATGAAAACACATGTGGCACACATACTCAGTGATTTTGGGTTCTGGATAGGTAACTTTTGTTTTCTTTGAATACCTCTATTTGACCCTCGGTCTCCATTGGCAATTAAGTTTTAGCTCTACACCCTTTGGGTCTTACATCCACTTAAGACCTTACTTAAAACAAAGTTGTTCTGAGAGTGCTCCACATGAAGAAGCACCTGTTGATGTGCCTGTAGGGAAGAATATCCTTTTGAGATGCTACAGCACATTTTCTGAAAGTATGGGGAGGGCTCCAGGCAGCTACTTGAAGGTGTCAGGAATGAAGTCACACTTTAGCAAAGCCCCTGATGCAGCTTAGACTCTTGGTGACATCTACTTGAAAGCAAGAAACCAAATATACCTTGACGGCTTTGTTACACTTCTTGATAAAGGACTTTTTCTCTGTAACAAGACCTTCAAGATTGGTGGTTTAACTGGAACTGCTTAAAGATGAGTTGGTGGCAGGTTCAAATTTCCATGCAATCTCATGGGGATAGAGCTCACCTGAACACTAGAAAACAGAGGGAGTGGGGAAATCACATTGGTGCTGGGGCCCTTGCTAGGTGGAGTTCCATTGAGGCAATGGATGACCTTTCTCCTTCTGCCCAAGCCAAATAATTTCAGGTAAAAGAAAATAAAGCTGGTGTGGAGCACTTTGGCATTTTTCTGGTACCATGGCTACTTAGCCACAGCAAGTTTGTCTTCTGTTAGCCAACAAGGGCAACCAGTCAGCACTCTGAGGTGCCTCAGCCATCAGCAGAAAACATAAGGTACTTGCTCCAAGGCAGGGCTGAGGTCAAAGTTGAGTATCTCTCCTCTGATTATGAAGGACATCGTATTACATATTCCTCCCCCCTTTTTCTTTAAAAATATCTTTCCCTGCTACATCTGCTCTGACATGAGTCCTGCTGCCTGAACCTACTCTTTAACTGCAGCTTTGGCCAAAGAACTGGCAACTGCAGCCACCAGTCAGCAAAACCTTTCCGGGTGTTTGGTTTATTTACCTTTTAACTCTTTTATCCCTTGAAAAGAAAACCAGTGGATCAGCAAGGGAAGAACAAGATCTTGTGATAAGAAGGGGCTGGGAATCACAAGAAAGACCCAGGATGATGATGAGCAGGTGGTCTGTGGGCTTCATGAGCTGAACTGAAGGTGGGAAGATTTAAAGCTGTGGTAAACATGAATAGGTTGATGGGCTGAAGTGGCTACAGAGAGGTGCTTCCCTTTGGCTTTTGCTACGGTTAAAGACAAATTATGTTCTTGGTCACTTCCCATATACCATCCTCAAGATGCCATTCTCAGGTTTGCATGGACAAAGGACTATAACTTGACAAGTTTCAGCTCTGCCTCTGGAGTATACTGGGTAAGTGGGCCAGAGTTGTTTCTGTAACTCCATCTGTGGTGAGATTAACTGACCTGACCCCAGGACCAGCTTGTGTTCAAAATCCAGGTCCTCTGAGAAGCAGGGCTGCAATGTGGCTGTTGCACAAAAAGAGCAGCAGATGTTTATGAGAAAAAATGTAAGCAACATTTACAAGTGAAGACATTTCCATGAATGCATGAAGTCCCAAATTTAGCAGACAACGCAGAACCTCACATATGGCAGAATGGAGCTATAAAAGTTGCCAGCAAGTGATATTCATCTCGATTTAGAAACAGCTTGTTCCTTCCAAGTAACATAAATGCAACTGCAAAGATGCTTCTCTTTTAGCTGCAAATGTAGTATGCACATTCATTAGAGGAACTAAGGAAAGCGCTAGCATGGATTCACTTTTTTGCACCTGACTGCACCTACTTATTCTATGGTTCAATAGCAAACAGCTTCAAGCAAGTGCTGCTGGACAGAATTAAACAGCATCATTTTTGGTTCCTGGTTTGATGAAGCAGAGTGATGCAAATAGACCATTAAGGTTTCCACACTCTGAGAATGTCATTACTCAGGGAAGCAGGCACAATCTTGGGATGCTGCCTCTCCAGACATCTCTCGACATCCACTAGTAAAGGACACGCAGGATGAGGGAAAAAAAACCTATTTACTAACTTCATGCAGTTGCTTTACCTCTATTTACTTCTGGTCTCAGGTCTCAGGTCTCAAGGGGCACAAGAATTTGGGGTGTAAAAAGGAAACCTTGATCATCTTTCCCCACCTCCTTCCTTTGGTGAAAGGAATTATGTTTCAGGAACGCTGTTGTCCAGTGTATCAATGCAGCTCAAGCAGCATTTATACACCACATCGTTAAAGAGCAGTCCTGCAACTGACGTGTGTTTGCTCAGACACTCAGTGAATACAGGCACAAAGGCCAAAGTCAGTCCAACACCAGAAGAGAGGAAAAAAAATCTATTTACAAAAAACACCTTCACAATGATTTCAGTCAGCAGCTTAGCTGGCAATAAGGCGTACCTGAGGGATGCAATATGCTCTCCCCACAGTTTGGCTCAGCTTTGCCCTCACACAACTCCATTTTAGAGTGGAATATCCTGAGCTGGAAGGAACTCACAAGGATCATCAAAGCTTTGCTGCTGCAGCCTTGACCAGTGTGCCACCACTCCCTACACTGGTGCCAACCATGCCCATTGTCAGTCTGAAATATCATCTCAACCTTGCAACACTCAGAAGGTATTTTATTTTACTGGGCTTAGACAATAAATCATTTTTTCTTCTTCATTGTAACCATATATTTTTTCAAGTTTATTCTATGGGCCCAGTCAGGCCGTGCTTAGGGCTAAAAAGCAAACTACAAAAGGAAAAGCCCACTTCATGGCCCTACCCCTTCTTTGTCACAATCCACTCCTGCACTCCTGAAGAAGCTAAAGGTTCATCTCCCCCATCCCACCTCTGCCAAGGGCCCCTCCTCCCCCCTGTATTTTGGGGACCTCCAGCTCCCCTTCAAATCTACCCCTCCCATTCAAACACAGTGCCACAGGCTGCCCTGGGTCCCCAGCAAACCCCACTGTGCCACAATCTCTACAGCCTCCCCCCTCCTCTCACACTGGGGCTAAAACTGTTGCCATGCAACTTATGAACCCCAACATTTACCCACTGCTTTTGCGATGCCATTTGCTTCTTAAAATTACCTCATGAGGCCATTTCTCAGCCCTTGGGTTCTCACATCCGGGAAATCAAACTATCATCCCCCTTCTGACAGCAACACATCAGTGGCTTGTTTCTGACCACATTTACCACAGCTCTAGCTCTTTAATCCTCCAGAGTGATAAAGCTTTCCCCATGAACTCACACTCTTATAAATTCAACCTGGTTTATTCCAAATATCACATAAATTAAATACATTTCCCATGAATATTGCAAATATACATGAAATGAACATTGAAATTTTTAAAAAAAGTTTTGGCTTTGTTTATGCAACAAGAAGTGCCAAATGTGGTTAGAACATGAACTTCTCCTGTATTTACTAGATACAAAAAGGTGCAGATTAATAATTTATATTTATACATATGTACACACTCCATTTCATTTCTAGCTTTAAAACAGTAAAAAATGGTTTCAAGTTTATCTACATTAAACATACTCGTTTACATCTGGTCAGAAGCTCCAGATAAGAGTTGATACAATCATTTCACAACTGCAAAATTAAGGCGCTACCAAAATACCAGTTCCACTAGTGTAAAATGTAACAGGAATAGAGAGTGTACAGCTTTCTATTTATCAATTTAAAAGTGGACTGGAGAACAAGGAAAAAAGAGCAGTAAGAAACATGACAAGTTCTACAGGTTAGAAGTACAAAGAGATCTTGATGACTATCAAATGAACATATTAAAATACAGTAGATAAAAGGCCTCAGTGGCAAACAATTAGTATGCTTCTGAAAGACAAAAAAGGTTAAAATATATATATCATTTTCTAGCTTGAAATTTTACAGGTGAACAACAGGTGTAGAGGTAGAGGGATTTTTTTTTTTTTCTTTTTGGCCTCTTTACGATGTATAAAGAAGGGCCACATTCACCACAGTGAAAAGACTCATCATATATCCCAGCATCCTTGCTTGGACAGCAAGCAAGAAAAGTGTAATGAGCTAGAAAGGCAACGAATCCTGTCTATCTCTTCCAGGAGCTCAGCTCCAATGCTTTCACATGTACCTTGGCGACAAGTTACACCTAAGCACAGACTGGCTGTAAGGTGGGGATTTCCTCTAGAGAGCTATGAGACAGCTAGCTTTTCCCATGAGGTACTACTGGATGCTGTAGATATTATATGGCAGAGGTGATTTGGTAAAAATGAAATTGGTACTTTCCCTTAGAAAGCAAGTACCACAGGGCAGTGGTGATTTTATTTATTTATTAAAGCTTTGCTATTTGATCAGCATTCAATGTTTTGGAGGGAAAGTCAGCTTTGGGCTGCTAATATGATTATTTGCATCCATACACAGACAATTCCCTCGTTATTATCATTTATCCAAAACATCAGTCACTGAAATATTCACAAACCGCTTTAAACCTTGTCTAAAAAAAAATCCCTCTACAGTTGAGCTTTCAGTATCAATCATTTCATTAACTATGCAGGCCTTCATGAACACAGTAATGTCACTCCCCATGTAGAATGTCTTTACAAATTACAGAACAGCAGTAAACAACCTCTCTTGTTCCATAGGGTTTTCTCTCAGAAGTACCTCAAAAGTAGGTAGCTTGAACAAATCACTTTTGCAAAGGAGAATATTAACAGTAACATTTACTGAGGCGAAGCCAAGAAGACACTAACTAGCACCTTGATATTTTTTTTCTTAAATGCACTCCTATTTGTAAAATTATGCACATATAAGATCAGGGACCAGCAATATACAAATACCATCAGCATCCCCTTTCAGCTAAACTAGTAATACCCAAAACTAGGCCAGACGCACAAACGAGCAAGATGAGTGAGTCTCGAAGAAATACACAGCATGGAAAGGAATGGGAAGAACAGGAAGCTGAACAGAAAGGATTGTGAGATTAAATACAGTCCATCTTCTGGTCCAAGAATTAGTTTGTGAAATCACCCTTCAGTAGCTCAGCTGACAGTGGGCTGAAGACCTACTGACTTCTGACATTTCCTCCCCCATATATATAACAATTCCTTTATACTTCAGTGAATTCCTCATCTTCAAATCCTGGAGGAAATGCATTGAACTTGAATTTTGAGTATTTTGGTGGTGGTAGCAGAACTTGCAGAAGGCTACTATAGAGGTTATGACATCATTGGTTGTACATTATGCACTTCACAATTCAGAGAATATACTTACAAACTACTTAAATAGAAAAGGCGTGTTCAAGGTAGAGGCAGTTACAGTACATTCAGGGTATGTTACAGAAACCATTTGTGGTAGCCATTTGCTGAAAGGAAAAAAAAACTCTGAATTTTTGTTTCCCAGACCACACAGGTTATAACTATAATACCCAAAGAGAGCAGGTAATATGTGTCAATCACTGCATTTTAATGCAGTCTTCTTCCAGAATTCATGTGCAAAATGGAAAAAAAAAAGTTTAAATACCTCTTCATTGACAAATAAGGACAAAAGAACTAAAAAAGAAACCAGGCACTTTGACCATGTAGGTAAGCAGCCATTTCTTACCAGACTTCTGCACATGAACAAGTCTTTACATTGGTCTTGTTATGCTTGCAGCACATGGAGATTCAAGTCAATTTTTTTTCCCTGTTGGTAGTATCAGTTCTAGTTATAGGAAACTGTGCCAATTGAATTGGTAACACTGAGTTATTTCATTGGCAGTTGAGCTAATGTTGATCATTTGACTGACAAGCGATCAATTTAATAGCTATCAAAGTTAGATATTAACAAAACAATACACAAAAAAATAATCAAAGCGACAAATGAAGGTTAACACCTGACTTAAACTTGCATTGAGACTTGCCTTTACAGGTTCGGTTTGTGACTCCTTTCACGGTGTTACTTGTGGACTGATTCCCATCACATACAGCAACTGGTACTAAACTACAATACTTTCGGTTTGAAACACGTTCAGTAGAGATCACCCAAACTAATGGGAAGTTGGCATGGCACTGCAGGAAGGAGGGAGATGGAAACCTCCCCACCTTTCATCCTCGCTGGTCCCACTCGCAGAGCAGGTGTTCAGAGTAAACTGCAGCATGCCTCCCTCCTACTTGGGGTGAAATCATTATTTCACAGCAGTGTTTATCATACTTTAGGGAACGGCTTGATTTGAATTTAGCAGTAAGACCGGCTAGGATTACTTTGGGTTTTCTTTTCAAAGAAACCAAAGTACACCTTTCCAAACAGTTTGTTTATACTCATTCTGCTACAACACGTAAATCACAAAGGAGGGATTACCTAAGGCTACTAAATATTGTACTTATTCAGTAGCTATTATTCTTTCAGATAAACATCCTCAGATGCCTTGACCACAAATGCTGAACTTGTTTTTTCCTCAGACTGTTATTCACTGAAGAGAGAGAAAGAGAGATGTGGGTGTATGACAGAGTGCCTTCCGATTCACTGACAGAGAGCACTGCCAGTTATAGTCTTCGTGCATACTCCTGCCAGGCAGCGTAACTCCTCTTCTGTTCTCTACAAGTTTAGGAAACACCTCTTCAATCCATTGTCCAGTTTCCTTTTCCTACCAAGTAAAAATCCAAATCACATGCAGGCCAATGGCGCTACTCTAGTACTTAACTCTCTTGCAGGCTAGAAACATCAACTCTATCACAGTACTTGGAAGCAATTATCCACATCCATCAGCTACATTCTAAATGTAGCACAGCTTTGTAGAGGCTCAGTTTTCATCAGGATAACAGGAGAGTGTGCAAGGTTTGGTAAATAACCAGGATAACAAACTGATGCAATCAATGGATGCAGGACATAGTCAGAAAGGGCTGTTCCTTTTTTGAAGGAATCTTTAAAAATTACGAAAACAACCCCTCCCCCTTTGCCCTTCCCAGAACCACCTGTCATGAGATGTTTTTTCGATGCCCACTCACAAGTGAAGTCCATGTTATCTGGGTCTTTTGCGAGTCACAAATATCAATACGCGCCTGATGGCGATAAGACGATCTTTAAGAGAGGTCATAGCCAATATAGCCAGCTGAGCTCTGTTTTCCAGAGGCAACACTGCCAAGAGCCACCAGTACCAGGCAGGACCACTGGGGTTGCTCTGCAAAAGAATGGAAAGACAAATAATTATGTATTCACCAGCACTGCCCCATGAAGAACACCACGTTCCTTCTCACCTTCTATTTGCTAAGAAAGTCACTACAAAACAGTTCAAGCAACAGCTAAACACTTCATTGCAGGTGCTCTCTTTGTCTATATACACCATTAAGACTTAACTCTTCAGCTATCAAATTACACAGATATATTGTTTTCCATGCTTAATGCCAGCAGACCAAAACTGGGTAAATAAAAGAGTTTAAAATGTACAAAACCACAGAAAAAATCTGTCAGAAAACAGTCTAGTGTAAAAATTCTGTACAGAATAAGATTGCTTAAGTAGGAAGGTTTTATTACCTGTGGCTCTGGTTCTTTTCCTGGCATGGACCCAAAATGATTGAGAATTTGCACTTTCATATTGTCTTTAAGAGAAGTAAACCAGGCAACAGCTTGATCATAAACCGAATCATGAAGACGGACAAGTTCTTCATATTCTGGTCCTTCAACCTTATCATTAAAAGAAGGGAGATGGAACAAAACAGGTTTGATACAGTGGAGTCAGTATGCTTTCCCAGAAGGAAACAAAGCAAAATAATGCAGTCGCTACAGCTGTTCAAATGTCCTTATTTAAACCAACTATGCCTAAGTCTCAGATTTCAAACCTGTGATGCTGGAGTCTTTTTACCCTCCCCTAGGTGTTCTGAGTGACATTTCTTGGAGCAGTAACTGGTGCGTTAATATCCATTCCTAAATACTGGCACAACAGAAGAATCTGTTCTCTAATCCTGGGACAACATATTAATAATCTCAAACCCACAACCTTTAGTCCTTGTCCCAGAACAACTTCTAACAATGGTCTATCATCTGGCAAAACAAAACAAACACTACTGCCACTGAGCACAGACAGGGGTTCTACAGCACTTAAGAGACCAGCAGTATTTTATAGAAGTGTTAAGGCCATGGTAGGACAGCCAAGGAGGAGGAGGAGGAGGACAGACACCTGAGCACGCAGGACACAGGGAAAGTGGATGCTTTCCCAATATCAGAAAGAGCCATGAAGAAACACCCTCATTGAAGCAAATAGTGTTTTAGTTGCACAGGCCTATTAGCTATTAGGGGAAAAAAAAGCACAGGCAAAACCCACAACAAATTGGTGATTTGTGGGGGGTTTTTTGGGGTTTTCATTTTAGTGAGGGTTTGTTTTTTTGGGTTTGTTTTTTTTTTTTTGTTTTGTTTGGTTGGTTTGGTTTTTTTGTTTGGGATTGTTTATGTGTTTTCCCCCTTTAACATGTACACATCAACGGTGTGATTTCACCTATGCTACTCAGATGCACATCTGATGTAGCTGCTTTGGATGCCTTTCACAGCTGAGGAGAAACAGCTCTAGAGGGCAATTAATCTCATCTTACGGTAGGTATCTAAGAACAGATGAAACAGGCATCTTTGGACTGATATTCCTCACCATCTGATATAACGTGAATGTAGGGTGCTGAACACAGACACCAGCCTCTCATGTGAGACAAGGTAAATCTCACTCTAATTAGGAAGAGGTGGGTCCCTGGCACCACCTACAAACAATGGTTTGGTATCTGTGTTCCACCACTCTTCACTGGGCATTTAAACACAGCAGAGCCCTCACTGAGCAGACTACCTACTCCAGCCTTTCACAGGCAGGGGCACCTCCATGAGAACTACCCTTCATTCCCTGGCAAACAACTGCATCATCCCGCACAGATTAGAAAAGCCCTATTAAGACTTTACAGACTTTCACTTTGAGAGTGAGCTAAAAAGCTGTATGACCAAACAGATTTCAACAACTGGCACTGGATTACTACTAAACTCAATGTTATGAGCTATCAGGGTTTTACAGACATGGTCTGAAGGTGATCCAAGAAGTCATTATTAAGCAGGGCCAAAAATTCACCCTTTGGCGAACACCCATTATAAGCACTTCACTTAATACAGGTTTTCTAAGAGGGCTTGTTTTTAAAAGCTACCCCACTCTGCAGTTCTCTGCTCTCAGTCAGCTCTGACGGATGCTTGTACAGGGCAGTTAACTGCATGTCACTAGGTATTCATTCTAAGAGCAGCCCCCCACATTTACTTAAGGATCAGTTCCGTAAATGAGAGCCTGGAGGATATATGAAGTGTGCCAACAGCCTGTTCAGTGCAAGAGAACAGTCGGTTCTCTACTAACAGAAGCATGTGCTTTTAGAAGGCTTTAAATTCTGTATCTGTTTTAAAATGTTACTCTGACCTCACCTACACATGACAGACCTCAGCATCTCAGAAGCTATTCTGAGATCCATGAAGGGAGTGTAACACTTTAAGCAGATACGGGCAGAAAGGAAGAAAGGGAAAGAAAAGACAAAGTTTGTTCCATGGTTTTTAAAATAGAGCTTTAGCATATTTGTAATGATATTGGTTTAAATATAATGCACAGCTAGCTTGAAATGCAACAAGGAAAGGCTATTTAAGTGAATCCAGCAATACATGGGTATGAATAACTTTGCACCATAGATCACCTTTTTATCTTCAAGATACTCGATGTTTGCTGTGTTATATCCATCTCGCTGGCCATGGCTTAAGACCCTAAAACGACGGACACCAACTGTATCAACAACTGAGCGTCCATCAGGAAAAAACTTTACGTCCCTGATCTCTAATATACAGCCATGATCTGCAAATCTGAAATGACAGAAGGGCATAAAAGTGGAAGTCATCAACAAGTGTTTATAGACATCAGGACAAATACTGGGCCTAATTCACCACTTCGTATTTGAAAGAGGATCCTTCTTTGGTGACAATACATTTCTGCTTATTCACGTAAGCCACACAACCCCCACCCTTTCTGTCTTCCCTCAGAGGACCTGGACAGCAGCATTTTCAGGGCATCTTTGTGGTGTGGAATGGTTGCAAAGGGACAGGAAACTAAATGAATGGAGTTGCCAGCTGCTGGTGGCAAATTCACCAGGTTTGCAAAGAAAACAAGATGGGTAAAGATACCATAAGGAAGTCCAGAAACTGAGGAACAAATGCATGGCTGTGAGGGCTATCCGCCTACTCCAAGGTGTAAGCAGAGGACTGCAGGCTTTAGAAGAAAAAGGCTTCTATATAGCAAGACTTTTCTTGCATTTGTTTCCTTTCATAAAAAGAAAAAAAAAAAAGGAAAAAATCAAAACAAACTCAAAATACTCTCTTTACAAAAGCACACTTGTCACTATTATATTTAAAGTAGTCACAGGTTTTAATCACACCCTGGAAACAAGCATGCAATAAATTTTTCCTTTATCAAGCTTACTTGCTCTACCTTTATGCTGTAGTGATTTCACTAGAGAGGGTGATTACACAATGACTCTTCACCACATTGCATTTACAGCAATACACCTCTGCCCACTGCTAAGCAGGAGAAAGCACTACATGTATCTAGCGTCATCTCAAAAGACCAACTTCCTGCAGGTTCTGACAAATTCTTCATCAGGGAAACGCTTGTTTTACCTGGGCTCAGTAATTTCTTACAATGGGAGTGATAAAGAAATTACTCCTGTTTCTGCTCTACCAGAAATCATGGATTTGTGAGGGGTGGAGGGGAAGTTCACCACTGCAAACAACTGTTCTCTCCCAGGCACCAAAGAGGAAAAAAAAAAATCAGGAAGAGCAAGAAGAGTACAGCTGCACACAGCTAAGCCCTGGTGCTCTACCAGTAGGATTGATTTAAAAAAAAAAAAAAAAAAGGCAAGTTTATTAGTTTATTATAGCAATATTACGCTAGATACTATTTAAACAGCTACATGACAATTGTTTTTAGTGAAGGATTTTAGTGACATTCATATTGGATTTAGAAATTAATATAGAGGTGATGATTTTTCTGTTGTTTTTGAGAAGTTACTTTTGGCTAGAAAGTGACTTAAATCAGGGGCAAGAAAGCACCTGGAGATGGGTATAAAATGTACTGACATACTAAAAGTTTATATTCTACCATTTTTAACTTAAACAGAGAAATAAAACAGAAGAAGGTAATGAACTGAACATGTTTTATCACTGTGTTTTTCAAGGGAGGCACGTATCCATGTCTCAGTGGATGAGGCAAAACAAGTTTCCCCACTTGTATTCCCAAGTTGATTTCGCAATTTTGAATAAACAAAAGAACTTCTTTACTTGTGTAACAGGCTGCAACAGTTTGCCAGGTGTCTACAGATGAAGGCTTCCTGCACTTCAGCGTTTAAGTTATCATGCTCAAAAAGTTTAATCATTTTAGTAACTTAAAACAAATTGTTCAGAGAAATCTAACCACGCTCGTTGCATTTTAAAATACCCTTCATGACATTATCTGACAAACCAATTATTGTGTTTTGGGGATTGCAACTCCTTGGCCCTTTGTATTATACCTGACTCCAAGTAAGTTTGGCTCTTCCACAAGCCTACATGGATATGAGGAGAGTTATCACTGATGTCATAGGGTCATTCCATCCTCACTCTTACAAGTATTTGCTTCCAGAAAATTGGTAACAGGCCTGAAAGGAACTGTGGAATATCAGCTACTGTTGGCACTTGAACTCCACTGAGTGCAGCACTGACAGAATGCCAAATGCCACTGCAGCACAGCCACAGTTAACTGGAAGCTGTAGCATCTCCAGTATTGCAACAGCCACCTTACTGTCCAGTTCAGGAAAAAATAAAAAAAATCCCCCCAAAAAAAACATGGAGTGGACAAGGAAATGCTGACAAGCCTCAGTATGACTGCCCTCCTCTCAGCTCCAGTGATGATCACATATAAAAATGCTGCTCCTGAGGATGCCTGTCTAACATGTTCTTGAAAATTCCCATGCTCATCATCCATTCTACACATGCATAATGCTAATGTATCTTTTGAAGTCAGCAGCTATTACATCTCATAGGGCAGACCTCTCAAGACCAGCTCATATTTCTCCCACGAGCACAGTCTTATCACCTTCACCCAAAAACCTATTATCTGTGAAGTACTTAAACTTGAAGGTTTTCATAGAATCACAGAATAGTTTTGTGTTTTAAGGGACCTTTAACTGTCATCTAGTCAGTCTCTGCATAGGGAGGTGGAAATAAATCAATGTCAAAATTCACAAAAATTAATTAAAGATAAAATCATATAGAAAGACAATGTAACTCACTCACTCACTGCAGATAGTTTAGACATTGCAACACAGTGATAAAGACAAACGTCAAAATTCAACATTCAGCAGCAAAACAGACTTCTCAGCCAAGGGTATACTGTCTCATTAAAATGATACCACTCACGTGGGAAACCTATGAGAGGCCTGGATTTTTTACCTTTTGTTTTGTTTTCAACTGAGTAGACAGAGGAGGAACCTGTCCAGACAGTCAGTTTTCACTGGAACAAACAGGCCAGCAAGATTTCCAACCACACAGCCAATTAAATGCTATTTTTGGAGCCTGCAGTAGCAGGATGAGTTGCATTCTTGCTATCCATCCAACAAGGGAGCAACAAAATTACATCTTTGTGTCAAAAGTACAGAATTAATAAGTAAACAACTTTAGTATTGGTTCACACAGGACCGGAAGGAACCACAGTGGTTTGGGGAGACAAGTATACTGTGCTGTAATATTCTGTTACCGTCACAACAGCCTCTGCAACAACAGGATGTTCTCAGCTCCTCTCCTTACCCTTTTAATTCATCAGCTAAGCACATGCCAAACTGCTTGGTACCAGTTTCCATGCATCTTCTTATCATTAGGCGATAACGAGGTTCAAAGACGTGTAGCGGGCAAGGGATGGTAGGAAAGGCCATGGTACATACGAAGATGGGAACATCTTTATTCAAACTGCAAGATAATTGTTTAAAAAAATTTCACCTTTTTTTCTGCTACATTCAGCATTAACCCTTAATAAAAGACTGATTCCAGCAGTTTCCTCAGACTCATTCTTCGTAATGTGTATCTGTTAGAGGTTTGCCATTTTTACATGACAAACTTATTTTACCCTCTTTCAGTTCATTCATTAAGTAAACAATGGCTCCAATCTACTGTCATAGGAAAAAAGTCAGGGAACAATAGCCAATTTCCCAAATATGTACATACTGATACATCTAGCTTAGATACACATTGCAAGATTTTGGTGATAATTTTCGCAGTAACAAGGTACTTAACAAGCCACATTCAAAGCAAGACGGTAGAGAATCCCCAAGCTCAACAAAACCCTTTTGATTTTGAAGCCCACTAATCCACTTAATTTTTTCAGGCTTAACTGCATGTTTTGTTTTACTTTTTAGTTGAGTTATAGCATAAGATTCACAAGTCACTGACAAAACTGAATCCTTGAACTTCTCCTGACCTGAAGTATAACCCATTTATAACTTGATTTCTACTCCCAGAAAAAACCCATTATAACTTTTCAAGCTATTATATTGTTTCAGAGGAAAAACCAATTATCTTAAGAATATTGTCGTGCCTTTCCACAATCCATGCATATTGTTACTTGTTTATCTGCAATAAACATGTCAAAAATACGAAACATCTGGAAGGTTCATTTACAAATTCGTTCTTTTTATAAATTTTTGTAAGCAGATTAAGCTTCTTCAGTAATTCAGATTGAAAAACACAGTTTTATAACAGCTGTCAGTAGTATAAAGAGAGCCTACTTTGACAACTCCTTCATTTCTTCCTCATAAACTTTCTTTCTTTCAGATAACTCCTCTGGCAAGTAACGGACTATCAATTCTTCTGTAAGGACGGTCTTCTTGTAAGTTCTGCTTGCTAGAAACTGCAAGGAAGAGTCAACTCTTAAGTCTGATAACAAGAAGACAGGTAACATCTCTTCCTCCCAAGCCATCCTGTCCTAAGGCCAAAGAGTACATGAGTTAGGACTGTACTGATTCCTCATCCTTTTCAGGCTTCAGGAATCAAAACTTCCACTTCAGGATATGTGGTTCACTCCAGTGTCCTTTTAACTATAATCCCATACCCTTCTTTGGCAGAAGTTGTACTACCAGGAAGAAAAGGCAGTCATTCCTCACTTCTGCATTAGACATGTATTTTTTCACCTAGAGCTGTCAAGTTACTGGCAAGAAATAATCTTAAGTATGAGAAACATCATGTCTGCTGGAGCAAAAGTGTTCACCAAGGAGTAACCATTCCTCATTCACCACAGGCAGACATACAGTCTGGAGATGTGGTACAAACAGGGCTATGGCCAGCACTCCCCAGGCGTGAGCCTGACGCGATACTGGAAGCGTCTATTTCTTTAAGAACCAGCAAAACCACTTGTCTTCCAAGGAATGCCAAATATATCTTGGAAAAAATGAGGTCTGTGCACAGCTTGATGCTGTTGGTAATACTGTGTTGTTCTGGTTTAACAGAATCCTAGAATAGCTGGGGTTGGAAGGGACCTTTAAAGGTCATCTAGTCCAACCCTCCTGCAGTGAGCAGAGACAACTTCAACTAGATCAGGTTGCTCAGAGCCCCATTCAGCCTAATCCTGAACGTTTTCAGGGATGGGGTATCTGCCACCTCTCCGAGCAACCTGTTCCAATATTTCACCATCTTCATGGTAAAAGATTTCTGCCTTCTATCTAATCTAAATTGATCCTCCTTTAGTTAAAAACAATGACCTTTCAACAGGCCCCACTAAACAGTCTGTCCCCACCCTTTTTATAAGCCCCCATGAAGTACTGCAAGGCTGCAATGAGGTCTCCCCAGAGCCTCCTCCTCACCAGGCTGAACAACCTCAGTTCTCAGCCTGTCCTCACAACTGAGGTGCTCCACTCTGGAACATCCTCATGGTCCTCCTCTAGACTCACCTCAACAGCTCCACATCCTTCCTGTGCTGAGGACCCCAGATCTGGACACTCCAGTACTCCAGATGGGGCCTCACCAGAGCAGAGTACAGGAGCAAAATCATCTCCCTTGACCTGCTGGTATGCTGCTTTTGATGCAGCTCACAAGCAGAGCACAGGAAATCCCCATATAGATGCTTTCACAAGAACACAACTTTGTGCAGTTTTGCCAACTGGGACAAGGACATACTTACTTCTGACAGCTTTTCTTTGCAGAGTGGGCAAAGTGGATTATGGTCAAGGCAACGCTCAAGGCATTTGAGGCAAAAGGTGTGTCCACAGGGTGTGGTAACAGGTTCGTAGAACAACCTTAATAGGAAAACATGGAACAGGAAAGTTAAGCTGCCAACAAAAACAATACAGATTCCCAAAGTGTGGAGGGGAGCGACTAGTCCTAGCCCTCTCTTTCTTTCCTGCTTTTGTATAAAGAATGGGTGACAATTTTATCTAAGGATATAAAAAATATTTTCATTTTTAGAATGGTAAACAATGGAGAACACCATGCATAATGATGGAGAAAACTGCATCCGTAAAGATTCACCAGATGCAAGGTTCAGCAAAAAGGAACAGAGTAATGGTTTAGATGTTCTCTGGCAGGTTTCTCTTCTGACACCATGAAAACTTTTTTCAGAAGCTAGAAAGGCTTATATTAATTCCAGATCAACACAGTCATACCTCATGCAGAGGGAACACTCAAAGTCCGATGCATCCACCAGTGTTATTGGTATTTCACTTGAAGTGTTGGTGGTGTTTTCAGGTAAAACATCTGCATCTAAGTAGTTAAGAAGATTATCAGAGTAAATACTCAGGTATTGCTGCATTTTCAGATATTTTTAGGCTGTTTTTTTCATAAAGAACATGATTTATGTCTTTTACTTTTTAAAGTTTTGTTCCAAACAAACATATATTTCTCATTTAAGTTTTAGGTTTTTTGACAGGAGATCTTTTGGAGAGCAGAGGATGATGTCTACGGCCAGAGAATGCACTTTAGAGCTGAATACTCATTATTTCCTTCTCTAAAAATGATTGTGTTGTGGGTTTTTAGTCTAGTTTTTAAAATACTCTGCTATTGCTTTCCCACTACCATCACCACCCCCACATCAGCCAGGCCAGATGTTTCAAAGTACATTTAGTCCAGAATTTAATTTGTTTACACACAGTCAAAATATTTCATCAGTGTTTATTATAGATTTCTCAGCAGGGGTATTTTTTCTTACAAGTATAAAAAGCTTACATTCTTCTAGACTAGGCTGCTGGACAAATCCCAAATTTCAGACAGCTTAAAGGACTACTGGAGTTGCATTAGATAATACTGATTTTACTAGCTCAGCAATCTGCAAACACAGAGGCAAAACACTTCACCTAAAATTCTGCCCAGACTGATGTTTTGGGGGTGCTTTATTGCTCTGTGGTGTTAGGGTATGAGCTTCAAACTTCACATCAGCATTAAAGCTGAAGAGCTCTCAGCTAGCTCCAGCTTCAAATGACATTTACAGAGGCAATTTCTGCAACTCCTTTAACCATTCATATCTTTGTTGCTCCGTGATGAGTTGCAACAGAGCCATGAATGCTGCCTCCACATCGTTTCTATTAAACAAATTCTTGACTGTTTGAAAAAAAACCAAAATGCTCAACTTTTTATGTTAAGTTAAACCACTAGGAGGTTTTGTTAAAGGATAACTCATGCTCAGCATCTGGTTTATCTCAAGCACAGACAGGGTAGGTGGTGTGTGTGGCCTACAATGAAGAACAGCACTATCTTTAACCTACATCTCACATGTTAGCATTTAGTGATAGAAACAACCTGTGTTAATTCTGCAAATAGTAACATGGCACTGGGACCTAGCACAGACCAGAAATTAGTGGTTATGCGTAAAACATGATCTCTGGCCTTTGCTGTGAAAATACAGGCGGGTCAGATTTCACAATCTATTTACTGAGACTGCAGTTCACAAGCAAGTACAGGGTTTTTCCCTTCACAGCAACATGATCAGAAAGTGGCCATATATTGATCCTTATTAGAGGTGGCAGAAAGCAGCACTCAAAACACTTTCAATACTTCAAGGCAGAAGTCAAACCTATCAAGGTGTGGGTTGCGTTTTTTTCCTTTAAGGGAAAAATGCACATTAGCACAGCAGCTTTTTCAAAGTCTCTTTTAACCAATGATTCCACCAGTCTGAAATAATGCCTTCAGCATTTTTTGCCTCAAGTACTAAAACCACTCTGGAGGTCTTTGTTAGAAGCTTGAGAAGCATACCAACTGTAAGCAGAGTTATCAAGTAACAGAAAACTGGGTGGGCTTATTACCCTTTAAAAGGCTTCTTTGTTTGCCTGGAAAAATTCATATAAAGTTGCATGTGACCAGTTAAAGATCAGTTTCCAGGCTTACTTCATCTGTCAATCATATAGAAAGACAATGAAGTTCAGCTATAGCTGAGACCTAGAAAATTAAAACGGCACTACCAACACAAACACTAAATTGTGAGTGGGTTACACTTTGAAAACAGCCCATTTGAGGAAGAAAAATAGTGTTCATTCACGAACTGAAACGGCTCTGGAATAAGGTAAATAGGCTGTTACAGCAGAAACCAGCACATCAGAGAACAAAAAATAATTTCAATTCCTGTAGGGAATATTTCATAGACACCTATATAAAGGGAGGAGTAAAAATGTTTATAGTTTTTCAGTATGTACAAGAGAAATTGCCTTTCTAAGCCACAACACAAACCTTTTTTAGGAATCTTATTGGGGACATCCAAACTCTGTAAATCCCTCATATCACTGGACAGCTTTCTTTTTAAGCCAACCCCAGGTAAACTGGAGAGAATAGCTCCCAAAGACTTCTTGTTGTCTTCAAAATAGAGATCCAGAACATGATGGGAAACAGGAGAATCAGTGCTTCTGAATACATCAGATTCTTGGGACGGGGTTTTTGTTAACCTGAACACAGTATCCTAAAACAATTAAGAACAGTTATATACAGCATGAGACAATTTTGCTTTGCTTTTTTCTGTTCATTTTATCACCAATAGATCAATGTCCCTACAATGAGCCTAGCAAGGGAAAAAGGTCCATATCAGAGGTCACTCTCCAGTTGCACAAAATAGGGCCAACTTCTTTCCCTAAAGCTCCCGTCTCTAGGAATTATATTCCTGTTATAATAAAATCCTTAGTGGAAAAAACTTGCCCAAAAATACAACTGACCCCCACATGAAGGCATCACATTGCTTTCTGAAGAAAAGGTTTCATTCTCTTATTCTTCTGAGGAAGTAAATCCCAATAAGAGACCCAACAGCAATGGAGAGAACAGGCTTACCATGAAAATAAACGCCTACATGAGCGCAGACAAAGACAACATCACACAGATCAGACAGATCCTTGTGTTACTTTTGGTATTTTTATGTTGAAAGCTTTTTGCTTTACCTTTGAGGACCCAGCAACAGAGTTATCTTCCACAGCAGACTGTGTGTTTATGCTACTCAGAAATGCAGGTTTCAATCTTGTATGGGATGTTCGACTAGAGAAAGGTGCTGTTAGACTATCATGCACATTTTCAAAGGCTGGGAAAAACATCTCACACATTATCTAGTCAATTAAGAGAGAAAAAAAAAAGGAAAAGTAAAAATTACAACATAGATACTTATGTTTGCGTGAACACAGATGCACAAACTTCACAGCTTCTAGACGCCAAGAAGCTTGCAACAACCAGGACACCCTGCATTCCCCAACACCCATGGGAAACCTGAATGGCTCTCCCCACCACAACCAGTCACATTCCAAGGTGCTCTTCTGGTGCCCACCTTACTCTCCCAAGGCTTCTGCTCCCCAGGAATATCCAGGGCAGCAGTCTGTTACATCCTTCTCCTGATGCTACCCATCTCCATTCTGACACTCAGACTCTGCCTCCAGAAGTCTTCAGACCACGCTCTCCCATCAAAACCAGTTAACAGAGATGTGTTTGAACATTCCTCATGCCCTGCACCCATCTTCTCTATCTTCAGGCAGATTTAACCAGTAGCTAAAAGCTGTGTAGAGCCTGTTACCCCTCTCACCAGTCCCCACCAAGTGCCTTGACAAATCTTCATTGCATTTTTGTAAAAAGCTGCCTGTATGGATGGTCACAGAATACCTGATGACGGTTGGTTAGCACAAACTATGTCTAACTTCATGTAAGGGGCAAACTGGTACAAAGACTGTAGGATTTTTTCAGGACAGAGCAGCACAAAGCTTCCCCTTCTCAATCCTCTGCCACTTACCATATAAAAGCGATTTTCTGACAGGTACTACAATTAGCAGCCTCAAGCCTACACAATCCAGGTGTACTCAAATTTGGCTGACATACTGCAAGTGTAATTTACAAATGACAGCAGCCAAACCTACAGATTTGCAGTGGAATTCACAAATGCGGAGGTATCAACCAAACCCAAGAGATGCCTCACAAAGCATAATGCTAGAAAGGTTTACTGGAGAATCTACTGAATCAAATTATCCTTTGGCTGTTTACTGCCACCTGAAATAACATGAATTTTACTTGGCTGTAGGAGCAAAAGCAGCACGATGGCCAAGTAGCCAGTATATGTGTTTTATACCTTTTGGGCTTCTTTCTTCATTGAGCTCCATTCAGGATTTAAGGCAACACAATAAAGAAACTCCTTCAGTGCTTCCTCAGTCCTTTCCAATCCAGAAAGAGCTTTTGCTTTCACATAATGGCCCTGTTCACACAAAGGAAATGTACAAATCTAGAGATCATTTCTGAACTAGCAGCAAGACACCAGAAAACAAACTTGAAAGTTCATGTCATTCTGCAGATGAAGAACAAGATGCTTTTTGGGTAACAACCTCTGACGCACGCGTATGAAGGAAATTTAGTCCCTTCTGGTGAAAAAAGATTTCCCAGGAACCCACTGCTGCATCACCCCCTGCCAAAGGCATTGCTCTTTTTCTCACAGGAGACCTGAAAATGAGGAAGTATATTTGTTTCCCCAAGGACAAAGTCTACTACACATCCTGCTGGCCTCAGATACACCAGAGAACAGTATCACATACCAAGGCAAACTTAACAGTAATTCAGCTGCATGGAAAAGGCAGTGGCATGGGGCAGGCTGGAGGTGACAGCTGAGGGAGTTCAGGTCACTCACTTCTCCTGGGTGTCTTACCAGGACAGAGGTGATATTTCAATACTCTTTTTGGCTACAGAAGACCACAACATTATGAATTTAGGGCAATTTAACCATACTTAACCTGAAACCTTTTAGCCCATCCTACCTCTCCCATGTCCTGGAGTAACACATCTGTGGCCAAGAGGCACAGTAGCCAGCTTAGGAACAAATCCTACTTTACTCGCTACTAGTAGCAAGAGACAAATGCCTCACTTCTGAGTTTTCCTGTGGGTATCAAACTGCAGTTCGAGTCTACTACGGAAATTACTTCCTTCACAATGAAAAGAAACTAGGTGTGCATTTAAACATTTGCCTCTTGCTGATTAGAGAGAAGTGTGCTCTGGAAGTCCACTTCTGACCCACATGAACATCTCTAGGCTGTACTGAAAGTCTAAGAGACTGGCTAGACAAGCAGATACACTTTTCTGTCCTTCATTCTAATGCTGAAAGATCTAGTGTCGCATAATCTTCCCAAGCAGGTAACTCCCTCGTTCTTTCAATACTGCCCTCCAAGCTAAGACCTATTAAGATCTTTAACTTTACACTGTTGGGTAGGAGGTTCGTACCAAAAGGAAGTAATAGGCACTGCCTAGGCCAGGTTAATTAGTACAATATCATTTGCTGACCTGAACAACAAGCCTCATTGCACACCGACCTCCAGATGAGATACATGTTTCTTCTCCTCAATGCAGTAAGAGAGGTGGAGTGAGACCTGACCCTAATCTTCTTACTTTGATACTTGCTCTGCAAAACTTTTGTGCACAGGTCTTAACACGACTGCCATCACTGACAGCATTACTTCACTGAACTGAGGATCCTACAAGCTTTTTTTGGCCTTGTCCTTTGGGGCCATAACAGCAGTATCCTTATCCAAGCTGCAAGGGAGGACTGAGCTGGGCTGCCTGCAGACGAAGTACCTAAAGATCCAACACCGGGAGTTAGGCCCAGGGACCAGATGCCCCTGTACTTCAGAGACTACTGCTGTCACCTTCCTTTTCTTATTTTCACATAGCCCTGCCAAGCATCAGACTGAAGTGTAAGATCCAGGGAGGACCTTGTGCAGCAGGCAGAAGGGCACCTCTGTCTATCCTCCATATAAAAGCACAACTGGAAACTTCTCCCTGCCTCAGAGAATCCAAGGACCTGGTTTTCATAGCAACTGAAAAGAAACCAACTTATCTATGCTCCAGTGACTACAGCAGACCAAAGAGCTTCACCAGTAACTCGGCAAGCTGTTCCATTTCAGGTATCAATCAATAAGCCAAAAGGTACTGGTACTGCTTGCATCCCGGGAGCTACTCCCAGAATTAGTTTACTGTCATTGTTTGGTTTTGGGTTTGGGTTTTTTTTAACTACACAGCAGATGTTTGAGCTTATCTCTGCCACTGGATGAGATGTTGCAAGCTACAAAACAAAGCAGATGCCCAGAACTCCTGGAGAACATGGATTCTGATCAGCACAACTAATGTGGATGTCCTCACACACATAAAAGCAGAAGTGAAGTACATGTGAGACACTGCTGGTTATGCCATGACGACAAATTTCATTTTCAATTAACATTCTTCAGAGATGTGATTAATAAAACTTTTATCCACCTACGACTCACATGGATCACATTTCCATGGATTCAGGCAAACAGAGAAGATGCTTCAAGAAAACATTTGAATGTACATAATTCATCTTTCTCCCTCAGCACAGAAACACAGCCAACGTCACCCAAGATGGGACTCCTGACTTGATGAGAAATTATCCTAGACAGAACGGCAAACTGGACATGGGGGAAGATTATGAATTGCCTTCCAATATGAAAGATTTTTAACAGGTGAGAAGACAGATAGCCTTCAGTCACAAGTACCTAACTTGTCAAAGACTGGGTGCTTCTGACAGCACCTCTCTGCTCGCCCTGCATCATCCCTGGCTGGAAACAGAGCACCAGCTGCAGCCTCCCTTGCTGACACAGGCAGCTGAAGAGCTTATGCAACATCTCTTTAGTTTACAGGAAGCCAGGGTCTGTCTTCCCCAATTCCTCATGTCACCCTCTCTCCAGAAAGCACCCAGAGGCTTTATCTGGTCAGACCTGTGCTGCAGTTTTGCTACTGATGGGAGGGCTGAATGAAGATGTAATCCTAGGTGGGGAGAGCTGTTGCATAACCATCCTAGCCTCGGGCAACCAGTGGTAATGATGGGCACCACAAGCTTCTTTCATTTCTCCCTCCTAATGTCATTAGTGATGCTTGCTTTAGACTGCCCACAAATCAGTGCTCCTTATAGCACTTCCTTTCATTTAAAAAAAAATCCCAACCCCCCCTATGAATCACAGATATGAAATCCTAGGATTAAAGAGAGGAAAAAAATAATCCTGAAATACAGTCCGAGGTGCTCCTCAGAAAGACACATTGGCCAGCAGCCTGTCAAGGCCACTCACTGCCTGGGACACATCATCCCAGAGGGACCTGCCTGGCCATCCTGGGCTGCCAGAGACTTAGGGATCTGATTCTGATGCCAAGCTGCAGCACTATCTCTAACAGATAACAGGCACCAACACAAACAAAACAGTATCACCGGCTGCCCACTACCAAAATAACACCAGCTGGAGAGATGCTAAGGACCTTCCAGACTTGTCCTAATAAGAACTTGGCTCTCGTAGACATTTTCAGCCCTGTTAATGCTACAATGTTCTTCCAACAACACCCTGGCAGCCACACTGTCCCCAGCAGAGAGAGAAGCCCAAGAACAAGGAGTTTTCATTTTGGTCTTTACAACACGCAAGCGCCGTACCGCAGGCCAGTGGGGTTTGTTTCGGCAGAGGACATCCGCGTCGTGAAGAGCTTGCTGGTAGTTTTTCATCAACGTACAGAGTTCTGCCCGCTGTGCTATTAGTGAACACTTGCAAGGAGCTGGAAAACAAAAATGGTTGCATGGAACTTCATTAAAAGAAGCACTAGGACATGTTAAATACAGTAACCTCAAGTCCAGACACAGTAACCTAAAAAGCACTACTGTACAACTATTATATTTATACTCTCCTGTAAAGGGAAAAATGGCAATTCCTTCATTTTTAGCTTCTTAGAATATATTCCTCTCAGCCTAGAAGCAACCTCTGTGTTTTACCTAGCAGGACAGCCTTCATATTCACATACAGGATGCCACCTGCTCTTTCCCTCACCTTGATTACAGGACATTTCAGAAAGCAGAAAGAAAAAAGCTCCAAGTGTTTCTTCCCTCAGTGTGGCTTTGCTTGAAAGAAATCACCAATGCAGGACTTGAGCTAAAACGTTCCTGGAAGCCACTCATTAACAAAAATGCATGCAGCCTTCACACTTCATATCCACGTGCCTTCCTCAGGGCAGGCAAACCTCTCATGATCACACACCTTGCTTCAGTACCCACAACTTCATGAATCATTCAGTTTGTATGAACTGCTCAAGCGTTATTACTTTATCCTTTCCACATTTTAAGTTGGAAATCTTCCTCCAGCACATAATTTCACAGAATCACAGAAAAACTGGCTGATCCATGTTCAGCTGGTCCAGTGGGACCTCCAGCTCTTTTATGCAGATCTGCTGTCCAGCCCAGCCCGCCCTGTTGCACAGGGCTATTCTGTACCAGGTGCACCTGCATTTGCAGAAGTAGACAAGGCTGGTCAGCCCATGCCCGAGGTTGTTAGTCTGAACGACAGCCCTGCTCTTTCAGCACACCAACCACTTCTTCCTCCCTCAGTTTGGCATCATGGATAAACTTGCTGACAGCACACTCTCGGCTGCTGATGGAGGTTGTTAATAAGGTGCTGAACTGCATCAAACCCATTACCAACACCTGAGCAATGCCACTAGTAGGCCAGCAGTTCTCAAGCCATTAGCCATCACCTCACACCTTTGATGGTTCAGTCAATTCTCCACACCTCTCCAGCCTGGCAAGGACATGACAGCAGCCTTGCAAAACACACACTAAGTCCCAAACAACGCTCTGCTTTTGTCCACTAAAACAATTATCTCATCTTAGGAAATCAGATTTACAGGAGATTTATTCTTGGTCACTGTTGACCTTCATGTGCTGGAAAAGGCTTCTGAAGGGCTGGAAGCTGGCAGCTAAGCACAGTTAACTCCTTCCCAAATATGAGCTCGTTAAAACCATCAGAACTAGTAATAAACTTAACACAGGCTCCAAGGTATGCTGAGAGATGGTACGGTACTTTCTAGAAATTTTAAACTTCACCTCAAAGCTAGCCTTCTCAAGACTTTTCCATCAAATGTCACCTTCTGCATGTCCCCACGCAGAGTTTCTGTCTTCATACCTCTCCTGCTCTCTCCAGCCTGCTTAGGCTTCATTGTTTTTATCTCATTTCAGCCTGAGCATCCTAAACACTGTGCTCAGTAAGACCATATTGCCCATACAAAGCCCAGGCCCATACACACGTGTGCGTGGACACAAAATAAGCACAACTGCTGCAGATGTCACCACTCATTAAATTACAGCACCTACCAGGCAGGATGGCCCAAGATCACATCCCTCTTCCACCTCCTCCCCTCCCTTGGGCTGGTGCTACTGCTTGTGCAGCAAACCAGGCTCCTGTGGTTGTACTGAGAATCAGAGCACAGAATCAATTGACCAAAAGCTAATTCAAAAAAACCAAATAAATAAAAAGGTTTAGAAGATTGTTTTCCTCTCAACTAGTTCACTGTACAGTCACACAAATGCAAGTGCCAGGACAAGGGATAAGAAGGAAAGAAACAGCAAGGAGTGCTGCCTTTTTTGGCTGTAACATGGACTGACATCACATATACTAATTGCAGAATGACATACCAGGGTGATGCTGCTCCAATGGTCTAAGACAGTGATAGAGAAAACATTTAAAATAAGGTCTGCAAAAGCTAATTCACACTGGGATTCTGCAGTTTTTTGTTTGGTTTTGTCTTGGTTTGTTTGGGTTTTTTAACTATTACACATTCAGGCTGCTGCACTGATCCACATTTCTAGCTGGTAATTCTTGAAAAGACTGCAAGCTGAATGCAATTGAAAGCACTTAACCCAAGATCTTCAGAAGCAAGTTTTGTTTCTTTTAGCAGATCCTCAAATATGGAATTATTTAACTTAGTTACATTTGAACAGTGTGTCTTCTGTCTCTATGAAGTAAGAATGCGTTGTCTGTATTTCCATCATTGTATCTGCTGCAGGGTACCTGTGTGCAGAGCATGCTGGGGGGATAGAGGCAGTAAGCAGAGGTAGGCACCTCAGCAGGCAGGCAGGGCACTGCGCAGGGTATTTTGTGGCACCATAGGGAAAGGAAGCAGCGTGAGATTAAGCGGCAAGCCAAGTCAGCTTCCTGCTTCTGTTCACTACCGCATGTTTTGACCACTCTGATGCTTTCCTGCATACTATTTAACACGGTTCATACATTCAGCAGACCTAGAGAGAGAGAACAGCTTCATCAGCTCTTTTTCAGGATCTTATCTGTGCTGCAAAAGTTTTAAGCACAAGAAAGCCATCACAGTGCACAACCGTATGCAAAGGCTGCAGGTCCCTCAAAACCAAAATCCAAAGGGTCTCACAATATGAAGGGAAAATAACAAGCTACTGAAAAGAAAGAAAGAAAAAAAACAACGCGCAGGCAAACCAGAAAAAGCTACATGTATTCAGGGCTTGTACCTCTTGTTCACTGAGTCTTGGTCAGAAAGTGTAAGGTGTGGCCCATCTTAATGAGTAACTGGCAAGGAATGTTTAGTTAACTGAGGGAAAGGATAAAAAAACACAACAAAACAAACAGCTTTGCTAAACAGAGCAGTATTTCTGAGACTATAGTATAACAGGTCTTCTATAGGGAGATGAAGCATCTAGACAAGATGCCATAGCTGGAATGCTGCCCAGCCACCTCCATTCAGGCTCCCCCACTCACAGAGCAGGCAGTGTAGCCTGAAATCTTGCCGGCTCTACACCCAGCCCATGCATCCCTCATTCCCAGCCTCCTGCTGTCAGCAGGACTGGCCTGGAGGGTCTGCGACTGGTCAGGGCAAGGCTAGATGGACTGAAACCTCATGTTCTTTGTCAGCTGAAATGTGGCATCAGCTGGCTGACTCCAGCAAGGAGTGCAAGAGGAAGTGGGACAAAAAAGTGAATATCCAGCTACAGCCTAAGTAACTACAGGGTTCCTATAAGCACTGTGATATAGAGTTGTTCCACCCTACGGCAAGGACTGTGGTGATTATAATTAGTTGCAGAAGGTAGATGAAGAGGGCTTGAAGACATACAGAGTTTGTGAACACTACTAGACACCAGTATGCAAGTATGCCAGTATTCAAAGCCAGGCTGGACAATGCCTTGAACAACATGGTCTAGCGGGAGGTGTCCCGACCCACTGCAGGGGGAATTAGGACAATGATATGTAAAGTCCCTTCCAACCCTTAACATCCTATGATTCTATACTATAATAACTGCCAAGTTTATCTGGTTAAAAAACCTAAATAAACCCAAACCAAAAAATTGCACAATAGCCAAGTTTGTTCTAAAATAACGCACCCATTCTTTCTTCTGGAGGTAAAGGGGCGGAGGGAAGATTTCTTTTATGACATGATTTATTATTTCAGGCCAAATTAAAAAAGTAAAGCGTAGAAAATGTTACTGTTTCCAAAATACCAGCAGATGGCATTTCCTGAATCAAACTCCTTCTGGGAGTCTGCAGCTGCACAACAAAATTTATGTCCTTGTCAGCATCAGGGATGCACTGCTGAGGCTCCCAGGATCTGTGGCTCCGGGCAGCTGGGATAAAGAGACTTCCTTCGAGCCACAGGTCCTGGGAGCCTTCCCACGTGTCTCCCAACCATAATCCCACTGCACCAGACAAAAGTGGCCCATGCAGGGCCCAGAGCTGAGGGAGCTGAGTGGGTCTTTGCCTCTTGAACTCTCCTCTGGACTGCCAAATACTGCCTATTCTAAGTGCGGTTGACAGCTTGGATTTCTCCAAAATCCTTAACTTTCCGCTCACACCACCTCTGTCCTCATCTGCAGATGTTAGTTACATTGTGTTTTTACTTATGCAGAAGGTAACATGCAAAATTACTTTTACAGATATGCCCAAACATTCAAGTTTTTTAAAAACTACATTGTTGAGTTCGGGAGACTGGCAGAACAGGACTCCCCATAATCTCTCTAATTGCCAGGAAGGCAATTAGAGCAATTAAGAGAATTTTCCCAATTGACTGTAGATGATGATAAAAGTTTTACTGTAATAAACTACTGCTGGAAGTTCTTTCAGGAACTCAGCACAGAACAAACAAGTTTAAAGTTACTAGAACTCCCTAATCCTCCTTATCTGACATTTCTTCCTAGAAAATCACATCTTGTTCAAACCTATTTCAAAACTAAGCATAAGCAGAAGAAACAGTGTCATCACAAACACCTTTCAGTCTTGCTTGTAAGAGTCAGCCTGCATAGTACTTCAGGGAAATTCTTCCCACATTTTGAAGAAACTTCTGCCCTGGAAAGAAATTTGGCTTGTTCTCTTATGTTATGCATTTAGCTCTGAACAATTCAGTATCAAAAGCCTTTTCATAAGCTTGAAAAATAATAGGAAACATATATTTTCATTTCAGTGAGAAATTAGCAAGGTTTAATAATTAACTGAATAGCAAGCCAGTTGTTCTCCTCCAGACTTCATGGAAGCATGACAAGTCCACACACAAAAAATGGATGCACAGGGTTGTTTAGCAGAAGGTGAGGGTAGCAGAAAGGTGTGCATTTGATAGAATTATTAACAGAAGCAGTAAAGTCATTCAGGACATTCAAATAAAACTTCATTTCACAGCAAAAGTGAAAACCAGGGTCAGCTTGCCAAATCTGATTAAGGGGGACAATGAACAAGATCACATACTTGCGATCAGCATCTCATGTTTTCTCAATTAGTCATCCACCTTAATTCAATTAGCAACTGGATTTAAAAAAGCCTACATATTTGCTGAGTATCATGGCTTTTCCTCCTTGTACGTACATCACTGGCAGTCTTCAGGAAGTGAAGTAACCAAAGACCCAAGAGGAAATGTGCAAGAGCTTCCAGTGCACAGAGGATGCAATACAAGATGCCTTTTCCTCTTAAGCCCACTTCTACAACCAAGCACCCTTCCACTGTGGTTACAAAGCAGGCACTATGCAGGCAAACATAACACCCATTTCCACCAGGTGACCAACACTAACAGACAGCAGTGTATGACCTTAGGACCTCTTGAAACAGGCTGAAGTGAGGACAAGGAGCACAGGGCACCACCATCCCCTGCTTGAAGCCTGTGCCACCAGGCAGCAGCCGGTTTGTGTATGCAAAGGCCTCCTTCCTCATCCACACTCACACGGCCACTGTAATAAAACAGACTTCATGAGAGGAAACGATGTATCTCCCATCAAGCTCTACTTAAATATTTTAATTTCTTTTACCTTCATGCAGATATGAATAATACTTCATGTTTTTCTTCCTTCAGAAGCACCCATTATATTTAAAAAAGCCAGACCAAGCCAAAGTTTTCTCTCCTGTCATCTCCATGAGAAAGCTGATTCAGAAACCACCAGAGAGCTCAAGTATGGCTCTCTTGCACTACACAGCTACAGTGCCAGTCTGTGTCTGACCAGGATTTCACCTCAACACCCAACCTAAGCACACAGGACACCAAAATGAAAAAGGAGAGGAACCCTTTGTAAACTGGAGTGAACAAACTGCAGTCACCACTTCACTAGCTGAAGTGACAATGCTCTTTCCTGCCTTTCCACCCAAAGATAAGAGGACATCCACCCACTTGCCACTTTGCCCCACAGCATGCTTACCCCATGTGCTCGCTGGTCTGGGGCATAAGAGACAAAAAAATTCCCTTGTATTATCATTCTGACTCAAAGAAAAGACACAGGCAATAGATGAGCTGGATTATTTTTAGGAAGATATAATTTTAATACTGAACTAAGTTCTCCCAGCCTCTGTATTTTGCTGTTCAAAAGCCTAGGGTGAAGAACAGAGATCTTTCTGTGCGCTGAATAAAATGTTTTAGATTCCCAGCAGTTTTATTTCAGGCTCAGTAAGTCCTCAGCTAGGAATATCCATACTGTTATTTAAAGCTGGACTGTCATCACCACTAAGCACAGCTAATGACTATTCCCACCAGTACTCAGGAGAAACACCATAAGGGAAATTAAATGCTACCTAGAAGAAGAGCTGCTACAAAGAGGATGCAGCTAACTTTGCACTATTGCTTTTGTGCTGTTAGCCTCGCATGCCGCACTTACCACATTAACCTACAGTTTAGTTTGCATTTCCACAACTGCAAAGCCAATAACCTTCTTCCCCAACCTGTTAAGGGATGAATTGCAGCAGCAGTAGCAGCGAAAGTCCTGAATTCAGGAATATCCCAGCACAGAGCTAAGTGTAATATATTAGATCATTGCTCCCTCCTATAAAAGTTCTAATGTTTCAACACTCTGCTAGATGCGTGCTATTCTTTCCAGATAAGATAGCATGAAACCATGAAACAACACTCCCTTCCTGTATTTCCTGTTCCCACTCTACCCTTTGGACACTTGGGCACAGCTCTATGTGATAGACCCCAACTCCACCTGCGGCCGCTTGCACTAGCATAATAAAACCAGTAAGTACACAAACGTGATTCTTTTTCCATACTTACTAGTTCACTCAGCATTTAGTTCAAGGCTGGGAAAAGTTTTCTACCAAAGCCTCAGTCAGAATGCAACTATTGTCTCAAACAGCAGGTACAGAGACTGCCCCAAGCAAGATACCTATGGACTGAAGCATTATAAAACGAGCAAGATTCACAACCAAAACAAAACACCTCAAGAGGTCAGCCCCCTGCCACATCTCCAAAGCACCCAAGGAAATGTCCTGACCCTCCCATAGAAACAGGGAGCTATGCTAGGTGCACATGAACCTGTGACTGCAAGACTCCAAAGACACCATGCTTCCAGCCAGGCAGGACCAGCCAAGTAGGTCTCCCATGATCACAGTTTAACAAGATCAATTTACAGCCAGATATTCTATCATAAAATTATTTTACCAGTGACAACTTAGTTGCCTTTTTTGACACAATTAGTACATAAGCAACCATTTCTACCAGTTACTCTTCAGGTCTTTACAACTTTTGCTCTTTCTAGTTAAAGCTTGTTTCAGAACTCCTGACTTTTGAAAAAAGGGCCTTCTTGTTTCGCAGTAACTACCTCATTGCTTCTATCCTCAAATAGAGCTGATGATTTAATATACTTGTAGAAAAGGAAGAGTACTGCAACACCCTACTAAAGATAAGGAAGCACAAGTCCGTTCTATAAATGTCTTCTTTCAACAGCAAAAGACATTCTGTTACACTTTATCAAAGAAAAAAAATGAGTATGCTGTTTGAAGAGACTTCAAAAATTCTTCAGACTTTCTGATATGTATGTATAGTCCATTCTTTAGGATTGCTGATGTAGTTCAATTATTAACAGAAAATTACATCTCAGTTATATACATGAAGTGGGAGGGGAAAATACCATTACGTACCACTTAAGATAGAGTAAGCTACACGAGCAATGTAATTACTTTTAAAAAAAAAGAAACCAAAACAGCACAGCCAAAGACTGTCTACCGTACAGCATGATGTCTCCTTCCCTTCAGCAGTGACGGATAAGGTTTCTGACCACCTTGGCTCTGGTCTTCCAGCCCTGTAGTGCCCCTGTCTTCAGCAGACCCTCTGCAAACAGCCAAAAGCTTCCAGAGATCCAACTACAGGATCTGAGCACTCAGCTGCAAGCGCTGTACAAACCAAGAGTAAAATGAGCCTCTGCTCCAAAGGACTTGACACATTTCCAGTTGTGTCACATATGAAGCAGTTACTATTTTTCAAGCACTACTTCAAGTAAAAGAGAAGGGGTGGCTAAGGGACAGAACTCTGCAAAATATTTGAAGTTTAAAAATAACACTGTGATTACTGCAACAGTCTATAGGTAACCTTGATTCCTACTTTTACACATTTGTCTGTCCATGTAAAACAGAACTAAGACGTTTTGGAGACACACTTTAAGTGGAGTCAAAGACATGATTCTACAAAGGGATGGGAAAGTTCCTTTTTTAGCACAAATCCTCTAAGCAGCAAGCTTTTTTGTAGCAGGTAATTTCAGAAACACTACCTCATGCTTCTACAGTCATTTTCCTTTAGGAGCTACAAAATTAAATATCCTTCTAAATAAATTATTAGAATGACTGAACCATTAGCTGTTGCAGAAGTCGTGACAGCTGTCTACCATGGCTTTTTGTGGGTTTTGTTAAATGGTTGGTGCAACAACAAAGACTGACTTCTTTACTACTGCAAAGTCGAAAACGTACCCAAGACCCTGTGAGGAAGGAAGAGTCAGTCAATCTCTTTTTTACCATATCAGAAAAAGACAAGTGACCTTATCTTTTAATAGCAACCTTCTAGAAATGGTGTACTAAAGAAGAGACCATTGAAGTGTACTAAATAATGCATGTAATTCAAATACAGGTATATGTGGAAGCTCTCTAGCAGTTTTCCTTCAACAACGTGACTTTGGTGTGTAAGCGCACCATTAACAAATGCAAGACCTTAGAAAACAGCAGAATTAATAAAATGCATACTATTACATCAGTCACCTCCATAAAAATTTAAACACAACTCTCTAAAGAGAGTTCAGCAGCTTCCCTTTACACACAGGGACACTTCTTTGCTTCTTCTGACCGTGACCCATGATTACACAGAAATCCATCACCTCTCAGGGCTGCAGTAGGAAGTCACCAGGAGGCTGTTCCACCAGCCCACCAAGAAATTCTGATCATCCTTTCCCCCCCTTATCTGAAACAACTCAAAAGCAGACTTGAAAGGAAAATGCCCAAGCAAGTAACTTTTGGGGCATGGCAAAACGCGTGCCCATATCTCTGTTACTCATGGCTGTAAGCACTCAGTGCAACTCTAAGAATGCTTGGCTGGAAGTTTACCTATCCATGCTCTCAAGGAAGCATTGCAACCCCACAACGTGGCATTTACTTAGCAGGAAAATGTACAGCTGTTGCTCTTGAATCAACCTGCACTGAAGGTCTGTATCTCCCTTTATACCTCTTTTCTAGTGACTCCTGGCCTGTTGCACCTCCTTCATTCACTTCTTAGGAAAGGAGAATTTGGACGGCATTAGATAAATTTCCATTAATTGCTTGACCACAAAATAAATTAGTGCTGTGTGGCCACATTAAGCTTTCTTTTGGATCAGACCAATTTATGGGTAACATTCACTGGGATTAAAAGGGAAAGGTTTCTCCAAGCTCTGGCCAAGAAAGACAGATTCTCCTCTTTCCACAAAAGCTCAGGAAAGCTCCCGTATTTTGTTTCTAGAAATGCCCCAAACACCACTCCGTGGGCTAGAGGTCAGTGTGCAGCTCTCCATCACAGGAGACTAGAAATGTGCCCAGGCAGCAGCATCCCCCTTGACTACCCTGCAGCACAGTACCTCTAACACTATGGGCTTGGTACAAACTTGCCTTTTCTCCTTGGCCTTTCCTGCACCATCCTTTGTCCTCTGGAAACAGATATCCACATAGAGAACCGAAGAAGAAAGGGCCTCCTTCACATATATATTGCTGTGTTTTTAAAATGGATACAGCTGAGCTCCTACATGCTCATTCTGAAACCCTTGGCGGGGGTGGAATTAAAATGTTGGGCACTTTGAGCAGCTACGTGCAACAGCTATCCCCCCCTCCCTGGACAAATCTATTTCTGCTCAGAAAGAGCCCATCACACCAGAAGTAAAAGCAACTACTTTGAGGGTTTGCTGAACTCTCGCTGCTCTCTGCAAACAGCGACCTTCTCAGGCTTGATAAACTTTGCAGCAGTGGGTAATTACACGTCGGAGCCAACATGCCTCATGCAGAAGCGGGGTGTCCTGAAATGCCAGTGTCCAAAAAGGATGTGTGCCACCCTGCTGGGAGTCAGCCTGCATACAGCTGGGATACAACTGCACTGCACAGAGCAGGCAAACAACCAGCTACTTCATCACACCACAGGAGCCAGGGCACAGTCACCCCTTCCCACAAGCTTCTTTGGGATTAGGGTCAGGTGGACACAGCAGGGGCACAGCCCTTCAGGCAGGCTTGAGACACCACCAAGACCAGCAACTGCCAACACAGCAGCAGCAGCAACAGGAGCCACAGGACTGCACCACTGGGCTTTATATCTCCGAGCAGACATCTTCAGTCTCATCTCAGGGAAAAAACAGAAGAAAAAAACCAAGAACTAAAACACACTCCCAAAAGCACATCCTCAAAATACATTAATTTGTCACTGAAATCTAACTTTGTTTAGTTTCAGGCACAAAGCTTAAAGGATCTGTACACCTGGATACACAGAAACAACTTTACTCCTTCCAGGCACAGGCTCTCCAGAAAGTGAGAGAAAAAAAGGGTGCAGAAAGCACCTACTGCACAAAAAGATCCCAAACCCAAACAAAAAACCCCACCCAAGCCAATTCTGCACACATATCTATTTCAGTTTAATTGACCTAAGGGTTCATCTAATCAAAAGACAAGTTAGAAAAGAAGGGATGTCAGAGAGGAAGCCCACCTCTGATCCCCACACAGATGAAATTCAGAAAGCTGGGATAACAGCCACGAGAACAGCATCTGGACAATACTTGATATTATGATGGCAGTACAGCATAAAGCTTGGCACAAAAAGTGATCCAGCTGGAAACAAATGCTTCCTTTCAAGCAGCCTGACATGTGCTTGCTTTGAAGCTGTAGTAATTAGATACCTTGCAATAATGAGGGATCTATTCCAATGTCTACGGCAGCAAAAGAAAAGCCAGCAACTTTGTATAAAACAGCAGAGATCACCAAGCTCTGGGCAGCTCACCAGGACTAGAAGGATCAAATAGCAAAGCTGATTTTCTTAAGAAAAAAACAACCCACACAACCACACCTGAATCCAAGGCAGATTATCAGAGAGAACATGGGAGCATCAGTGGTGGTGTAGTTCTGACAGTTAAGGAGAAAAGAGGAACATACTAGTTAAGAGAATGCTTTTGTAACACTAACTCGTTCAACTGGAAAAAGCTGACAACTTGAAGGCACGCAGACCTTTTCCCAGACCTGAAATTATGAGTAGATATTCCAGTTCACACCAGAAATAAGTGTACTGCCTACATGACAGGAGTCTTTTGTAATTTAGAACTGAGGCACGTGAAGAACTACCACGGAAATTGGAAGACAGAAGGTCACAGTCAGAGAAGGAACTAAAATGCAAATCAGAAGACAGAAGGTCACAGTCAGAATGAGAGAAGTCATAGATAACTGGAAAACTTGCTTTAATATTGCATCACACACAGTCAGTTGTTGCAGATCCAGCAAGAAAGTACTCCAAAAAAAAAAAAAAAAAAAAGTAAAAAAATCCCACTGAACTGTGTGTCCTGCCAAGAAACCTGGAGTTTTACCTAACTTTATACTGCAGCTCTATAATCAATGTGTTCATATGCCTTCAGTCTCTAAAGAGAACTTTAAGGATACCCAGGTCCTTGACACTCAATAGTAGCACATAAGCATTTGGAGGTTGTAAAAAGCAATTATTTTCTCACACAGAAGTTTGTTCTGTCTGGAGAAGACAAGACTGAGGGGAAACCTCATCCTGGTCTACAGGTCTGCAGACCCGAGGGACTGGCATGAAGCTGTGTTAGAGGAGGTTTAGGCTGGATATTAGGAGAAGATTCTTCACCCAGAGGGTGCTCAGGCACTGGAACAGGCTCCCCAGGGAAGTGGTCATGGCCCCAAGCCTAGCAGATTCAAGAAGCGTTTGGACAATGCTCTCAGGCACATGGTGTGATTCCTGGGGCTGTTCTGTGCATTTCAAGTCGCCCATATGCTAACACTTAACTACTGAACAGTTAGAAAAAAGTCGTGGTTTGCTTTTTTTTCTTCCTTATTTACCCTGATACTTGACTGGAAAACAAGAAGACAACTCCAGCATGCCAAAAACCAGTACCTGATGAATGTGCGGCAAGAATTTCAGAATAGGTGCCTCATACAGCAGTTCAACCTGTGAGAAATGGCACTGCCACACACAAAACATCAAAAAAGGTGAAGGGCTGGCAGGTGGGCTGCCCTTCAGCAGCAGGAATTTGGATCCACTACCTGGAAGTTACAACATGTAAGCCTATGGGCTTTTTATTTCAAAAGCTAGCAAGACACCTTCTATTATTTTATTTTAAAGCAGTCTTTTTAAGCAATTTTAGTGTCACTGACAGAGCGAGGAATTTCTGACCGGGTTCCCAGCGTGCCTGGGAAATCACAGAAGAGAGAAATCAGGATTCTGCAAAGGAGTCATCTTGAGACCCTGATGCACAGCAGCCATGGTGGGAGATGGTGCTCCAGGGACAGGGAGGGGAAGGACACATGCTCAGTGAGAGCACTTGCAGCACACTACAGTCTTCCCTCTCCTTTCACCCCCAGGCATACACAGCAAGAAGCAGAGGCAATAGTGAGAACTAGCTCTCTAAAAACAACTTCAAACACTAATTTCATTCATGAGATGCTATTTTCTCCAGCAGTAGGACCCCGAACCCAAAATATTAGAGGAGTTTCCACTATTGAAAACTTGCTGTATCCACCAGTGACCTACATTGAGCCTCTCTGCTCCCTCTGCTTCACCTTCCTTCTTGGGTTCTCTGTCCTGCCCTACTTTAATAGATTATTACTTCAGCTAAACCACGTAATAGTTTTACAGAGACTCTCAGCTAGGACTGAAAACTTGCACATCTAGCAGGAAGAGTGGAAGAAATCGCAGAAGTAATGGTTTCTGCAGTCAGTATCAGCTGTGAGGTCACAGCACGCTATGCTATCCCATCGCAAACTTTTCTATCTCCAAAGCCTATCGTGGCAAAAAATGAATCAAGGAGTAGCGTAACAGTGTGTTTCTCTCCCCAGCAAAATAAATAAATAAATAAATAAATCAGAGCCATTTATGTAACAGCTAAGAACAAGGAAAGCGATTTTACTCAATGCAGGGAAAGAGCTCATTCACAGAGGAGAGGCAGACTTTTCCCTCCACTTGTCTTCCGAAGAGATTTACCCGCAGGATTCCATCTCTGCTAACACGACGGAGGCTTTCTGCCCCCCTTCCCCCTCAGTGAAACCGGACATCCCTCACGCTCGGGGCGGAGGAGCGGCAGATCCCGGGGGATTTGCCGAGATCCACGCCTCTGCCCAGGCGTTCCAGGCACTGGCGGTGCTGTACCACCCCCTGCGCTCGCAGGGGGCACACACACACACACACACAGCCACTACTACACGGCTACAACCCAGCCAGCAGCATCCACCTACTACTCAGGCGCAGAGCCTGAAAACAACCCAGTTCTGATAAACTGAGGCTGCCATCGGTTTGGCGGGGGAGGAAGGCAGACGGTGCCATTTTTATTTAAAGCCAGGCTCCTCAGAGAGCGCTGCGCGCACAAATCCTGCGTGCCAACAAAGAGGCTACGCTCAAAACATGGGCGGACCGTCTCCCCGAGGCAAAACGCAGATTTATCTTCAGTATTTTGCGCAGTGTAACATAAAGGAAATGTTCTGAGCCTTTACGCCTACTGGTATCTCATCAGGCGTTTTCAGAGACTATGCCTTGCTTGAAGTTGCAGCTGCACGTAGCTGAATGAATCCGATCCACACACTCATTCCCCCACGAAGCCGCGGTGGGGCTCAACGCGACCACTACTGCGTACCCTGCCCTGAGTGATGGTTTCCCCACAAATAGGAAAGCGGGTTTTCCAGAAACACTGCATAATGAGTCATCGGCTGCGAGCAGCTAAACGCGAGGCACCTTGAGAGCAAGGACAGAAATACCAGCGGCACGAAAATAGCCATTGGGTGGGAGGGGGCGGGCGTGCGGAGCCCCGCCGGCCGCACTCCTGCTCCTGCCCTCTCCCTCCCCCGCCGCAAACCCGCTCCCCGCACCCTGCGGGGGCCGAGGCCACCCGGTGCCGGCGGGCAGCGCCTCGCCCCCTCCTCCCCATCCTCCTCCTCCCCGCCGGCGCCACTCACCCATCTCCAGGGCCTGGTTGTACTTCTCCAGGGCGGCCGGCAGCTCCTGGCGCTCCCGCAGCGCGTCTCCCTCGGCGCGGAGCCGCCGCGCCCGGCTCTCGGCGCCGAACCACTTGTGCAGCAGGTTGCCGAGCACCACGTTGACCCGCGGCCGGCCGGCGGCGGGCGGCGGGGC